>CM045769.1:34086670-34686670 GCA_025200525.1 Camellia lanceoleosa | reverse complement strand
GGAAATTGAAGGAGAATTGCATTTTTGGGCTAACACACTTGGAATTCAAGACTTAAAGTAGGAAATTCATCCTCTTAATTATGAATTTAAGTTGTTACATGCATGGTTCATAGAAAATTGGTGATTAAAGTCAAGAATTGGCTCAAAGTGTTGATTTGAGAGTGAATTCATTCATGCATGTCCATATCATAGAATTTTGAGGTTGTTTTCATGAAATTCTTACATGCATGTTCATATTTTAGTTGTAGTCCAAGAATTCACCATGTTTTAGAGTTCAATCTTGCATTTGATCATGTTTTGGAGCATTAGAGTTCATGAGAACTCATGCATGTTGTGTTTTAACATTGTTCATGAAAGTTTCATTGAAATTGGTGTTCAATTGGCATACTTTTGGGCTTTGATTTTATAAAATGATCTTCAAAACATGTTGTATTATGAGTTTCTAAGTGTTTTCTAGAAAATTGGCCCAAAAGATTGAGTTTTGGCATGTATGATTCTTGGTTTGAGCTTAGAAGCAAATCTGGAAAACCTAGATTTTGGCTTCCACGCTCGAGCGACCACTTTGTGTTCTTCAGAGTCCTCCGAAGCGCGGAATCTTGGCTCAGCGTAGATTGCAAGCTCGTGTTTTTATGTCAGACGACGCCTGCCCGGCACGAGACCTCCGCTCGAGCGAAGAACTGTTGTAGACGCGCCCGTACGCCCCGAGAGGGTTAAGTCCCATTCCGTTCATATTGGGGGCACTACAGTTCGGACTCGATATGTGTCGGTTCTAAATCTGAACCAAAGAGTCCAAATCCGGCAAATCGTTTTGAAGAAAAATAGATTTTGAAAAGTAGTGCCAAACATGGACTGCTTTGCCAGATTACAGAGTCGCCACCTAAATATTTTTTAAAATGGGAAATTTAGGAAACCCTGACTCGGTGCCGAAGGCCACGTGTCCGTCATCACCAAAGTGGTCTTGGCTCGGGAGCTTGGGTACGATCGGGGAAGGTCAGCTATGAGCACCCCCTTTCGCCGGTCCGAAGACCGGCCTCTACTTACCGTGATATCCGTTTTTGAAAACATTACATGCTCTTATTCCAATTGTTAACCTAGAATTACTATGTTATGCGCGCAGCAAACAAGTATAGACTAGATTGCCTAATTTGGAAACAAACATTGCATATCCGTTTGTTTTGAAAAACAATTCGGATTTGCTACTCGCAAGTAGGCTAAAACACGGATTTCAATGAGTTGTTCCAACTCAAGCAACCCAACCTCCACCCACAGGCATTAAAGCAGTTTATCTCATATAAGCATTTAGCCGCATGGTAAGCCTATTATCATGTTAACATTCACACGCATGCGATGCTAAAGCATAAATACTTACATTGTACTCCGTGCCAAAACAATAAACTAGTCAGCAAAAATGCGTGTCCTAGTTCATGTTAGAGTGACTAATGCATCGCATGCGAAGATGCAATTTAGAATAGGCTCGGCTAACCCTAAAATGGCATGTGAAATGCGATCATTCGATACACGTATTCAATTTGGAATTGAAAATTGCAATGCAGTTTGTATGATGTACCGAGCCCGGTGCATGTAAACAAATGCATGAATGCACGTATGAATTGCATAAGGTATGCTAATTTGAGTGTGCCCTAATCTACCAACAT
The DNA here is from genome assembly GCA_025200525.1 of Camellia lanceoleosa. Lineage (NCBI taxonomy): Eukaryota > Viridiplantae > Streptophyta > Magnoliopsida > Ericales > Theaceae > Camellia > Camellia lanceoleosa. Next base: position 34,685,015 of record CM045769.1, on the reverse strand, counting down.
AAGCGGGTAAATAAAAGGGAGAAAGAAATGGGGGTTGGAAGACATACACACCACTCACCCACACTTATTACAATTATGCCCTCACACATAGGGACCAAAAGAATAATACAAATAATTAACTACGCGAGCTAATTAAATATTACAAACCCATTAAAATAATTAAATGAATTAACTAATTCGATTAAAACAATAAATCGCCTCGGGAAGAGGGCCGGATGCATGCAAGACGCCGGACTTGTTTTGAATCGCAGCCATGCCTAGCTTGCCTCGCTTTCCTGCTTTGTTCCTCTAAAATCTGCCAAAGTCTCAAGGATGCCTCTCTGGACACTGGAGAATCCCACCGGCTGGAGGAAATGACCACCGGCACTAGGATGTAGCCATCGGCACAAAATATATCCACCGGCCATCAATTGACTGCCGGTCGGCACTAAATACCGGCCAAGACTTGAATGTTCTCAGAACACGCAACTCACAAAGAAGAGAGGGCAAAACTTGCATGGCAATGTAATTCCAACAATGTATGCACCAAACACATTCCTTATCATGTTTGTGACTCAAAGGAGGATGTGCCTCGATTCTCGCCACCAATCGCAAGATTTCCATGCATGATGGCCAAAGAGCCAAGTGCGCATTTTAATATCAAATGTAATGCACACCAAACATACAAGGGACCCAACCTCAATCATGGTTGATCAAGAGGCACGGCAATGCACAACAATGCACATGCAACCTAAGCATGCAAGCTAACATACAAACATGCAATGCAACTACATGGCATACACAACGCTAACAACATAACATGCACAACGCATTGAAACATGGCATACACAATGCAAGATGGGCTTACACCAATATGAGATAGCCTCAGCCACACTCACATAGGAGGCCGAGAGATGAAAAGTGAGATGCCTCGAAATGCGTGCACACGGGCACGCAAATCGAGGCAATGGCATACGCGATGAAATGGCATGGAAATATGATATGCAAACATGCAAATGAATTTCAGCACTGAAATGTGGGGCAAAACAGTCCCGAAACAAGGCCAAAGTGTACCCGATGCATGGAATGATCCCGAAACATGAATTTTGGCACCCGAAATGGCCTATAGCTACACCAAACATGCATAATTGATACATGACATGAAAAGGCAGAAGCAAGGAAGCCCCATAACTCACATTTTTACAGTACAAAACATGGGCAAACAACAATCACAAATGGGGCTAACATGGCATACAAAAATGGCTCCACAAGGGAGGCTATGAAGCAAGTGGTATATGCAAAGCCCAAATGGAAAAACACCCTTCTACAACACTGAAGAGGGACCAAAAATATGACTACTCATAGTAGATGACAGCCCCCAAATCAATATGAAAACATGCCCGAAATGCCATGCAAAATTGAAGCCAACAAAGGTTATAATATGAGGTACCCCAAAAATTCATCAAACCAGAAAAGACCCTCAATGAAATATTTCAAGAAGATCAAAATATGACTCTTTCCATTTCTGATGATGGCCGAAAACAGAAGCTAGATAAGCTTAAAAAAGCATGCAAAAATGGGGGTCAAAGAGGGGTATAATGGCAAGTATAACATGGAGAACCCCAACAAGGTTGATCCCTTCTACAATGTTGTAGAGGGACACAAAATAAGCTTACTCACAGTTCATGACATGCTCCAAAATAGACTACATGTAGGCCAAACAAATCATGCAAATTTACGGTAAATAGGAGAGATTATGAAGTAAGTGCAAGATAGGGGTCCCAAACAAGGTTGAGCCCTTCTTCAATGTTGAAGAAGGGCTCAAAATGAGCCTACTTACAGTTTACATTATGCTAAAAAACAGATCACACATTGGCTAGAAATTTCATGCAAAAATGAGGCATACCAAGGAGTATTGAAGCAAGTGCACTATGGAGGGCTCAAACAGGGTTGAGCCCTTAAACAAACATGAGGAATGGATCAAAATAATGCCCGTTTCAGTTATGGTCGGAGCCCAAAACAGTAAGAAAATAGGCCTAAGCAATGGTGCAAAAAAAAGTGTTACAAAAGAGGGAAAATGGTCTTACCCTTGAAGATCACTTCTTTGCTACCTCTTGGACCAAGGAATGTTGCTTCTAAGCCTCTGAAAAACCCCTCCTTGCTGCTGGAAATGGAATGGTGATGGTCGTGCTTGGTAGTGATGAAGAAAAGGCCCAAGAACAAGGGTGTTCAATGGTTGAATGGGAGAGATATAGTGAGAGATGGAGGGATATAGGTGTATATATCAAATATGTATGTCTATATCTGGTTTTTTGCTCCAAAAAATCCAACCTACACCAAGGAAGAGGAAGAGGGCTGAAATTTTGCTTTGAAATTTCTAGAGAGAGAGAGGTTTTTTGGAGTGAGAAGCTCCCAAAACTTCACTTTTTTATTCTCACCCAAGCATATGAGATATATGGCCCTATATATGTCAAAACAAGAGCTTTTGGTCGAAATATCCCAATTGAAAATATCTTCCACAGTGTATTGGTAAATATCTGTCAAAAATCTGAGTTCTGGGCACTTTTGGCCGGCCGGCAATCTTTTGTGCCGGCCGTCAATCTTTTGTGCTGGTCGGATAAATGGATGGCCGGTAGGTAGCTGGTAAGGTCAAAAAGTGCCGGTGAAAGTCTAGATTGAAGCCCCGGAAGTTAGCTTTCCAATGGCGCAAACCTTGCATTAAAATTCCTTCTGTAGAAAAAGTTATGCCAGTTTCCGTAAAGCCGCGCAGATTCGGTCCAACCGGACTTCAACCAACCATATCTCCTCTCCCCGGATTTGGACTTAGGAGATTCTTGAGTGCAAAATGAAGCCCCGGAAGTAAGGTTTCCAATGGTGGTGGCCCCATATTTTAATTCCTTTTGTACAAAGAGTTACGCCCGTTTCGGGGAAGCCGCGCAGACTTTTCTCCTTCCCGGATTCATGCTGAACCACTCCCAAACTAGTTTTCTCCCCTCTTCTCCTCTTTTCTTCAACTTCAAACCCCTAAGTAAGGTGTTATCTCTCTTTCATTCATCTCCCCTTTGTCCTTGCTCGGTTTACCGAAAAGCGCAACATTTACCGAAATGCGCAACATTTACCGAAATGCGAGCGTCGGAACATCGTGGGAATTTTATTTCAAAAATGTTTTGAAAGAGAGGGTTTTAAGGTATAAAAACCATCAAAAATAATTTTGGTCCACAATGGGGTATGAAGTTGAGATTTGCCTCTCTCTTTGCCGAAGAAACTGAACCTGTGCACTGCACACCTTTCTCCAACAAGTAAACCATTAGTAGCGCCCAAGTTTTGAGGGCAGTCAAAAATGGGGTGTCTACAGTTGCCCCTCTTTGACAGAACTCGAAAGTCATAACAATGACGGGAGTGAATGTCAAAGCCCAGAGACGACCCATTTTTGACAAGGCCGAAGACTTGGACAAACAAAATACAGATGAATAAATGGTTGTGCCAAGAAGTCGCCTACGTATCCCTTTGCAAGGAATCAAACCAGCGTAGTTCTGGGGCAGGATGCAAAGGATATGCAGGAAAACTTTGACAATTGGACTTATACGCTGCGCGAAGCCGGTTTGGACAAGTGAAGTGCATAAAACAAAACGATGCGCAAAACAGCGCAAATGACATGTAATGCAAAATGCAATGAGATGCACAAAATAGTACGATGCGCAAAATAGCGCGAATGAAATGTAATGCACAAGACAGTGCGATGGAGGTGCGCAAGATAACGCGATGCGCAAAATAGCGCGATTGAAACGTAATGCACAAGGCAAGTAGGATGCACAAAACAGTGCGAATGAGGTGCGCAAAATAGCGTGATGCGTTAGACAACGTGAGTGCACAAGACAGTGCGATGTAGATGGGTGTGTAAGACAACGTGAGCAATGCAATGCACCAACAAGTGCAGGTAAGATGCGCAAAAAAGAGCGAACGATGCAGTGTAATGCACAAAACAGTGCGATGCGAAAAATGGTATGAGTAAAATGCAATGCACTAACAAGTGCGGATGGGGTGCGCAAGATAGCGCGAGCAAATGTAATGCACAAAATAGTGCGATGCGCAAAATAGCGCGAATGAAGTGTAATGCACAAAACAGTGCGATGTGCAAAATAGCGCGAATGAAATGTGATGCACAAGACAGTGCGAATGCACAAGATAGTACGTTGCGCAAAATAGCGCGAGTAAATATAATGCACAAAATAGTGCGATGCGCAAAATAGCGCGAATGAAGTGTAATGCACAAAACAGTGCGATGTGATATGCAAAGCACAGGACAGTGCGATTGAGGTGCGCAAAATAGCGCGAATGTAAACTGCACAAAACAGTGCGATGCGCAAAATAGCGCGAATGTAAACTGCGCAAGATAGCGCGAATGATAAACTGCACAAAACAGTGCGATTGAGGTGCGCAAAATAGCGCGAATGTAAACTGCACAAAACAGTGCGATGCGCAAAATAGCGCGAATGTAAACTTCACAAAACAGTGCGATGGAGGTGCGCAAAATAGCGCGATGATGTAATGCACAAAACAGTGCGATACGCTAAACAGCGCGAATGATTTTGAAATGCACTAAACAGTGCGATACGCTAAACAGCGCGAGTGATTTGAAATGCACTAGACAGTGCGATACGCTAAACAGCGCGAGTGAGATACAACCACAAGATGCACATGAAAGTGCAAGTGAGATACAAAGTGTAAGTGCACAAGATAGTGCGAGTGAGACAAAATGCACAAGAATGTGCGATAAAATGCAACTTCTATGCAAGTATGGGGGCATTTTCCATGCAATATTGAAAACAAGCATATTTTATGCATGAATCATAACGATGCGCGGCACACATGCAACAACAGTGTATATGAAAGTTCATATTCTATGCAATAGAGGAGCATCAAATATGTGCTCTGGTGTCTCCGATTTACCTCTCAGAGGGTTTTGCAACACACTCAGCTCGAAAAGGGTATACCCTGTTCATATTGGCAAGAGATAACATCTGTCACGCTTTAATTGCCGCTCGACTTGAAGCAAAGCTTACACTTAAGGTAGAGGCGCACTCATACTTCGTAGCATTGACAAGGCCCAAGAGGTACATCCGAGTACAATCACGAATTTGTCAAGGCGAAACACACTCAGATGCTTCAATTTTCCTCTTTTCTTTTGCTTATGTCCGGAACCATTATAGCTTCAGATAGGTCCTGGTTCTCTTTTCACACGACTGGTTGAACCTCGCAGCTTTTTGAAAGAACAAATTCCTTTTGCACAAATGTGGAGAATGGCACAAGACTGAGCACACAACAAATCATTTTTGAAATTGAGAAAATGAGTTCTCGGCCGGATATTGAGCCTATAATCGAACACAAAGAAAGACGACCCAACAACGGAAAATAAAGGTAAACAACCTAAACACATCTATTGACACTTGAAACGACTCAAAACAAGACTCGAGACAAACAAAACACAACGAAAGACTCAAATGCGACAGGAGCCTGTTTCACCGGTATTATTCCCACCATTTCTTATTTGTGATTCTCACATCACTTGGCACTCAATCTCTAGTTTTCTGAAAAAGCCCTTTTCTCACTTTTTCTCTCAACGCACATCTCTCTATTCTTCAATCTCTCATTTTTTATCCCTCCCCTGGGTGGTTGATGGGTAGACAAGAAGTTGCGGGCTTTTGCCCCTAGCATTCTGCTAGATTCTCTTTCTTCTGCTCACAACAGTGAACTTCCCCCACAGAGGGGTTATGCTACAACTGGGTGTGCAGCAAATCTGCAATTGACATCGGTCGACGATGCTCTACTGGGGAGTTTGGACATGGTTAGATCTGTCCAGATGAGGTAGTGGAACACCCTGTGCCATTCCAATTTATGCTTCGCACATGGCTTGATACCTTGCTGCTTGGAGGGTAAGAGAGCTTTCAGCCCTTTTGTTAATTTCAGTTGTGCCCTCTTCTGGTAGGTAGAGTGCCCTTCTTGGCGAGTATGTTGAAAATGGGGGAAAGACAGGAAGCCTGACTCAACTGTGCCCCTAGTTCATTATTTTGACCATTTTTTTGTTTTGGTTTTCTACTAAAACAATTTTGATCAGCATAAGAGTTTGATTAACATGCTTCTTCAATTTTTGATTTGAAATCATGCAAGTCAGGCTATGAGCGCTGAAAATTTTCCTTTTTTGGGTCCAAGAAATGGTTCAGTTTTGGAAAAAATGAAATAATTTTTGAGAGAATTAGTCAACCTCAGTAAAAATCCTCAAAAATTGTTTTTGCAAACGGCCACTGCTGGACGAGCATGAAACCTACTCTCGAGATGCACAACCTCGGATCCAAAGGAAAACTGCCCCGTGCTTGAAGAGAGAGCTGTATGGCAACGGAAAGTTGCCCCTTGTTTGAACGGCACCGCGGCGCATTGAATGGCAACGGAAAGTTGCCCCTTGTTTGCATGGCACCGCAGCGCGTTGAATGGCAACGGAAAGTTGCCCCTTGTTTGCATGGCACCGCAGCGCGTTGAATGGCAACGGAAAGTTGCCCCTTGTTTGCATGGCACCGCAGCGCGTTGAATGGCAACGGAAAGTTGCCCCTTATTTGGATAGCACCGCGGCGCATTGTAGTCAGTCCTCAGAGTGACGAACACAACCAAATTCTCGGATTCAGAGAAAGCAAAGATGATCAAAACCATTACATGGACACAGTCGAATTGAAGTGTTTTACGGCTGGACTTCAGAATGAAGTTGCCTACGTATCCCAAAGATGGGAATCAAGCCTTACGTAGTTCGGGGTTAAGGTACACTCGGGTATTTAACCTCTCATTTTTAGGCTCTAACTTTTGCCAAGGCGCCTATTGCAGGTTTTCGACCTTGCGAGCTTTGTTCTTCTTTTCTTTTCTCTTTTTTTTTTTTTTTTTTTTATTCTTTTCAATCCTTTTTCTTTTTCTTTTCTTTTCTTTTTGCATTTTTTGTATCTTTGCATTTTTGCTCTTTTTTCTTTTTCTTCATTCTTTTCTTCGCTCTAACTTTTGCCTGGGTTGCCTTCCGGTTTTCGCCCAAATGAGCCTCTCAAAGGGTAAAAGTGTAACAAGTCCATGCCAAATGGTTTTGAGATTGAAGCCCTCAGATCCGTGAGAGTGGTCATTGTATTGATTTGCGTAAATCTACCTTTGGCTCTTCGAGCACATCGGATATTTTTGCCCCTAGTTCGAGGGGTGCTTCTGATCTAGCTTTGCAAGCTTCTTCTGATGAGGTCTAACCTTCTTGATCTGACTTTGGTGCCTCTTGTTCGAGGGTTGCTTCAACCGCCACACATGCCTTACATTGTGATCGGCGCTGAACATTCTCAATGCCAGTTCAAGGTTTGAAAGCAAAGGGGGGTCGAGTCTCGAGGTTGAGAGCGATCCTAGGCTGCACAATCTCAAGAGCGATTCCATACAGGTCTTCGCAGGACCGCGCAAAACATTTTTTCATAGTTTTTAAGAAAGCGACAAATCGCTCGCGCAGAAGATAGTGTGAAACCACCGATCGAACCAGATCCTTCTCAAGACTACACCGACAAGCATGATTTCATTCATTAAGGGCTTAGCACGCCTTTCTTTCTCTCAAGTTGATCAATTTTTGCAAAACCCAAGGAATTCCTTCTTCTTTGTTTTTACCACAGTGTTCAAAAAGTTTTGAAAGACTCAAGTCATTACAACGACTTCAAGGCACAGAAAAGACAGAGTTCTTAGTCAAATACTGCCATCTCATTTAGAATTTCTGGCACAACTGGCACACGACAGAAGCAAACACAAGAGTGTGAAAATCACTGCTATTCCATTCAGATCTGTTGGCATAACTGGCTCCAAGGCAGAAACAGACTCGAAAGGAAGCAAAAAAGACAAACACAAAACAAGATAGTGATGTCCGAGGTAACATTCTCGGAATCACCTGACTTCAACAAAACAGGACTGACTCGATACAACAAGACAGACCTGAAATAAAAAGACTGACTAAAAATAAGGAGACAGACTCAAAGCGACACAACAAAACTGACCCAATACCCAAGTCAGAAAGCAAAATTAACAGCATTTGTACATTGCTCAAAACAGTGCATGCCGTCCACCACATCTGAAGTAAACTGAACGCCGCCCGCAGGTGGTTCATCTCTTGATCACATCACATTATCCCCCAAGTTCACCGATCCAGTGCCGATAGACTTTGCAGGGTCTGGTGCGACGATAACTCTTTTATCAATCAGATCTTGTATTTCATGGCGAAGACGGTAACAACTATCAGTGACGTGGCCAACTTGTTGATGGAAGGCACAATACTTGGCCGGATCATGGGAGGGGGGAAGTTTATTTGGCAATGGCCGTAGCTCTAGGGGTTTCAGGTGCCCCTTTTTTATTAGGACCCTCAAGGCCGCTGATAGTGACATGTACAGTGGGGTAAACACCCTCTGGCCCCGAGGTGGGTATTTTGAGGTTTGTGGCTTTTTGCTGGATGCACCAGCAAAGGGATTGACAGGTGCTGACTGGGTTTGCTGGTCTCTTCCAAGTACGGGGCTAGAGTTGAAAGGAATATTCCTGGTACAAAGGCCCTTCTCCCAGCTCGCCCCTTGATTCAAACTGCCCCCAACTTGAGTGGCGAAAGTGTCATCCACAGTTTTTGCCATAACCGCGAGGACTTGCTCTTCGTTCAATCCCTTGGCTTTCAAAGCCTCAACAGCCAACTGAAGATGTTCATGGGGACTAATGCTTGCCCCTGCCTTGCTCTTATCACTGGCCTCTACTTTGCCAAGGGCTTGGCCTTCTTCCAATGCAGCCTGTTCCAAGATTGGGGAGCCTTTAGACATGAACTCCCTGGTACGTGATGTGGTCAATGATGGGGCCAAAACTCCGAAGGCCAGATCTGCCACAGTTCTTTGAAGATCTTCGATCATTCTCATCACCGTAAGTAGTGGGTTCATGGGTTTGGGATGATTGGGGTTCAGATGCACCCATCATACATAAGTCCAGTGCTCGAATGAACACCGCAGGCTTGGGCAGATGGGCTGGGGTGATGTATATGCTGGGGTCGTAAGGGACGGCCAATGTGTGGATTAGATTGAGATGTGGATGAGGTATTTGGGCATTGGGGTCTGAAGGTGGAGCTATCGTTTGGTTGTCAATGAGATTTTGGATCTCATGACGAAGGCGGTAGCAACGGTCGGTGCCATGACCGCACTGCTGATGGTACACACAGTACTTGGAAGGGTTATGTCTGGCTGGGAGTGGGTCAGGAAGAGGTTGAGGATCGAGGGGTATAAGATGCCCTCTTTCCATCAAGACTTTTAGTGTTCTAGTCAAGCTCATATAGAGGGGGGTGAAAGTTCTGCCCTGAGCTCGGGCTGGGCCGACTGTTTGTAGGCTTGGTTTGGCAAAAGGGTCGGTTGTGGCAACTGTATTGATTTCGGCGGGTTTGGGAATAGCGCTACTACGAGCATTGGTATTCCCTGAAATCACCCTCCTTGTCGGTTCACTTGTTCTGGGAATGATCCCACTGTTGAACGCGTTCTCGACCAACCCCCGTTCATGCAAACTCTTGAAAGTGAATAGCGGAGCGACTATCAACTTTGCAACATATCATGCTCGAGGTTTCGCACCATCATCTCAGACTTGATCCTCTCCAGGGCGACGATCCGTCATCTGGCCGCTTTTGCTCTCCACCTGGCAACAAATTCCACAGAAGGCTCTTTTGGGTTCTGGCGGGTTGCTTCAAGCTCTTGGATGGTCATTTCAACTTGGGTGTTGTACGAATACTGATCGACAAAGGCCTCAGCCAGTTCTTCCCAGTTTTGCTTCACTTTATCTTCCAACTTAGCGTACCAAGTGGCTGCTACACCCGACAGGGTTCTTCCATACAGAGAGAGTTTCTGTGGCTTAGTCAGACCCATCGGCTTCAAGACATCCAGGAAAAGTCGGATATGTACCATTGGATCTCCAGACCCATCGAAACGGTCAATATATGGCATTTTGAATCTGTCTGGGAGCCGCACGGCAGACTCAGTGTGCCCATCCTCAATGTCGGGGATGGAGTTAAGGCCTTGTGCCTTTTTGAATTGCTTCTCAAGGCTCGCAATTTTCACTGCAGTCGGATTGAGCTCATTAACATGAAAGGGTTGAAGCCTCTCAGTAGGCTGCACCAGGGGTTCGAGCACCTGAGCTTGAGTCAACCTTTCCCGAGGATTCGGACATTGCAAATCTTCAACTGGCGGAAGTGGACCAAAGTTTGGCTGGGGTCCCAAAGCCGGATGTGAGGCAGATGCCCCAGATGGGCGCTGCGTTTCAATATCGGTCTCAGCCTGCATGGCAGTTCCCTGATTTAACGCTGCTATCACGGCCACAAATTCTTCTGAACCCTGTGCCATCACGGGTCTGCTGATGATGTGACTGGTGACTGTTGGATCAGATGAACCGGTGAGCCCTAACTGGCCTTTCTTTGTCTTACCACTGGCGAAGGAAAACTGGTTGCCCTTGAATTGAATCTCTGACCTAACAAAGTCTATCAGCACTAGTCCAATGTACCCGGGGGATATCGGAGCCTTCTGAAGCTATGGTTCCAGGACTACCTAGCAAAAGAGAAAACAGACAGCATCTCAGCTCAATTTTACTGGAACGGATATGAGCATAGCGGAATGATTGTGCTCAATACTGATCACTGTTCCTCAAATATCTGTCCCAAAACTGATACCCTCAGGTAAAACTGATTCCAAATATCGATGTCCACAGTTCGATGCCCAAATTTGTAATCGATATATGCATTCCTCAGAGAGATACACTCTAAAAGCACATAGCAGGTAAATGAGAGCCAATACACCCCTATGTTGGGGTAGGGTTTCCTGTCCTATTTAAATCGTCAGAGCTAGGGTTTCACTACGCACCCAGCGGCTTCAAACAACCTATAAACGGGTAAGCAACCTGTCCTAGTTTGGAATGGTCACTATGGATCCGAATATGCACTAGGTCGAATGGTCGAAAAGGGTGCCCCGATAAAACCGGGGTTTGTGTTCCCATCCTGTCAGAGCCCATAACCGGTGAGCCTTATGGTCATGCCTTGACAAGACAAGCCTCCAAGAAACCGCTCAGAATGGCGGATGGAAAAACATGTCCTAGGCGCACCAAGGCACATGCAATGCAAAGAAACACGTAAGTGTAGTCAAACAGATATCACGAAGTTCGAGTCAAGCTCTCTAAAATCCCAGAAGAGTCGCCAGACGCCCGGGAGGTTAAGTCCCGTTCCGTTCATATTGGGGGCATTACAGTTCGGACTCGATATGTGTCGGTTCTAAATCTGAACCAAAGAGTCCAAATTCGGCAAATCGTTTTGAAGAAAAACAGATTTTGAAAAGTAGTGCCAAACATGGACTGCTTTGCCAGATTACAGAGTCGCCACCTAAATATTTTTTAAAATGGGAAATTTAGGAAACCCTGACTCGGTGCCGAAGGCCACGTGTCCGTCATCACCAAAGTGGTCTTGGCTCGGGAGCTTGGGTACGATCGGGGAAGGTCAGCTATGAGCACCCTCTTTCGCCCGGTCCGAAGACCGGCCTCTACGTACCGTGATATCCGTTTTTGAAAACATTACATGCTCTTATTCCAATTGTTAACCTAGAATTACTATGTTATGCGCGCAGCAAACAAGTATAGACTAGATTGCCTAATTTGGAAACAAACATTGCATATCCGTTTGTTTTGAAAAACAATTCGGATTTGCTACTCGCAAGTAGGCTAAAACACGGATTTCAATGAGTTGTTCCAACTCAAGCAACCCAACCTCCACCCATAGGCATTAAAGCAGTTTATCTCATATAAGCATTTAGCCGCATGGTAAGCCTATTATCGTGTTAACATTCACACGCATGCGATATGCTAAAGCATAAATACTTACATTGTACTCCGTGCCAAAACAATAAACTAGTCAGCAAAAATGCGTGTCCTAGTTCATGTTAGAGTGACTAATGCATCGCATGCGAAGATGCAATTTAGAATAGACTCGGCTAACCCTAAAATGGCATGTGAAATGCGATCATTCGATGCACGTATTCAATTTGGAATTGAAAATTGCAATGCAGTTTGTATGATGTACCGAGCCCGGTGCATATAAACAAATGCATGAATGCACGTATGAATTGCATAAGGTATGCTAATTTGAATGTGCCCTAATCTACCAACATAAGCGGGTAAATAAAAGGGAGAAAGAAATGGGGGTTGGAAGACATACACACCACTCACCCACACTTATTACAATTATGCCCTCACACAGAGGGACCAAAAGAATAATACAAATAATTAACTACGCGAGCTAATTAAATATTACAAACCCATTAAAATAATTAAATGAATTAACTAATTTGATTAAAACAATAAATCGCCTCGGGAAGAGGGCCGGATGCAGCGCACGCTCGGGACTTGCTCGGAATCGCACTGCCATGCCTAGCCTGCCTCTGTTTTCCCTGCTTTGTTCCTCTGAAATCTGCCAAAGTCTCAAGGATGCCTCTCTGGACACTGGAGAATCCCACTGGCTGGAGGAAATGACCATCGGCACTAGGATGTAGCCATCGGCACAAAATATATCCACCGGCCATCAATTGACTGCCGGTCAGCACTAAATACTGCCGGCCGGCATTGAATGTCTGCAGAACCTGCAACTCACAGCAGCAGAGGGCAAAAACTTGCATGGCAATGTAATTCCAACAATGTATGCACCAAACACATTCCTTATCATGTTTGTGACTCAAAGGAGGATGTGCCTCGATTCTCGGGCCACCAATCGCGCATTTCCATGCATGATGGCCAAAGAGCCAAGTGCGCATTTTAATATCAAATGTAATGCACACCAAACATACAAGGGACCCAACCTCAATCATGGTTGATCAAGAGGCACGGCAATGCACAACAATGCACATGCAACCTAAGCATGCAAGCTAACATACAAACATGCAATGCAACTACATGGCATACACAACACTAACAACATAACATGCACAACGCATTGAAACATGGCATACACAATGCAAGATGGGCTTACACCAATATGAGATAGCCTCAGCCACACTCACATAGGAGGCCGAGAGATGAAAAGTGAGATGCCTCGAAATGCGTGCACACGGACACGCAAACCGAGGCAATGGCATACGCGATGAAATGGCATGGAAATATGATATGCAAACATGCAAATGAATTTTAGCACTGAAATGTGGGGCAAAACAGTCCCGAAACAAGGCCAAAGTGTACCCGATGCATGGAATGATCCCGAAACATGAATTTTGGCACCCGAAATGGCCTATAGCTACACCAAACATGCATAATTGATACATGACATGAAAAGTCAGAAGCAAGGCAGCCCCATAAATCACATTTTTACAGTACAAAACATGGGTAAACAGCAATCACAAATGGGGCTAACATGGCATACAAAAATGGCTCCACAAGGGAGGCTATGAAGCAAGTGGTATATGCAAAGCCCAAATGGAAAAACACCCTTCTACAACACTGAAGAGGGACCAAAAATATGACTACTCACAGTAGATGATAGCCCCCAAATCAATATGAAAACATGCCCGAAATGCCATGCAAGATTGAAGCCAACAAAGGCTATAATATGAGGTACCCCAAAAATTCATCAAACCAGAAAAGACCCTCAATGAAATATTTCAAGAAGATCAAAATATGACTCTTTCTAGTTCTGATGATGGCCGAAAACAGAAGCTAGATAAGCTTAAAAAAGCATGCAAAAATGGGGGTCAAAGAGGGGTATAATGGCAAGTATAACATGGAGACCCCCAAAAAGGTTGATCCCTTCTACAATGTTGTATAGGTACACAAAATAAGCTTACTCACAGTTCATGACATGCTCCAAAACAGACTACATGTAGGCCAAACAAATCATGCAAATTTACGGTAAATAGGAGAGATTATGAAGTAAGTGCAAGATAGGGGTCCCAAACAAGGTTGAGCCCTTCTTCAATGTTGAAGAAGGGCTCAAAATGAGCCTACTTATAGTTTACATTATACTCAAAAACAGATCACACATAGGCTAGAAATTTCATGCAAAAATGAGGCATACCAAGGAGTATTGAAGCAAGTGCACTATGGAGGGCTCAAACAGGGTTGAGCCCTTAAACAAACATGAAGAATGGATCAAAATAATGCCTGTTTCAGTTATGGTCGGAGCCCAAAACAGTAAGCAAATAGGCCTAAGCAATGGTGCAAAAAAAAGTGCTACAAAAGAGGGAAAATGGTCTTACCCTTGAAGATCACTTCTTTGATACCTCTTGGACCAAGGAATGTTGCTTCCAAGCCTCTGAAGAACCCCTCCTTGCTGCTGGAAATGGAGTGGTGATGGTGGTGCTTGGTAGTGATGAAGAAAAGGCCCAAGAACAAGGGTGTTCAATGGTTGAATGGGAGAGATATAGTGAGAGATGGAGGGATGTAGGTGTATATATCAAATATGTATGTCTATATCTGGTTTTTTGCTCCAAAAAATCCAACCTACACCAAGGAAGAGGAAGAGGGCTGAAATTTTGCTTTGAAATTTCTAGAGAGAGAGAGGTTTTTTGGAGTGAGAAGCTCCCAAAACTTCACTTTTTTATTCTCACCCAAGCATATGAGATATATAGCCCTATATATGTCAAAACAAGAGCTTTTGGTCGAAATATCCCAATTGAAAATATCTTCCACAGTGTATTGGTAAATATCTGTCAAAAATCTGAGTTCTGGGCACTTTTGGCCGGCCGGCAATCTTTTGTGCCGGCCGTCAATCTTTTGTGCCGGTCGGATAAATGGATGAACGGTAGGTAGCTGGTGAGGTCAAAAAGTGCCGGTGAAAGTCTAGATTGAAGCCCCGGAAGTTAGCTTTCCAATGGCGCAAACCTTGCATTAAAATTCCTTCTGTAGAAAAAGTTATGCTAGTTTCCGTAAAGCCGCGCAGATTCGGTCCAACCGGACTTCAACCAACCATATCTCCTCCCCCCGGATTTGGACTTAGGAGATTCTTGAGTGAAAAATGAAGCCCCGGAAGTAAGGTTTCCAATGGTGGTGGCCCCATATTTTAATTCCTCTTGTACAAAGAGTTACGCCCGTTTCGGGGAAGCCGCGCAGACTTTTCTCCTTCCCGGATTCATGCTGAACCACTCCCAAACTAGTTTTCTCCCCTCTTCTCCTCTTTTCTTCAACTTCAAACCCCTAAGTAAGGTGTTTTGAAAGATTTTTCAAAGATTTCATCTCTCTTTCATTCATCTCCCCTTTGTCCTTGCTCGGTTTACCGAAATGCGAGCGTCGGAACATCGTGGGAATTTTATTTCAAAAATGTTTTGAAAGAGAGGGTTTTAAGGTATAAAAACCATCAAAAATAATTTTGGTCCACAATGGGGTATGAAGTTGAGATTTGCCTCTCTCTTTGCCGAAGAAACTGAACCTGTGCACTGCACACCTTTCTCCAACAAGTAAACCATCAGTAGCGCCCAAGTCTTGTGGGCAGTAAAAAATGGGGTGTCTACAACTGTGTCTCACTCTCGAGCGAGCATCGAGCGAGCATTGAGCGGAGATTTTCAGCAACCAGTATTTTTTGCATTTTTACAGACCGCTGGAGCGAGGGAGTCTACGCTTGAGCGACCCCTCTGTTTTGGTAAGCTCGCTCGAGCTGAGAAAGCCATGCTCGAGCGAAACCCTTGTTTTTAGCAAATTTTGAAAAGTGTTTTGAAGTACATTTTTGCATCCTCATTCCATCCTAGGCATTCATAGGCCATGTTTAAGGCACCTTTATGAGGATATTGTTATAGAACCTCACCAAGCCAAGTTAAGGGGCTAGGTTATTAATCCCAAGTGTGTAACTTAGTGTGTGTTCGTTCTACAACCGTGTAGGGTTGGCACCCGAGGACGCTGATTAGCCTGTCTATAACCCAGTGATCTGTGAGTAACAATGCTGTAAAGCTATGTTCAATTATGATTATTTTCTGAACGATTAACTGTACTATTTTTTGAAATGATATTATTTACTGAATGAATGTTTGTCCTATCTTATGAACTGTACTCGTGGCATCCATAAGCCCTTTCATCGCTATCGCTTTCATCGCTACTGAGAGATCTCTGTCAGTTCCAATGTTTAGAACTACTACTGTTTACTGTTTGATGGCCATCAACTGATTGCTCGGTCTATTAAGACCTACTGTACTGTTTTGCTATTGGATGTACCACATATGATTGTTATGATTTCTACTTGACTGATATGGCATGAAATACGAGCCACCGATTGAATAACTGATCTACTGATGCAAATGACTATTTTAATTACTAAAAGGACATTCATTCTTAACCCCTTTACGCATTTGTTATTCATTAGGCTTTAGCTCATTGTTTATATATGTATGTAGGTGGCCAGGCACATGACTGAAGCTAGGAGCATCAAGTTAAGCTCATGTTTTGTCCTGCCAACCATTGTGCCTCACTTTGAGGTTCCGAGTCTGCTCAAGTCAAAGCTGTTTTTGGGGTGTCTTGGACTCACCCTTTTTGGTCTTTGTTTATGTAATAAATGTTTAAGACTTGTGACTGTACAGTTATGGTGAAGGGATTGGATCCCTAACCTGTATGTTATGTGTATCTGATGTGTATATGCTATGGCCATCAATGTGGACTAGTCCGTAAAAGTCTTTTTCCATTCAGATTTTCACACCTCATTGGACATCTTTTAGTTACTGTTTGGCTTCTGCCAGCCCCTTACTCTGTACTATTGTTATTACTATTTAGCAAGCCTTTGGTAATCACGGATTACTGGCCGGTTACGATGCTAAACCCTTAAGGGCGGGTTTGGGTCGTGACAGAGTGGTATCAGAGCACAAGTTACACCGCACACACGTGTCCAAATGAGCGATATGATGTCCTAGAAAAGTAATTTGGGCATTGCATGAGCATGAGAAAGTGTGTGTGGCCACGATATGAATATATGTGTTAATGTGCTAATGTGCTTAAATAAGCAATTTCCTATGTTTATTATTACTGTATTGCATATAGTGAAATAGAGAATGCAAGAAATGCCGATGAATCTGAATCATCTGAAGCAAGAATGGCAAGGTTAGAGAGAATGGTTGAACTGTTAACTGAGGTCCCAAGGCAACAGCAGAACCAACAGCCCCCACCCACTCCAGTATAGCCAGAACCAAATGTTCATGATGATATAATTTCTTTGACACAGAAGTTCAACGAAATGAAGCCACCAACATTCCAAGGAGGCCTTGAACCACTAAAGGCCGAAGCATGGGTTTTAGAAACCAAGAAGTTGTTTAAAGTGTTTCCGTATTCGGAGGCACACAAAGTATTACTGGCTACCTTTGCCTTACAAGAAGAAGCTAGATGGTGGTGGATGCTTATACGTGATACTAATAATGCTATGACTTGGGCTCAGTTTAAGGAGGCCTTTTATGAGAAATACTTTCCCCAGTGTGTCCGAGACCGCAAGGTAACTGAATTTGAATAGTTGAAGCAGGGCACCATGTCAGTAGCAGAATATGAATCTAAGTTCACTGAACTCGCCCGATATGCACCACACATGGTTGATACTGATTACAACAAGGCCGGAAAGTTTGAAGGCGGGCTTAATGTAGAGATACTTGATTGGATCAATGTTTTGAAACTACTCAAATATGTGGATGTCCTTGACCGAGCAATTATGGCCGAGGCAAATGTCACTGCATTGCAACAGACTAAGACACCGGTGACCGAATGGCGGGGTAAGAGGCGAGGCTTCCATTTCAAAAAGGGCCGAAATAACTCATTGAACAAGAAGCAAAACACAGGGTCAACAAGCAGCTCTAGTCAGGGAAACAGCTCCATGCCACCCTACTTCGAATGTGGCAAAAGACATAAGGGGGTTTGCTACAAAATTTCTGGGGCATGTTACAGGTGTGGCAAGGTGGGCCACATGGTCAAAGATTGCCCTTCCATGTCTCGAGGTAATAGTAAGGCTGCAGTTAGTGCCGTAGCATCAACTGTTACACCAAAACCCAATCCCAAAGCTACTAGAAAGGAACCTCTAAGGCAAGGCCAGGTGTTTGCACTTGTACCGGGAGACGTGCAGAACACCGAGACAGTTGTGTTAGGTATACTCTCAATCTATGCCCAAAATGCTTATATTCTGATTGATTTGGGGTCTACACATTCGTTTGTCTCGCATGCTTTTTCACGAAAATTAAATAGACCACTGGAACCCATGAACTATTTGTTAGCTGTATCTTCACCTGCTGGAGGATCCATGACTTGTGCTTATATGTATCCTGTATGTGAGATTGTTATTAGGGATGTACATTTTTATGTTGATTTACTGCCTTTGAATATTGACCATTTCGATGTAATTTTGGGAATGGACTGGTTAACAAAATATCATGCTTCCATAGACTGTGTAATGAAACAAGTTGTTTTTCGTTCACCTGGATTGCCTGAATTTGTGTTTAACGGAGTTGGTGTAGTACCTCCCCCATATCTGATTTCGTCCATGAAAGCATCCAAATTAATTAAGAAGGGGTGTAAAGGGTATTTATGTTGCATATTGACTGTACCTGCTGATACTAAAGCTAATGTGGACAGTATTCCTATAGTCAGAGAATTTCTAGATATTTTTCCAGATAATCTGCCAGGGGATTTGATTGATAGAGAGATTGAGTTCACCGTTGAGGTGTTACCGGGTACACAACCAATTTTTAAAGCTCCATATAGAATGGCACCTACTGAATTGAAAGAATTGAAAATTCAGCTGCAAGAATTGTTGGATAAGAAGTTTATCAAGCCCAGTACTTCACCGTGGGGCGCACCAGTTTTATTTGTGAAAAAGAAAGACGGCTCACTAAGACTCTGCATTGACTACCGCGAATTGAACAAGGTGACAGTGAAAACAAGTACCCATTGCCTCTTATTGATGATTTATTTGACCAATTGCAAGGTGCTCAGGTTTTCTCCAATATTGACCTTAGATCCGGATATCACCAGTTGAAAGTAAAAGCAGAGGACATTGAGAAGACTGCCTTTCGGACGAGGTACGAACATTATGAATTTCTTGTTATGCCTTTCGGAGTTACTAATGCGCCTGCTGCATTTATGGACCTTATGAATAGAATTTTCAAACCATTTCTCGACGAATTTGTGGTTGTTTTTATAGATAACATTTTGATTTATTCCAAAAGTAAGGAAGAATATGAACGTCATTTGAGAATTGCCTTACAAACCTTAAGAGAACAGAAACTGTATGCAAAACTAACAAAATGTGAATTTTGGCTTGATAATGTGATGTTTTTGGGGCATGTGATTAGTAAGGATAGCATCTCAGTTGACCCACAGAAGATCGAAGCAGTGGTGAATTGGCCTAGACCGACTAATGTTACTGAAGTTCGAAGTTTCTTGGGTTTAGCCGAGTACTACAGGAGGTTTGTGAAAGATTTTTTCAAAATTGCCCTACCATTGACTCAATTGACTCAAAAGGGAATATCATTTGACTGGACCGATCAGAGAGAATAAGCTTTCCAAGAATTAAAGACTCGACTTGTAACTGCACCGATTCTTACCCTACCCTTAGGTACGGAGGGATTTACTGTTTTTAGTGATGCTTCTTATAAGGGTTTGGGATGTGTGTTAATGCAGAATGGTAAAGTTATTGCGTATGCTTCCCGACAACTGAGACCACATGAGAATAACTACCCAACTCATGATTTAGAACTTTCCGCAGTGGTATTTGCATTGAAAATTTGGCGCCACTATCTATATGGGGCAACATGTGATGTGTACACAGATCACAAGAGTTTGAAATATTTCTTTACACAGAAAGAGTTGAACATGAGACAGCAGAGATGGTTAGAACTGATAAAAGACTATGACTTGCAAATTTTGTACCATCCAGGGAAAGCTAATACCGTTGCTGATGCACTTAGTTGAAAATCAATTGAGAATTTGGCCTGTTTACTCACCGAACAGAAAGAACTGCTATGTGATCTTGAAAAATTTGAGGTTGAAATTGTTTCGCATGAACAAGGTGGGACATTGGCCGCTATTTCTGCTCAACTGGCACTTATTGAGGAGATTAAAGAGAAACAACACCAAGATGACTTTTTAAAGAAGGTCATTGATGAACAGGAATCCAAACCAAGGGCAGACTTTAAATTTGAAAACAATGTATTGAAATTTTAGGGAAGGTTATGTATACCAAATGATTCTGAACTGAAAAGGTGAATTTTGCAGGAAGGCCACAATTCAAAACTTTCCATCCATCCAGGAAATACAAAAATATACCAAGATTTGAAGCTTAATTTCTGGTGGCCGGGAATGAAGAAAGAAATTGTTGAGTTTGTATCAAAATGCCTACATTGCCAACAAGTTAAAGTCGAACATCAACAACTTGCAGGTTTACTCCAGCCCTTACCAATACCGGAGTGGAAATGGGAACATATTACTATGGATTTCATTGTTGGATTGCCTCGCTCCAGTAGAGGTATAGATTCAATTTGGGTTATTGTTGATCTATTGACTAAATCTGCTCGCTTTTTACCTATCAAAACAATTTATAATGCGGACAAATTGGCTACAATTTATATTGATGAGATTGTTAGATTGCATGGAGTGCCTGTGTCTATTGTTTCTGATAGGAACTCGAAGTTTACATCGAGATTCTGGCAAAGTCTGCAAACGGCACTGGGTACTGAATTGAGGCTGAGTAGTGTATACCATCCTCAGACAGATGGCCAATCAGAAAGAAGCATTCAGACTCTGGAAAACTTACAGCGTATATGTGTTCTTGATTTCCAAGGAAATTGGGAAAGTCATTTACCTTTAGCTGAATTCGCCTACAACAACAGTTTTCACTCGAGCATTGGCATGGTGCCTTCCGAGGCTTTATATGGCAGAAAATGTCGGTCTCCTATTTGCTGGGTAGAAGTTGGAGATGAGCCTTTACTTGGGCCTGAGATTGTACACGAAACAACAGAAAAGGTGAAACTAATTAAATAAAGATTGAAAACCGCACAGAAAAGCGGATGTCAGTTGCGGATGTCCGAGACAGGGAATATGAAGTGGGTGATCATGTTTTTGTTAAAGTGACACCAATGAAAGGACAGACTCGTTTTAGGGCTAAGGGCAAGCTAGCATCGAGATATGTCGGGCCGTATGAAATCATTGAAAAGATCAATCCAGTGGCGTACGAAGTAGCGCTTCCTCCTGAAATGGAGCATATGCATAATGCCTTCCATATTTCAATGTTGAGGGATTATCTTCGGGATCCTTTCCATGTTATTGAGCCTACCCGTGTGGCATTGAGTGATGATTACACTTATGAAGAATGGCCTATTTAGGTTGTAAACCGACGAATCAAGAAGTTGAGAAATAAGGAAATTTCGTTAGTGAAAGTGGACTGGAAAAACCACGGTAGCGTTTATGCCACTTGGGAAAGGGAAGACGATATGATGAAGCGATATCCTGAATTGTTCCCCCTGGATCCAGTGTTCTTCTAAAATGAAGGTAATTCGAGTTTGGAGGACCAAACTTTTTTTTTAAGGGGGAAGACTGTGACAGCCCTCACCTCTGATTAGCGTTAAATTGTGATTAAGCATGATAAGTAATTGATTAAGATGAAATCTTGAATTGATTGCATGAGTGTGTTATTTTAATTGCATTTCTATCTGTTTGTTACTGAATGATTTGTTCATGTTTTAACTTCAAATTGCGAATTGAAAGCCTTATCGGTGATCGATTCAGAAATTGATTAGTGTTATATGCTAATTAGGATTTATAGAATTTTATGGTAGGCTTAATTTAAATTCAATTTGGAATGATTAAATTAGATTAAATAATGCTAAATTAATTGAGTTTAGATTATTTACATTTTTGCCATCGAGTGGGCCACCTTTAGAGGCATTGTTTGAGGCTTAATTCATGTATTTGATGCATCATCTTTTCATCCATCTTCTAGACCAAACCGCGAGTGAAAGAGAGATTAGGAGAAAATTGATTTCAACAAGAGTTGCTTGAGACTTAGGGGAAATTGAAGGAGAATTGCATCTTTGGGCTAACACACTTGGAATTCAAGACTTAAGGTAGAAAATTCATCTTCTCAATTATGAATTTAAGTTGTTACATGCATGGTTCGTAGAAAATTGGTAATTAAAGTCAAGAATTTGCTCAAAGTGTTGATTTGAGAGTGAATTCATGCATGCATGTCCATATCATAGAATTTTGAGGTTGTTTTCATGAAATTCTTACATGCATGTTCATATTTTAGTTGTAGTCCAAGAATTCACCATGTTTTAGAGTTCAATCTTGTATTTGATCATGTTTTGGAGCATTAGAGTTCATGAGAACTCATGCATGTTGTGTTCTTACATTGTTCATGAAAGTTTCATTGAAATTGGTGTTCAATTGGCATACTTTTGGGCTTTGATTTTATAAAATGATCTTCAAAACATGTTGTATTATGAGTTTCTAAGTGTTTTCCAGAAAATTGGCCCAAAAGATTGAGTTTTGGCATGTTTGATTCTTGGTTTGAGCTTTGGAAGCCGTCGGAAACGATTTTGGATTCCACGTTTCGAGATTCGAAGGATTCCACGCTCGAGCGACCACCTTTGTGTTCAGAGCTCCGCTCGAGTGACGGAATGCTAGCTCGAGCATAGATTGCAAGCTCTTAGGTTTTTTGTGTGTGCAGACGCACGCTCGAGTGACGAGACCTACACTCGAGCGAGCATCGAGCGGAGAATTTCAGCAACCAGTACTTTTTGCATTTTTATAGACCGCTCGAGCGAGGGAGTCTACACTCGAGTGACCCCTCTGTTTTGGTAAGCTCGCTCGAGCAGAGAAAGCCCCGCTCGAGCGAGACCCCTGTTTTCAGCAAATTTTGAAAAGTGTTTTGAAGTACATCTTTACATCCTCATTCCATCCTAGGCATTCCTAGGCCATGTTTAAGGCACCTTTATGAGGATAATGTTATAGAACCACACCAAGCCAAGTTAAGGGGCTAGGTTATTAATCCCAAGTGTGTAACTTAGTGTGTGTTCGTTCTGCAACTGTGTAAGGTTGGCACCCGAGGATGCTGATTAGCCTGTCTATAGCCCAGTGATCTGTGAGTAATAATGCTATAAAGCTACGTTCAATTATGATTATTTTCTGAACGATTAACTATACTGTTTTCTGAAATGATATTGTTTACTGAATGAATGTTTGTCCTATTTTATGAACTGTACTCATGGCATCCATAGCAACTGATTGCTACGGCTATTGCTACTGCTATTGCTATTGCTACTGCTACTGTTACAGAAATCTCTGTCAGTTCCAATGTTTGGAACTACTACTATCTACTGTTTGATGGCCATCAATTGACTGTTCGGTCTATTAAGACCTACTGTACTGTTTTGCTACTGGATGTACCACATATGATTGTTATGATTTCTGATTGACTGATATGGCATGAAATACGAGCCACCGATTGAATAACTGATCTACTGATGCAAATGACGGTGTTAATTACTAAAAGGACATTCATTCTTAACTCCTTTACGCATTTGTTATTCATTAGGCTTTAACTCACTATTTATATATGTATGTAGGTGGCCAGGCACAGGACCAAAGCTAGGAGCATCAAGTTAAGCTCATGTTTTGTCCAGCCAACCATTGTGCCTCACTTTGAGGTTCCGTGTCTACTCAAGTCAAAGCTGTTTTTGGGGTGTCTCAGACTCATTCTTTTTGGTCTTTGTTAATGTAATAAATGTTTAAGACTTGTGACTGTACAGTTATGGTGAATGGATTGGATCCCTAACCTGTATGTTATGTGTATCTAATGTATATATGCTATGGCCATGAATGTGGACTAGTCCATAAAAGTCTTTTTCCATTCAGATTTTCACAACTCATTGGACATCTTTTAGTTACTGTTTGGCTTCCGTCAGCCCCTTACTCTGTATTATTGTTATTACTGTTTAGCAGGCCTTTGGTAATCACGGATTACTGGCCGGTTACGATACTTAATCCTTAGGGACGGGTTTGGGTCGTGACATGGGCCCACCTGTGTCAAGGATGATGATCACATGCATGGACAACATTTTACTCTTTTACAAAAGCAATATATTACTTTTATACAAAATGCTCATTAAATAATGGATTAATTACCCTTTTCACTCCTCTAATTTTAATTTTCTCATTTTGTTTAAATTTTGATTAATTTTTTTTTACATATACTAGCATATTACCCATGCTATGCATGAAATTTTGTGATTTAAAATGAGTTATTGTGAAAAAAATTATATATGGTTCTCCTTGTCATATGATTATATATACGACTGTCTTATACATTGACTTATAAATTTGTCAACTATCCATTTCGAAGAGTAGCATGATATTACTTTCCCTAATAACACTTGTCAAGTCTCCACCCTTCACCAATTATCGTCTCTCTAACTTTCATCTCATCTTTGTTGATCACATCGACTCTTGTTTAAAGCAACTTTACTACGTAATCACCCTTACTTTTAACTTCATTTCCTTACATTTCCCCCAAGTCGACCTCTATCCCTACCCGCAACCTCTCTTCTCTAATCTCAAGTTGCCTCCATCCTTCATCCCATTGTTTGGCCATCAAAATTATGGTTAACCATTAATTGATAATAAATTAGTTGAGTTGACATAAATTCTCAAATAAGCTTGAATTCGACTCGTATGAAATAATGAATAATTTTGTATGTGTTGTATATACAAATACTAATAAATAAATAAAATGAACGAAAAATTGCTTTTAATTTTAGAAATTTTTGTAGTGCTTTTATGATTATTGTTATTCTTTTTTATCTATAAGATCATAATGATGAAATTAGTTGATAGCTTTATTAGATTAGAATGGTACACATGAGAACAACAAAGACAACTAAATACATGTGTATACATATATATATATATATATATATATAAATTTACATGGTTCAAAACCATTACATATTCATAACTCAATGCTACTCTTCAATTTTCAACTACTTCAAACTTAGACTACTAGTATTTAGAGAGAGACGAACATTTTTCACACACAGATTTGGAGAGAGTTGGTTTGCCTTGGGAAAGAGATTGAATATGTAGTTTGCTTACCCATGTAGTAATTTTATATAATTCTGATTAATTTTTTAATCTTTTATTTTATGTAATTCTTAATGTCTACTACAAGATTAAAATAGTAAGAAGAAAGCGCACAGAGTGGGTGATTTTGCATTACCTAATTGCTTTTGAAGATGATTAAAGAGGAATAAAGTTGTAGTTTGTATCAAATTCTAGTTGTTGTAGGAAAAAAAATGTAAAAAACAAAAACAAAAAAATGGATTAGAAAAAATCTAAAACAAATTGGGAATACCAAAAAAAATTTGAAAAAGGAAGAAGAAGAAGAAAGAGGAAGAAGAATCTGAAGAAAAAAAATCTGAGGTCTCGTTTGGGAACAAGATATTTTAGTAACTTTTTGACTGTTTGGCTAAAATATGAGTTAAAAAAATTAGCATATTTGGGGTGATTTTTTGGCTTTTTACGAAAAGATGTGCAAAAAGAAAAGAGAAAATGGAATCTTTGACTTTGTGGTATAGGTTATAGGCTTTTTGGCTTTTTTAGTAACTTTTTGGCTAAAATAGTAACTTGCCAAACGAGGCCTGAAATAAAAGGAGAGAGAAGAATTTGAAAAACTCTAAAAAAGAGAGAGAGAGAATCGAACTTCGGTGTCGAAGAGAGAAAGAGGAATTGAAAAGGAACAAGAATCAAAGAAAAAAGAGAGGAACTCACCAGAATATCGAGCTTCAGTGTCGTCTTTGATGGATAGTAGATTTGACAAACTCTGTTCGTCGAATGGAGAAGTCAACTTGACTTTGTTCTTCGAATGATTTAGGGCTTCTTTGTTCTTCGAATGATTTTGTTCATCAAATGACTTAGGGCTTCTTCAAACTATAGATATAATTTCCTTTTTTTTTTTTATTATTACTAAACACCCCCTATTTGTTTAATTTTTCAAAATGGGCAAAAGATAATTGCTCCGGTGCCCTAAAAAAATTCTGAAAATTTGGTTTTGACCCCGGCGTACCCAACCGCGTACCTATGGAGTACCCTTTGCGTACCCACAGTGTACCAGATGTATACAGGCCGTATAAAACGTACCCGGTATACGTTTTTGTTGTACTTGGTAAGCGTGCAGCCATACCGGTATGCGCACCCGTATCCGGTACTTTTACGACAATATTTTCAAAGTACTCGTGCTTCATAGATTATTCAAAATTACTCCTAAATTTATTTGAAATGATGTGAATAATTGCATGTCAGTTGTTAATTTGTTTACGACTCGGTCAACTAAAACTCAACCTCGATAACAAAGGGTAATATTTTAAAAGTTCGTAACATTTTTTTGGAAAATTAGTGACATAGCATTTTGTTCGAGAACTATTATATATCACCAGAATAATAATTCGCTGAAACTCTTCACTCTTTGGTTTTTCATGTCCCACTATTAAAAAACGAAAAGAACTTTTTTACTACGAATAAAAAATAACTTGAGATTTTAAATTAAAAAATAAATATAATGAAAACCCCATGGACCACGTCAAGGTCCCTTCTTAAGATTATAAAAGAAAAAAAACTCTTTCTAAGCTTTATTGACTTTTTTTTGGGAGGAAAATAACATTTTTTTTTTTTGACTTTTCCTAGTTCAAATTATGGTTATGGCATTTTGGTTACAAATGAAAAAAAGTGATGATATAGTTAAGGTCTTTTAACAGATTTCAGAAACATAATTTGAGCAGATATAGATCTATATATATGTATATGTTTATGCATTAATTTAATTTAAGAAATATTGATTGGTGAAAGGCAATGGATTCTACATGTAGATACCTTGTAACTAAAAGCGAAGCGGATCATTACATGAGGGAACTAAAGAGAGAACATGAGGAGATCATTAAATATCCTGATACAGGTTTATTTCATCAGTATATCATATGGATATGTTTTTTTTTTTTTTTTTTTCAAATTTTCTGGAAAATACTGATGGTGAAATAGGCTAATTAAATGAAACAAATAGATTAAAAATTAATTAGTTAACTTACATAACATGAACCATGATTAACCGAAATACAAATGGAATTGAAATATTGAAAACAAAGGAGCAAACCAAATTCTGTTTGATACCACAGTGTCTTTAAAATAGATTAGCCGCATCACCGTAGGTGCTGGAGGAACGTCGACTTCTGTCACCCAAGATAAGATGGCTTAAACTGGCTAACTCAGAAGCACCTTCTGTTAGCTTGGCGAACTGACAATGGCAGCACTTTCTCTCACACAGGAAGGATTATTATACTAGTAAGCAAACTGACTATATGATTGGAAGGCAAAAACTTCTGTACCAAACCAAAGGAGATAAGTCTCATGTTATATACAATGGCGGAGAGAGGAGGAGTCTCCAGCCATCAAGGCTGGCCACTAATGGAGGCCATTACTCCTGCAAAACTGTTGGAGTAATGCACAAAACTGATGGGAATTCAAAGTGTGAGTTACACACAATATACATATATGTGTATATACATTTTTGCAATAGACTTGGGCCTGCAATAGACCTAGCCCAAAAAGAATAAGTTGGTGGACCACTAATCCGACCCATCCCGAACCCATTCCCTCAGATCCACGACCCACTGACCACAGACTCGAATCTGGCGGGCGGCGCGCGTGTGGCAATTTTGCCATAACTAACTTGGACCATAGTCTTGGCCCAAGCCCATCCTTGAAGTATCCATGCCTCCCTTCCTTCGGAAAATTTGGATGCCCTAAAGGGCTCATGCCCTTCTCATAATCTTGAGGCTTAAATACCTATCAAAGTTTTCCTCCATAATCAATGTGGAATTGGTAGTTATACACAATTCCCAAAATCTCATTCATAAGGACATCTTTATGAGACAATTTCCTATTCAATTCTCAATGGTTTTTGGTCATTTTTTATGTGGTGTAAAGACCTTGTTACAGAGAATCTAAACCCATTTAATCCCACATCAACCAATGGTTAGGACCTATTTTAATTTCACATTAAAGTTTACCAAAACCCATTTTTTCCAACAAATACTTTTTCCATATTCTTTATCTCAGTTTCAAGTTTCAAAGGCATGAATATATATGAACTAGTGCTATTCTAACCCGAAAGGTAGATTTATTTTTCAAATTCAATAATGTGGTAGTCTATTATAATATCTAAAGTAACTATATATTTTTTATATTTTCTCTAATTATCAGCTAATTATATATCTTTTTTAGACATTGCTGAGTCTTAAAAATTGATATAGAAAATAAATTTATATATCATTTTTTATATATATCCCACCTGTCGAAAACTTAGGACATTTAAAAAAAAAAAGAATAATTTCACACCAGCCATCTCAATTGCCAAAATGGCCAAAGCCTAATTCTACACTAGCTATCCCCAACCCGCTCTTGTTGTCGCCATCATCATCATATTCTTCTTCTCTTTTTCGTCATTGTTAGCTACTGCACTCTTTTTCGTTGTCACCACCTCTTTCTATTTCTTCATCTTTTTCTTTACTATGATGCCTGAGAGGGAGATTTATGATCTGGACTTGGGCCGGACAGGTTTGGGATGAGGTAGTGCAGCCCCGCCTTGAAAGAACCTGCTCGGTTAATGCAAGGCATGGTTTGACCGAGCTACGTAGCTTTATGGTATTGAGGCCGGTCAAGTGAGTTGTCTGGTGCCAGGAAAGGCGTGGTTGGACCGAGCTACTTATGTTTGCTCAGCAGTAGGGCCGACGGCAAACCGGCATGGGCTGTCTCGAGCTCGGCTATGCCGGGATGCAGCCGAGCTCGGTCTTCATTGAGCTTAGCTATTGGAGTACGTAGGCATGAAGCGCAGCATGGCCGTTGATAGCTGAGATGGCGCAGCTCGGCTGCCGAGCTCCCAGTAGAGTGGGCAGACAGTTGGGTTAGGTGATGTTCGGCAAGATTTGTGCTGACAGATGGGATAGCAGAGCCACGTGTCGAGAGATCACTGGGAGTGGATTTGGGCCGCAGAGGGTATATAGGCATGTCTGTGCCCCCCATACACAGACAGACGAACATTTTGTAAGAAATACTTACACTCAAACACTCTCTCCTCTCTCTTTATCTATCCCAAGGTGTGTGCTAACTTGATCGTTAGAGGGGTTTTCCGGCCATACACCACCGGGTAGCTCACCGCTGTTGTGCTCGCTGGTGATCGGATAGAAACGGAGCTTGGAAAAAAGGAGTACGGGCTTACCGGAATATTTGCTCCCCGTACAATTGGCGCCGTCTGTGGGAATCTTTGCAGACAAAACCTTGTCTTCCAGGCTCGTTTGATCGCCGTTCATGGCGAACAACGACGAGATTCTGTTGTCCGCCATCGACGGAGTTACCCCGGAGCCAGGCCGACGGAGAGAAGGACATCCCGCCATTCCTCCAATGACGGACCTAGAGACATTCCCAGGAGGACAGTCGGGAGACGCGCGAGATAAGCACGGAAGAAGTTATGGTCATTCACGGAGTCCAAACGGTCATCGGCGGTGGAGAGAATCACATGCGAAACGTCTGGAACACAAGCTCAGAGACCAGGATGCCATCAGCCGCTGAATGGCGGCGGAGATGGAGGAGCTGAAGCGGCATGTCAAAGGGAAGGGTGTAGCTGGAGTGGGAGACCACAGTGAGTGCACCCAACCCTGCCGCTCAGGTAGTCATAGTCAGCGGCACACTCCGTCCATCTCTATTACCAGAAGTTACAAGGTTGGTGATTCTGATGTGCGCGCAGAGAAGTCCAGCGCGCAAGATAGCACTCACCAGCCCTCACGTTCGGAGATGACGTCGAGGTACTCTTATTCCGTTCGTTCAGAGGATTGCGGGCAGTCTTGAAGGAACGGGCTCGCCGGCGGGAGGCTCAGAGGGTGCCGGCGTTCCAGCGGTTATCCTATGGAGTCCACGCCAGCGAGGAGGTCGGAATGCCTCCATCCCGCCAAGCAGCGCCGCTCCTTGTAGACTCGGACTTGGCGAGGTTGAGCGCAACCCCTTTCTCCTTAGAGATAGAAACAACACCGCTTCCGGCAGGCTTCCACCAGCCTAAATTCACACTTTACGACGGAAAGACCGATCCTTACATGCATGTAAGCCACTTTCGACAGGTTATGGCCGGACATAGGCAGAATGACGCACTTATGTGCCTTATATTCCCATCAAGTTTAGGCGAACTGGGCTTGAAATAGTTTGAAAGGTTGCCGGAAGGGAGTATCGAGAGGTGGCATCAGTTGGCCGAAGCCTTTGTGACACGCTTCAAAGCCAACACCAAAACACCAAAAGAAGTTGATCACCTACTGAGTGTCAAGATGGAACCGAGCGACACATTGAAGGCGTACAACTCCAGATATTGGGAGACCTTCATCGAGATCCTGGATTGCCCGGTCAACCTTGCAATCACTCAATACAAGCGTGGTCTCCCGGTTGGACATAGACTGTGGGACTCGCTTACCATGCACCAGCCGACATCCATGGGCCAGCTCATGCAGCGTATTAATGAGCACATCCGAGTAGAGGATGATGCGTCGGCATCTACCGCGAAGGCGATTGCAGTAGCAACAGACAAGAGGTCAGCTGGCAAAGTGCACGCAGTCGGGCAAGAGTCTAGCCGATCAAGTGACCGCGTTGAGGAATCGGACTGTGGCTTGAATCGCAAGAACCGGGGAAGGGGACGTCGGAATGACCGGGATGACTACCCCCGAGATGACGTGGCCGATGCCAACAGAAGGTTGAAGGCCAAGACAGGCATCACCACGGTCTTCAAGATTCCAATCTATCGCATACTTAGTGAAATCCGAGACGAGGAGTATGTCCGGTTTCTAGCTAAGTTGGGCGACGGTCAGAAGGGCTTCAATCCGCAGTACCGTTGCACGTTTCACCGGGAGCGCGGCCACCGGACAGAGGATTGTTTGCCTTTGAGGCAACACTTGGAAGAGCTAGTCGCAGCCGGATACCTGGACCTTTACATCGATGGGGGAGTTAAGGCGAATCAAGCTCCGGTTGATCCACGGGAACCAGATGACCGTGATGCACTCCCGCAAGGAGTTATTAATGTCATCCACGGCATAGTGGAGCCGGCGCGGGTATGTGAGCTCCGGGGTATGATCAAGAAGGCAGAACACATAAGGGAAGTTTTGTCGGTTCAACATGCGATCAAGAGGGGGAAGACCGAAGAAAAAGATGTGCTCAGTTTCTTCTCAAGGAATCTAGAGCGCATTCAGACACCGCATAACGACGCCTTAGTAGTGACGCTCCGCGTCAAGGAATTTGATGTCAGATGGATCTTGATCGATCAGGGAAGCTCGGTCGAGATCATGTACTACGATGAATTCAAGCAGCTCAAGCTCCGTGATACAGACTTGGCTCTGGCAACTTCGCCACTGGTTGGTTTCAACTCACAACCAGAATGGCCTTTGGGAAAGATTATCCTGCCGGTTAAAGCGGGATCCGTGGTCAAGCAAGTGGAGTTCTGGGTGTTGCAAGTACCATCTACTTACAACCTGATCCTTGGAAGGGGATGGCTTCACGCGATGCAAGCCGTGGCATCGACCTACCATCAGGTGATGAGATTCCCTTCGGCAATGGGGGCAATCAAAGAAATTTGGGGAGATCAAGTTATGTCAAAACAGTGCTTCGTGGCAGTCAACGGGAGTCGGGCTGCCAAAGGCTTCGTTCAAATGATAGAAGGACCGGAAGACCGGGGAGTTCTTGACGATGTGGGCACCAAGGTAGAGGACAAAGCCGTTAAGGAATTGGTAGAGGTGCGAATTGATACAAAGCATCCGGACAAATTCTTCTTGCTCGGCTCCGGCCTTACTGCCCAACAAAGGACCGAAATGGTTGAGAGAAACTGTAGACGCGCCCGTGGGCCTCATGCTACAGTTCGGACTCCCTTTTTGTTGTCAGTTCTTAACCTGAACCAAAGAGTCCAAATTCGGCAAATCGTTTTGAGAAAAATAGATTTTGAAAAGAAGTGCCAAACATGGACTGCTTTGCCAGATACAGAGTCGCCACCTAAATATTTTTTAACGGGGAAATTTAGGAAACCCTGACTCGGTGCCAAAGGCCACGTGTCCGTCATCACCAAAGTTGCCTCGGCTCGGGAACTTGGGTACGATTGGGGAAGGTCAGCTATGAGCACCCCCTCTCGCCCGATCCGAAGATCGGCCTCTACTAACCGTGATATCCGATTTTAAAAACATTATGTGTTCTTGTTCCGGTTATTAGTCTAGAATTACTATGTTATGCGAACAGCAAACAAATATAGACTAGATTGTCTAATTTGGAACAAAACATTGCATATCTGTTTGTTTTGAAAATGCTTTGGAATTTGCTACTCGCAAGTAAGCTAAAACACGGATTTCAACGAGTTTTTTCAACTCAAACAATCCAACCTTCATCCACAGGCGACCAAGCAGTTTATCTCATATAAGCACTTAGCCACATGGTAATCATGTTGTCATGCTAACATTCACACGCATGCGAGATGCTAAAGCGTAAATACTTACATTGTACTCCGCGCCAAAACAATAAACTAGTTAGCAAATATGCATGTCCTAGTTCATGTTAAGTGACTAATGCAACACATGCAAGGATGCAGTTAGCGTAGGCTCGGCTAACCCTAAAATGGCATGTGAAATGCTACAATTATCACGTATTCAATTTGGAATTGAAAATAAAATGCAGTTTGTATGATGCTCCGAGCCCGGTGCATGTAAGCGAATATATGGATGCACGCATGCATAGCATAAGGTATGCTAATTTAGACGTGCCCTAATCTACCATCATAAGCAGGTAAATAAAAGGGAAGAAAGAAGTGGGGATTGGAAGACATGCACACACACACGCACCCACACTTATTACAGATGCGCCCTCGCTCGGAGGGACCAAAAGAATAATACAAACTAATTAACTACACAAGCTAATTAAATATTACAAATTGCCTAATTAGTTAACAACTAACTAAACTAGGAAAAATAGTAAACCGCCTCGGGAGGAGAGCCTGATGCAACGCATGTTCGGTCTTGCTCGGAATTGTACTACCATGCATAGACTGCCTCTGTTTTTCCTGCTCTGCTCCTCTGAGGATTGCCAAAGCCTCTGAATTGCTTCCCTGGACACTGGGGAATACCACCGGCTGAGTAGAACTACCACCGGCTGCTAGATATGGCCATCGGCACAAGATTCATCCGTCGGCTACCAATGGAGGGCCGGTCGGCATTGAACACTGCTGGTCGGCAAATAATGCCTGCAGAACCTGCAACTTACAACAGCAGAGGACAGAACTTGCATGGCAATGAAATTCAAACCATGTATGCACCAACCAAGCCTCTTATCATGTGTACAACTCAAAGGGGCATGGTCCTTGGTTCTTGGACCACCAATCGCGCATTTGAATGCGTGATGGCCCAAGAGAACCAAGTTGTGCATGTTGATTTCATATGCAATGCAAACCAACAAACAAAAGGCTCAATTCCTATCACCAAATCAAGGAACAAGGCATGCATGCAAGATGCAATGCAACCTAGGCATGCAAGCTAAGGATGCAACATGGCATGGCAAGGCACTGATGCAAGCATACAAGCAAGCATGAGGAAATGCAAACTAATGAAAATACGGACTTAAACATGATTTAGGCAGCTCTAAATAGGCCCAAAACAGTGGCCAAAATGCTCAAATATGAGGGCTAAACACACATACACACATGCACATGTTAAGACACAAATCTAAGCATTAAGCAAGTAACTCTCAAGCACACTTGAAAGGAGTATAACATGGACACTTGGCATGCAACATAAGCTCTGAAAATCATGCTATAAGAGGTGCCAAACCAACTCAAACAAGACAAACATTAGCATGCAAATAGTCCAAGTACTTGAAGTAAACTCATGAAGCATTGAACTACACTTGATATAACCACACATGGCAAGGCTTAAATGACCAAAAACAGAATTTTAGCACATAAAACAAAGCCCAAAAGACCACTTAGATGGCATCTAAATGGCTTAAATCCAAAAGCATGTACAATGGCCAAAGCATGGAGCATACAACATAAGCTTTCAAAACATTAAAGAGGTGCCTAAGGCACTCATACAAGCATGTTAGAGGGACTGAAATAGCATGAAAAATGATCCCAACCCACTAAACTCATGCAGGAATGGCATACTACCCACTCACATACTTGAAGCATACAAGCTACAATGCAAAGGGGCCATACCATGCATGCCAAAGTCAACCCAAACAACTATGGACAGACCTTAAACATGGTGAAATAAGCACAAAAGCTTCACGAAGCTAAGCTTAAAACATGCTAGAACAAAGGCTAACAACCTAAGGCATATTAAGGCAATAACAAGGCATTACATGGTAGATATGCAAGGCATGCATGGTTTACCAAAACCAACACACAACAATGTTATATCATGACATAATAAGCATGGAAAATAGCCTAGACATGATCAACAAACACTCAAGCATGATGCTCCCTCAAGAGGCCAAAAAGTGCCCTTTCAAGGACAACAAGGAGAAGGGGTGGCCCTCTCCTTCTTGAGACTTCAAGGCACCATCTTCACCACTGAAATCCCTCAAGATTTTAGTGGTGAGGAGGCCCAAGCACCAAAGTCTCGGAGCTCACCAAAAATGGCACAAAATGGGGCCTCTCAAGGCCTAAAGGTGGTCAAACACCTCCAAACCACAAAACACTCTTTACAAACAATCAAGAGGGCTTAAAAACATAACTTTTTTGTATTATACACTAAGCAAAAAAACAGTTCTAAGATAGGTAAAAAAGCAATGCAAAAATGGGGAACAAAAGGGAAGTTTCTCACCCTTGAAGCCCTCCTTCACAAACAATGCTCCAACAGCCTTCCTTGGCTTAAATCTAGCTCCAAAACACTAAAACAACCCTCCAAGGGTCTCAAGTCCAAGAGATGGTGTGTTGGTGTGTGTTTGTGAGCAAAAGTAGGACAAAACACACACTTATAGAGATAGAATATGTATCAAACCCTAACCCTAGAACTCAAGCTTTACAAAAGCTGTCTAAAAATGTCTAACCCCCATGTCAAGAGAAGAAGCTCTCCTATATAGGCAATTCCCTCTTGTAAGGCTTCCAAAACAAGCCATCCAAGAGGGAAATCCCTCCATACACGTGTATGGAGGGGAATGGGGTGGGTGCCAGCTATCACAGCTGGCACAAAATATCTGCTAAAAGCAGATGAACAGTAGTCGGCTGGCCAAAATTGTCATTTTGACAAAATTGATGGCCAGTCGGCCAAAAAGAGTGTCGGTCGGCCAAATATATGGCCGATGGACACAAACAACAAATGTGGCCTCAAGCCACACCGGTGATGTGTGGGGATGCCACACAAGGCATTCCCTGCCCCTCCAAGGCAAAACACAAGTGTTTGGTGCAAAATCAAACACAAAACGATTGAGTTCGGAGATCCTGAGGCAAGGCGTGTCGAGACCTCCGAACTCCAAATGAACACAAACATGGATAATCACCGGTGTTCAAGCGGTGACGCCCAAGTCTTGAGGACGGTCAAAATGGGGTGTCTATGATTGCCCTCTTGACAAAACTCGAAAGTCATAACAATGACGAGAGTGAATGTCAAAGCCCAGAGACGACCCATTTTTGACAAGGCCGAAGACTTGGACAAACATGCAAGACAAACAAGGTATGCGCCCGAAGGCAGGGGCAAAATGCAAGACAATGCACGAAGCCGAGCATAACTTATGATCATGCAAAGATAGCTGTAACGAAGCACACATGTAATAGTTTTAAGCTAGCATACACCAAACTACATTGCAATGCAGAAAGGATGTAAGAGAATTATGCAATTCTCGATACGTCTCACGCGGAGGATACAATACCTGTTCGGTTCGTCCAGTTGCACCGGCCTCAAATGAGCCATACATACAATATTGTGCCTGTAAAGACAACAAACTTAACAGGTATGATATTGTTAACAACATGCATGACAATGCAATGATGAATGCAAAATGATATGCACCATATACAAAACTACGTATAAACAATGCAAATGATATACAATGTAATCGAATCATGATTCAATCATGAGCGGTTCGAAACCGCACAAATGTCAAGTAGATTGATGGAAGTAACAAGTCTGTCTACCATAGAAAAGGTGCCGCAACCCTCGAACCAACATACCAGCGTGGAATAGGCGCGCACACATGCAGAACTATGAGTAATGTAGACGGACACAAGAACGAGTATTGGGTGGAATGACATAAGTGGGGTGACGACCCGCTGGGAAAAGAATAATGATCCTAACACCGGATGCAACAATTACACTACAATGTAATATCTACAATGGATATGGCGTGCAGCCAAAATCGTATCTTGCCTAGGAAAGGCATGTATGCATACAAGCCATGTCTAACACAGAAAAGGTGCCGCAACCCTCAAACCAACATACCAACGTGGAATAGGTGCGTACACATGCAGAACTGTGTTTTGACGTGAAAAGTTAGAGCACATACCAGACCAAGCTCAACAAGGAAAGGCGCAAGCCATAGATGGAGGGTGATGTAGTGGATGCATGCAACTAAAATGCAATATTTACAAATATGCAATGGGAATGGATACAATGATGCATGGATGCATGCAATTGATGCAATATTCACAATGGATATGGCACGCGGGCCAAACCAAATCTTGCCTAGGAAAGGCATGTACACAAACAAGCCATGTCTAACACAGAAAAGGTGCCGCAACCCTCAAACCAACATACCAACGTAGAATAGGTGCGTACACATGCAGAACTGTGCTTTAACATGAAAAGTAAGGGCACATACCAGACCAAGCTTAACCTGGGAAGGCGCGAGCCATAAATGGAAGATGATGCAATGGATGCATGCAAACTACGATGCGATATATACAAAGATGCACTAGATGGAAATGGATACAATGATGCATGACAATGCAAATGATGCGATCTACTGGGGAAAATGCAATGGAATGTAAATGCAATATTTACAGTGGAAATGCATGACAATGCACTATATTACGATGAAATGCATGACATATGCAATATCTACAATGATGCGTGTTGTTTTTGTTGTTTTTTTTTTTTTGAAATGCATGACATATGCACTATCTACGATGATGCATGACAACGCGGTATTTACAATGCAATGCATGACAATGCAGTAAAGGTTTCGCACCCTCCAAGGATTTAAGGTCTCCTAGACCGTGCGAATGTGGTTTGAGATGTAATGCGCAAGACAGCGCGATGCAATGCACGCCAAATGCAATGAACTGTGCACCTTGATGCACCGAAGGTCTTGCACGTCCCGAGGATTTAAGGTCTCCTAGACCGGCGATGCATGGTTTCAAAATGCGCGACAATGCGCGGCTTTTGAGATGATGATACATGACAATGCATGTGCCAAAGGTTTTGCACCTTCGAAGGATTTAAGGTCTCCTAGACCGTTGTGCATGGTTTCAAAATGCGCGACAATGCGCGGCTTTTGAGATGATGATACATGACAATGCATGCGCCAAAGGTTTTACACCTTCGAAGGATTTAAGGTCTCCTAGAAGGTTGTGCATAACGATGGAAAATGCAAGTGAGACACGCATGCCATGAAAATGTGACACGCATGCCAATGTAGATAAGACACGCATGCCAATGTAAGTGAGACACGCATGCCATGAAGGAATGTAAAATGATATGTAAATGAGACACGCATGCCTCAAAGGTGCAAGACAATGCACATGAGACACGCGTGCCTCAAAGGAATGTAAAATGATGCAAATGAGACACGCATGCCTCAAGGAATGTAAAATGATGCAAATGAGACACGCATGCCTAAAGGATTGTAAAATGATGCAAATGAGACACGCATGCCTCAAGGATGGAAAATGATGCAAATAAGACACGCATGCCTCAAGGATTTGAGGCACGCGTACCTCAAAGGATATAAAATGAAATGCATGATAATGTGAATGAATTCGAATGCGTGACAACGCATGTTTTCCTTTTGAAATGCATGACAATGCAAATGGACTTAAATGCGTAACAATGCACGTGTTTTGGAAAGCATGACAATGCATGGTAAGGGAATGCACGACAACACGAACGATGCGCGAGGCGACATATGTATTGAAATGCATGACAATGCTTGTAATAAAAATGCAATGACAATTCATGAGAGATGTGCATGACAATGCAAGAGGTGCGTGTTACAACGCGTGTAGTACGTGCATAACAATGCAACTGTGAGGCGCATGACGGCGTGATGCAATGCATCGAAATAGTGCGATGAACGCGTGCAACGCACACGGGGCAACTTTTGAATCTTGCAAAAGGCAAAAGGATACAGAAGGATACATCATTGCATGAATTTGAGTGTCACGCACAGAAGACGTGGTCCGAGGTCAAAACGGAGGTTGGTTGAGCGTCGGAGATATACTTTCTTACACTTTCTTAAGCAATGAAGGCTCTGGACCACTCATATGACCCAAGGAAAGGTGTAGGAGGCTCAAAAACCACTGTGGGGGACCACCGGCTGTCCACCGGCCATCACAATTCATCACCGGCCATCCATCGGCTGAAAAATAGTTTCATCGGCACAATATTCTACCGGCCGGCCAAAAGTGCCTGAGTCGGGGCATATTCGACATTTTACCATGGGTCTTTTAAAATAGGGTTCCAAACCTTATTTTGTCACTTCTCCTTCGCCGAAAAACATTCCTCTCTCTCTAGAGCCTTTTCCTTCCTCATTTCCTCGTTTTCTTCGCGTTCCAAGCCCGTTTCGTCGTCGGATTCGCGATTTCCTTCGCATTTTGGACGTTTTCATCCGAACAAATCTTTGTTTCGGTACCTCTTTTGCCATTTCCACCTTTTTGGGGTTTGTTCCCCTCACTTTTCTCTTGATTTCCGTGGCTTTTCACATCCTGACTTTTCTGGCCATTTTCCACCCTTCCAGGGGTTGACTTTTCGGTTGACTTTCCATATTCCAGCCTAATTTTTATTTTCCAGCTATTTCCTCATCACCCTTGATATGGCCGATGATATTCCACGTGGTGGGACTCCTCCGGATCACGAGATGGATCCCGGGGTTGAGCTCCTACCTTTAGCGGCGCCTGCTTGACCGATGACCTACCGGCGATTTACGTATTCCCCGGCGGATCAAGCCCGATTCAGAGTTTTGACATGGCGCTGGATCCCGAGCTTCTGCTACGCGAGCCTGCCTCTCACTTATCCTTCGGTGCTTCCGAGGTAACATTTTTTCTCTGTTTTACTTTTTGCAATGTAGAACTTTTAACTGTCAACTACCATAGCTAATTACAGTCTTTAACTGCTTAGTTCAGATACACCGATACACTATATATTGTAGTTGATCGCAGACACACTTTGCAACTGATATTTGTTTAAGACCAACACATGCACACACACTGCACTAGCCTTGAACCACTCAACACACGGCACACACCGTATTTCACTGCAGACACCGGCACCCGATACCCGTTTGAATATGAAAATATGCATGCATGCTAAATTTGCACTGAACCACTCAAACACGCTGACGCATCACGTGTTGTAGTTCACTGTAAGCACACCGGCACTCGGTATCTATTCGAACTTGAAAATACGCACGCATGCCAAATTTGCACTGATTTTGACTGTTTCTTCAAAATCAGACGTTTATATTAGCCAGAACTACTTGTTTAAAAACAGGGAGATTCCCATACCATCCGCGGGTATGGGAACACTGTCGCTCGTGAGTGGTACGCCGAGCTACCTGATGCAGTTCATCACATCGTGGACCAGGCCGGCTTTGGCACATTCTGTAGAGGACTCTCCAGGCTCACTACATGCAGACCTCTCCTTGCCGCTCTGGTGGAGAGGTGGTGGGACACCATCGATTCATTCCATTTCTCTACGACGGGGGACATGACGATGACCCTTTATGATTTCTCGATGCTTACAGGCATCGGGGTAGGGGGTGATCCGATCCCCTTCGATACTGATATGGATGAGTGGGAGGCTGCTCAGATCTACTTGCTCGGCGAGCTGCCGCCTCTAGCGCGTCCCGGCTTCGTCCGATATTCCTGGTTTGAGGTGCAGTTCAGGGTCCAGCCCACCCTTGTCGAGGCAACTCCGATGACTCAGGAGGCCGTGGAGAGATACGCACGCGGCTTTCTCATGTTCCTGTTTGGGACGACCATTTTTGCCGACCGGGCGAACACCGTGCCTCTCTGCCTGCTCAGCGCACTGGTGGACGTCAGGGATATCTTACATTACGACTGGGGTGGCGCCGCTCTGGCCACTCTCTACGGATATATGAGCTCAGCTTCCCGCGGCAGCGGACAGTTGCTCGGGGGCTACTGGCGTGTTTGGGAGGTACATTTCTTTTTCTGCCTTTCATTTCTGTTCTATATTTTCTGTACTCTGCACACTGCACACACTGTAGTCTGCTTTATACTTGCTGTATACTGTACACACGGCACACACATACTCTGCTTTATTGTTGTACCTTCGCTACTGCACACTCTGCACAACACATGGCTCTGCTATTTCTGCTTTTGTTCTATATTCTGCTTTATCTGATAAAATGCACTGGTATTTATCTTGCAGTTGTAGGTTTACGCCTACTTTCCTAGGCTTGCTCCCGTACCCGACGCAGAGACCCCTCTTGTCGTCCTTTTCTCGCGCCGTTTCGACGGGAGGTGCACGCGGAGGCCCCGAGAGACATTTAGCTTCTTCCGCCGCTTCTTCGACACTATCACCCCTGCCGAGGTATGTTTTACTTGCAGTTCATTTAAGCTTCATCTTTCCACTGCATGTTTCAATAACAGTAGATAACAAACTGTATTTCAATTCCAGATCACCTGGCAGCCGTGGGCTCCTTGCCAAGGATTTATTCGAGATCGGTTTGCGTCTTCGAGGAGACCTCGCGTTACAGATTCTCTTGGAGGCGGTCATCGGGCCTGGTACTGGGTGGCGTTTCTTCGTCGGACCACTGGTTTACGAGCGGATAGTCGGTACACCCTCCCGAGCATATGAGGGATACCGAGAGATTCACCGCCCGGAGATGACCGATATGATCAATCGGTGGGGCGACGGCCAGAGGTGAGGCGATTACTCGAGTACGTCCGGACCTTCATCATCGACCTCTGGCGGCGGAGAGAGAAGACTGCTTGGCGCCCGGTGGAGGCGGAGCTTGAAGGGAGAACATCGAGAGCTCGAGTCCGTGGCAGGGGCGGAGTTCAGAGAGGACGGAGGACCGGTTGGCCTGCTCTGCCCACTTCACTGACTTTCAGAGGGTAGGGTGGGGCGACCTACCAGATCCCTTTTGCTCTTCCGCCGGCTGATCACGAGTTTGTCGGTGTCCCCGACTTGCCTCCGGTATGTATTACTTCATTTTGCATCTTGTACTGTTATTTCATTTCAGTTTATTTAATATTCCGCAGAATATTGATGCATCTGATACTTTTGTAGCCGTCTTCTGAGTATACCCGGCAGTCATTGGAGATGAATGCCTCCATGATGGGGATGCTACAGCGGACATTCAACCTCCTAGCCCTCTACAGTATTCCGGTATGTTCTTCTGACCGCAGCCTCAAACCATACACAAACTATTTTACATAATCTGATGCACAACACAACACCTGATAAATCGCCACGGCATCGATACATCTGTACTCACACCGTGATCCTCGTGACGATTCATCGCTCACATACATACATTTACTCATACATCAGATTCTGCGATAAACCGCCACGGCATCCACACATCAGACTATACACTACATTCTCAGATCGATTGATTCACAAGATACTTTCATCGCAACATACACCGTGACTTTCACACCGTGCATTCATCACATTGATTCATCGCTCAAGGCATACATTGCGCCACCTTAATCGCATTCTGACCGATTCATCGCTCACAGTATTTTGATGCATTCGTCTTTCATGCTTTTTCAGCCTCCCTTCCAGATTCCTCCGGTGGGTGGTGCTTCGGCTGGACCTCCCATTTCTACCCGGGATGGCAGAGTATATCCCCGCACCAGAGGGGGGCACACTCATGTCGGGAGCAGCTCGCGGGCTCCAGTTCCAAATGACGAGTCTGAGGCAGAGACAGAGGCGGAGGCAGAGTTGTCGGAGGAGGAGACCGGTGATGGCTTGGACTCGGGCTCAGACGGTGATGCTCCTGGTGGTGCCCCTGGTGATGATGCCCCTGGACCTTCGTCCAGGAAGAGGACTAGGACTGACTGACAGCCCTAGAGTCATTTTTTGACATTCGATACAGATTTTTGCTGTTTTTCTTCTTTTCTGCATTTTTCCCTTTTTGTTAGTAGTTAGGGTACTTTGTACTGCCGCAGGCAGATTTTGTTTCCAAAACTTATGTACTTGAAAAGATTATGAAATGAAACAAACTTTTTGTCTGAAAAAGTGTTTACATTTGTATATCTCACGCATTGCATCGCATTACACCTCAATGTAAATGAAAATGATTTGTTGTCTGAAAATTGAGCACTTGCACTGTGATAATCGGATAACCAACCAACTAACAGCAAACAACTCATACAAACCACTGCTCAACCTGGACATACAGCCCATACTCTGTTGGGGATTAGTCTGTATACGGCCCATAACACAACACTCAGTTCATTCTGCACACAGCAAACCCTGAACAAACAGCCCAATCTGACAAGACGGA
This sequence comes from Camellia lanceoleosa, assembly GCA_025200525.1. Classification (NCBI taxonomy): domain Eukaryota; kingdom Viridiplantae; phylum Streptophyta; class Magnoliopsida; order Ericales; family Theaceae; genus Camellia; species Camellia lanceoleosa. The sequence continues at coordinate 34,642,253 of CM045769.1, read as the reverse complement.
CCATAAAACTGAAACGGTTGAAGTTGAAACACGCTCGGATATCCCAAATTTCCTTTTCTTCTCTTGCTTCGCATGAATGTAAAGAATGACACAGCATTCTGACCACAAACGATTAATCTCTGAAAAAGGGTTTCACAACCGGGGTATCGAGCCTATGACTAAACACAGCGGAGGGACTCAAATGGAGAAAACAAAAGGCGCACGTCCTGAACACAACGAGACGCGCTCAGAAAAGACTCAAAACAAAAGTTGAGACCGACAAAGCAAAAGACACGACATACAGACGTGTTCATGGAAACAAAAGACCTCGGATCTCAAGGAGCCAGTTCCTTCGGGTATTATTCCCACCCTTTTCTGATTTGTGATTCTCACATTGCTCGGCCCTCAGGCTCGGTTTTTCTCTCAAAACCCTTTTCTTACTTTTCTCTCAACTTACTCCTCTCTATTCTTTATTCTCTCATTTTTTAATCCCTCCCCAGGGTAATTGATGGATGAATAGGAAGTTGCGGTCGTTCAATACAAACTAGCTCATGTTTGCTTTCTTCCGTGGATAGAGTGCCCTTCTGGCAAGTATGTTGATGGCGGGGAAAAGACAGAACACCTGACTTAATTGTGCCCCTAGTTCATCACTTTGACCATTTTTTGTTTTCTAAAAAAAAAGTTTTGACCAAAATGCGAGTTGGATTAACATACTTGTTCGATTTTTGATTTTGAAAATCATGCAAGTCAGGCTGTGAGCACTGAAAATTTTTCTTTTTAGGTCCAAGAAGATGGTCCGGTTTTTGGAAAATGAAATAGTTTTCGAGAAAATAGTCAACTTCAGTAAAAATTTTCAAGAACTATTTTACAATCAACGCTCGACGAGCGCGGAACTTACCCCCGAGATGCGCGACCTTGGATCGGAGGCAATGGAAAATTGCCCCTTGCTTAAAGGGGGCACATGGCAACGGAAAGTTGCCCCTGGTTTGGACGGCAACTCAGGGCAACTTATGGCAATGCATGGCAACGGAAAGTTGCCCCTTGTCTGGATGATACCGTAGCATTTTTGTAAACGGTCTTTATCGATGACGACTTAACTCCGAAGGCGACGGTCTGAACCAATATATGGACACAGTCACTGTAAGAGCGATGGTGGCTGGACTTCAGGATGAAGTTGCCTACGTATCCCAAACATGGGAATCAAGCCTTATGTAGTTCCGGTTGTTACTACCGGATTGTCGGATGCAGAGGAAGTAAGGATGATCAAAACCATTACGTGGACTGAGGCGCTTATGAAAGCGTCGGGGGCTGGACTTCAAGATGAAGTTGCCTACGTATCTCAACCATGGGAATCAAGCCTTACGTAGTTCCGGTTAAGGTACACTCGGGTATTAACCTTCACTTTTTCAGGCTCTAACTTTTGCCAAGGTGCCCGATGCGGGTTTTCGACCTTGCGAGCTTTGTTTTCCTCTTCTTTTCATTCTTGCACATTTTTCTTCTTTTTTTGTTCTTTTCTTTTCTTTTCTTTTGCATTTTTTTTGTTTTTTGTTTTTTTTGTTTTTCTTTTTTTTTTTGTATTTTTCTCTTGCTCTAACTTTTGCCTGGGTCGCCCTTCCGGGTTTTCGGCCCAGCGAGCCTCTCAAGGGTAAAAAGTGTAACAAGTCCATGCCAAATGGTTTTGAAATTGAAGCCCTCTGTATTCGGGAGAGTGACTACTGTGTTAATTTGCAGAAGAATCCATCACAGTTGTTTCATGAGCTTCTTCCGGTGAGACCTGACCTTCTTGGTCTGATTTTGGTGCCTCTTGCTCGAGGGCAGCTTCGAATTGGGCCACACAGGCCTTACATTGTAGTTGACTGTTGAACGTGTTGAACGGATTCCAGGTTCGTAACAGATAGATTGAATCTCGAGGCTGAGAGCAATCCTAGGCTGCACAATCTCAAGAGCAATTCCACACAAGTCTTCACAGGACCGCGCAAAACATTTTGTTTTTGAAAGTTTTTAAGAAAGCGACAAATCGCTCGCGCTGAAGATGGTGTGGAACCAGTCTGGATCAAACCAGTGTCCTTCTCAGTACTTACGCTGACAGGCATGATTTCATTCATAAAAGGCTCAGCATGCTCCTCTTTCTCTCCAAAATGATCAAAGTTTTGCAAAACCCGAGGAATTGATTCCTCTTCGTTTTTATCACCGTAGTGTTCGAAAAGGGTTTTTATGAAAAGCTTAGGTCATTACAACGATGTTTAAGGCACAAGAGAGTAGGTGGTATGTACTGTCGTTCCATTCACATCCTCTGGCACAACTAGCTTAAACAGCGATAAGTACTGAAACGTGATAACCGTAGCTGTTTCATTCAGATTCCCCAATTGTGATTGGCTCCTCAACCGAGACAGACTCAAAAGGAAAAACAAAAGGATAATTACAAAATGGCGTTCGAGGCAACAACCCCAGAATCACCTGGTATTCGATACAAAGGGGACTGACTCGCTACAACAAGACAGACCCGTAAGCAAAAGGACTGACTCAAGACAATGAGACAGACCCAAAGCAAAACAAAACAAAGATTGACTCGATACCCAAGCCAGATTTTACAAAACTAGCATTCGCAGATGCTCAAAATGCGTGCCAGACGCCACATCAAAAACACCGGGCGCCGCTCACAAGTGGTCCCACCCTGATTACATGCTTACAGTATCCGCATCCTCAAAATCCAATAGCTGGGTAGTAACGGACTTGGTTGAGGAGGGCGGGAGGATAACCTCGTTGTCAATCAAATCTTGCACCTCATGACGGAGGCGGAAACAATTGTCGGTAGCATGACCCGTCTGCTGGTGATACGCGCAGTACTGAGCAGGGTCATGAGTAGCAGGGAGATTCTTCGGGAGAGGCCGAGGCTCCAAGGGTTTAAGGTGTCCCCTCTCGGCAAGGATCTGAAGTGCCTTGGACAATGGCATGTAGAGAGCATGGAAGACTCGGCGCCCTCGAGGCAGGTACTTTGGAGCCTGAGCACTCTTGTTAGATGCACTAGCGAACGGGTCGGCGGGTGCGGCCTTGGATTTCGGATCTTTCCCGGATGCAGGGTTGGGAGCGGAGAGAACTGTTTTGGCATGACGGGGCCTATCCCGGTTCTCGATTGATCGAATCGCCTCGGCGAGTGGGGAAAGCGTCCTCCACAGCTTTTGTCACAACTGCAGATATCTGTTGCTTGTTCATCCCCCCGGCTTTCAAAGCCTCTACTGCCCACAGCAGTTGTTCAATAGGATCGGCATCTGCCTTTGTTTTGCCTTTGTCTTTGGCCTCAACCTGATCTAGGATTTGAGTTGGTACGTCGTTGCCATAGCTGGAGGCCATCTCCGGTTGGCTGAGTTCAATTACAATCCGTCCTAACGGCGGGGGCTCCTGGGGTACAAAGCCTCCGGCATATGGTGCGGCTGGTGGTGAAGCAAACATTCTATAGGCGAGATCCGCCACGGATCTTTGGAGATCACCTATCATCCCCATTAGCTCGAATGTGGTGGGCTCGCGAGCCTGATATAGCTGGGGGGTCCAGACCGGGTGCGCAATCGGCGATCTGGGTGGATGCGGCACATCGACATTGGTCTTACTTTGTAGGGTGATTCCTTGATCCAACGCGGCCGTCATGACCACGATCTCTTCTGAATTCTGCGTCATGCTAAGTCCTACCTCAGCAAGGAGAAGACACTAGCTATTCTGGATCAACTCTTTGAATCTATGAACTGAAACGGAAAACAAGCAGTATTTCAGCCCCAAACAGATCAAACACAGGTGTAGCCGATCAACTACACTCTACTACTGATCACTGTTCCCCAGAATCACTGTTCAAAACTGAACTGATACCTGCAGACATAACTGATTCTCAACAACACTGATACTGGTGCCCTCGGGCTTGATACTCAAACTTTGCAAACTGATATGAGCGCTCCCTGCATAGATTCACTCTAAAAGCACATAACAAGTAGAGAGAGCCAAATCACCCCAATATTAGGGTAGGGTTTCCCTGTCCTATTTCGGCAGGAGCTAGGGTTTCACTACGCACGCAGTGGTCTCAAACAACCTAACATCGGGTAAGCAACCTGTCCTAGTTTGGAATGGTCACTACGGATTTCGATATGCACTAGGTTGAATGGTCAAAAAGGGTGCCTCGGTAAAACCGGGGTTTGTGTTCCCATACTGGCGGAGCCCACAACCGGTCAGCCTTATGTTCATGCCTTGACAAGGCAAGCCTCCAAAGAAATCGCCAGAATAGCAGATGGCCAACACGGTGTCCTAGGCGCACCAATGCAAATGCAATGCAAAGAAACACATAAGTGTAGTCAAAACAGGATATCACGAGTTCGAGTTAAGCTCTCTAAAACTCCCCAAAGAAGTCGCCAGAATCAGACGAGCCCGGGCCTCATGCTACGATTCGACTTTTTTGTTTGTCGGTTCTTAACCTGAACCAAAGAGTCCAAATCCGACAAATCGTTTTGAGAAAAACAGATTTTGAAAAGAAGTGCCAAACATGGACTGCTTTGTCAGATACAGAGTTGCCACCTAAATATTTTTTAATGGGGAAATTTAGGAAACCCTAAATCGGTGCCGAAGGCCACGTGTCCGTCATCACCAAAGTTGCCTCGGCTTGGGAACTTGGGTACGATTGGGGAAGGTCAGCTATGAGCACCCCCTCTCGCCCGATCCGAAGATCGGCCTCTACTAACCGTGATGTCCGATTTTGAAAACATTATGTGTTCTTGTTCCGGTTATTAGCCTAGAATTACTATGTTATGCGCACAGCAAACAAATATAGACTAGATTGCCTAATTTGGAACAAAACATTGCATATCCGTTTGTTTTGAAAATGCTTTGGAATTTGCTACTCGCAAGTAGGCTAAAACATGGATTTCAACGAGTTTTTCCAACTCAAACAAGCCAATCTTCACCCACAGGCGACCAAGCAGTTTATCTCATATAAGCACTTAGCCACATGGTAATCATGCTGTCATGTTAACATTCACACGCATGCGAGATGCTAAAGCGTAAATACTTACATTGTACTCCGCACCAAAACAATAAACTAGTTAGCAAATATGCATGTCCTAGTTCATGTTAAGTGACTAATGCAACACATGCAAGGATGCAGTTAGAGTAGGCTCGGCTAACCCTAAAATGGCATGTGAAATGCTACAGTTATTACGTATTCAATTTGGAATTAAAAATAAAATGCAGTTTATATGATGCTCCGAGCCCGGTGCATGTAAGCGAATGTATGGATGCACGCATGCATAGCATAAGGTATGCTAATTTAGACGTGCCCTAATCTACCATCATAAGCAGGTAAATAAAAGGAAAGAAAGAAGTGGGGATTGGAAGACATGCACACACACACGCACCCACACTTATTACAGATGCGCCATCGCTCGGAGGGACCAAAAGAATAATACAAATTAATTAACTACACAAGCTAATTAAATATTACAAATTGCCTAATTAGTTAACAACTAACTAAACTAGGAAAAACAGTAAACCGCCTCGGGAGGAGAGCCTGATGCAACGCATGTTCGGTCTTGCTCGGAATTGCACTACCATGCATAGATCGCTCTGCTTTCCTCGCTTCCTCCGAGGATCGCCAAAGCCTCAATTGCTTCCTCGACATCTGGGAATACCACCGGCAGAGTAGAACTACCACCGGCTACTGGATATGGCCATCGGCACAAGATTCATCCATCAGCTACCAATAGAGGGCCGGTCGGCACTGAACACTGCCGGTCGGCAAATAATGCCTGTAGAACCTGCAACTTACAGCAGCAGAGGACAAAACTTGCATGGCAATGAAATTCAAACCATGTATGCACCAACCAAGATAGGTAAAAAACAGTTCTAAGATAGGTAAAAAAGCAATGCAAAAATGGGGAACAAAAGGGAAGTTTCTCACCCTTGAAGCCCTCCTTCACAAACAATGCTCCAACAGCCTTCCTTGGCTTAAATCCAGCTCCAAAACACTAAAACAACCCTCCAAGGGTCTCAAGTCCAAGAGATGGTGTGTTGGTGTGTGTTTGTGAGCAAAAGTAGGACAAAACACACACTTATAGAGATAGAATATGTATCAAACCCTAACCCTAGAACTCAAGCTTTACAAAAGCTGTCTAAAAATGTCTAACCCCATGTCAAGAGAAGAAGCTCTCTATATAGGCAATTCCTCTTGTAAGGCTTCCAAAACAAGCCATCCAAGAAATCCTCCATACACGCCATGGAGGGGAATGGGGTGGGTGCCAGCTATCACAGCTGGCACAAAATATCTGCTAAAAGCAGATGAACAGTAGTCGGCTGGCCAAGATTGTCATTTTGACAAAATTGATGGCTGGTCGGCCAAAAATGCCGGTCGGCCAAATATATGGCTGATGGACACAAACAACAGCCGGTGGCGTCAAGCCACGGCCGGTGATGTGTGGGGATGCCTCACAAGGCATTCCCTGCCCCTCCAAGGCAAAACACAAGTGTTTGGTGCAAAACCAAACACAAAACGGTCGAGTTCGGAGATCCTGAGGCAAGGCGTGTAGCCGAGACCTCCGGGAACTCCAAACGAACACAAACATGGATAATCACCGGGTGTTCAAACGGTGACGTCTAAGTCTTGAGGACGGTCAAAAATGGGGTGTCTACAGTTTTTGATGGCCAACATCGCGGTCTTCGCATGGTCGCCTTACGACATGCCCGGCCTCGATCCAAGTTTTATCTGCCATCACCTCAATGTCTTCCCCGGAGCAAAGCCAGTCATTCAGCGAACAAGGTGATTAGCGCTGCATCACGCTGAGGTAGTTGCTGAAGAAGTGAAAAACTTGCTTGAGGCACGAGCAATTTAGGAAGTGCACTACCCTCGGTGGATTTCCAACACAGTAGTGGTGCCCAAGAAGAATGGGAAGTGGCGACTTTGTGTCGATTACAAGACAGTCAACCGAGCTTGTCCGAAAGACAGCTTCCCTTTGCCCAGAATTGACCAGCTTGTGGACTTGACGGCTGGGCATAACAGGCTTAGTTTCTTAGATGCCTACCGCGGCTACCTTCAGATTGCCATGCGTGGGCTCGACCGAGAGATCACCTCGTTCACGACTCCAAGGGGACTCTTCTACTACCGAGTCATGCCTTTTGGTTTAAAGAATGCCGGGGCAACTTTTCAAAGGATGGTGACCAAGATGTTTGCTTCTCTACTGAGCCGGACAATGGAGGCTTACATTGATGATATGGTGGTTAAAAGCCGGCATCAAGCAGATCACTTGTCCGGTCTAGTCGAGATGTTCGCCATTCTCAAAAAACACAAGTTACGCCTGAATACATCTAAATGTGCCTTTGGGGTGGGATCCGGGAAATTTTTGGGATTCCTAGTCACAAACTGAGGTATCGAAGCAGACCCCACACAGATCCGAGCCGTACAAGAGTTGAAATAGCCTAGTTCGACTAAGGACGTGCAACATCTGGCCGGAATGGCCGCCGCGCTTAATCGATTTATAAGCCGGTCATCGGATCGCTGCCGCCCTTTCTTTCAGGCATTGAAATCGAAGTTCTCGTGGGACGAAGAGTGTGACCGGGCTTTAGCCGAGCTTAAGGAGTATCTGTCTTTGGCGCTACTATTGGTAACACCGAAGCCCGGCTAGGAACTCTATCTTTACCTGGCCGTTTCACAACATGCAGTCAGTGCAGTGCTTGTCCGAGCTGAAGGGATCAAGCACCTCCCAATCTTCTACGTCAGTAAAACCTTGTTGCCGGTAGAGTCGAGATACTTGCCATTGGAAAAGCTTGCGTTGGCATTGATGATGGCTTCAAGGAAGTTGGCACACTATTTCCACACCCATACCATCATCGTTCTGACCGAGTTCCCTCTTAAAGCTTTGTTTGAACGGGCGGACTTTTCCGGTCGAATTCTCAAGTGGGCGGTCGAATTGGGACAATTTGATGTGAAGTTCCAGCCGCGGACTGCTATAAAAGCCCAAACCTTGGCTGATTTCATCGCTGATTTTTCACCTGGAACTCATCCGGTATGCTCGGTTGATATTTCCATGGCAGATGAGAAGAATGCAAGCCCGACCGCAATACAACAGCTTGGCGGTATTGGCGACGTGGAACTTGCACGCCCCGCCGAAGCACCTTCAGTTAGTACGATTCTACAACCCGGTGATGCGATGACGGAGTTGGGTAACACCGATCAACCTGCTCTGTCCAGTACCGCATCACCTAGGGGGGAAGAAGTGGAACCACTCAGCACCAAGATTGCGGCCGGCATAATACCGTAACCTGGCGATTCGCCTACGGACTTGGGCATTACGGATCAAATTGCTGAGTCCTGTGCCGAATCGCCAAGGGGGGCTGCAGTGGAGCCGCTCAGCACAGAGCTTGGAACAAAACAGCCGAGCAGCCATGATCCCATCAACCTCCAAGCCTCTCAGGACCCCTCAGAATACTGGAAGCTCTTTGTGGGGGAGATATGGAAACTTTTTGTTGATGGAGCCTCGAACCGTCACGGTGCTGGGCTAGGTATAGTTCTGATCTCGCCAGATGGTCTGACTATTGAACACTCTATCACACTTGGTTTCCCAGCATCCAACAACGAGGCCGAGTACGAGGTGCTGTTGGCCGGGCTCAGGAGCGCGCTTCAGATGCAAGCATCCGAGCTAATGGTTTACAGTGATTCCCAGCTTGTGGTTAACCAAGTTTCTGGGGTATACGAAGCAAAGGATGACAGAATGGTGAAGTACCAAGCACTGGTCAGGGACCACATCAAACGATTTCAAGCGATCAGGGTCTAACAGATTGGCCAAGAAGAAAACGGCCGAGCGGATGAGTTGGCCGGACTAGCTTCCATGGTCGATAGCTCATCTCCCAACCCTCTTTTGATTGAATTCCTTCAAAGACCTAGCATTGAAGCGACCGGAAAGACAGAAGTACTCTGCGCCGAGCTAGGGCCCTCTTGGATGGACCCTATCATCCTTTTTCTCAGAGAACAGACCCTTCCAGCCGACAAGAAGGAAGCACATAAAGTGCGGGTGAAGTCAGAGCGGTTTTGGCTCTCTCCATCCGGCGCTTTATACAAGAAGTCTTTCACTGGTCCCTACCTGAGGTGTGTGCACCCGAGCAGCGTGGAGGCCTTCCTGTATGAAATTCACGAAGACATCTGTGGTAGTCATATAGGGGGCAGGTCCTTGGCCTACCGAGCTATTTTGTAAGGCTACTAGTGGCCGTGCATGCAAGCCGACGCACAGAAGTATGTTCGTAAGTGCGAAAAGTGCCAGAAGTTTGCTCATCAGATCCACCAGCCGGCCAGGGAACTCCTTCCCCTCACCAGCCCTTGGCCCTTTGCAATGTAGGGGCTAGATATAGTGGGGCCGCTCCCAATAGCACCAGGCAACCAGAAGTTCTTCATCGCGGCCACAGACTACTTTACCAAATGGGTTGAAGCGGAGGCTTTGGTAACAAACAAGGAGAAAGACGTTAAGCGGTTTGTCTGGCAGAATGTGGTCACGCGGTTTCGCGTCCCCAAAATTCTGATCTTTGATAACGGTACCCAATTTGACGGCCGCCTATTCAGGGGGTTCTGTGAAGATTTGAAGATTGAATTTTACAACTCTACTCCGGCTTACCTGCAGTCCAACGGTCAAGCCGAGGCTTCAAACAAGACCATTCTTGATGAACTGAAGAAGAGGCTTGAGAAAGCCAAAGGAAAGTGGGCTGAGGAACTTCCCAGTGTCCTTTGGGCATACCGAACAACCCCGCGGCGATCTACCAGAGAAACTCCTTTTGCTTTGGCATATGGCATGGAGGCGGTCATTCCTTTGGAAGTTGGTATGCCCACCCTCAGAAGTGAAAGTTTTGAGCCCGAGCTGAACGCCGAAGCCATTGCCTTGGAATTGGACCTACTGGAAGAACGTCGGGAAAAGGCTCTCATCCATGTGGCCGCGTACTAGCAAGAGCTTTCAAGAAAATACAACAAAACCGTCCACCCCAGACTGTTCAAAGTGGGTGATTGGGTCTTGAGGAAGGTTATGGGCAATACCCTGGTGCCAGGTGAAGGCAAACTAGGGGCAAATTGGAAAGGACCCTACAAGATAACCGGTCTGGCGGGCAAGGGGGCATATCACTTGGAAGACTTGGATGGTAGGGGAATTCCCCGGCCATGGAATGCAGCCAACCTCAAGCTGTATTATTTCTAGCTGTTGCTTTCTTTTTTTTTTTTTTGTGCAAGGGAATTTTTTGCATTACATTTCATGTAACATTCTTTTTGTCAATATATAGAAGTGTTTCTTTTTTGCTTCAGCATTCAGGTTGTTGTTTTGATGTAAAAACCGAGATGATGTATTCCGGCCCATTGAGGGATTGGCTCAGCTTCGAAGATAAAACCGAGATGGCTTACTCCGGTTAAAAGAGTTGATGTTTTGTTCAACTTAGGTATCCTCAATTGAGATGTTTTATTCCGGTTGAAAGAGTTGATGTTCTATTCAACTTAGGTATTCTCAACCGAGATGTTTACTCCGGTTGAAAGAGTTGATGTTTTGTTCAACTTAGGTATCCTCAACCGAGATGTTTTACTCCGGTTGAAAGAGTTGATGTTCTGTTCAACTTAGGTATTCTCAACCGAGATGTTTACTCCGGTTGAAAGAGTTTATGTTTTGTTCAACTTAGGTATCCTCAACCGAGATGTTTTACTTCGGTTGAAAGAGTTGATGTTCTGTTCAACTTAGGTATTCTCAGCCGAGGTGTTTATTCCGGTTGAAAGAGTTGATGTTTTGTTCAACTTAGGTATCCTTAACCGAGATGTTTTACTTCGGTTGAAAGAGTTGATGTTCTGTTCAACTTAGGTATTCTCAGCCGAGATGTTTACTCTGGTTGAAAGAGTTGATGTTTTGTTCAACTTATGTATTCTCAACCGAGACGTTTACTCCGGCTGAAAGAGTTGCTGTTTTGTTCAACTTAGGTATCCTCAACCGAGATGTCAATTCCGGTTGCAATATTTGATGGTCTGCTCAACTCTAGGTGTATTACCGAGGTGGTTTATTCCAGTTATATGAGATTAATTAATGAGATTTGTCTTGCCGAGATATTTTGTCCGGTTGAAGTTACTTAGCTTTAGGACCGTGCAAACACTTGGTAAAACTAGATCTTTCTCATTGATGTAAAAAGAAGTACAAAAGGTGGGGCAGACAGCCCAATTGCACGAGTAAAACAAAAAGCAAAGGTAAAAGAAAACTAAGCTAAGGCGGAAAGGTTGGTGAATTCATCTTCGGTTGCCTCCAAATTGACCATAGGGGATCGGTCTTGGGCACCGGGCTCAGTTCGGCCGGGCTGCTCCTGTTCTTGTTGGTCCTCTCCCTCAGCATCTGCCTCGGCCTCTTCTTCAAGACCTTCCTCGACCTCAGCTTGCAACACGCTGAAGACGTCGTTGGCGTATGGCATGAGATAGGTCGGTAGGAAGGCAGGCGGCGGAGTGGCAAACACATCGGTATCAGGACCTTGACCGAGATGTTCGCAGGCAGACTTCCAGCCCGCTTTGAAATAAATGTCTTGAGTTGCGAAGACCTGCTTCTTGTAGCTGTCCTCGGCTTCCTTGAAGCCGGTGTTGTTCACGTCTTCGCACTCCTTCTCCCTTGACTTTTTGAACGCATCCAGCTTGGCCTGGAGCGCATCCCTCTTCTTCTCAGCTTCGTCAAGCTGGCCGAGCAACCTATTGTTGTCAGAATTGGCGATTTGAAGTGAGGACTTTGCTCGGCCGAGCTCGGTTTAAAGGCTTTGGACTTGGCTGGCGGTGTCATTCGCCTTTTGCCGTAGTTGATGGATGCGCTCCATGATCAAGTGTTGCTTTTGGATGGCCTGCAAGAAGAAAATTTGATCAGAGAAGAAACCGTGAAAACACTTGGTAAAAATTTTGGTGAAAGATTGAGACTTACCCTGGCCATGGTCTTAACTGACAACTTCACCAACCGAGTGTCAGGAACGTGGTCGCTGCCGACCACGTTGCTCGGTAGGAGAAGGGCTTTGGAAAGATCATAGGCGAGCAGGTGTTCTTTGTCGCCCTTCATGGAAGCTGTCGCCGAGATGTCTTTGCCTCGGTGCTTTAGCTACCGTCGCCATGGTGGTGTTGGGTTGACATTTTCGGCGGGTTGCTCGGTGTTTAGCTCGGTAACCAGCTCAGCAGATGGGTCTGTGCGAGGTCTTTTGCCAGCACGGCGAGTTTCTTGTCTGGATTGCCCAGCAGTTGGAGATGTCAAGGCAACCACGGGGCCACTGGATTGATCGGCAGCTGGTGAGTGGGTAGTGATGCTCGGTATCTCGGTTGAAGTGGCTGTAAGGAGGTTCTTGATGCGGCTTCGTTTGGCCATTTCTTGTTCTTCGGTCAACCGAATTAGCGGCACGTCCAGTAGAGTGGGGTCTGGAGGAGGTGATGGAGCACGCAGAAAGTCTGTCACTTTGCTCCGGCATGGAGCCGAATATCTGTAAGTTGGAGTGTAGCCGAGCAGCTCGTTACAATCCCGGTGGTTGTAGCGGAGCACGGTCTGGATGGCTTCAAAGTTGGGATATTGGTAGTTGGCTTGCAAGGCTTGAATCGCTGCAAAGGAAACAGGAAAAATGGTTAAGTACAGAATATTGAAGAAAGGCAAATAACTGAGCAAGTTAGCACGACTTACATGTGGAACCAAAGTTCTTGCTAATTGCCCAGCCCGGTACGTCGATTGTTTCATAGTTGCCAGACATCCAGAAAAAGTCATCATCGTGCAAGTCTTTATCTGGGGTGCCGGTCACTAGTTTTTCTTTGCCCGGTCGAATTTTTAAATAATAAGCAAGGCCATCGCCGGTGTGCCCCAGTGTGTATTGCCTCAATATCTCGGCTAAACCTAAGTTGGTGCCTAGCCGGTTGTTCAGCTCGTGGACGCTGTTGATAATTCGGTAGGTGTTTGTTGACACTTATGTGGGTGTAAGCCTAGTCCGGCGCAGGAATTCGGTCATCAATGGGTTGACCGGGAAGCGGAGGCCTCCTTTGATGATAGACAGCACGGTGAAGGGGCACTGTTCTAACCTGTCCCAAGGCGTTAGTTCAATTTTTGCGAGTTCAAGGTGGACATCGGCCGGGATACCGTACTCCTCCCTGAACGCGGCCAGAGCAGCCGGAGTATTGACGAGGAAGCGAAATTTTCCCATGTGAAACCGGCTAAGCTAGCTCGGCTGAGGAGGTTTGGCACCGTCTGGTGATTGATGGTTGCTCGGTCTTTGAGAGCCTCGGTAATGGTCAATGGACCCCTTGGACTCTGCAGGAAAAGGATGGCAAGTGTAAGAGGGAGCGCGGTCGCGCAAAGCGAGCTTGACTTTAGCTTGGTCATGAAGAGTGCCAAACCACCTCGGTCGCAAAGGCTAACCAAGGAGCTCGATCGCCCAAGCAGACCAGATGTTAGCCCGGTCGAGCGGCCGAGTCCTTTTGCTATCCCGATTTTTACTAAGGTTGAGGCAAACAAGTCATTTGCTCGGTCGGAGTATTTTTGGATCAAAAGAAGACTTGGAGCCTGGTTCGCCCCAGATCTTCGATGTTCATCAGAGAAAATGAGGAACGCCATGAACAGTTAAGGGTTTGGGACGATTTTGGGTGCCCATGTCCTAAAAACTATGTGTCTAGTGCCCTAATGTGCGAAATACTAAGTGAAATAACAGCAAAAGAAAAGTTGGAGGACTTACGAGTGAAGGGCAGCGACTTCTTCCTCAAACACGAATTTAGCAGTGGCGACGAATGAGGGGCAAGAGCTCTGGGATGCCTAGAATGGGAGAGGATCAGTAAGCTTGAAATGAAGGGAGATGGGGCATGTATATAGCCCCAAAGGCCGCCAAAAATTTGAATGCCAACGGACGGCTGGGTTGGCTGCTCGAGGGCCAATGGGTGATTGACACGTATCACCATTAATGGCAGCGTCAGAGTTGAAGGGACAGAAAAATCAGACGAGGCGACGACCGAGCAAGTCAAGAGACAAGAAGGTCAGACGAGGCGACGACCGAGCAAGTCAGGAGACAGCATGGTTAATCGAGCGGTCTACCGGACAAGTTTAGAAGGCAGTCATGTCGACTAGCCCGGTCACGTGTTGCAAACCGAGGAAATGTTACCCCGGTCGGAATGGGTAATCCCAGTCACGCTTGCGCGGACGAAATTAAGGGGCAATTGAGAGGGAGATTTATGATCTGGACTTGGGCCGGACAGGTTTGGGCCAGACAAGGGTTGGGACGAGGTAGTGCGGCCCCGCCTTGAAAGAACCTGCTCGGTTAATGCAAGGCATGGTTTGACCGAGCTACGTAGCTTCATGGTATTGAGGCCGGTCAAGTGAGTTGTCCGGTGCCAGGAAAGGCATGGTTGGAGCAAGCTACTTATGTTTGCTCGGCAGTAGGGCCGACGGCAAACTGGCATAGGCTGTCCCGAGCTCGACTATGCCGGGATGCAGCCGAGCTCGATCTTCATTGAGCTTAGCTATTGGAGTACGTAGGCATGAAGCGCAGCATGGCCGTTGACAGCCAAGATGGCGCAGCTCGGCTGCCGAGCTCCCAGTAGAGGGGGTAGGCAGTTGGGTTAGGTGATGTTCAGCAAGATTTGTGCTGACAGATGGGATAGCAGAGCCACGTGTCGAGAGATCACTGGGAGTGGATTTGGGGCGCAGAGGATATATAAGCATGTCTGTGCCCCCCATACGCAGACAGACGAACATTTTATAAGAAATACTTACACTCAAACACTCTCTCCTCTCTCTCTATCTATCCCAAGGTGTGTGCTAACTTGATCGTCGGAGGGGTTTTCCAGCCACACACCGCCGGGTAGCTCACTGTTGTTGTGCTCGCAGGTGATCGGATAGAAACGGAGCTTGGAAGAAAGGAGTACGGGCTTGCCGGAATATTTGCTCCCCGTACAATGCCCCTCTCTCATCGTGAAACGCCCTCTTTAACCCTTCCAGCCGCAAGATATAGGGTTTAGTGTGGAAGATGAGGAGGAAGAAGAAGAAAATGGGAGGGAAGTGATGGAAATTTTTTTATTCTATACTACACATCCCATTTTGGAATGTGTATCATATGTTCGGTTATGGCGTTTGTGATTTTTGATTATTACTTATTGTGGTGTTAGTTATAATTTATTGTGATATTGATTATGATCTATTATGATTGTTATTTTGGTTATAATTAAAAAAAGTTTTTTGGTTATATCTTATGTAGTATTTGGTTATGACTCATTATATTTTGGTTTAATTACACCTTTTACCTCTATAGTTTGACTCAAATTTCACTTTACAATTTGGTCCTTACACTTTAAGTCTAGTTTCAATTTGGTCCTTCCATCCAAATTGGAGGTTAAATTTAATAATTTTGAGACATTTATCAATTTTCCGAGGTATTCAATTTGATTATTCTATCTAAGTTGAAAGTTAAAACTACTCTTGTCAATTTTCAAAGGTATCTATCTTATTATATAAGGAAAATGAGATTTCTAGTGAGAAAGACTTGTGAGAACTCCAAAGTCTCATACTAATTTTCTTATTTTTTTTTTAATTTTAAACAATTAAAAAAATATCCATTAGCTAGCTTTCATTTAACCATATAAAAATAAATTTCTAATTAGTTTAAGATTTATTTGATAATCCCACATTGAGAAAAGAAAAAAAAAGTGAGTAGTTTCACTTATATAAATTGAATTTTATACTCCCATTTGATATTGTAGTATTGTGCATGCTTCAATTCAATATAGTTTAAATTTTAAAATAAAATGTAAGTTGGTTGGTCTTTTAACCTAGTATAAAAATAAAATTCTAATTAGTCTATGATTTATTTTATAATTCCACATCGGGAGAAGAAGAAAAAATGAGTTATTTTAATCATATGAAATGAATCTTATACTCCCATTTTAAATTTTAAAATTAAAATAACATTTAAAAGTTTTAATTAATTAATTTTTGTATAAATTAGTTAGTCATTTGACCTAACTGATTAGGCTTAACCATTTTCGATTTGACTGATTTGTCGGTTTAACCACGATTTCTTATACTGATGTGGTAGCCGAATAATCGACAAATATAGAGGAGGTACATTTTGAAGGCTTGACGATAGCCGGCCTCTGTCACACAAGGATAAGGGGCCGAATAGGATAGAGGGCCGAATATGGTCCATCCTTGTAGCCGAGTAGTAGAAAAGGTCATGATTGAAAAAGTAGGCCGTGATCCCGAGGATCAGAAGAGGCGAGTATAAATATAGTGACAACGAACTAAACAAAGGAGGAAAGAAAGGAGAAAAGAATTACTACTAATAACTTAGGAAGCAAGCTCTCTCGCGGGACGAACTAATTTGTACGTCGGAGTGCTAATTCCGTCACCTCCGACCGGAGTCTTCATATCTTCTCAGGTGACTAGCTGAGGATCATTGGCGTCTTCCAGGATCCGAAGAGTATTTCCAACCCACTTCCCCACAATTGGCGCTGTCTGTGGGAATACTCAAATATATCCATGGAAGGCGTGACTGAAGATCCCCCGATAGCCACCGACGAGATCGCACGGGAAGACAACCTCACCCCTGCTAACATGCTCGGAAAAGAAACCATCGCGGCACGACGCGCCTTGAACTTTGATTCGCCAACAACTTCAGCACAAGAAGCAATGCAGGCTATCATGGAACAAGCAAAGCAGAACGAACAAAGGCTCGAAAACATGATCGCTGAGAACGAACGACTCCGTCAAGACTTGGCCTTGGAGGTAGCAAAATCTAGAGAGGCCATGCGCCAGGAACCCGAACAACTTCCAAGGGTAGACGGACAAAGACCTCGGGCCCGACCAAAGGATACCGATAACAACTCCAATTCATTATCCACAGAGTCCGACGCAAGGGGACGACCCGAAGCCTCCAGCTCCTCCGAAAAGGATCCACGAACAAGAAACAAGCGCAGGAGAAGTAGCTCCAACGAGGAAGACCAGTACGATCCTTTCGTTCGACGGATCGCAAGGGCGTCCCTGCCCAAGAAATTCAAAGCTCCGTTGTTTACTCTTTACGACGGCAAATCAGATCCCACAGATCATATCCGTCATTACAAACAGGCCATGACGCTGCATGCAGACAATAAAGCCCTCATGTGCCGAATATTCCCTAGCAGCCTGGGTCCACTAGCTGTCCGGTGGTATTACAAGTTGGAGCCAGCTTCAATTAAAAGTTTCCGCCAACCAGAATCCTTCAGTACGGTTCATCACCAACGAGGTACAACCGAACAGCCGACTTTGGGGCCATGCAGATCCAAGAGAGACGCTAAGAGCGCATTTCGACGACATCTTTGAGTGCTTCAACCTCGCCGACGACGCCAGTAACGACTCCATGGCCATCACCGCCTTCAAAATGGGCTTACATCCCGACAAAGGCGATTTCTGCGGCTCGACCGGAGGCCCCGAAAACGGGCATTGATGAAGAAAGTTGAAGAATATTGTAAAGTGGAAAACGATGCCCGAGGATAAAAGCAGACAAATATCCAAAGAAACGCCCACCCCGAATTGTTTCGACCAATCACTCGTGCCGCCACAAAGCCCCGAACCCCAAGAACGAACCAAGAAGAGACAAAAGGCGGGACTCTCCGATCAAGCGTCAAGGTTCTATCGCATGAACGAACAGCTACAGGTCGACAGCAGACGCTCAAGGCGAACCGATAAGAAGTATACGGAGTTGACGGAGCCGATCGCGACAATAATGACCAAAGTCCAACAGCTTCCGTTTTTCAAATGGCCGTCAAAGATGGTGGGCCCTTCCGACACACGGAGGAGGGACAAGCGATGTGAATACCACAAAGATCACGGCCACGAAACTGAGAACTGTTATGCCCTAAAGGATCATCTGGAGGAGTTGGTGCAAGATGGTCGACTGCATCAGTACGTGGGCAAGGGCAGGCCAACCAAAGCATTAACCTTGAGGCAGGACTCACCTCCGCTTGGTGTAATCCACGTAATCCACGGTTCGCCGACCGTGCATACGATCCAATCATGCCCAATACCCCGGCAACATAATATGTCAACAGGCGGAACCAATGAAGTCTGACAATTAAGTTCGATGACTCGACCATCGAACAAAGGCTCACCACGCCGATCCTCCGTCGTCCGACACGCCAGACGCCAGCTTTAGCGTTGAACGCATTCTTATAGACCCGTGAAGCACCGGAGATCTTGTATTACGTAACTTTTGTTGAGCTCTACCAAAGAGTCGGACTGTCTCCATCGTCTCACCACCATCGCTCGCTTCAACACGAATCCAGAGTACCCGTTGGGGAGAGTCGTGCTACCGGTTCGAGCGGGCTCAAAGACGGTAGACGTGGGATTCTTTGTTGTGAAGCTTCCGTCGCCATATAACGCCATCATGGGGCGCCCCTGGCTGCACGCCATGAAGGCTGTCCCTAGCACCTACCATCAGCTTATGCGCTTCCCGACTGATCGCGGCATTGAGGAGATCCGAGGCTCGCCGCACTCAGCGCGAACGTAGATTTTGTCAATATCCATCCCCGGATCCGACTTCTGGGATCTGATGCTTGTACTGGTACCACATTTTAATGGAAGTCGATTTTCTTTGTCACTCTTCCAAGCCTCTTGGCCCAAATTAAAGTCTCCGGATTCGGAGCGCCCGTTGGTGCAGGTCACCATAGGGCCGAATAAGCCTCCGAATTCGGAGCGCCCTTCGTGGATACCACGATTGGCCAAATTAAAGTCTCCGGATTCGGAGCGCCCGTTGGTGCAGGTCACCATAGGGCCGAATAAGCCTCCGAATTCGGAGCGCCCTTCGTGGATACCACGATTGGCCAAATTAAAGTCTCCGGATACGGAGCGCCGGTTGGTGCACGTCACCATAGGGCCGAATAAGCCTCCGAATTCGGAGCGCCCTTCGTGGATACCACGATTGGCCAAATTAAAGTCTCCGGATTCGGAGCGCCCGTTGGTGCAGGTCACCACAGGGCCGAATAAGCCTTCGAATTCGGAGCGCCCTTCGTGGATACCACGCTTGGCCAAATTAAAGTCTCCGGATTCGAAGCGCTCGTTGGTACAGGTCACCGTAGGACCGAACAGGCCCCCGCATCCGGAGCTCATTTGTCAACTGATAGGTCCGCCGGCGAGGGCGTGCCCAAGCCGGCCCACGAGTACGACCCATTGTCAAACTCGTACCCCGCCTAAGGCAAGGGCCAATAGCAAGCTATCAAACCATACGAAATGACCTGCTCAAACTATTAAACAAGAGACTCAGAGTACTATATGAAATAAACATTTTTATTTGATTTAAAAAAAAATGTTACATAGACGCAATCCGCGTTCGAACATTACAATATCTATCTCTAACTTCGAAGACAAATCAACCCATCACTTGAGCAACCTTTGCGGTCCAAAATGCATCGATCTAACCGCGCCGGAACCGGTATGTCGCCGGGCCCCTGACACCATCGACAATGTCAAGGCCAAGATCCAAGACAAGGGAGGTTAGGGGCAGCGGTCGTTATGTCTCCTTTCGGGGCGATCTGCTTCAACGACTTGGAAGCTGACAATTTTCCAGTTTCTCCTTTTAGCGGTCTACCTCCCACATCGGAGAATCCTTCGCCGCAAACCATCTGAGTGCCAGGGTCGGCTGGAACTTGAGCTCCCGCAACAATCATCACCATCTGATGATGAGAACTCTAGTCCATCCCTCGCAAATATGTTCGACTGCATAAGGCACCTGCCGCTTTTATTCTCAGTACTGGCCGCAATCTCAATAACCAAATCTCGAAATGATTTTATCAACACTAAACCCCACGAGACAGGCGTCGGTCAACATTCTTCATGACCTAGTCATTCAGCGGTTGGCTAAAACGCGTAGAGAATACGCAAGGGCAAACATTACCTTGCCCAATCGGCTAGACACTCGATATTCGAGCTGATTCCGTAGCCCCTCCGGTCCCCGACTTACGGCCTCTTTAAATTTCAAACACATCGAAACGGCTTTATACAAAAATAAACGGCCTACACAAAGAGTCGGCGCACCGATTTGATATGATAAGTCTGATTGATGTATTCACGTCTATCCAAACAATCCATGCAATAAAGTTAAACACCCACACGCCGAATACGGGAGACAATTTAATACTTTCAACAAAGCGTCTTTTATTAAAAAAAATCAAGAAATTACATAATTTCGAACCTTACAACAATTAAAGTCATACTACAATTAAAGTCATACGGCGTCGCCCTCATCCTCGCTCTTCTCAACTTCGAAAGCAGAAAACGGAAAGTCCTTACTGTGGTAGAGAGGTGACGCCGAATTTATGCCTGACAAGCGAAGAGATTCGGCGACTTGAGTTGCTTTGATCCAACCATGCCTGAACCCACGATTTTCACATCGGCAAACCTCTTCGGCAAGCTTCTCCTTGGTCTTTTGGATCCCAACCAAGCGCCCTTCGTGGAAACCTTTTCATAAGACCTCCCTTGGCGGACTCCAATGCGAACATGCTCGCCGTTTCGACGGCAAGGGCAGCGCTTATAAGCCGACTCGTAACCCGCTCTTCCACTATTGGATTCACCTGCCCCGCCGGTTGTGCTGGCGCCGTTTTGATCTTTTTTAACTCACGTTCAGCCGCCTCCACGCGAGCCTCCAAACTACGGATATGCTCATCCTTTTTCTCCATTTCTCGGCGGGCGGCACGCAATCGCATGCCTACTTCATAGGCCGTATAGAGCCCCTTCACCGCCCCGTGAATGCCCTCGCGAAATACTTCGTAGTCCTGACGGCCAACCATAGATCACGAACCTCCGAGGAAATATTTGTCGGCGAACTCGACCGCCACATCTGGATCTCGAACGAGAGTCCGCTTCCGTCATGGGCTTATTCTTCACAAATCGCAAAACTTAATCTGCTCGGATTCGCTCGATCCTTATGCGACTTGGGCGTGTGGCGATCTCCTTTGGGACTGCCTATCCCGTTTGGGCGACCTACTACGACGTCGAGGAGATTGACGCCTCTCTCGACCCATAGAACTCTTATTCGCAGCCCGCAAGGGCGCTCCACGGTGTTCACCTTGTTGCATGCCACCGCCAAGCTCAGCCAGCGTCTTGGCTTCTCCTTTGCTGTTGAAGAAGAGCTTGTTTGACATTCGCGCAATAGATTTTTCTCTCAGAAGTCTCACACAGATACCTACCAGACTCTTAGAAACTGTACCCTTGATCATTTAACACTCGCAGAGGCAGCACGATCGAGGCAGGTTCATTAATCGCGAAACCCAAGCGCCCGACGCCGACTAATTTAACGGCAGGACAAGCTGGTACGGGCAAGGGCAGATACATCAATCTGTTCGGCTAAACTACCCCAGCTGGCTCACTAATCGTTCCCTTTGTTAATGAGAGGGCCCAAGATCAATAGGCAGTGAAATTGCAAATGGTGATTTTGATGGAACGTAAACTGAATCTGCAGGAACTCACATATTGAACAATCTTTTCCTCTCTACCCTCAGTGGTTGGCGACTTCGGATAAATTTTTAGATAAAATCCAGCTAAAGTTTGGACAGACGATATTCTATGTAAGAATTCTAGATAAAATCATTCGTGCTACAAGAAGTTATCCTACCACGCTCCATCTCTGTTTTCCAAATTACCACAAGCTCGGTCTCACTTTGTAATCTTTTATGATACCGGGCAAGGGCAGTTCACAAATCGTGGTTTCTACAAGATATGCAATGCCGCTTACTAAATGCATCGAACCACAGAACTCTTTGATACAAAGTGCGTGTGGTAGTAACAAAAAATTACACGATTAATTACAAGATCAAAATTAAACCACAGAACTCTTTCATACAAAGGGCACACAATAAAATTCTTTAAAAAATTTATATGAATTTCTCATTAATAAATTGCCCACAAACGTCATCCAATTTATACATGAAAACTACCCTAAACCAAAAATAAGAACAAAAACAAAAAGACGCCTGCTCAGTAAACGGCTCCAGATCATTCTTCGGTATCGGATTCAAGCGGCTCAACATTCACCTGCTCATAAGGGATTGGCAAATCCAATGTAGCCTCGGAAGCCGAGGGCTTTGAGCCACCCATGTTTGAACCCGCGATTCTCAAATTTGGATACTTCTTCAAGATATTCAATCAGAGCGGCGCTCCCCGCCAAAGGCCTTCGACACGGCTTTTCATGAGACGCCTTAAGCTCCTCTAACGAAGCTTCCGCTCAAAAGTGCCTTCTTGAAAGACTCACGATTCTCGCCAGACTTGCCCTTCCTCAAGATCAACACGAAGTCGTTTCTACGACCCTCTTTTCTCCGCTTCGCCCAAGGCTTCCATTTCAGCTCTCATAATTTCAACTCGCCCTACTTTTTCTCGACCCACCAATTCGCTTTGCAAATGGTCAGCTCTCCCGAGAGCACCATGCAGGCGGCGTCCCAAGTCGGCAATCCTTCCGACCGTCTGCAAACCAAGGTGGTACGATTAGACGCGTTTAACAAACAAGACCAATTAGACGCCTCTAACAAACAAGACCAATATGAAGGTAGCTTACCAGATATGCCGATTGAGCAGCTAGGGCAACGGCCAAAACATCAGGCACGGCACCAAAGGTTGCGTTGTCAGCCGGCAGAGAGATTGAAGCCGCCAGGCTCAGAGCCACCGCTGGATCCTCGATGGCCGAAGCGTTGGATAAAATCCAAGATATCCTCGATCTTTGGTCAATGATTTAACGAGCGACCACGTCCGGCTTCTTCGCCGAGGCCGCTTTCCTAATCTGGCCACCGACTCTCCTCTCCTCGGTACCACGCTTTTGGCCTTGCTCCGAATCACCGCTCGTCGGCTTGTTCTCCCCCTTTTTCCGTTTCAAACGCAGCAACCTCAACCGTCCCCTCAGAAACGGGCACGAAGGGCTTGATCAAGCTAGGGTCCGATACAGCGCATTCGGCCTTCTTTCGGGCGGCTATCCGCTCGGCATTCCTTCTACGCGCCATCTGCGTTAGGCTTTCCTTCGCCATACCCTCAAGGAAATCGCCGGGTAGATCCTCCAAGTTCGCAAAAATATCCCCGGAAGAGAAGTCTGCTCGTCCAGACCCAGACGGCTCGGTGGCCTCGAACGATGAGCGACATTCGGCCACGCCTTTACAACCGCCTCAAGAAATCTCACCGACGCAGAATCACCAAGAACTGTTTGCGTCTCCCGAATCGGCTGCTAGACCGACCGCCTAAGGTTTATGAAGTCGGAAGATAAGGGCCGAGAGTTGCCGATTGCCGATCGAATCGAATGTGATCTGCAATGAGAACGTGGTGTAAGTGGGCTCGCATCAAGGAGAATATGGGCGCCTTCCTTGTTTTTGCAAGTTTGGGCGGCAAATAATCGAAAGTACGCCTTTGATCTCCCTAAGAACCACGTCAATCAAGTCGAACTTTCTTCAAACTATTGCCCGCAGAAGATAAAAGCGATTTAGAGAAAAGAGCCAATAAGAGATGCACTAACAAATATAATGTATTATGCGTAGCAACCTCGGGTCACCCTTATTTCGAGAATAGGGTCCAAGCGATCCTCCCTTCAAATAACTCCCGCCATTTCGGACGTTGACCATCACGTCGCCAACCCGCTTACCAAATCGCAAGCATAGTCACTAAGTGATGATCAAGATCTTTGACTCGAGGAAATATCGCCAAATTAATCGAGGATTTGGCTAAGGCGTATAAGCGTTTAATGGCCTAATCCCAAGGTTAATCCTAAGGCGTTGATTCAACTCTACAACCCCCATGATGATCCGAAAGAAATTTACATTGGGCTGAGAAGGAATCAAGCCCCAATAACGGAGAACGGCCCTAAGAAGTGGGTGCAGGGGGAAACGAACCCCGCCCTCAGCAATGGATAAAAGAGGGAATACAATCGTGTTTTGATCTTCCCTCTCCATGTCGAGGGCGTTGTCCGTTACAAGGGATAAGTGGACGTCGTCAGGAATAGAAAAATGCTGCCGGAAACCGGAGACACGATCCTCAGAAAGGAGGTCTTTCAAATGTTTGGCCATCTTAGAGGAGAACTAAATACTTGCCGAAGCTAAAATAGCAAACAGAGAAAAT
Organism: Camellia lanceoleosa; assembly: GCA_025200525.1. Classification (NCBI taxonomy): domain Eukaryota; kingdom Viridiplantae; phylum Streptophyta; class Magnoliopsida; order Ericales; family Theaceae; genus Camellia; species Camellia lanceoleosa. The sequence goes on along the minus strand of CM045769.1, from coordinate 34,618,194 downwards.
AGGATTACAAAGAAGGGATGAGGAGACTTACGAAGAGCAGAGGAGACGAGGGAAAGCGGAAGAAGTTGCAGAAAAACGCGAGTCGCGGAGAGATACGCACTGGCGTTCCAAAAGCCGCAGAAAATCAACCAAACCTGAATTCGAAAGGACCAAAATTTCAAATCGCAATAAATGCTGGTATACGCATGAATAGAGCGGGAAGGCGTAATGATGGACAAAGAAACGCGCGCCCCCTGACATGTATTGGGGAACGCGAAGCCGCGTGATGATAAGCTTCCCGAATTCTGAACCAAACACGCCGATTGACTACCGTCAATAGGGGGTTCGGAGGGCAATTGTGGTAGCCGAATAATCGACAAATATAGAGGAGGTACATTTTGAAGGCTTGACGATAGCCGGCCTCTGTCACACAAGGATAAGGGGCCGAATAGGATAGAGGGCTGAATATGGTCCATCCCTGTAGCCGAGTAGTAGAAAAGGTCATGATTGAAAAAGTAGGCCCTGATCCCGAGGATCAGAGGAGGCGAGTATAAATATAGAGACAACGGACTAAACAAAGGAGGAAAGAAAGGAGAAAAGAATTACTACTAATAACTTAGGAAGCAAGCTCTCTCGCGGGACGAACTAATTTGTACGTCGGAGTGCTAATTCCGTCACCTCCGATCGGAGTCTTCATATCTTCTCAGGTGACTAGCTGAGGATCATTGGCGTCTTCCAGGATCCGAAGAGTATTTCCAACCCACTTCCCCACAACTGATTTTATTAATTTTAGACAATTAATTTTTTTTCCCATTGACTAACTTCTATTTAGCCATATAAAAATAAAACTATAATTAGTTTATGATATATTTTATAATCCCACATCGGGAGAATAAAGAAAAAGTGAATTGTTTCACTTATATAAAGCAAATCATATACTTGTATTTAATATTGCAGTGTTGTGTATAGTTCAGTTTAACACAGTTTAAATTTTAAAATAAAAACTCTAATTAGTCTATGAAATGATTTATTTTATAATCTCAAACCGGGAGAAGAAGGAAAAAGTGAGTTGTTTCACTTATATAAAGTGAATTTTATACTCCTATATCTATCTATATATTATATAAGCAAAATGGGGGTTTAACCACAAGGTTGTGGGAACTCCAAATTCTCAACATGAAATTTTAGAATTTTTATATTTTTAAATAATTAAAAAAATTTATATTGGTTAATCTAACTAAGAAAAAAAAAACCTCTAATTATCCATTAAATTTGAATTTAAAAATTTAAATATCCCACTAATATAGAAAATCATGTCAATTAAAAACATAAAAAGATAAAAATGATACATACTTAAAAAAAGATCTATTAGTCAGTTCATTTATTAAAATAAAATAAAATAAAAAATTTAATTATCTATACTTTTGAATTTCAAAATTCAAAAATATATATCCCGCTTAATATGAGAAGTATTGGTTTCTTCTAATATTTCCTTCCTAAAAATTATAAAAGACTTAAATCTTTAGAAACCCTAAACAACCTAAAATTCCAATGTTAGCAAACTCCATATTCAATCTCTTTCCCAAGGCAAACCAACTCTCTCCAAATCTGTGTGTAAAAAATGTTGATCTCTCTCTGAATAGTAGTAGTCTAAGTTTGAAGTAGTTGAAAATTGAAGAATAGCATTGAGTTATGAATATGTAATGGTTTTGAACCATGTAAATTTATCTATACATATGTATATACACGTATTTAGTTGTCTTTGTTGTTCTCATGTGTACGATTCTAATCTAATAAAGCTCATCAACTAATTTCATCATTATGATCTTATAGATAAAAAAGAATAACAATAATCATAAAAGCACTACAAAAATTTCTAAAATTAAAAGCAATTTTTTGTTCATTTTATTTATTTATTAGTATTTGTATATACAACACATACAAAATTATTCATTATTTCATACGAGTCAAATTCAAGTTTATTTGAGAATTTATGTCAACTCAACTAATTTATTATCAATTAATGGTTAACCATAATTTTGATGGCAAAACAATGGGATGAAGGATGGAGGCAACTTGAGATTAGAGAAGAGAGGTTGCGGGTAGGGATAGAGGTCGACTTGGGGGAAATGTAAGGAAATGAAGTTAAAAGTAAGGGTGATTACGTAATAAAGTTGCTTTAAACAAGAGTCGATGCGATCAACAAAGATGAGATGAAAGTTAGAGAGATGATAATTGGTGAAGGGTGGAGACTTGACAAGTGCTATTAGGGAAAGTAATATCATGCTACTCTTAGAAATGGATAGTTGACAAATTTATAAGTCAACGTATAAGACAGTCGTATATATAATCATTTGATAAGGAGAACCATATATAATTTTTTTCACAATAACTCATTTTAAATCACAAAATTTCGTGCATAGCATGGGTAATATGCTAGTATATGTAAAAAAAATTAATAAAAATTTAAACAAAATAAGCAAATTAAAATTAGAGGAGGGAAAAGGGTAATTAATCCTTTATTTAATGAGCATTTTGTATAAAAGTAATATATTGCTTTTGTAAAAGAGTAAAATGCTGTCCATGCATGTGATCATCATCCTTGACACAGGTCGGCCCATAGGGGCTTTTGGCCTACCACTTAGAATCGAATGCATAACTCAAACACTACAACCCAATATTACTGGAACCCAGCGTTGCACCAAGGATCAGTGACACTCAAACACTTGTCAACAGAAGAACCAGCCACGTAGGTAGACAAAGATCCTACAGAGTTATTGCACCACACATCAGCCATTAATGAGGTCCCCTGCATCATTTAATGCGATAACCCCTTCACGTTGAGGCAGAACGACCTCACCATGAACAAGACAAGCTAAAACATAAGCTTTCGGCCAACATGACAGGTCAGAGTGGACAAGGAAATGATGAATAAAGGATATAAATAGGCTTCTAAGACAAAAAGAAGGTGAAGTTCTCTATCATCACTCCATCTCTACATCTCATTAATCTCTCTTCTAACTTGTTCGTCGGGTCCGTTGGGGACTCCTCGTTCTCGCTGGACTTTTGTGCAGTACCTCGGTACCACCAAGGACCAGACAACGGTGTTGGAAGTATGGATCAGTCAGGCACTGTCCTCCAGAGACTAGTAGTATCATCAATCCTAAACTACTTGATTGAAATGCAGAGACAGCTAAGGTTGCAGAAATACTTTCACAGTACGGGATTGAACCACCTGAGTATGGGCCAGTGGTGAATGCTCTCAGGAAGAAGCCACAAGAGTGGGTAGATTTCATGATGAAGTATGTTGGCTCTCTCTTTCTCTCTCACACATGCTTCTTTATTAGCAATTTATCAAAACATTTTTTTTATGGGTTTGATTTCTCTCAAGTTAAAAAGAGTGTTTGAGCTTGGTAGACCTATTTTTTAATCGATATCGGTGATCCGAACTATTCATTTTTTAGTATTCGTTGAATAGAATATTCATGCAAAAATTAAGATGACTGAGTATCGATATCTATATGTAAGAATCATATTTATTTTAAAAAAAAATGGACGGAAAATATAATTTGAAAAATAATCATCTATTTTTTTTGTAATACAAATGTGATTCAAACATATAGTTATTGATATTTGATCATCTTGATTTTTTACATGATATATTCTACTCAATAAGTCGTAAGAAGTAAACAGTTCAGATCACCAAAGTCGGACCCAAAATGGGTCTATCAGGCCCAAACCCTCTCTCAAATTGAGATGGCTAACTTGAAAGAAGCCAAGTATATTTTTATACATTAAGGACTGAATTGACACAATTAAACATTGTCGACCAAATGAAACACTTTTATAAGTCAGAGATCAAATTGACATAATTTAAAACATTAAAAATTAAAATGACACAAGACTTATAATTTGAAAACTAAAAATATAACTAATCGTTATTATAAATTTAAAGTATAGAGATATAAAATACCAATGTATATGTGAGTGTACTTTATTTTTTCCACTTCCCTTCTCTTTATTTTCATATATTTTATTTTAACTTCAAATGAGTTTTCTAAAATAAAAAAATAATAAAACAAAAAAACAAGTGTCCTAAGATATATCCATACCAAGAACAAGTATGTTTGTGAAATATGCCCAATGTATCTAAAATAAAAATAAAATTAAAATTAAAATTAAAATTAATACGCCCGGCGAAGTGTTCGACATGTGCACATGGACACCACATCCATTTTGTAGTGTTTGTGCTCCTCTATGCCTTCTAAATAACAAAAGTTACAAGAGTAATTTATTAAGGCTGTTTTTGAATCTTTAACTTTGTGTTTTAGAAGACTCATCGATTCTTTTTTTAAATCTTCACCTAAAACTTTCATTAATCTCATATACCTTTTTTCTATTTTTTTTTTTTTTTCAAAATTCCCAACCAAATCCATGATCCAAACATAATCTAAGAAATTGGAACAAAGGCTTAATGAAAGTTCAATTTCACATTTGTTTTTCAAGCCTTGTACATTAGCAAATTAATATATTAAATGTGATGAGTTTGCATTTGTATGATTGTGAATGCAGGTTTGAACTTGGCCTAGAGAAGCCAGATTCAATGAGAGCTCTACAAAGTGCATTGACCATGTCAATTGCATGCATATTGGGTGGATTGGTACCCCTCATTCCTTACATGCTCATTGACAAAGCAACAGAGTCTGTGGTTGCTTCTATTGCCCTAGCTCTAGTTGGTTATGTCAAGGGCCATTTCACTGGCAACAATCCCTTTGGCAGTGCCCTTCAGACTGCCCTCATAGGTAGGGGTACAACTCAGACAGGTTCGGTCGGGTTGGAGGTTTGTCCAAGCCCAGCCCGAATTGTGTTTGGCAATGCCCAAGCCCGGACCAAACTTCATAATTCGAACTCGGGTTAGTCCAAATTGCCCGAATTTCACAAGGCAACAAACAGCTTTTGAAATTTTTCATGCAACAAACAATATTTCATTATATACATAAGTCCATTAGTCTATACAACAAACTTAAACATCATCCCGACCACAAGAGTCACAGAGAGATGGAAGAAAGAATAGATAAAAAAGGCTTTTGTTTTTAGTTTTAATCTAATGGTTCAAATAAAAGATGCTATTTAATTTATTTTATACGTATATTATACAATTTATATAATATATTAAATGTAATTCGGGTTCGGGTTGCTCGGGTTAGCCATTGACTCTATCCAAGCCCGACCCGAATTACAAGTCGGGCATAAAAAATCTGCCCAAGCCCGTCTAGATTATAAGATATTATTGCCCAAGCCCTAAAAAAACTCTGGTTGGACATGGGTTGCTCGGGTTGAGCCCGCCCAAGTTGCACCCCTACTCATAGGAGCCATTGCCTTAGCTGCTGCCTTTGGCTTGGCCAAGGCTTTCCACGCTTGACCCAGAATTTGAACACAAAAAGTTTACTTGAAAAATTAAAATGTGGTCTAAAGTCATTTTAAGTATGAGTTCCATCATACAAAAGTTGATTTTGGACCATGCATTATTTTTCTTGATAAATTTCTGTCTATGAATTCCGGGCCTGCAGCCTAACTTGTTTGTTAACTTATATTTCAAGACTTGTAATTTTATTTTATTTTATTTATTTATTTTTTGGGTATGAAGACTAGTGTTTTTCCTAGTGTCTGAGAAACTAGAGAAGAAAGTGTGTGTGCTTGGACACTTTTTTTTCCTTTTTTTTTAAGGTGTGGTTATATTTGTGTTGCATCTTTTCTCTTAACAATATGTGGAAAATTGTTCCATGTTCTGGGGCTATGGTCATTGAAATATGAAAATTGAACCTTATGCAACTTGGCTTAATATGCAGACTAAATAATTTTTATTTATTTATTTTTTTTATCAAAAACAAAAAAAAAGAGAATAGAATGTACATTTATTAGTAAGGAGTAAAGGGTATATTTGGATGATTTAGGATAATCGGAGTGGGTATTCACAAAGTCTTTCCAAGATAAATATGTCTAAGTAGGAGGTTAAAAATGAGCTTTACTCCAACTTTATTATTTTTTTAACGAGTGAGAAAAAAAAAAAAAAAAAAACTTCGGAAGACTTCCAACTAACAAACCTCTGATTTTGAAAAAGAAAAAGAAAATTTCCTTTAATTAGACATATTATGAAATGTTCACCAATTTCTTAACACAAAATTTTAAGTTCACGAAATCTGATCATAAAATTGGACAGACGGGACCAGGGCCGGCCCTGAGAATTCAGGGGCCCTGGGCGAGCTTATAAATTTGGGCCCCTTGCACATATGCCCAAAAAAAAAAAAAAAAAATTGTTAGTGGCCACTCAAGTTTGCTTGAGTAAATTTGGGCCCTTTATTTGTTTTTTCAATTGGACTAATTTTTTTATTTGTTTTTAATATAGGCCTGCAACATGTTTTTATTTGGGCCTTTTATAATGGGCTGTTTTATTTTGGAGGGTTTCTATTTTAGTGGGTTGTTTTGTTTTTGAGGGCTTCTAACAATAATTGGACTTTATTTAAAACTTGATAGTATAATGGATCTTCAAAATTTGGGGCCCTATTTTGGGCCAAATTTTAGGAGCCCTAGGCACAGGCCTTACTCACCTTAGCCTAGGGCCGGCCCTGGACAGGACATGGTTGTATTCAGTACTGTTATTAGATTTTGTGCCTGTAAAAGAATTATTCTAAATATTCTAATTCTCTAGTAGGTAAATTCAAATCATTGTTTAGAAATATCCATCAAAACACATAATACAAGTTGTTCATGCATAAAGACATAGAAAAACTTCATATTTTTACTCATCTTTCAAGTTAGTCCAAATGTATGAAACAGATAGAGAGGATGTTTATCCTAAACCATCTTACTTCAATTTAATTTATTTTAATTAGGTGGTGAAATTTATGAGAATTTTTTTTATAAAAAAAAAAATGGAAAAAAAAAAAGAAAGAAAAAAGATAAAAAAAAAGAGTAGATAAGATCACAAGAACCAAACAGTATATCCAACAACTTGTCTTTTTGTAACGTGCTAGAAAGTAGAAAAGGACAATACCAACACCCTTGAGAATGTCAAACCAAGAATCTCTGCCTGTTCACATGTCTTTACGTTAGTGTTGTGTTTTGTTTTGTTTTGTACACTTTATTATAAGTTAACTTTAACCTTGTACATTATTGCATTGGATGCATCTAAGGTTGGTGTTCATAAATATATTGGTGGGTAACATATTCTGTTCGGATCTCTCTATCTATGCGGTGGAAAGAGTTTAGAAGACAAACGCAACATTTTTACTTGGGAGAATTATGATATAGTGGTAATTTAAATAAAAAATAAAATTTTAAGTTGGGGCCTATAGACGCTCCAAAGTGTCATTAGAAATTTGTTAATTTTTGTAATTTTAAAAATATTTTTAAAAAATACTATTGCCTATTTCATCATGACAATGTTGTTATAACTAAATTTTAAATTGAAAGTTCCTAAAATCTCTCCATTAATATTTCTCTCTTTCCTAAATTTTTACTCCTAATATTTATCTTTTTCACCCTAATCATTTACCTCTTCTCAAATAACATAGAAACTCTACCACCTCTGTAACGGCCCAAAATTTTAACATCATTTAAGTACATCAACCAATATTCATTATAAGAAAAGATGCAATTCTTCAATCTTTACATCATTGATCATTAAGGTTTGTACAAAATAGTTTTAGAGCATCTCCAACGGTAATAGGCATTTTACCTATCCAAATATTACTATAAAGTATATTTCATTTTGCCTATCAACTATTTCATATTTCTATTCCAACCATGCTCTTTATTTTACCTATTCATCTAAATACTATTAATTTTATAAAATGCCACATCAGCAACAAAGATGGAGGGAAATGATCCTAATGATTAAATACATTTTGCCTAACCTTGAAGGCTAGCTACATGTAGCTAGTGAATGTGAGTTAAGCTAAAATGCCTAATCATATGCCTAGTGCATTGGAGTTGAAAAAAATGAATTATACTAGACATTTTGACTAACAAACATGATATACCTAGTGGGTTGGAAATGCTCTTACATGCGAATTATACATTTAATGATATCAAATATATGAATTTATAGCATGTAGAATATCAAATCCAATAAATAAATAAATAAAATGCCCTCAAGGGTTTACAAATTCCAAGGCTTAAGTCTGGTTACACAAAAATAATCTTTGGGACCCATGCAATTATAACCCTTGGCTAGCAAAAATACTCACAACAAAAAGGAGCCATATGCTCTCAACAATTATGTCCACGCCCCCATTCGGCGGAATTGCCACATCATTTCCTGCACCAAAATCCCATAGGGATGAGTATAAAGCCCAGTAGGAAATTCTTAGCAAAGTATATATATTTTATACAAGTTTCTCAAATGAAATGCACATACCATGTTATGCCTTTTGAAAGAAAATTTCCATTTTTTCATCCTTTGAAAACCATCATGCTTAATGATAATTTGAAATATCAACAATTCAAAAATTATCAATTTAGTTCAAGGGGCGGTAAATATGACACGGGTAATCCCTAGGTTGGTGTCTGCAAGTTGGCATAACTAGCACTACCAAATCTCCACTTTACCGATAGGTAACCAGAAGACACGTGGTACCTACTCTGCACGTGTTTTGGGTCTTTTACGTTGGGCACTCAGGCTAACTTAATCAATTTCATCTAAACCTCATATTCAGACTTACTAACGTATTTACTCCAAAACATTTCAATAAAACTCATTTCACAATATTTCTTTCTTGATGCAAAGTTTCAAATCCCAATTCAATATTTATAACAACCACGGTATTGAAATGTCAATGCAACAATTATCCATGCAATGCAATAATTAACCATGCAATGCAACATCCTATTATTTACAAAACTTCCACACAAATGTTTCATTTGTGATCATAATTTCCACTTCCTTTTCCAATGCATTTCAACATACATCACATAAGAATCTTACATCATTCTAAGTGTAACAACATTTCCACATCTCATGTGTTCTAAAAAATTCGTCATTTCATGACCATATACATGTTTACTTAAACAATAAATCCCAACAAAATCCATTAATTCTCATATACCAAGAAAATTATCGTTTTGTATACAATAATATGAAATTCCCTCTTATTCATTCATTTGGCACAAGAAAATCCATAGATTCTCAACATCTTTCAAAACCCCCCAAATTTCTAGGTTTTCATAAAAACTAGACATTTCCTCATCTCTTGGTAGAATCTTACCCAAAAACATCTTTCTTAAATCAATGTGATTCAAATCCTCAAGAAAATCATTTAAAAAAAAATAAGAGATGAACTAATTTTCAAAAACTACCAACATTCTTGACCCAAAAACCAAATTTTCAATGCCATCAAAGAGAATCTTAAAATTCACATAAGCTTGCAAAAAAATATACATAACTCTAAGAAAATCTCTAACTCAAGTTTTGAAGAAGAGATGAGATGAAACCCCAAAATCAACGGTATGGAAACTTGATCTCCATTGCACAAAGTGAAGCCATCGCTTAGCTCTCTAAAGTTTGTAAAGGATGATGGATCATAAACTCGATCTCTACCTCAAGTTTTGAAGAAGTGATGAGATGAAACCCCAAAATCAATAATGTAGAAACTCGATCTCCACTGCACAAAGTGAAGCCATCGCTTAGCTCTCCAAAGTTTATAAAGGATGATGGATCAAAACCCTAATGGATTGGAAGAGATCAAGTGTTTATGGTGTGTGGTGGATGTTTTAGAGAGAAGGGAGAGGAAATGATATTTTTAGAGAAAGAGTGATATGTAAAAAGTAAAATACACACAGCCCCAAAAGAGAAGAAAAAGACTTTTGACTCAATCGACTCAGACGCGTAATCGATTCCCCGCACATGTGGCACTTCAAGACTCCTTCCGACTGCCTTTAATGCAGTAGCCAACCCTAGAACTCTCATGTTTCCCGCACGTGCTGCCTCATCTCTCGCACGTGCGGGCCCATCCCGCACTTGTGGCCCAAGGCCCCGCACGTACGGCTCTGCTCTTCCAGCCAGAAAACTCTTCAGCTCAACCCAAGCCACTCCGAACACAACCTCGCACCTCTCGAAACACAAGAAACTCAACACATAAATGAATGAAAGCAAGGATTTGAAACAAGTTTCCAAATACAACAAAACGAATCGTTAACAAGACTCCCGATCATCACAACCTCCCACCCTTTCTTCTTTCTTATGTTTTGGTAGAAGCAATTATGGGTGGACGCGGGTCGGTTGCGACCACGGCACTTCCAATTCGCCATTCGTTCACCAAATTGGGGGATTGGAGAAAATCCATATCCGTCCGTCAATCTGGTAGATGTGAATTGAGCGGATTGGCGGATGGATGCGAATCGGTTTGGCGGTTGAAAATTTTATAAATTTTCAATATAATTTAACATGCGCACTTGCTCCAAAAAAAAGAAAGAAAAGTATTACAGTTAATGACTTAAAAAAAGTATTACAATCACTGCATGCTTTATCCAAATAAAGAAAGTTTGAAACTTTAGAATATTACAATCACAGCATGCATCATCCACATAAAGTATTACAATATATGGTTCTTAAAATATAAAAATAATTCAAACTACCAAAATTATGAACATAACAGTAGTAGAGATTGTATGCATTTGTATTATTACATTTATATATATTTTTGAAAATAAAAACCAACTAGCACATATCATCTTTTTTATTTATTATTTTTAGAGTTAGAATTAAAAACTAAAAAATATAGATAAATAATAAAAAAAATTTCTAATTCAAAAAATATATTATGTGTGAGTGAATTTCCGATCACACTGCCCTCCTTAGTAATCCAGTTGTAGAACACAGGCAGAATAGATGGCACCCTGTAATCTGCACAGAAAGAAAAGGCTCCAGCAGTGGTTCTTCCACCCGGGGGCACTCCGACGAACAAGTCAGTATCTCTCAAAGATAATATAAGTGCTTAAATTACTGCTCAAGACTCAAAATTGCATACCTTAAACCTGCCAGGGGTGCCCTTCTTTTATAGCTTAACTCTCTCCCAGTCCCACTAGAAGTCTGGCTTCTATGGACTCCAATTCCGGATTTACCTTGGACTCTTCAAGAGATAAGGATAGACTCCCTGAGAGTATTACCTTTATCCATCTTGTAGTCTTTCTTCATTCTAGGACTCTGTCCTTATCCGCTTATCCCGATTCTCAGATTCTCGCAGATAACCTCGGCAACTCGAGATAACCTTGGCGTAACTACCACGACACGTGGCACCTCTACCGACACTTGTGTCACCTCGGCCATGTGTTGGTACTCGTAAAAATACAATCATCCCGCCCCTAGGTTCTATTACCTCGGCATTCGAGATGATGGAACCTATATTTGAACTTCTTTCTCGCTCGGCTTAGGAACTTTCTAGTCGATGTCATTCACTTCAGTCGATATATCCTCTTTTCAAGAACAAGAATTTACATAAAACTCTCCCACGCCAGATGAGCCGTCATACACCACTTCTTAACCGCTTTTCTTTACGTGTTTTACCTTATTAGCCCGTGTTTGTGACGCTACCAGAAGCCGCCTTTTTCCCTGTCTGCGCCCGACGCCTACGCGTCGTTACCAGCGCATTAAATGCTCGCTTTTGTCATTGCCGTTTCACGTTTTTGACAAAACAATTGCCTTCGCCTTTGGCTCTTCACCTTTGCATTCGATTTCCTTGCTTTCTCTCTCTCTAAACTTTCCTCTTCGAAACCGCCATTGCTTCAAGCTTTAAGCTCTAATCGCCTTCTGCGCTATTCTCGAAGCTTCGCCATCGCTTTTGTCCGTTCGCCCTCGACGAATTTTATTCCTTTTTACCGTATCCGTAAGTAACTGGTCTTTCTCTTTCCCAATTCTTGATTATTTCTGGAGTTTCTTGCCATTACTGTTCTGCTGTAGCATTTAATTTGCAAATCATTCACCTGAATGCGTCTTATTTCTTGGTTTTGCACATGTCATGAACATTTGCACTGTTGCACTCCTGTTCTTGGTCTCCACCCCTTGTGTTCTTGAATCTGAGACTTCGTTTTTGTTTTCTGCTTTGTTGTGTCTTTTCCAGATCTGCGCCTTTGATCTTCGTCTTCATAGTTTTTTAGGTTTGGGATTTTGCTTATAGAACCTTTAATTTTTAGGAAAAATCAAAACAAACTTTACCAATACATACCTAGGTTTAAGCCGAGGTACCAAGAACCCTTTAAGAGTACCTTGTTTCTGCAGTCAAGTACCCTTATACCAAAATCATAGGTATGTGGAGAAATAGGGTTAACACCCCAACCAAACTAGAATTTTTTAGGCAAGAATTCTCCATCCCAGATGATGTCCATCTGAGACTAGCTGGGGAGAACGACTCCATTATGCCCGAAGATGATATCATGCCTTTTCCCATAGTAGCTTTCACTGAGTGTGGACTTCGGCTACCACTTACTACCCTTTTTCGTGAGGTTCTTCATTTCTATAAGTTGAACCCTATGCAGCTTACCATCAACTCTTATCGAATAATTAACGGTATCATAGCCTTAGCCAAGCAGGAAGATGTTAGAATCACTTTAGCCGACATTCAGTACTGTTATACCATGTGTGCCCTGAATCAGAAAGAAAAAGGCTATGTGTACTACCTTAAGCCGAGGTCCACTGAATTCAAAATTGTAGCCGACCTCCCAGACTCCAACAAGGGAGCTGGAAAGGACTATGTCATTGCTTCAGGAAACTGGGAGTTTGCCCCTGATGAGGATGCCCATCTCTTTCCTCTTCCTCGAACAATTAAAGAGGGCAAGGGTAAGAGTCCAGTGTCAACATTTAGTTGTTTCCTTTTAGGTCTTCAATACTTTACCTGTCTCTAATGTTTTGCTCTTTTTTGCAGATGTTTGTAAGCTACCAAAGGATTTTCGCCAATCCTTTGTTGTTAGCAAGGATTTGAAGAAACTCCTGGACCTGCCAATTCATAAGTGCAAAGCTCCGCTCCTGCTGAACTTCATCCCGACGTATAAATCCACTCTTCCTGACGTCCCAAGGAAGAAGAAAAAGAGCCTCTCTCCATCTACCGCCACAACTCAAGTTGCTTCCTTATCCCGAACAGACCAAGGATCCACATCTGACCCAACCAATCAACCTTCTACCTCGGCACCATTCTTGGTACCAATTCCTGAAAGGAAACGCCGACGTAGACTCGTTAAAATAGCCGAAATGGTTCGCCCAAGGCCAGTCGCCCAAGACCTCTTGGCCGATCTACCAACTGATGTTGATGCCATTCCAGCTCAAATAGTGCCTCCGCCAAAACCAAAAAGAACTAAGAAAGCTTAGCCAAAGGACAAAGCAATTGAGGCCGAGGCTGAGGATGTCGTTCCCATCTCCCAGTTGGCTGAAAGCAAGAAGACCGCTTCTACTTCGATCAAAAGGTCTGCTGAGACTCAACCCTCAGAGTACCAAAAATCGAAAAAGCCGAGGTCTTCTTCTGCAAAAACTTCAAAGTCCAAGATACGAAGTGTCCCTTGGGCCCCCCAATTTACTTTGGAAGACAGGCTAATAATGGCGAATGAGAGTGCCAACGACATAAATGTCGGCGTGGCTCTCAGTACTGCACTGCTTTTGCTTGGTGATTTAGAGCGAAATGCTGGGAATAGTGAGTATGAGAACTACGCTTTAATGCTCCAACACTCTGTTCAAGTAAGTGCTTCAGTTTTAGTACTCGTCCTTTCTTTTTGTTTCATACTTTGAATCTTTTCCTAACACTTCTATTTCCTGTCAGGCTGTCCAATACGCCCATTCCTTTTCAATGCAGTCATTTGAAAATCGGGAAAAGTTGACCGAGATGAAGAGGGAGTTTTCTACTCTTCAGAAGATTAATAAGGGTCTTCAAGCCAAAATGAAAAAGTTAGAAGAGCAAGCCGAGGCTGCTACCAAGGCCCAAACCTTGGCCGAAGAAAAAGCTGAAGCTGCCGAGGCTATAAAGAATGTTGCTGAGGCACAAAAGAAGGAAGCCGAGGAAAAAGCGGCCCAAGTGGAGAAGGAGCTTCAGTAAGCTCTACAAACTAAGGAGGCTGAGATCAAAGAAATTGATGAAAAATCTTATGCCCAGGGCGTGGCTGATGTTACTGAAGATTACAAGTTTCAAGTTAGGCAGGCATGTAACAGGGGATTTTCCCTAGGTTGGATGTCCCTGGTGAAGAAGCTTGATCTTCCTGCTGACTCGCTCTGGCGCAAGGCTGAAGCAATTCCTCTTCCCTTTCCTCATACTCCTCCTCCTAGTCAAGCTGAGGAAGAAACTGAATCCGAATCTGAAGCCGAGGTTGAGGATAAGGATGCTGGTGCCCTGGTAAGGAAGGCCAAGGATGCTAATGAGACCAAGTCTCTACCTCAGGGTGATCAAGTCATGGACTTAACCCCAGATGATGAGACTGAGGAAGTGTCCAAGGGGGCTGAGCCAGGGCAGCTATCATCCAACCTCCTTCTGGCTGAAAGAAGTCTTAGTAAAACACTTGCTGAGATCGACGCCGAGATTGCGGCAGATAAGGAAGCCGAGGTTCTGGTAGAAGAAGAAGCCGATGTTCTTGTGGAAAAAGATGCAGAGGTTGTGGGAGAAAAAGATACCGATGTGGTTCTCCCAGAGTCCTCCGAGGTCTTAGTTCAACCATCTGCCAATGCTGAAGATGTTTGAATGTTTTTTGTTCTTTTTTCTTTCTTTTGTACTTTTGTTTTCTGAACAATGTAAGCCTTGTATATGGCCGATGTGTCTTTTTCCATTCTGATGCTAGATACATCTTTCTTCTACTGAGTGTTTGTACTTTTATATTCTTATGACTGCTTCTGCATGATTCTATACTTAGAATATTTTGCAAGTCTCTCTTCCTTTGTACAATCTCCTCGGGGATAAATACCTCGGGTATGTTTACCTGAAGATTTATCTCGGCTAGGACTTCACCTGTAAATTTTCCATAAACTTCAACAAGTATAAAGCATATGAACTTAATTTAACTTCACCTTGTAAATTGCTACAAATTTCGACAAGTGAAGATAAACAATTATATCGGCTTAACTTTAACTTGTAAATTGCTACAAATTTCAACAAGTAAAGATAAAGAATTTATCTCAGCTTAACTTTAACTTGTAAATTGCTACAAATTTCAACAAGTAAAGATAAGGAATTTATCTCAGCTTAACTTTAACTTGTAAATTGCTACAAATTTCAACAAGTAAAGATAAGGAATTATATCGGCTTAACTTTAACTTGTAAATTGCTTCAAATTTCAACAAGTGAAGATAAGGAATTATATCGGCTTAACTTTAACTTGTAAATTGCTACAAATTTCAACAAGTAAAGATAAGGAATTTTATTTCAACTTAACTTTGGTTAAGTATAATCTCTGTTTAGCTTCGGTTAAGCATTATCTCAGATTAACTACGGTTAAACATAATCTCGGATTAACTTTGGCTAAGCCTTACTGTCTTCTCTCTGCCCCCAATGTGAACCTAAGTTCCACTTGGGTTCTCATTATTCAAAAAACAACTGTGCATAGTTTCATAAGTTGTGGAAAATTCTGCTAAGATTTTATTGATCATATCGGCAAAAAATAAAATCAAACAGGCATCTAATGATAGAAAAACTTTAAATTACAAGTGTTCCATGGTCTAGGCAATGCTTTGCCTTCATTATCTTCGAGCCGATATGCCCCATTTCCTAACACCGAAGTAATTCTGTAGGGTCCTTCCCAGTTTGGGCCAAGCTTGCCCTCTCTGGGATCCTTCTTATTGCCGATGACTTTTCTCAAGACTAGGTCGTTGACTTGAAAATCCCTTGGATTGACCTTCTTGTTGTAAGCTTTGGCAAGCTGTTGCCGGTATGCTGCAAGCTGGATTGTAGCTTTCTCTCTTCTTTCTTCTAGTAGATCCAGATCTCGGGCTAAGAGCACATCATTAGTCCCGTTCTCAACTCCCTGTGTTCTGATCCCTGGGATGCCGATCTCCAATGGAATGACTGCTTCTGTGCCATAAGCAATGGCAAAGGGGGATTCCCCTGTTGATCTTCTCGGCGTAGTGCGATATGCCCAGAGCACGTTGGGCAATTCGTCTACCCACTTTCCTTTTACTGCCTGCAGCCTCTTCTTTATCCCATCTAGGATTACTTTGTTGGATGCTTCGGCTTGCCCATTACTTTGGGGAAAGCTTGGTGTTGAAAAATAATTCTTTATCTTGAACTTTGCACAAAAATTCTTGATGAGTTTGCTGTCAAATTGTGTTCCGTTGTCGGCAACGATTGCTCTTGGAATCCCAAATCTGGTGATGATGTTTTTCCAGATGAAGTTCTTCACATCCACATCTCGGATTTTGGCAAGAGGCTCTGCTTCTATCCACTTTGTGAAGTAGTCTGTTGCTACTAGTAGGTACTTCCGCTGCCCAGTTGCTTGGGGTAATTGTCCAATGAGATCCATGCCCCATTGGGCAAATGGCCAAGGGCTGGAAACCGGGTTCAGGTCAGCAGCTGGCTGATGTATCAAGGGTGCAAACCTCTGGCATTGTTCACACTTTTTCACATAGGCTTCTGCATCTTTTTGCATATAGGGCCACCAATAACCCTGGATAATGGCCCTGTGAGCTAACGATCTGCCCCCTGCGTGGCTTCCACAAACTCCTTCATGAATTTCATACAAAAAGTCTTCGACCTGAAGAGGGTGTACACACCTTAAAAGAGGTCCAGTGAAGGATCTTCTGTAGAAATGTCCTTTTGCTGTCAGATTGAATCTTGTCGACTTCAATCTGACCTTGTGTGCTTCCTTTCGTTCTTCTGGCAGCTTTCCCTCTTTCAGGAATGCGACAATTGCATCCATCCAGCTTGGTCCCATGTCCACACATAATGCTTCTTGCATTGTGTGTGGTGACTCTATGCTCGGGCCTGATAGGTAATCGATCATTATTGTCCTTGTCTTTCCGGTTTGCATTGAACTTGCTAAATTGGCCAACGCGCTGTGTAGACACCCCATTTTTGACCGTCCTCAAGACTTGGATGTCACCGCTCGAACACTCGGTGATTATCCATGTTTGTGTTTGTTTGGAGTCCCCGGAGTTCTCGGCTACGCGCCCTGCCTCAGGACCTCCGAACTTGACCGTTTTGTGTTTGGTTTTGCACCAAACACTTGTGTTTTGCCTTGGAAGGGCAGGGAATGCTTTGTTAGGCACCCCCACATACCACCGGTTGTGGCTAGAGGCCACCGGCTGGTGATTGTTGCCATCGGCACTATATTGTGCTGGTCGGCACTATTTTGTACCGGTCGGCACTCTTTATGGCAAAATGACCATTTTGCCCCGCCAATCACTATGTAGTTGCTTTATGAGATATTTTCAGACAGCTGTATAGTTTTGGTTCCCCTCCATACACGTGTATGGAGGGATGACCCTCTTAGTTAGCTTAGCTTGTAAGCTTTGCAAGCTTTGCTTGCCTATAAGAAGACCACTCCTCTTCTTGGCTTAGGGTTACAATTTTTAGACATTCTTAGACAGACCAAGCTCTGGTTTTTAGGGTTAGGATAGATACACATCCTATCTCTCTCTTTTCCTTTGTGTTCTAGGTGTTTTAGTTCACATTATTGCACCTAAACACCTAGTCTTTCACATTTCCTTGGTGTTCTCAAAGATCAGAGCTTGTTCTTGAGATTTTTGACTGATTTGGAGCTCAAGGAAGCAACAACATCAAGCTTGGTGAAGAGGTCTACACGGGTGAGCCAACTAGTCCTTTTTTCCCCATTCTTGCATTCCATTTTTGCCTAGTTTAGAATTGTTTTTGTGCTTAGTGATTAACACATAAAAGTTCTGATTTTTAACCCTCTTTATTGTTTATTAAGAGTGCTTGGTGGTTTGGGTAGGTTTGACCACCCTTAAGCCTTGAAAAGGGCCATTTTTGTGCCATTTTGTAGAGATCCGAGATTTTTGTGCTTGGGCTTCTCCACCACTGAAATCTTGAGGGATTTCAGTGGTGGAGATGGTGCCATAAAGTCTCCAAAAGGGGAGGGCCACCCCCTCTCCTTGATGTCCTTGAAAAGGGCAAGTTTTGGCCTCCAAAGGAGCACCATGTTTGGTTATGTTTTGAGCATGTCTTGGCTGTATTTCACACTTATTATGCCATGATTAAACTCTGTTTTAAGTTGGTTTTAGCACTCCTTGCATGCTTTGCATAGATGCTTTGTAATGCCTTGTATTGCCTTAACTTGCTCTAGGTTTGTATGCCTTCTTTCTAGCATGTTTTAGGCCTAGATCCATGAAGCTTGTATGCTTATTTTGCCATGTTTTAGGTCTGTCCTAAGTTGTTTTGGTCAATCTTAGCATGTATATTGTAGCCTCTTTACATTTGGCTTGTTAGCCTTTGAGTATGCATGTGTAGCATGCCATGCTTGCTTCATTTTTGATGGTTTGGAACCACCTAGCATGCTATTTCAGTCCCTTTGGTGTGCTTGTATGCTTACCTTAGTCGCCTCTTTAATGCTTTGAAAGCATGTCTTGAATGCCCCCATGTTTTGGCCATTTTGCATGCCTTTGATTTCAAGCCTCTTAGATGCCATCTAAGTAGCCTTTTGGCTTTGTTTTGACATACTAAAAACCTGTTTTTTAGTTGTTTAGTGCATGCCATAATTGCCTTGCATAAATTTGGTTCAAAGCCTCTTTGACTAGCTTTAAGCCTTAGACCATTTGCATGCTTTGTTTAGTCTATCTTCGACTTGGTTTGGCACCATGCTTTGCATGTATTTCAGAGTTTTACAATGCATGGTCATTGTCTATGTTTGGTCTCTTTAAGTGTGCTTGAGAGTTGCCATGTTCATGCTTAAGGTTTGGATCATAACACTTGCATGTGTGTGTGTGTGTTTAGTCTCCACTTCTAGGCATTTTGGCCACTGATTTTAGGCCAATTAGGAGTAGTCTAATTCATGTTTTAGTCCACTCCATTTCTTGGTTTATATGCCTCTTTGCTTAGGTTGTATGCCTAACATGTTTAGCTTGCTCGCATTGTTCATGTTGCATGCTAGATAACATGCTTAGAGTTGCATTGCATAAGCATGCATGCTTGGCCTCTTGAGATGAAAATGATAGAGGTTTGGCACCCTTTCATGTCTACTTGGTTTGCATGCATTTGAAAGCGAAGTTGCATCCTTGGTTCCTTGGGCCATCATACATGGAAATGCGCGATTGGTGGTCCGGGAATCGAGACACATGTCCCTTTGAGTCAATAACATGATAAGGGGTGTGTATAGTGCATAAATACCTTGAATCACATTGCCATGCATGTTGTTGTCCTCTGCTGCTGTGGATTGCAGGTTCTGCAGGTGTTAAGTGCCGACCGGCAGTCAATTGCCAGCCGATAACTTCATCTAGTGCCGGTGGCCTCCTTCTTCAGCCGGTGGTGCTCTACCCCAGCCGGTGGTACTCCCCAGTGCCCTGAGAGGCACTCTTGGGACTCTGGCAATTTTCAGAGGGGGATAGCAGGGGAAACAGAGACAATCCGTGCATGGCAGTGCGTTTCCGAGCGAGTTCCGAGCGCGCGCCGCATTTGGTCCTCATCCCGAGGCGGTTTACTATTTAATTAGATTAATTATTTTATTTAATTAATTTAGTTGATTTGTAATATTTTAATTAGCTTGCGTAGTTAATTAATCTGTAATATTTATTCGGTCCCTCCGAGCGAGGGCAAAGTTGTAATAAGTGTGTGTGAGTGGGTGTATGTCTTCCAAACCCCCATTTCTTTCTATCCCTTTTATTTACCCGCTTTCGATGGTAGATTAGGGCATACTTATTTTAGCATACCTTATGCAATGCATGTGTGCATTCATGCATTTGTTTACATGCACCGGGCTCGGTACATCATACAAACTGCATTGCAATTTTCAATTCCAAATTGAATACGTGGTAGTTGCTGCATTTCATGTGTCATGTTTAGGGTAGCCGAGCCTGTCTAGATTACATCCCTATATGCGATGCATTAGCCACTTAACATGAACTAGGACATGCATGTCTGCTAACTAGTTTCTTGTTTTGGCACGGAGTACGATGTAAGTATTTTACGCTTTAGCATACCACATGCGTGTGAATGATAACATGACAGTATGCTTACCATGCGGCTAAATGCTTACATGAGATAAACTGCTTGAATGCCTGTGGGTGGAGGTTGGATTGCTTGAGTTGGAATAGCTCATTGAAATCCGTATTTTAGCCTACTTGCGAGTAGCAATTTCAAATTGTTTTTCAAACAAACGGATATGCAATGTTTGTTTCCAAATTAGGCAATCTAGTCTATACTTGTTTGCCGCGCGCATAACATAGTAATTCTAGGTTAATAACCGGAATAAGAGCACATCATGTTTTCAAAATCGGATATCACGGTTAGTAGAGGCCGGTTTTCGGACCGAGCGAAAGGGGGTGATCATAGCTGACCTTCCCCGATCGTACCCAAGCTCCCGAGCCAAGACCACTTTGGTGATGACGGACATGTGGCCTTCGGCACCGAGTCAGGGTTTCCTAAATTTCCCATTTTAAAATATTTAGGTGGCGACTCTGTAATCTGGCAAAGCAGTCCATGTTTGGCACTACTTTTTCAAAATGCTTTTTCTTCAAAACGATTTGCGATTTGGACTCTTTGGTTGATTTAGAACCGACACACAAAAGTCCGAATCAGGCGAGGTCCCCATGGCTTATTCTGTTTGTTATCATCTCGGCTAACCTGAAGAAGCCGGCAGTTTTGAAACATGTCTGCCAGCCTGATGACTTCTTTTGCGCATGCCGACATCCTTTCATCTCGGGCAGCAAACTCTCCTGTAGTTTGATTCACTATAAGTTGTGAGTCACAAAAAACTATTACCTCATCTGCCTCTACTACTACTGCCAGCTTCAGTCCAGCAATCAATGCTTCATATTCCGCCTCATTGTTCGAGGCTTTGAACCCCAGTCGAATGGACTGCTCCAATATCTCTCCATCGGGGGATATTAACACTACTCTTGCCCCTGCCCCCTGCCGGTTTGAGCTCCCATCAACAAAAAGTTGAAAGGATTCACCGATGTAAATGCTGCAGGGTCTGAGTTTTTCCTTCCTTGGTTCTTTAGCCTTTGGCTGGGTTTCTCCTTCCTTGTTTGGACATCGTTCATTTCGGCTCAACGGAGCCCGATGTTCGATGTATTCTGGCGAGAACTCGGCCACGAAGTCGGCCAAGACTTGGCCCTTAATTGCTGTTCTCGGCCTGAACTCCAGGTCATATTGGCCCAAAACTATGGCCCATCTTGCTATTCTTCCAGTTAAGTCTCCTTGTTGCAACAAGGATTTTAGTGGGTGCTCTGTTAGAACCACTATCTTATGAGCCTGAAAATAATGGTTTAGCTTCTTTGAGGCCATTACCAAGGCCAGCATTAATTTCTCCAGTGGTAGATACCTTGTTTCTGCATCGGCCAAGGTTTTACTTACACATAATGCGACCTTACGCTCTCCCTTCTCTTCTCGGATTATCACAGCACTTACTGCGTGCTCTGAAACTGCTAAGTATAAAAACAGTTCCTCCCCAGGTTGAGGTGTTGAGAGGACTGGAGCCGAGGTAAGATATTTCTTCAGGTCAGCCAAAGCGGCCTCACATTCCTCTGTCCATAGAAAATTCGTGGCCTTTTTCACCAGGTTGAAAAAAGGTTTACATTTGTCCGAACTTCGGCTTATGAACCTGTTTAGGGCTGCGGCCCTTCCAGTAAGCATTTGAACCTGTTTTGCCGATGTCGGACTCTGTAATTCCAGAATGGCCTTGATCTGATCCGGGCTAGCTTCAATGCCCCTTCTAGTCACCAGGTATCCCAAGAACTTACCGAATCCAACTCCAAACGCGCATTTCGATGTGTTTAGTCGGAACCGATATGTTTTGAGTATGTCAAAGACCTCTTTTAGGTCAGCAAGATGATCCTTTGGTTCCTTGGTCTTCACGACCATGTCATCAATGTAGACTTCTACGGTTCGGCCAATCAAGTGTTTGAACATCTTGGTTACCAGCCTTTGGTAAGTTGCTCCTGCGTTCTTCAACCCAAAAGGCATGACTCTGTAACAATACAGACCTTTGGGAGTGATAAACGCTGTCTTCTCCTCATCCAGGGGGTACATGGCTATCTGGTGATACCCCCTATATGCGTCCAAGAAGCTCATCCTTCCATGTCCAGATGTGGCGTCCACCAACTGGTCGATCTTTGGCAGAGGGAAGTTGTCTTTGGGACAAGCTTTGTTCAAGTTTGTAAAATCTACGCAGACCCTCCACTTTCCATTCTTCTTCTTTACTACCACGGTGTTTGATAACCATGTCGGATAATTGGCTTCTCTGATGGCCCTGGCCTCCAGAAGTCTGTCTACTTCTTCCTCCACTGCTTCGACGTGCATCAACGTCGGTCTTCTGGCTCGTTGTATTACAGGTTTGGCCGACCTGTCAACGTTGAGTCTGTGACATGTGACCTCGGGGTCAATACCAGGCATTTCATAAGGTGTCCAGGCGAACACCTCAATATTTTTCCTCAGAAAGGCTTCCAGCTCCCTTTCCTCTTCTTCGGCTAATCCTGTGCCGAGAAGAAAGAAGCGTTCTTCATCGTCCTCCTGGACGAGGATTTTCTTCAGTGCTTCTTCACTTTTCTCGGTCGGCTCCTTGCCGACATCATCTAGGACCTTCATGTCCTCTTTTTCAAATTCTGCCTTCTCTAGTTCCCGAATGCTGCAGGTTAATTTCATTGCTGCCATGGAGCAATTTTTTGCCTGCAACTGATCTCCTCTGACTTCCTCAGTCCCATGTTCTGTTGGGAACCGTAGCAGTTGATGCAATGTTGAGGGAACTGCCCCCATTGCATGCAACCACGGCCTCCCCAAGATGATGTTGTAAGCCGAGGGCGTGTCAATCACAATGAATTCTATCTTGATCTTCTTCGTGCCAGACTGTACCTCCAAGCTTGTTGCGCCTAATGGCCATGTCGGCGTTCCATTGAAGCCGACCATCGGGCCGTTTGACTGCTCCATGTCATCAGGGTGAAGGCCTAACTCCTTGTAACATCCGACATACATGATGTCGCAGGAGTTGCCTTGATCAATTAGGATGCGTTTCACCTGGCACTCCCCAACCTGGAGGGATACAACCAAGGCATCATTGTGCAGGTGTTGAACCATATCTAGGTCGGCTTCTGTGAAGGCTATCATCTGTCCTTGGCACTCTTCAGGCCGAGGTCTTTTTAGTCCGACCTGGTTGACGTGCGTCTTTCACTCCGTGACTGTAGTCACGAGTTTCTGTGTTGCGGTCGTCCCCTTCAACGTCAAGGTCGATAGGTCTCCTACTCCCAGCAGGAGTGTTGTCTTCAATCTGATCCTTCTGTCTGTTATTGGTCATCTATTCTTCTTTCTTTCCCACAAACGGCACCAAATTGTTATTGGCCATCTATTTTTCTTTCTTTCCCACAGACGGCACCAAATTGTGTGAGTGAATTTCCGATCACACTGCCCTCCTTAGTAATCCAGCTGTAGAACACAGGCAGAATAGATGGCACCCTATAATCTGCACAGAAAGAAAAGGCTCCGGCGGTGGTTCTTCCACCCGGGGGCACTCTGACGAACAAGTCAGTATCTCTCAAAGATAATATAAGTGCTTAAATTACTGCTCAAGACTCAAAATTGCGTACCTTAGACCCGCCGGGGGTGCCCTTCTTTTATAGCTTAACTCTCTCCCAGTCCCACTAGAAGTCTGGCTTCTATGGACTCCAATTCCGGATTTACCTTGGACTCTTCAAGAGATAAGGATAGACTCCCTGAGAGTATTACCTTTATCCATCTTGTAGTCTTTCTTCATTCTAGGACTCCTGTCCCTTATCCGTTTATCCCGGATTCCTGTATTCTCGCAGATAACCTCGGCAACTCTGAGATAACCTCAGCGTAACTACCACGACACGTGGCACCTCGGCTGACACTTTGGTGTCACCTCGGCCACGTGTTGGTACTCAGAAAATACAGCCCCACATATTCAAATTGAAAACTCTTTTTCAATATATTTTCAACTTGAATATATTCTTTTTCAAAAGACAAATAGAATATCTAAACAAATTGAAAATACAAAGCTTTACAAATTATTAGGGGTACTCGCGGTTTGACCGTTCGGTAGTGGCCAAAGGAACCTCAACTCCGCCATTTGTCTAAAACTAGGCAGATTGAAAAAAATCATTTCGCAACCGTCCGCTAGTCATTATGCGCTTATCCAAAATGTAACGGATCGATTCAGTTCGATCAATTTGAACAAATTGATATATCGGCTGCTTACACCTAGAAGCAATCATGTCTTTGTAAGCTGTTTAGCTCATGCCTTCCATCCAAAAAAAACAAAAGTTACCGTCTCTACTCATCACTCTCACGGTATCCATCCGCCCCTATTACATGTATTCTTTTCCAAGAGCGTCTCTGTCCGTCTAGGCCATCAGGTATGTTATGTGTTGTGAGTGTGTGGCTTTCTGTCTCTTCCAAGTTCCAACATCCTCTCTTTGTGTTTTTTGTTTTTTATTTTTGGGTACGAAATCACATCTATTTTTTTTGTGTATAAAATTAGGTTCCTCTCTTCATAGGTCCAGCAGGTTATTTATTTATTTATTTTCTAAATGTTTAATGTTCAATAAATGGGTTTAGATATTTCAAAAGCAATTTGTCAGTGAGGCATACTATATGCTTGCATTTATTACAGTCTCAATCTCGAAAGTCAAGTAGAATTTTGAAGGGATCCACCATTTTAATAACGGATGCTCGTAGTTCAATATTACCTATCTTGGATGCATTGGATTTTTATTTTTCATTTTTTTTATTTGAATTTAATTTATTTATTTTATTTATCTTTTTTATTTTAAATAGTATGCACATTATTTTGTTTTAGCCCATTCCCTCTCTGGTTTTTCTATTGTTATTCCATTTATTTGTTTCGTACTTATTGGTGTTAGCTGAAATTATTATGTTAATCTATCAATGCATAACAATGGTGAAAATATCATGAGTGAACATATTTTTTATTGACTAATAAAAATTGAAATTGGAATTTTAATACTACTACCAAATATATATCCATAATTTCTTACATCCCTTTTAAAAAATAAAATCTTACAAAAATAGGGTGGCCGCTATGTTGGGGGCACAGCAGCCCAGCCACTGCTATGCAGTCCTATGGACCCATTTCGAGACTCGTTTTAATGATTCAAACCATTCATATTTTATAGCACATTCAATAGAATATACCTACAAAAAATCAAGTTAATCGGATATTGTTAAAATCCACTCACGTTTGTATTTACAAAAATAAATAATAATTGTGATTTAAAATATTAAAATGAATACAAATGTGAGTGGATGAAAGGGTTAACGATATCCAATTAACTTAATTTTTTACAGATATATTTTACTTGATATATTCTAAAATATAAAAGATTCAGATTATCAAAACATGCCCCTAAATAGGCCCGTATAATTGCACAACAGTAACTATTGTATCCCATAACACAACAGCCACCCCATCTCTGTTATGGAAAGAAGGTGGCTTACACATCTCATAAGGAAATGTCTCTTATCCCTTCCCAAAATAAAAACCCACACAATTAAGGAAATTATTGGCATTGCTCTAATTATAAAAAATTAAATTTAAAATTTATATATTTATATCTATATTATCTATTAAGTTTTTGTGACAAGCATTACTTCCACCTAAATTTGTGAATTTTTTAATTAAAAAAGAAATACTATTGACTAACCTGTTTATACTATATACTATCTATCTATATTATCAAAAATGCTTCCGACCTCTAAAACTTCATCACTAAATTAGCACTAATGACGTGGCTGCCAACGTGAAAAACTAAAGCAAAATCGCCCCTTTCTCTCTCTTTCTTGTTCATTCCAAATTTCAAATTCATTTTCACAAAAAACTTGAAGACTCTCCCTCTCTCATTTCTTCCTTCTCTTCTCTGTTGTGCCTCTCTCGTCGATTAAGCTCCCTCGACGAAGCGCATTTCCATTAGCGGGCGAGACGACGTAGCGAGCTCACAACCCAAAGGCAAAGGATTAGTTCGAGGTTGAACGCAGCTTTTACAACCCCGGCGACCCGACGAGTGCAGCTTCTCACGATGACTGACGACGATCGAGTCACGCACGACTCTGTCTTCATAGATCTGTCTGCAGAGGTTAGTTCCCTCTCTCTCTCTCTGTCTCTCCATATATATATATATATATCTATATGCCCTAATTTGTTGAGATTTTTTACTTTGATTTCATGCCTTGATTTATATCTATGTATATATCTACATCAATGTATATATCTATATCTATATGCCCTGATTTATGACTTCGACTTTGAGTTCATCTGTTTAGGACGATTTTGATTTTGATTTTGATTTGCCCCAATTTTACATTACATTGGGTTTGCCTAAAAAATCTAAAATATACATTTGGTAGAGAATATATAAAAATGGTTAATCATCCTTCAAAGCCACTGCCAAATATTTCTTTCATTATGTTTTTTGTGGACATTGAGTTATTTTGTGGACACTGAGTGATAGTAATGAAGTTTGCATCCTATGTCCTGTGTCCACTATAGTGTAATTTGTTACAAAAGGTTACCATTGATTTGTTGAATGAAACATTCAGAGCACAGCCATAATGAGTACCTACATTGATGTGGAATATGATTCTGTAGCCTTTGTAATCCATCATTTAGAATCTGTAGCTATTTTAAAAGGTTACCATTGATTTGTAATTTGTCCATTTTAAAAAAATTACCTGATTAGTTTCTCTCTTAACTCAATTGATTGTTTTGTATTATTTTCTGATAATAAAGATGAAACTCTCACCTTAAATGAATTGGAAACATCTAACCACAAGGTGAAAATATATTAGAGGACAACCTTGGTTTCATCCTTTTTATTCCCCTCATTTCTCTTCGATTTCTCTTTGTGAACAAATTGATGATAAAGGTCATACCTTCCCTTCTCTTCTCTTCTTTTGTTTTCTATTTTCTTTTCTTTCAAGCAAGGAACCAAACTTCATGTATAAATGTTTACATTTAACATCTTTAAGAATCAATTTTACAACTATTATTTTCTGATTCTTAAAACAAAAGTCATAAACAGCTGTAAACTTTAAATCATACTTTGACAAAGATTAATGACCTATTGGTGATTCTCGTAGGCGATTTTGTTGAATAAAATATTCAGAGCACAACCACAATAAGTACTTGCATTGATATAATATATGATTCTCTAGCCTTTTAATCCATCCTTTAGAAAGTTTCATCCTCATTTTCCCTACATGAAACAAGTGAATAGAAGTTGATGAATACTTTTGTCCATTCATATGGGAAATAACTACCTGTAGAACAATGAATATTAGAATGATAACATCTAAATGATACTAGAAATTGAGGAAGATGTCCCATTGAATATTAGAATGATAACATCTAATTTCAATTATTGTTTTTGCTTCATATTCTCCAGCAAAGTGTTGGTAATTCAAACTTCATTAGTCAGGCTGCTAGTTATCATGATGCTATTATATCAGATGTTCAATCTTTTGGTATTTGAACTAAGTTGTTTTGCTTTTGAAGACAGAAACCATTTGTTGTTGAATGATTTCAATCTTGTTTGCTTCCATTTGACACTGATATACTTGATTAAGTAATCATTAGAGCTATCAGTACACCCAAAACCTGAATGAAAACTCCCACAACTAAACAGTCCTAAGACTAATACAATTGTTTTTAGCAAGTAGAGCTACAATTGTGGCTTCAATTGTGTCTTCAACTAAACAGTCCTAAGACTAATACAACCTCAATGAGCTATCAATTAGAGCTAGCAGTGGCCACCCCTAGCCTTCAAGGAACCACCATTGTTTCTAGCAAGTTAAACAGTTCTAAGACTAATACACTAACTGATTGAGATTTGATTTCATATTTTTGCAGATGTCAACTTCAAGTGTTAACAGCAGTACATCAGATCAATTGACATATTGCAACAAAAATTATCCTTAATGTCGGAAAAAAGCAATCATTCGAATTTCGGAGATGGAGCGAAACAAGAATAAGTTATTTTATTATTGTCATGATTGCGGTGGGTTTATTGGATGGTGCTTGCCTACAAATTCACAACGTTGGGATGAAGTGCAAATGGGAATGGAAAATACACCAATTGTCACCGAGCAACTTCAAAGTATGGGCGATCATCTTCGATTTCAAAGTGAACAACTTCAATTTCAGAATGCGCAGATGCAAAAATTGCAAAGAGACTTAAATAGAAATTCGTGTTGTATTAATGGGATCTTCATCTTGCTTGTAATTGATGTTATATTAATTATGAAGAGGTAATAATTTTTATGCAAGTTAGAAGATGTAATTGGTGTAGTATTAATTATAAAGATGATATGTATGAAGATTTATTATATATTACAGTTATGGATTGAGAAGTATAAATATGTAATCATGTGGATTGTTTGTTATCTTATTGGAACTTTGAAAGTTATTTGTTTGTCAGTTTAAACACATATTATGAACACAATTTCTTCACATATTTGGACAGATTTTGGACTGATTTGGAACACAGATTCTGTTTATCTGTTTGTTTGGTTGAATATAGATTATTAACAGATTTGGACAGATTTTGAACAGATATTGTTGACAGATTTTGAATACAATTTCTTCACACATTCTTGGCAGATTTGAACAGATTTTCAACACAGATTCTGTTTATCTATTTGTCTATTTGAACACAGGTGCTTGATGGATTTGGACAGATTATTAACACAGATAATTGACAGATTGTGAACACAATTTCTGCACACATTGTTGATAGATTTGGATAGATTTTCAACACATATTTTTTCGCACAGTTTTGAAGATAGATTTTTCCACACAGGTTTTTGAAGATAGATTTTTTGAATACTGGTTTTTACACAATTTTAAAGATATATTTTTTCACACACGTTTTTCAAGATGATTCTCAGAATAACCCTCGTGATCGACATCAGATAACCATCAATTATATCGATTATTGCTTAATCGAACTGATTATGACTAGTAATCGAACTAATCAAGTATCGAATCGACCGATTGAAATCAAACCGAATTGAATGAGTTATCTATTGAATTGCATATTGCATCTGTTTGATTGAATGATTATCTGTTTGAATTTATATGTTTAAACTGTCAATTGAAGGCCTTATCGGCGGCCGATTTAGAAACCGTCTGATGTTTTAGAATCAGTAGAATATTTCTGAATTTATGGTATATTTATCTGAAAATTGATTAGGAATGATTAAATCAGCTTAAATTAAGTCAATTAAAGAGTTTGTCATAATTACCGAATTGCCATTTTGCGTGGACTTTGTCTACTTCCATCACTTGAGCCTTAGAGACTTGATTAAAACATTTGCTCAGCCATTTCTTCTCCTTCCAACTGACCAAAGAGAGAGAGGAATTGAGAGAGTAGTTCATCTTGTGGATTTTAGCTTGAATCTTGAAGAATTGAAGTGTTGGTTGTCTAATTGAGCTTCTAGGCTTAAACTACAAGACTAAGGTAGATCATTCATCTCCCTAATTGTATCATTGAGCTAAGTCTTGCATGTTTCATGCATCATTGTAGAGCTAAGTTATGAAATTGTTCATATATGTTGAATTGTAGCATAATTCTTGCATGCATGTTAATATTGTTGGGTTTGAGTTAAGTTCATGGCAATTTGTCACATGCATGTTCATGGTATTGTTATAGTCCATGTTTTCAACTTGCTTTTCAAAGAATTGAGCTCATTTGAGCATGATTTGAAGCTTAAAATTGTTTTGAATGCATGCATGTCATGTTTCAGCATTGTTCTTGAAAATGGTTTGAAATTGAGTTTAATTGAAACACTCTTGGGCCTTGATTTCTTAAATTGAGCTTTAAAACTTGTTATTCTATGTGTTTAAAAGAGTTTTCCAGAAAATGGGCCCAAGAAGACCGATTTTGGTATCCCAAACTTGAGTTTCGAACTCAGAACACAATTCTGGGTTTTCCAGATTTTTGAGGTCCGCCGAAGGAAGTGCCGCCGGCGGGAATTCATGCTCCCAGCATTTCTTCGACTTGTTTCTGATCCGCCGGCGAGTGTTTCACGCTCGAGCGGAGAAATCGAGCGTCCAGTACTTTGCATTGTCCATCAGTCCGCTCGAGCGGGGAAGTTGACGCTCGAGCGGGTCCCTTTGTTTGCAGGTCCGCTCGAGCGGGGAAACGTGCGCTCGAGCGGGGACCCTGTTTCTCTGAAAATTCTGAGATTGTTTACTATGCACATCTTTGCATCCTCACCCCATTCTAGGCACTCTTAGGCCTAGTTTAAGGCATCTTAATGAGGATATAGATGTAGAACACACCGAGGCATATTAGGAAGTTAATTACTGTACTTCCCCAACTGTTAAACTTAGAGTGTGTTCAACTTGTTACTGTTTAGGGTTGGTTTCTAGGACGCGCCTAGCCGCTATTGGCCCGTAACACGTGAGTAATGATTGTGTAAAGATATGTTCAAAATGGTTATATTTTGATTCTTGAATCAATCTGCATCTTGAATCGATATTGTCTATTGAATGAATGTATGTCCCAGATTTAATCAGATTGTGGCATCCTTAGCACCCACTGTTATTGACTGTTACAGAGCTCTGTCGGTTTCCTTGTGGAACCATATTGTTTATCGATTGATGGCCATCATTACTGTTGGGTCTATTAAGGCCCGGTCCTTTTGGACCTACTGTTTATAGGCTAATGGATATACCACATATGACTGTTTGATTGAAATACTGATTGACTGAAATACTGATAGATTGAAATATTGTATAATGAATTGATTTCATTAATGTAAGGACATTCATTCATAACCTCGTTACGCCTTATGTTATTCACTGGGCTTTAGCTCACTGTTATATATATATATATGTAGGTTCTCAATAGCCAGACCGAAGCTAGGAGCGTGGGTTAGTCCCCAGTTTTGTCAAGCCAGCCAATGTGCCTCACTGTGAGGTTCCGAGACGCCATGCCATGGCTTGGGGTGTTTTTTGTTCCCCCACTTGTCTCCTACTGTTTTGTTCAGATCACTTACGCTTTACCTGTTCTATCAGCATCACATTCGGGGAATTAGGGTCCGCATCAATGTTCAGAATGATTGTATAGATCAGATCGTTTGAACTGTATGAATGCATAAAAATGTTTTTGCATACTGATTTTCACATTTCAATGGACACTAGCTATTTATCAGATATTTCCGCCAGCCTCAGACTGCTTAATTGTATTATCGCTCAGAGGGCCTTGGAATCTTTGACATCGGCGATTCATTGCTAAACCCATAGTAGGGTTTGGGTCGTGACAGATTCGAAGACAGTTTTTTTTCACATAGTTTTGAAGACAGATTTTTCCACACAGGTTTTTCAAGACAAATTTTTGAACACTGGTTTTTTACACAGTTTTGAAGACATAATTTTTTCACACAGGTTTTTCAAGACAGATTCGAAGACAGGTTTCTTTCACATAGTTTTGAAGACAGATTTTTACACACAGGTTTTTCAAGACAGATTTGTAGACATAATTTTTGAACAGATTTGTAACAGATTCTTCACACAGATTTGGAACACATTTTTGTCACAGATTTTTGGAACACAGATTTTGGAACACATTAAATCTGTAACAAATTTGTAACAGACAGAGCACAAATATAACAACATCAATTGGGAACATTAAATATAACAACAAAGTAGGGAACAACATCAATTTGTTCTCAACCATAAAATAAAGAAACTGAACAATCCAAAAATACGTTAAATAAATTATCCAAAACAAAATAAACTCCAAGTTTAGTCACATAAAAGGCATTACAATTACAAGTTTCCAACTAACGAAAACTACCACCACGGTCATTGCGGTCCATTTGCACATTCAAGTCAACAAATGAAGACGGTACGGCTTCATAAATTTGATGCGTAGCAGTCATGAATTGTTGAGTTGTCATAAATCCCGGTGTGCCTCCAATACAGTCCGACGGGGTAAGAGATGTGCCGACTCTATAAATTTGAGTTGGGGCATTCATGAAACTTTGTCTTCTCAAAATGTCCACACTTGCCAGGGTGAGAGATGTGCCTCCAATAACATTGACCATGTGTCCCTATTCAATTAAAATGAAATGTTAAAACTAGTTTACTAAACATTATTGAAAAACAATTTGCTCGATGTACACGTATCGGCACACACATACTATTTTCCATGCGAACCATATAAGGATAAAGCTCTCTACGTGCACTATGTTCAGGTTGAGATTGACATTGACCTTCACATTCACCTTCACCTTCACCTCCAAGCACCTTAGTACTCTATATTGATAAAGGTTAATGAATGTCTCAAATGTATGACATGATTCCAATAAAATATGAGTTGAATAGAGAGTAATGATACAAAACGGATGGATATGTATGAATACCAATCAATTTACCTTTGATTTGTTATGTTTTCTTTTGCTTGCCTTCAACCGATTGACTATTTGATCTACTTTGGCGACCTTTCTTTTAATAACTGGACGACCTTTCAGCGAGCAACCAAAGGACTAATCAACTTGGTACGACTGATTGTCTTTCTATTAATGCTGCCAATCGGGGAAGATGTGACATTATTAGTAATAGGTGGTACATTACTAGTCGAAGGTGCTACATTACTCCTACCACCTTCATCATCTTTCATCACTTTTGCCTTGATTTCATCCAACCCATGGTCAATAAGTTTTATTTTCCTTTCAGAGTTTCCAGTAAATTGTACAATGCCAATCAATTTTCTGTTCATCTTATCATACACCTTTGCATTGAAATCATCCCCAAAGCTAGTGTATATGGTTTTTATGTATGTGTACCCTCTATCCAAATCTTTTTTCCATTGTGGTAGAATGTATTTATTTGGAATCTCATTTATGCATCTTGCAATGAGTACAATGAGTGAGTGAGCACACATGATGTCCTTAAATTCAAACAACCAGCACATACATTGCACATCAAATTCTGTCGAATTATAATAGACAACAAAGTCCACATGTTTCATCTTCCCAAAAACTACCACGACTTCCTTCACAAAATATGTACAAATTGAACCCTCTTCTTTAACAAGAAACAGCTGACAATAAACTAGTCTCCTCATCTCTGCTTGAACTTCTTTGAATTTTGCATTGGTGTACGCATCCTGAAATTTTTTCTCAAAACCATACACAGTTAGGCAATCAAAGACTTTGTGCTGAGACTTGAAGTCAGCTTTCTTCTTTTTCTCTACCTTACTTCTCAAGGCATTGTCATATTATTCAACAAATTGTTTTAATGTAGTCTTTGGGTTGACATATCCATCAAAAAAGGCATTCATGCTCTCACCTCGTTGTGTCATTGACATGCCAGCCCAAAAAATATCTTTGACATAGACAGGAACCGATCGATGTCGTTCATCATATAACACCTCTAATCACTGATTCTCATGAAGATTGAATTTTGCAATCATCTCTTTCCATTTCATTTCAAATTCATCTTTTGTGAAAGTGTCATACACTGCGTTTTGCAAGTCCATCTTCATGGATTCATATTGGGAATACCCTTTCAACTTCTTCGGAATCTTCTTCATGATATGCCATAAACACTATTGATGTCGAGTATTGGGGAAGACTTTTTCTATAGCCTTTTGCATACCTTTGCACTGATAAGTTATTATAGCTTTTGGAGGATGATCTAACATGCAATTTAACCATGATTTGAATAGCCAAACAAATGTATCAATGTCTTCACTAGATAATAGGCCACAACCAAGCAAAATCGACTGTCCATGGTGGTTAACTCCTACAAACGGAGCAAATGACATATCATATTTATTTGTAAGGTAAGTTGTGTCGAATGAAACAACATCTCCAAATTCTTTATAAGCCGCCCGACTCATTGCATCCGCCCAAAACAAGTTTCTTATGCAAAAGTCAGTATCAACATCAATCATATAATAGAAACTCGAATTTTGTGCATGCATCCTCAAAAAATATTTTTGAAGTGCATCGGAATCTCCTTCTCCTTCTCCAAGCCTTAACTTTCTAGCTCTATCAATATAATTTCGTGCATCTCGCTCATCAAATGTTAATGACTCATAACCCTCAGCTTCAACAACCATTGAGTGATAATGTCTAGACACCCTAATTCCTACTTGATCATTAATTTCTAATCTTCTCTTCATAGGAGTGAGAATTTTCTTATTCATTGCAAAATGATGTGAGTCGGTGGGAATCAAGTCATGATTATGGTCAAGGTTAACTGTGGTTAACATAAATCTCCCATCCTTTTGTAGGCTCGCTCGCACCCTTGCTTTACAATCAATTTTTGTGGAAAGAGATAGCTTTAGAGGGTTTACTTCTGATTTTTTGATTCTCTTCCCCGATCGAGAACATTCAATCCCAAAGTATCTTAATTTCCCATTATCGCCAAAAACTTGTGTTTTATAAGCTATAGAAAATCCAACATGTTTAGCATATTTGGCGTAAAATGTGTACACTTCTTGCTTTGACCTAAATACATACCCCTCTTAGGTTCCTCAATTTCTTCACTATCAAAAGCTGAAGGATTCTCACCACTATTTGATTGAATCTCCATTTCTGCTCATTTAAATTTTAAACTGCAATCAAAAGACAATTACAGTCAAACATATCAAAATATTCATCAATATGATTAACTATAAATTTATAAATTCATCATTCATCATTCCATATTCTATTTACAGAGTTATAAATTCCATATTCTATTTATAGAGTTATAAATTCATCATTCCCTATTCTATTTACAGAGTTATAAATTCATCATTCATCATTCATCATTCCATCATTTATGCTTTGTAGTAGCTTTTATAAATGTTCTAGTATATGTAAATTTATCAATTCTAGTATAATAGATTCAACACTCACTGATTCAGCACTCACTTCTACATTTATAAATTTATCAATTCATCATTCCATTTTATGCTCAAATGTTTATCTGAAATGTTTATACAAAGTATGCTTCAATTCGAGTTTATGTAATATTTTGAGAGCCAAACCTAAGCTAAAATTTCAGCTTATCAGAGCCAAATATATATATATATACATATCAATCCAGCATCACTGATTAAAAAAATTACATATATAAATGTATATAGAGGACAACATCACTGATCGATTACATGTTTAGAGTAGAGCATCACTGACCTGATAATGCTTTCACAGCGACAGAGGGACAAAGATCGGAGACAGAGAAGACGACGAACGGTGGAGGAGAGGTAGGAGATAGATCTGCAAATACTTTCAACGCGAGAGAGGGAAGCCTCAGCGGGAAAACAAGATAGAGACGGAGAGGGAGACACTGAACGCCGGACGGTGGATGAGGGACAAGACGCCTTACGGTGGAGGCGACGGACGGCAGAAGAGAGATAGATTTGGAATAGAGTTGCAATGCCTCTGTTTTACCGATGTAAGTCCCATTTGCGCGGGATTTCATTTTTTTTTTCTTAATTAACATAGTGCGTGAAACACACGCACTGTATGTGCAACTATCCTTCATCGTCCCTGGTTGGGTGCCACATGTTTAGAGCTTCTTTTAGAGCCTCTAAATTAGAGGTCTGAATTGGGGCTGCTATATTATATATATAATTGCGAAACACCGATGGGTCCTTAAGCTCTAAAAACTCCATTTTCTTCAATTTTTTAAATTTAAAAAAAATAAAAATAAATAAAAAACACACATGTTATGTAATGATTAGGTCTTTTACTATAAAAGTATAATTCTTAGTTATTTAATATATTAAAATCTTTTAATTCTTGACACATATAAAGAAATTATAAGAAAATTAAAGGAAAATTTAACTATAAATCTCATCTTAAAGAATGGTGATTCGATTAATCTCAAGAGTTTTCTTATAGACCAATTACTTCCATTGATTTTGGAAAGACAGATTTAATATATTATTTTAAAATTAGATTTACGGTTATATCCTTACTTTTATTATGTTTGTTTGTTTGTTTGTTTTTTCTTTATTTATTTTTATTTTTTTTTAGAAAGGTAAGATACATAACCTATGATAATCAAATTTAAGATAAATTTTTATATGAGAATATTTTTTATTTGAAATGATTTGAAATATGAGATTTTTTTAAATATTTCAAAAAGATGTGCGATTCTTCAAATATTTTAAAAGGAGTACAAAAACTTCTTAGTAAATTTTGATAAATTTTTTCATTAATTTATAATTATTTTTATAAAAATAATCCAATAGGTAATTTCTCCTTTTTAACCATACTTAATCAAATTTGTCCCATAATAAAGTAATGAAAAATGAGAAAAATTGATGGAAAGTTCCTTTTCGAGACCTTGTTTAGTTATAGATCATATGAAAACACTTGTGATCCGATAAGTCCTATATATTTGAAATTGGATATTTTTTTATATATTTATTCTTATTTTGGTCAACATATTTATATGACATTTTTATTTATTTATTTATTTTTATGTTTCAAAATTTTAAAATTGTATAACTTTCAAAATACAAACCGATTTTTGATAAAAATTATATTTTTGAAACTACTCGATGGGATCTATTAAATAAAATCTTAATTGAATATAAAATTATCTAAAATAATTCCACACTATTTTTAATGTTAATGTTTACACTTTTTTTTAAAATTTTTTAAAATATAAATGATGTAATGTTTTTGGAAAGTGCGAATATTCACATTTTCAATTAATAAGAATAATGTAAATTTTTGAAAAGTATAAATATGTTTTACAAAATATGAATATTCACACTAGCTTTCGCACTTTCAAAAACTCATGATATTTTATTTATTAAAATTATGAATATTCACATTTATAATTTTTACACTTAAAAAAATTACACTAAAGAGATTCACATTATTTTCTAAATATGAATATATATATATATATATATATTCTAAATATATAGATTTTGTCATTTGATTATATCTAAGGTACATCATACTGTAAAACTGAAATTAGATTAGATGCTATCACAAGATTTCCTCCAACAATCAAGTCGTAAATTAGATTGAGATTACATTGTCAAAAAAAATTCAGATTCTATTCCATTTATAATTTTTGAATTTCTTAATCTGTTTCAATATTTATTTAGATACTTACCTATATCCATTTATATAATTAGTGACATTGGACTAATTTTATACTAGCATATGACCCGTACTATGCACGAAATAAAATAATATATTATTTTTTAATTAAAATATATATTGTTTATATTTATTTTTATTTTTTTTTGCAGCTCATAAATAATAAAAAAAGCTAAATATAAATTTGTACGTTGTATATTAAAAAGTTTCCTCTCTCCACTCAAACAAATCCAGTCATTAATCTATATGTGCTTTTAGATTTTGTTTTTGAAAGATACAATAATAATAAATTTTAGTTTAATAATTTGCTCTCCCCCAACCCAAACATTCAATGATTCCTCCCCCCCCCCCCCAAAAAAAAAAAAAACTCTATAAGTAATATGTGTAATTTATTGAAATAAAATTTTTAAAAAATGCAAATAATTTTATGAACTATGTTCATTCTATTTAAAAATTAAAAATCTTGTTTAAAGGAGCACAATTAAATGAAAATTTAAAATTATTAAGAACATTTATTTTTAAATTTTATTGGTAAGTTTGGAATAGATTTAAGGATTTCTATTATAAAAATTTTAAGTTACAAATATTTAGGGTCGGCCTAAACAATAGATTTTTTATTTTTAGGCTATAGCGTATTCCAGTTTTTTAGTTTTGTAATGCTTAAATAAGTCATATTATTTAGTAATCTTATTAGTTTTTCTTCACTTTCTTTATAACTTTCATTTGAGAAGACTTTTTTTAAACTAATTTTCATCTTTGATGAATTAAAAAAAAAAAAAGTCAATTTTTTATTTTTATCTATTTTTAAGTGTAACTTAGACTACACAAATTAAAAATATATATATAAATAAAATTAAAAATTGGACATATTTTGAAAAAATTCTGAAATGAAAAATTAAGTCAAGAAGTAAAAGGAATACATTTTTTTTTTTTTTTGGGTGGGGACTAAAATGTGACAATTTTTAATTTTTAGCTTGTTTTATGAAATAAGTTGTTGTTGTTGTTGTTGTTGTTGTTTTTTTTTTTTTTTTTTTTTGACTTTTGAGGTTTGACAAATGACAAAATGATTTTTTTTTTGTTTTGTTTACTTCAAAAAAATAAAATAAAATATTTAAATGGCTTATAAGCTTTAGGCACAAGAGGTCTTAATTACATATTTGCTGAGCTAATTTTAAGTATTCAAAAAAGGAAAAATTACCCAGAAGTCTTTTTTGAAAAACGTCTAATCTATTTAGTCCCATAACCTTTTGTTGATACCCAAAAGTCCTATAACGTTATTCTTCTTCTCTGCCTCTCTTCTTCTCTATCTCTTTTGCTCTTTGTGATTTTCGGCGATCGTTGACGGGTAACCATATCTTGTTTCGTCTCTTTCTTTTTTTGATATATAGTCACCGGTGACCGACGACTATCATCGATTGGGATTCACGGGTAACCACCGACCACCGACTCCTTACTTCACCCTCACCGACGGTAAAGAAAATATATTTTCGAGGAAGAAGATGAGTAGATCTACTGAGATCTGATGTAGATCTACATCAAATCTGAGTAGATCTATATCATATTTGGCTAGATCTAAACAAAAAATAGTTACCGGAGTACAATCTTCTCTCTATATTTTCCTTTCTCCTTTGATCTCTTATTTTTTTCTACATTTTCTCTGCCATACACTTCTTTTTTTCTGTTCTAATGGAGAAAATTTTCAAGTTCTGAACAAGTAGTTTTCGAGTTTTAGTTACAGGCGGTGAAAACTGTAAAATTTTACAGTTTCAAATTTTTTTGGTGTTGGAATGAATCATGGTTTAAAACAGTAAAATTTTGTAGTTTCAAATTTTTTTGGTGCTGGAATTATGGTTTAAAACTGTAAAATTTTACAGTTTTAAATTTTTTTGGTTTTGGAATGAATCATGGTATAAAACTGTAAAATTTTGCAGTTTCATAACATGTTTTTCAATTTAATTAATAAGGATAAATACTTAATAGATTTTTGCTTTGAAACTGTAACATTTTACAGTTTCAAAACTTACTTTTCAGTTTGATTAATATTGAAGATTATTTGCTTAAACCTTACAAAGATTAAAATATAGCATATGTTTTTTCCATTGTTGTTGTTTTTTGTCCTTTCATTTTTTTTTCTTTTAGTTTATCAAAATTTAGCACATTTTGCTATGTTTTTTTTTTTTTTTTTTCTAGTTTCTCCATTTATTCTTTTTTTTTTTTCCGGTAATATTCTAGACATTCCGGTAAGTTTCCAGTGATGTTCTTAACGTCCAGTAAACGTTATGAACATTCCGGCGACTTCCATTAACGTTCTTAACACTCCAATGAACTTCCGGCGATACTCTGGCGACTTCCCGGCGATACTCCGACGAATTTTTGGTGATGTTGAACATTTCGACGAGTCTCCGGTGATTGTTTGACGGAAGTCCGACGGTAGTAAAATATAACAATGTCTGTAAATTTTAAAAAAAAAAAGAAAAAGAATTTGTTGGTAACAATTAAAAATGTATAAGACTAATTGGTGCAAGTGTTTTGCTTGAGGATTAGATGAGTCTTGAATTTTGTATATGAGACTTAGTGATAAGTTCCCCTTCAAAAAAAGGCACCCGCAGTTTTATTCAAAAATATATATATGATTCAGTGTAAAGTGAAAAACTTTTTCTAAATCAAATTCTAAATGTTAACATGTAAGTGTCAATTCCTACAAAACACATTACTAAACTAAATTTTAACTCTAAACCAAATTCCAAAATTTACATTATTGTAATATTATTTTGTGTGAATTTTATGTATGAATATAATTTTTCATTAAAAATATATGAATAACATTGCTCTCTTAGTGCACCTTCAATGAAGAAACAAAATGAAAAATAAAATGTGAAAATAACACTACTGTAAAAACATTAAATTTAATTACTCAACACCTATAAACAAATAGCGAAATTTTATTGAGCCACATATACTCTAATGGCATTTTATTGAGTATCATTGTAAACACATTAAATTTAATTACTCTACATCAATAAACAAATCACATACTCTCAAGAATGAAATTAAGAAAAGACTATAGGGGGCCATGGCCCTTCTATTTTTGTAAAAAATACTGTTTGTCATAATATTTTAAGAATATATATACCATTTTATATGTAAAATGGCCCTCCAATATAATATATATATATATATCTCATTTCTTGTCTCATCTTGTATTCTCTTTCTAACTTTTTCATCCCATTAGAGATTGTTTTTATGATACATAATTTTTTTTTCTATGTATATATACAATTTATATATCATATTGTACATACATGTATATTTGTGTATATGGTGAAAACAATTATTGTTCTGTTGGCCCCTTTGATGATAAAATTTTAGCCTCGTCCCTACATACTCTAATAGAGTTTTATTAAGCATCAATATACAAAAACATATAACAGAGTTATAGATAAATTGCATACCTTATGTAAGCTTTAAGTTTAGATGAAAACTATTAGAGGGAAGTTTTGGTTGAGAGATATACCAAAATCTGAAGTTGTTACATTTTTATTTTTCCTCAAGTTGAGAGACATAAATTAAGAAGATACATTATATATAAAAAAGCTAATATTTATTTGGTATATTAAAATGATAATTATCTGATTTACTTATCTAGAATAATTTTTATCCTTTAAAATTGAATACTCAATCCTTTAATTAAGGATAATGTTTGTTTGTTTTTATTTAAATAGTCAAACACTTATTTGATTTTTTAAGGATAATGTTTGTTTGTTTTTATTTAAATAGTCAAACACTTATTTGATTTTTTAAGGATATTGTTTGTTTGTTTGTTTGTTTTTTTTTTTTTAAATTATAAATAAAATGAAATATGATCCAACAAAAAATTGAGTATGTCATTTTTTTAGTATTTTAAAATGAGAAAATAAATATTATTTTTTATATGTTAATACTTATTTGGTTGTAACACTTATCTACTTGTTTGTTTATTCTTTTTTATTTTTTTCTTTAAATAAATGAAATATGATCCAATAAAAATTGAGTTTACATTTTTTAAATGTAAAAATTCAAGAATTTTGGGATATATGTTTATCTAGTTGTTTGTTGGTTTCGTATTTTGTTTTTTAAACCTCACGATCTTTTAAACAAGTAATTGAATAAATCTATATGCACCAATTAGTATATCAATTAATTAGTGTACTACTAGATAATATGGTATAATTTTAAAAGATTTGAGTATTTATAATTTGTATAATAAGTAGGATCCATAATTTTAAAATGATAATGTTATATTATATGTTAGTACAATAATTGATATATTAATTAGTATTGGTAACACATGGTAAATAATTATATGATATCTACTGAGATTTAGGATTTATCTGGTTGATT
Organism: Camellia lanceoleosa; assembly: GCA_025200525.1. Lineage (NCBI taxonomy): Eukaryota > Viridiplantae > Streptophyta > Magnoliopsida > Ericales > Theaceae > Camellia > Camellia lanceoleosa. Next base: position 34,576,609 of record CM045769.1, on the reverse strand, counting down.
CTTTATATATATTTTTTTGAATAAAAGAAATATGAGCCAATCGAAGTTAAAGAATTTTAGTTTGAGGGTTTGAAATTCCCACCGCCCTTCGTATTTGAACACCATTTTGCTTAATATAATATAGATAGATATTGCATAGAAGTTGATGGGTTGTAAAAGATTTGATTGGATTAGAAGAAACATAATTTCATCTCCAATGGATCATTAAATACATTATTAAATTTAAATTTAGTGAAAAAAAAGTTACTTTTTGTGTTGTAATAGTTTCACCAAAACGGTATCAAATTGAGAACGCTTCAAAATTTTCACCAAAATGAAGATATTTTGTACCTTTCAACAATTTACTGTGTATGGTCGTTGAGTGTGGACCCACCGAACGATTGGCCGGACATCTGGCTGGACGTCCTCCCAGATAACCACCTCAAGCAAATTTTTGTGAAAATTTTACACTGAGAGGTTGATTCCCCAATCAACCATCTCTGTAACCAAAACAAACATGTTCTCTAACTTTCTGATCTGAATATGAGAGGGTAATTTATGTGAAAATTGGGCCGAGCTGGACAATGGGTCATTATGGGCCACAATACGAAGGGCTAAATAAAAAGGCCTTAAAGTTAGTCCGGTCTCGGAAGGCCTAAAGTTAGTCCGGTCCTAGAAGGCCTTTTTGTTATCTCGATGTAAGAGCCATGAGATAGTTCGGTCAGCAAGGTCGCCACACTCAAAGTTAGGCCGGTCACAGAGTGCCGCTAGCTCGATCAGACCTAGCTAATTGTTAGCACGGTCTGAGCAATACTATGGTTGGCGCGATTGGAGTGGGAAGAGCCGAGGTAAAAGCAGTGAAAGGAAGGACCGAACTAATGATAGTTCGGTCTACTTTGTGGCTCGGCATGGCCATACTTACTTCGGTCCTATTAGAACCTGACCATGGTAAAACCATCTCACTTGGTTTAAGCAGTGAGGAGGGTGTTGAAGGATAAACATTATCTTTTAAGAGTGTGAATCCTAAGAGGACTCTACATGGAAGAGTAAGAATCCTACTAGGATTGTCCACGTGGAACCTATAAAAGCTCACAACATCACCTATGGAGAGGTAACACAACATTGATTTCCGAATACACAGAGCTTTTGTCTATTTGTCTATTTTTCTGACTTAGGCATCAGAGAGGTTTCCGGTACACACCCGTCGGCTAGCTCACGTTTGTGTTTTCAGGGAATAAAGCGACGACGCACGGAGGAGCGCAGACTTGATCACCAGGATTATACGAGAATGTTTATTTCTTTCTCGTACAGAATATATTTGGATCAATTCTCTCTCTCTCTCTCTCTCTCTCTCTCTCTGTCAAACGTTTATATTCAATCACGTATTTCTGATCTAAGATTGGCTTAAATAGGTAATTTTGTTGGTTTTCACTCACCATTTCTCGTTTTCTTGTCTTGTCTATACAAGAAAATCATCACTTTAATCTTTTACAAGAAAATCATCTGTGTATACCTCTTTTCTGATATGGGTTTTGTCGAAGAAATAGGTTGCAAAAATGGGTGGCTGTATCAGCAAAAAAAAATGTTTCAGAACCAGGTGTTAATGGGTATAGATCAGGAAGAGGTAGTGGTATTGGGCATCACCAAAGATACCAACAACAACCAATTGTTTCAAAACCAGATTTTTCATTTTTGCATTGATCGATTGACCCACCTCGATTAATTCCAGGTATTTTGATGAAAAGTCAAATTTTTCCGTTGAAGCAAGCGATATCAAATAGAGGAATACGTCTTCTTATTTTTTCATTCAAATTTGATGAAAATTCTGATGAACCGGTAAAGATAGCCTAAGTAATGAATAATTGATGCGGTGTTAATAGCAACACTCAATAAAAAAAATCTTTTACCCTAAAAAAATAAAAAATAATAAAAAAACTTCTCCCAATCATGACAACAAACCCCCAACCCCTTGTAATAGAATAATGTTATATGTATTAATTAGTATATTAACTAGTATATCAATTGATGATATGACATAATTTAAAAGATTTTTAATATTTGTAATTTGTATAATAAATGAGATTAATAATAATATCATAACTAATAGAGTTATGCTAGGGATCTCAAATAAATTATCAAATTTTCTACCAAACCTTACACCCATGTGAGACCCACACACATGTGACATATGATAAGTTTGGTAAAAAATTTAGTAATTTATTTGCACTACTACAAAAATAGTTAAAGATCACACTTTGACAAAAAAAAAAGATCTCACTTTTATTAGAAGTGTGATAAAAAAAATTAGATTGATGTTTTAATCACACTTAATTTGATTAAGTGTGATAATATTTATTTTTTATGTCACTTTTCAATTAAGTGTGATTATATATATAGATTTTTAATCACACCTTCTAATTAAAGTGTGATTATATACTTTTTAATCACACTTTTTAAACAAGTGTGATTGTATATATATTTTTTAATCACACATTCTAATTAAAGTGTGATTATTTATATATTTTTTAATCACACCTTCTAATTAAAGTGTGATTATATATACATTATTACTTTTTAATCACACTTTTAAATAAGTGTGATTGTATATATATTTTTAATCACACATTCTAATTAAAGTGTGATTATTTATATGTTTTTTAATCACACCTTCTAATTAAAGTGTGATTATATATACTGATGTTACTTTTAATCACACTTTTTAAACAAGTGTGATTGTATATTTATATTTTTAATCACACATTCTAATTAAAGTGTGATTATTTATATATTTTTAATCACACCTACTAATTAAAGTGTGATTATATATACAGTACTACTTTTTAATCACACCTTTTAAACAAGTGAGATTGTATATATATATTTTTAATCACACATTCTAATTAAAGTGTGATTATTTATATATATTTTTAATCACACTTTCTAATTAAAGTGTGATTATATATACATTACTACTTTTTAATCACACTTTTAAACAAGTGTGATTGTATATATATTTTTAATCACACATTCTAATTAAAGTGTGATTATTTATATATTTTTTAATCACACTTTCTAATTAAAGTGTGATTATATATACACTACTACTTTTTAATCACACTTTTTAAATAAGTGTGATTATATATATTTTTTTTATCACACATTCTAATTAAAGTGTGATTATATATACACTATTGCTTTTTAATCACACTTTTTAAATAAGTGTGATTATTTATATATTTTTTAAGGTAATTAAAATGTGATTATATATACATTACTATTTTTTAATCACACTTTTTAAATAAGTGTGATTGTATAAAATATTTCAAATTGATTTTTATATAAGTTACCAACATAAGAAATGACTTATCAAAAGATTCTTAGGCCATGTATGGTTTGATTTTTAGAAAAAAAATTAAAAATTAATTTGGTTAAGAAATAAAAAATAAACAATAATTATCATTTTTATATAATTTTTATCTTTCGAGTGGTTAGAAATAATTTTTTACAAATTAAATTGAAACATCCATATGTATGTATATAACCAGCTCAAAAATTAAAATTATAATTATTTTTTACCCTTAAATGATAATTATTTTTTAGTTTTTATTTCTTAACCAAATTAATTTTTGATTTTTAAATTTTTTTTCTAAAAATCAATCCATATATGTTTAACATTTTGTATTTTTAAATTTTGTTAAACATTTTGTCAATTACCAAACGCGTTTGTAGTTTATGTTTTTCTAAAAATAAACAAAAACCAGTTTATAAAATTTTTGTAAATATAAACTAAAAACGTAAACGTTACCAAACAGACACCATTTCATTTTTAGTTTTCAATTTATATTTACAAAAATTTAAAAAACTGTTATAAAAACTTGTTTGATAATTTTTTTGATTTATAAATGGTTGTCTCAGTTTGTAAATTTGAGAAAAAAATGTAAATTCAAAAAATAAGTTTACGTTGATTTTTAAATAGAAATTAAAAAATTTTACTGGCAACATTTTTTTTAAATTAATTAATTTTTTCAATTAATTTTTCTTCAAATAATTTTTTTCCAATTAATTTTTTTTGGTAAATTACACTAACACCCCCTGAAGTTTATGTTTATTACAGTTTCCCCCTCATCTTTTGGAAATTACATCTCCCCCCACCACCACCTGCCACCACTACTCACCACCCAACTGCCGCCGCCACCACCCACCACTCACCACCACTACCCACTAGCCACCCATCACCCACTACTAGCCACCACCCACTCGCCACCACCACCCACCCCTCGCCACCACCACCACTACTTACTTCACCTTGCCATACCCACACCACCGCCACTACCATCTACCGTCTGCCACCACCACCCGCCACCGTCACCCACCCACCCACCACCACCACCACCACTGCCACCTATCCGCCACCACCAACATCCGCCACCCACCACCCGCCACCACCGCCACCACCCACTTGCTACCACCCGCCACCCACCCACCGCCACCGGCCATCCACACCCACTGCCACTACCACTCACCACCACCACCACCACCCACCACCACTACCACCACCACACATCCACACACCACCACCACCACCACCACCCACTCACTACCACTCACCACCCGCCCACACCCACCCACCCACCCACCCACTTCTCACTCATCACTTTCTCTCTCTCGTTTGTCTTTGTCTCGCTTCTTCTCTTCTCATGATGGGAAAAGTCAAAGCGTCAAACTTTAAAGCTATCCCCATTTTTTCTGTTTGTCTGTCTCTCTCTTGTTCTCTCTGTGTCTCTCGTCCATCTTTATTCTCTTTATTTCTCTCTCTCTTCTCTTTATCTCTATCGCTCTCTCGCTTATCTCTCTCTGTCTCTCTTTCGTTTATCTCTTTTCGCTATTTTCTCTCTCTCTCTCTGTCTATATCTTTTCATCAATTTTCTTCATCTCTCTTCTCTTTCTCTTACTCATCACTCTTCTCTCTTTGTTTGTCTGCACAAGATATTTGTCTCTCTCTCTCTCTCTCGGTCTCTCATTCATCTATCTCTTCTCTCATCTCTTTTCTCTCTCTGCCTGCTCATCTCTCTTCTCTTTATCTCTCTCATCCATCTCTATCTCTCTTATCTCATATTTCTTTGTCTTTCACGCCATCTCTCTTCTTTCTATCTTTCTCTCTTCTCTCGCTCATCTCTTTTCTCTTTATGTCTCTCTCGCTCATCTCTTTTCTCTTTATGCCAAAAATGAAAACACAAAAATGTGTTTCCATTTTGAGTTTTGAGTTTTTTTTTTTTACCACCCAACACTAGCCACCACCACACCATTTTCCACCACCGCCTTTCGCCACCACCATGCATCCTCACCCCCACCACCACCGCCACCACCACCCGGCCACCACCCACCACCACCACTACCCACCCACCACCCACTGCCACCACCACCCACCACCACTACACCACCCACCACCACCACCACCACCACCCACCCACCCACCACCACCACCACCCACCGCCACCACCCACCACCCGCCACCTACCACCCACCACCACCCACCACCCACCATTCACCCACCCACCACCACCACCACCACCACCCACCACCCACCCACCACCACCACACCCACCCACCACCACCACCCACTCGCCACCCACCTACCCACCACCACCACCACCCGCCACCACCCACCACCACCCACCACCACCACCACCCACCACCACCACCCACACACCACCACCACCCACCCACCACCCACACCCACCGCCACCACCACCCACCACCCACCACCACCACCCACCCACCCACCACCACCCACCACACACACCACCCACCCACCACCACCCACCACCACCACCACCCACCCACCCACCCACCACCACCACCACCCACCACCCACCCACCACCACCCACTACCACCCACTACCACCACACCACTTGGGTTTTAAACAGAAATTTAAAAATTTGACTAACAATTTTTTTTTAATTAAATATTTTTCAAATATTTTTTTTAATTAGTTTTTTAATTATTTTTTTAAATATTTTTTTCAAATAAAAATTTTTCAAATAATTTTTTTTTCAATTAAAATGTGTATGATCTCATTGTCATAAATAATAACAAAATAAATATAAATATTTTAGACCTGGATAAACATGTTTTTTAGTTTATATTTTTAAATTTTTTTTAATATTTTGTTCAAATACATTTGTAATTTATATTTTTTTAAAAATAAATAAAAATTAATTTATAAATTTTTTATAAACATAAATTAAAAATATAAATATTATTGAACTATACCTTAAATTTTCATTTGAGCCAATTCTCGTTGATGTGGCGAAAAAAAAAAAAAAAAAACACAAAATCTGATTCCCGCTCGTTTTTCCCCCTCAACCAAAAATCCCCAAATCCCAAATCCCTAGTTTTTCCCCCTGTGTTGCCTCCTTTTTCTTTTCATTTCACGTTTTGTAGCCTTAGGTTCTTCAACATGTCTGTCTGTCTGTCTCTCTCAACTCTCTCTCTCTCTCTCTCTCTCTCTCTCTCTCTCTACTATGTAGTGAAGCAATGCCGAGTCTAGGCATCCCAACAACACGGGCACTTTGTCTTGTGGCTACTGGAAAATATGTTACTCGGGACATGTTCTATGATGGCAATCCAAAGGATGAACCTGGTGCAATAGTTTACAGAGTTGCCCAGTCCTTTCTGCGTTTTGGTTCATACCAGATTCATGCCTCTAGAGGGAAAGAGGACCTTGACATTGTTCGTACTTTGGCAGACTACATCATTAGGCATCACTTCCCTCATATCGAGAACATGAGTAAAAGCGAGAGTTTGTCTTTTAACACGGGCATGGAAGACGATTCAGTTGTTATCAATCTGGTTGTTTGGGACAAGCATTCATCATTTGTGGGTACAATTGGGCTTTTAATTTGTATGATGGGTGGGGTTATGTACCAACAGTCTATAAGCAACAAGTCTAAGGCCGTGAAAGAAGTAAGATTTCAAGAGAGTGAACAAGAACAACTGGAGATCTTTATATCGCTGCTGCCTTATCTGGAGGTGTTGCTACTGCCGGTTACAAGGCTATGTTGCACATTCATGCTGCTGTGAATGAGTTTAAGAGAGAGGTATTAGTATTTAATAATGGACTAGAAATCAAATTGCTTGGGTTAATTTTTATGATTTGTTTTATACAGCCTCTGTTTGGTATTGTTACTAAAGGTCTAGATATAATGTTTAAGGTCCAAACATTCATGTATAAAGAATGGGTTTTATTCAAGGAAAAATTCTGTGCAGAACCATAGAGTTTTAAAAATCAAGAAAACATACCAAACGGATGAATTTTAATCTGAAATTTTTACCGTAGATTAATTACATACTGAATTGTATATCTGGAATTTTTCATAATTTTTGGGAGTCAAAATCCATATAAATTGAGGTATTCAAATCTGTCCAGGAAATCAGTCCGAAACAGTAACTTTGGAAGTGTTGTTCTCTTTGGGTATAAATCTGAAAATTATCAAATTAGTGTCATTAGAACCGGTTACAAGTCTAGTTTCATAGATTTTTGGCCTTGCATTGATTGCTCGTGTATATTAAGAGAACCGTCAATTTCTTTGAAGTGCTGCAGAAAATAACCTGTTTGGATAATAAATTGTAGATAATTATTTTGATAAGCAAATCAAGTGAAACCAATTGGGTTTGAAACTTAGGATATATTAGATCATATCTGGAGGTTATTGGAATTTTTCGAATAGCGTGGAGTGGGTTTTGTAATTTTCAAAGTTAGCGAATAGGTTGGGAAGGCTTGTTTGAAATTAGTAGTGACGTGAAGTTTTCATATTGGTTCAGGGCACTAGTTGGACTTTCATACTCTATTCGAGGATTATATTATTTCGTTTCCAGGTGAGTAGTTTCATGCTACATATTTTTATAAATGTTCCCCTATCCTAAACTGTTGGAAAATTAAATTGTTGTTTCATGATTTAAGTGTTTTGATAATTATTATATTATCAAGTGAATCAAATCATTTCTGAAAACATGTGTGAACTTGGCATACTGTAAACTATCAAATTTTCTGTTACAGAGCTATTTTTCTACTTAGTCGACTAATGAAAAACATAGACCTCCATAAGGTGTTTATTGACATAGACAAAAAAAAAACACATGATTGGGTTTCTAGAGGGATAATGTGGAGAGTTTTGGAAAGAAGAGTACTAGTTAGGTATATATGAAAGACGTGTACTGGAGAGTTTCGTTTTTTCCGTGTTAATGTTCTTTTAAATTCTATGATGTCCATGTAGTGGTTTCAGAAGTTCTTTCATATTAGTTCCGAAGGGTAGCCACTGTTAAAGGTCTAATTATTGCCTGTAGCCATCTTAAATATTAACCATCAAACAGTTGCTATTTAATTAAGGTATTGTTTTGTCCAATGCCTTAGTTCTCAAAAAGGATTTAAAAATATGGAAGCTCATTTTGTGGGCGAGCACATGTAATTCATTAAGATTAAAATATAATGTCGATGAAGTGTAGGAGAATGAATTTCTTCTAGTTTCTTTTCATCTGGAAGATATGAGGATGTCTCTACATATATTCAGGCATGCTGTCTATGTTATGCATTACCTCATGATGCATACCTTCTCCAAAAGCATCAAGTCATTTATTTTTCTACTCCATATTACCCATGAAAGTCAACTTATAACATCCATTTCTGCACCAATATCCTCATATTGGGATTTCATGTGATGGACCTGCAGATCAAATGTTACATGTAACAATTGTTTTGTGGACTTGAGCACTGCCACAGTTGTGGTGTCCTGCACCATGACATCAAGGGCTCAAATATTCTGATTGACAACAACTGAAATCTTAAGATTGGTGATTTTGGGTTGGCGACCTTTTTTCACTCCAATCCAAAGTAACCTCTAACAAGTCGTGTAGTAACTTTGTGGTATAGACCTCCTGAGCTTTGCTTGGTGCTACAGATTGTGGAGTTGCTGTTGATTTGTGGAGTGCTGGTTGCATCCTTGCAGAACTGTATGCCCGGAAGCCAATCATGCCTGGAAGAACAGAGGTACTTACCTAGTTTGAAAGGTTTAATTGATCGATCATAATAGCTGAATGTGGGAAATGTGTATAGTCTTGAAATTTTTTTGATACTTCTGTAGATGAGCAGTCTTTTTTATGATAAAAACATAAGAGTAAACAACATAAGGAAATATATAGACCATCTGGGCTCATCTTTTAAAAGTTTGTCATTTGATCATGTAAGTTAGACATCGGTTTGATGTGGCAATTTGCACGCTACTATTCTTGTACTGCAGGGAGTCTTAATTTTTCAAATTTTTACGTGAGATTTTGTTTAATATTTTCTATGGTATGTATTACAAAATATTTGGATTGTGGTGCTTTAAATGAGCTGGATTTGATTGGTCATTAAGATGCTCTTCTTGTATCATTTGTAGGTGGAACAACTGCATAGAACAACTGATTGGTCTTTGATATTGCTTTTGCTAGGAAAATTATCTACTAATTAGTTAGGAATTGCGTTCAAATGTTCAATTTGAATTTTATTTGTTGTGGATTCATATGAATCATGAATTTGAATGCTTCCATTTGTTTTTTTGTTTTTTTTTTGGTGTCCTGCAGGTTATATGGAGAAGTCAAACCTTTGACACGAAATTTTTGGTGTTAGGATCACTATCTCTTGTTCACTCTCTTGCTAGCATGCTCACATCAGTTTTGGTTTTACTCTTAGATGGCTCTTTGTTCACTAAGGTAAGCTCTTTTATAAAATGCATTACATGATGACATTTGCTCAAATAAATGATATAAGGATGTTATGTTTACGAGATCCACATGCGTATTTGAGAAGTGTTGAGTCCTTTTGTTACTTTATCCTTTGGTAAGCTTTCGCTTCCTTAATCTTTATTTGCTTATAAATTTTATTGAGGTGGTTGTAAAATTGTTTAATCATGTTCTGGTTGAGTGATGATTTTGGGTTTTAGGCCTCTCACTAGTAACATTTTCAAAGCTTTTGTTTGATGGATCTCACATTTTGGGTCAACATGGTCAAGTTTTTGCATGCATTTTATGTATTGAAGAGGTTGTTAATATGTTTTTGGGCCAACCCGGTTATGGGAAAGTGATTTGAGAAGTTGCTATAAATTTTGTTTGATCATATGATCTGGATATATTTATTGATTTCATTGTTTAATCATATGTTTTTGCAGATTTTGTTGAGGGAATAGTTGATATGATCGAGCGGTTGATGTTGGGAGCCAAAGATTATGTTGCTTTTTTTTTTTTTTTTTTGAAGACTTGAATTTTTTAGTACAGTGTATTCAAAGATGGTTAATGGATAATGTCTATTATAAATTTAATTAATTTGTTAATTTTGTTATTTTTCATTTACAAAAAATTGTTTGGTGCTTGTAATTGATTTTTTTGTTGTAGCAAACCTATATATGATTTTTTTTAATAAATAATTATTTGTGACAGTAAAACAATGGTCGCTAAAAGTGTTTTTTATTATTATTTTTTTTTTTGCGACGACAAAATAGCTGTCGCAAAAAGTCTTTTGCGACCCCATGTGCGGTCGCATAGGCCGTCGCAAAAAGTTTTTCGTGACTGTATTTTTATTATTTGCGACGGTATGTGACGGTCGCTAAAAGTATTTTTTTTAGTAGTGAATGTTATTAATCACACTTAAAAGATGTGATGTAAATATTTTTAATCACACTTAAAAGGTGTGATCTAAATGTTATTAATCACACTTAAAAAGTGTGATTAAAAATGATCCTTTTTAATCACACTTCCAAAGATCACACTTAAAAGGTGTGATCTAAATACTTTTAATCACACTTAAAAGGTGTGATCTAAATATTTTTAATCACACTTAAAAAGTGTGATTAAAAATGACCACTTTTAATCACACTCCCAAAGATCACACTTTAATAAAATTTAAAAGGTGTGATTAAATAACATACATCACACCAAAAAAGTGTGATCTTTATATGTTTTTGTAGTAGTGTTGGAGTCCATAATATTTTCCTAACTAATATTAATACACTAATTAATATATTAATTAATTAATTAATGGGAAATTTATCAGAAAGTCCCATATAGCAAAATTATATTCCATTTGGTCCCATGAATATTTTGTTTGATTGGGCAGTCCATGATAGTAGAAATATCTTACTAATAACTCCTTTTTTAAATTACATTGTTATGTGGGGGACAAATATACCCTCACATCAATTATGGAACCCACGCACTTCTCACCCATTTCTTCCCACGCGCTTGCAACATAACGACGAAGTATGTGGATCTGAGGGACTTGGAAATGGTTAAGGAAGCCATCGTTCAAGGAAAGACCAAGGTGTTGTACGCCAACAAGGTGCTCAAAAAGAAAAACAGAGGATCCGTTTTCACTTGGTGATTGTGAGGAGGAGGAGTCAATCTACGAATCGGTTCGAGTTCGATCGAGAAACCCCGGATCGACGTGAACAATGTGCACAAGATCGACGTGAACTATCTTGATTTCGATCGATGTAGGTTACGATCGACGTGATGTAGGTTCCGATTTGACGACGTAACCATCATAAAACTTACGAAATTCTTAGGGCAAGTCCAGAACCTTTGTTGACCTCAAAACCGGGCGAAATAGGTTGCAACCTTCAAGCCATGGTTAACCACGCTCTCCACAAGGGTTCACCCAACCACCACTTGGGTTCATGACTCCCCATATTGAAGCCCTCACGGTGTATGGATCAACGAAATGATTGTTGATGATTCCATGAAAGCGGTACAAACCGGTGACAATTGAGTAATGGTTTGGGAATGTTAGAGTTGGGAACACGTAAATCAAACCCCTTTCGGCCTCGGTACCATTGTCGATCAAGCGATCGATGTTGGGGTTTGGGTCTTGAATTGGTACCAACCGAAACCCATCTGAGGAGACCAAGAGAACGACCGGGTGAGTGAGTTTGGTGAGTGGACGAGCGAAGTTCGGCGACGGGTTCGGTGGTTTGATTGGGGCAAGAGTCGTGAGACTGGGTGTGAAAGAAGAGTTGTGAGGCTGGGGTGTGGAGGAGGAAGAGGAGAAGAAGAGAAGGCGGAGAAAGCGATGCAGTGATGAGGAGGAGGGAGATGAAGAGGACGGTGGTGGTGGTGGGTTTTGAAGGAGGAGGTGAAGGGTGGTCTGTGTTGAAGGTGAGAAGAGCCGTGGTTGGGTTTGGTGGGTCTTCTTCATGAGTTGGAACTGCATGGGCTTGTTGTCTCGAATCAACTCATGTCGAGAGAGAGAGAGAGAGAGAGTGAGAGCTTGGTGTTGTCTTTTGCAATGGGTTCGAGATTTGTGATTACGTGATCTGGGTTGTGCTTTGTTGGTTGAGAGAAAGGGAGGGATAATGAAGGCAAATTCTAGACAGAGGAGAGGGATTGCAGTGAGATGAAAGGAAGGGGTTCTTTGGGAGAGGACGAAGGTCGTGTTTAGATTGTAAAATATGAATAATTATTTAGTAATTTTATTACTCGCTTCACTTCAACAAACACACACATAGGAAATAAAGTCCAAAAATTTGTAATCGGGCACATAGAGTTGCGAGGGGTTCGGGAGAGGGTTTCGCAATGATGGAAGAGGAGAGAGAGAGAGAGAGAGAGTCATTACGGATCTCGGTTCGAGGGCTTCAATGGTGGAATTGTTGCCTTCACTTCAACAATGGAAGCAACACGATTGACGAGTCGGGTCTGAGTTGGATTGGATTAAAATAAACGTGAAACACACACATCATAATTATCATAAACCATCTACATTTTTTGGAACGTGAATCTCACACACCCCTTCTTATACCTGAAATCCACACCGTCTAAAAAAAGAACTATTACCTTTTTCTTAAAACGTAAATCTCACACACCCTTCCCATAAATTACTTGTGTTCACGCCCCAACCCACGTCACAAAAAAAGCGTACTATTACCTTTTTTAAGAACGTGAATCTCACACATCCCTTTCCATAAATTACTTGGGTTCACGTCACAACTCACGTCACAGAAAAAGAGTACTATTACCTTTTTTAAGAACGTGAATCTCACACACCCCTTCCCATAAATACATGTGGGTCTACAAACTCAAATTAACACTTTAATGGCAAAATAGTAAACAAACAACCCAAAGGACTAAACGGTTTAAAAGAAAACAATTAGGACCACATGATCTACAAGATGATAAAATGGGATTTACTGGTCAATTCCCCTTAATTAATACATGTAACACTATTAATAATAGCATAAGTACTGCTACATTATGACATTATTATTGACCCTACTTATTATAAATTATATTACAATCGGTACATTACATATAACATTATTCATGATAATATAGGTTCACACACCGATTCCCCCTTGTTTATTAAGTAGAGCGCTTAGCTTCACACTCCTCCCTCGTCTTCCTCCTCCCAAAAACCAAAAACTCTTCCAGACCCACACAGGAAAAAAAATAAAATAAAAATAAAAAAGGCATTAATAATTTAGTCTGTGTTTCTTCATCTTCAATTGGTGCAATCGATTCAATGGCGGAAAATCATCGGACCACAGACTCAGAGAAGTTGCTTCTGAAGCAACACGCCGAGAAGCACTTCACGGCGGGCGAGATCGTCCGCGACATCATCATCGGCGTCTCTGACGGCCTCACCGTCCCCTTCGCTCTCGCTGCCGGTCTCTCCGGTGCCAACGCTTCCTCCTCCATCGTCCTCACCGCCGGCATCGCCGAGGTCGCCGCCGGCGCAATCTCCATGGGACTCGGCGGGTATTGTTAACACTCATTTCTCTTCTATTTTAGCCAAAATGTTGAAGAACTGTCATGATGATGAGTCTGTGATGCAGAGGATCTGCTTTTTTGATGAAAAGGGCTTGATAAAGAAACAGAAAGGAAAGAAATGCACTCACACTTTTTTTTATTTTTTTATTTTTAATTTTTAGTTATAATAAAAAATATAAAGAAAAAAAAAGTGAGAATAAAATGAATTTTTTTTTTTTAGTAAGTTAGGCTATGTTTGATTTATAAATTTATAGAGAGATTTGAATGTATAAAAGAAAAAGAGGTGTGAAATATAAATTTCACTTACTTTTTTCTTTAATTTTTCAGATTCATAAACTAAATGCTGCGTTAAACCTTTTTTTTTTTTTTCAACTCAATCAAATGTAGCTCCAAATTCTATTAAAAAAATCTAACTTCAAATTCGAATTGTATTGATTATTTCTCCTCTTCTTTCTATTCGCCTTTTCATTTCTATTTTCATTTTCTTCATCAAATCCTCTAATCAAAGATCGGGAAATTGTGCAGGTATCTGGCGGCGAAGAGCGAGGCAGATCACTACGTGAGGGAGCTGAGGAGAGAGCAGGAAGAGATCGTGACCGTCCCTGATACAGGTGCGTATGAGTATGCATGTATGGTATTGGTATTGGTATTGGTATTGGTATGGGGATGGGGATGATGAATGTGGAGAGAAATGCATGCATATGCAGAGGCAGCGGAGGTAGCGGAGATACTGGCAGAGTACGGGATAGAGGAGCATGAGTATAGACCCGTGGTCAATGCTCTCAAGAAGAATCCCCAGGCTTGGCTTGATTTCATGATGAAGTAAGTCTTCTTTCTTTTCTTCTTTACATCATTCTCCAATTTTAACTTCCCCACACGTTCGGAATCTTTTTTATTCTTCACTTTTTCTTTAATCAGGTTTTAATTTTAATTTATTTAAAAGTTATCTACAATTCTTTCATTAAATATTCATCAAATTAGGATAGAATAAAAAAAAATTTCCACCAAATTTTAATTTTAATTTTAATGAAAATTTAAAAGATGAAACATTAAAGATAATTTTTTTTATATCAAATTTAATAAAAAGTTAAATTCGATATAAGAGAGGAATTTAAAAAAATATTTTAATAAAAATTTGATGAAATGATTAAATTAGTTCATATCAAATCAATTTTTTTTTTTTACTCAAATTTAAAATAGGATTTTGCTTCATACCCCCACTGGGGGTCGACCCCCAGTGAGGTGGCGGCTCCCGATTCGCTGAAAACACAAAAAAAAAAAAAAAAAATTTTTTTTTGGCCAATTGGGGCTTGACACGCACGACCCCCCAGCACCCCCAGCTGGGGGTCGGAGGCATTTCTGTTTAAAATATTAGATGAAAAGATTGGTAAAGTGTTGAAGATGCTCTTAGGAAAGAGAGAAAAAAGAGGAAGAAAAGTAAGTTTGGGGGGACAAAAAAAGGAGAAGATTTCTCTCATATCTTATTTAGTTATAGACATGAAATGAATTGATATCATGTTATACATGGAATTCACTTTTTATAGGAGGCAATCTTTTCATTGTTCCATATTTAAAAGGATAATTTTGATATTATAACAAAATAATATTTCGTTATAGTTTTTTTCCTTTTACAATCTCTTCACTTTTTGGAAAGATTGAAAACAAGAATTAAAAAAAAATGAATTTTTTCTAATTTCTTGCATTGTACTTTTTAAAAAAAATATTTTATTATACATATTTACGAGCAATGCTACATTCTTCAATTTTTATTTTATTTATTTTATTTTATTTTATTTTTTTAAACTCCCCCAGTGATGCGGAGTAAAACGGAGTTTGGAGAAAAAAAATTGAAGAGATGAGACATTTTTCTTATTTATTCAAAGAAGTGAAATGAATTTCCAAATGAGCTTTTAAGTTACAAAAGTATCTAGCCCAAATCATATAAAAAGAAAAAAGAAAAAGACTATGGCGTGGATAGAGTATATACCATATGCATTCTATTATAAGTTGGTGTAATTTTATCACAAAATTTCTTAACATTAATCATAAAATATATAATTTTGTCACAAATTAGCATAATAAAATATTCAAATTTTGTGATTCATGTAACAAAAAAAATTTGTGATTTAGTTACGATATTTTTGTTATGTCAATTTGTAGTAAGATTATTCATTTTGTGATTAATGTTACAAAATTTTATGATAAAATTATATTAATTTATGATAGGATACATATAATATGCATTCAATGGGGCGCACACCATAAATTTCTTCTATAAAAGAAAAAAACAAAACAAAAAAAAACAAACTTTGCCGAAAATTTTGAAAGGACATTTCAATATAATTTTCTATTTTTAGAATTACCAAGAACAAGTAAGAAATGGATTGAAATTTTATTTGGTTTAACCGACTCAGACTTAGTTGGCTCCTAAATAGGAGACACTCTACCACCGGGGTATTGTGCCCGTGGATAACGCATGTGCGTTTCACAATGGTGTCAAGGTTAAATTTTGGGGCGTACTCTCTCTCGAAAGTGTGAGTGTTGTATTTCGATTGTTACTTTACTCTCGGTTGACAAGTAATTTTTTTAGTTAAAAAGTTAAAAATTATTAAAAAAATTAAAAAGTCAATAAAATATATTAAAAAATTAAATATTTATTTTTCTCTCTATTTTTTACATATCTTTTCGTAAAAAGTTAAAAAGTCATTCTAAACATATTAATTTTTTTTCATCATATTTTAATCAAAAAGTCAAAAAAATTACTAAAAAACATGTTCTTAAATGAGGCCTTAATCTCTTCTATAGTGAGTGAATGAGGTCTATTGATTATTTTAGTAATGAATCTCTTTTGATGGATTGAATTAAATTTGGCTGACAATGCAGGGCCATAGCCTATGGATAATATGATATCCCCTCAAAGCATCCTTTTTCTATATTAAAAAAATAATTATAGGAGACCCTCTGTTTTCTCTCTTATTTGGATGGAATCCGTTTTTGCAATTTTATTTGGTTAAACTAGATTAAAAAAATAAAGAAATTATTTTCTATTATACAATGAAAATAACTTGTTATAAGTGTTAATTTTTTCATGGTCTCATTTAGTAGCACTTATAAATCAATTTATTTATGATGCTTAAATACGTATGGATAAAAAGACACATCTTTTTCAGCTTAATTTTAACTTTCAAGAGTATATTTTTAAAGTGTTAATTTTTTCATGACCCCATTTGATAGTACTTATAAATTAATTTATTTATAATGCTTAAATACATATGGATAAAAAGACACAACTTTTCCAGCTTAATTTTAACTTTTAAAAGTATATTGGATATCGCACTATAAAAAAAAGCAATGTTTATTTAACTAGACAAGTTATTTTTTTTTATTTTTTTTTTTATTTTTTTTTTAAACAGATCATAAAAAGTTGCTCCAAACAAATTTTTAACTTATTTTAAATCTTTTAAACAAATAATCTAGAAAGCTATAATGATAAAAATTAACTTATAAGTGATACTAAAAGGGCTTATATCTAAAGGGTCAATTGTAGTAATATAATAACACAATAGTAATTTGATGGTTTTTTCTGTCTTCTAATCCGTTCACTTTTGAAGAGAATTAAAATAAGAATTATAAGATAAATGGTTTCTTTCAATTCCTTCTCATTTTTGTCTTCTTTACTAATCTAATCCGGTGATATGAATCAAGAAACATACATTTATTTTATTTTCTTCCTAAATTACCCAATCCAAACATAGTATAATTTAAGTATAGTCTCCACCATCATAGGCTAAAACATTTGATGTATCAAAAAAATTATTAATTTTCTATAGTAGTTATCAAAAATTATTTCCAAAACACTAATAAGTTAAGGAAAAAGATTTGATTTATCACCAGTTGGAGAGAAGTTCAAATATGTTTAGTTAGACTCACGTGCCCACTATGTATTTCCCAACTATGAGTCCTATTTTGATTATCTTAGCCATTTACTTTCTAAATCCAAGTGTACAGCAATAATTGTTGCTATACAATTTTATACCTAATTTCCTTCAGGTACTGTGAAGTAGAAATTTCAATCAGTGATATAGGCCTCAATTGTCAATTCTATGCCCTGATAAAATGCATATAGAGTCGACAATTCTGAAGCAATAAATTGATTTTAATATTTTCTTATTAAAACAAAAAAAACAAAAAACAAAAAACATTGTAACTCATTGGCTTACCCACCATGTATGAATTTTTATTTTTATTTTTATTTTTTATTTTTAATCAGAAGAAATTTCCATTAAGGGTAACCAAACGGCACTTACAAGTCCAACCACCATGGCTTACCCACCATGTATGAAATTTGTCACATTTGTTTACCATTTCTCTTTTCCAACTTTATATATTTGTATCACTAATATTCCTTCCATATTCCATTTGTTTCTTGTTTTCCAATTCCAATGGTTTTAATGTTTGCATTGACTAAAGAAAAAAAAAAAGGATAAAAAAACTGGTGACCAAACCAAAAATTTTCCATGACAAGTGCAGGTTTGAGCTGGGATTGGAGAAACCGGATCCAAGGAGAGCAGTACACAGCGCGCTCACGATTGTGATTGCATACATTGTGGGTGGAATAGTCCCCCTAATCCCATACATGTTCATTCCAATCGCCAGAAAGGCTGTGATCGCATCAGTAATTTTAACTCTATTCGCGTTGCTAATTTTTGGCTATGCGAAGGGTTACTTCACTGGAAATAAACCCATCAAGAGTGCACTGCAAACAGCGTTGATCGGAGCGGTTGCATCTGCAGCTGCATTTGGGATGGCCAAGGCTGTCCAAGGAGGATAGTTAGTCCCCCTCACAAAGTGAATGCCTGAATAAATAGCTCTTTTAGCAGAGTTTTAAATTCCATTCTTGCTTTGTATTGAAATCCAGAACTGCTTTCAGTGTGCTTTGTTGTTAGGTTTATTTTTAATCATGTTTGAAGCAGATTTATGAGGCAGGCACAGGTCTAGTCCTGGCTGGTAAAACGTTGATTGAATTATGACCAAAAGACAAAAGAAAGAAAACAAAACAAAACAAAACGAAGAAAAGTGAAAAAGGATACAGAAAAAAAAAGAAATAAAAATCCAAATTGGCTAAGCCATGATCACTTGGTTGGCAGTTGTTTAGTAATGTTTATATTTATAGTTTCTATGTATATTTATAGAATTTTGAAAATTGTAAAGAAAAATTTGTTTGTTGTCTACTTATTTTCAAAAAGTTTTATACAATTTACAAAATTTAGTAAATTTTTCTCATCACCAAAAGTTGGTTTCACTCAATTTATGATGATAAATTACACTAGCCAACTCTAAAATCACACTTGCACCCCCTGTTTTTTCTGAAAGCACATTGACCTCTCTTGCCAGCTAACACCATCCAATGTAAGGGTAAATTTACCATAATACCCCATTATATCCCACACATTTACAACCTCTCTCTTCGTCTCGTTCTTTTCAATACTCTCTCTCTCTCTCAATGTGACAATTAGAATTGTTAAATGAATCAAATTACTTAAACTCGACTCGCATTCGACTAAAAACTCATTTGAGATCTGCTTGTTATGTAAATAAGTTAAACTTGAATATAATTTTAACATCGTTAAGTTTTTAAACCAAACTTAAGCAACTTAATGCATGGGTCGATAAGTTTATGTACATTATTAAAAAAAATCAAGTTATTCGAGCACAACTCGTGTTTGACTCATTAAAAACTCGTTCAAGATCAGCTCGTTTTGTAAACAAGCTAAGTTTAAACATATTTTGAAGTTTATTAAGTTTTTAAGTCAAGATTGAACAACTTACTAATCGGCTCAACTCAGTTTGTTTTCAACCCTAGCGACAACAACATCCCTAAACCTTTATTCCAACATCTCTCCACCCCCATGTTCACTAGATAACCTGCAACAATCCTCAGCCCTTCCATGGAATTGTCAT
Source organism: Camellia lanceoleosa (assembly GCA_025200525.1). Classification (NCBI taxonomy): domain Eukaryota; kingdom Viridiplantae; phylum Streptophyta; class Magnoliopsida; order Ericales; family Theaceae; genus Camellia; species Camellia lanceoleosa. The sequence goes on along the minus strand of CM045769.1, from coordinate 34,556,874 downwards.
ATCGTAGTCCCCCACATGGCCGATGCATTCCCTCCACCACCATTCCTAACATGTCATGGCTCCTCAATCCTCCACGCCATCCACCCCTATAATCTCACCCCTCTAACCCCCAAATACCTATGAGACAACCCAAAATCCACCAACAATTTTCCCTGCAATGACCCTCGCAATTGCAACATCTCATCTCCATCCTTCACGAACTTAGACCCATCATTTGTAGCTACTAAGTTCTATTGGTGGTTGTAGAAGTCATCAAGGTTGGAACTTAGACCCATCATTTGTAGCTACTAAGTTCTATTGGTGGTTGTAGAAGTCATCAAGGTTGGAGTGGTGGCGGATAGCAGTATGATAGGTGATCAGACAATGAAATGAAGGGTTGTGAAGAATGGGATTGGTAGGTGGTCGCATTGATGCCCATGCCCTATGACCATGAAATTGTCAATTTTTGTCTCTTTCTATCTCTCTCTTGATTTGGGTGTTGTGTTACATGAATTTAGGGGTCTTAATAGTAAAGTTTGAACTCTCAATTCTATGTTTGTGTTTGTGGATTTGGGTGTTTATTAGGTTTTGTTTGTGTTTGTGGATTTGAGTGTTTATTAGGGTTTGTTGCAGGTTTCAAAGACCATGGTGGCTTGGGTGAGCTGTGGTGGCAATTGTGTTCGATTGTGGTGGTGATTTTTTTGCATTTATTGCGTTCTGTTTCGTGTGCGATTGGGAGATGGTTTGAAAGGCATTTGGTGTTGGTGGAGGTGAGTGTAGCATGACTGTTAGTTTATGGTTTGATTTTGTTGAACAACAAAAAAATGCATATTGGTTGTTTTGGAACTATGGGGGAGGTAGTGGAGCCAGTGGTTTGGGGATGGAGGACACAGGGAATGGTGATTCAAAGTAGAGTGTAATGCTAGGTAGTGATTAGGATGAGAGAGATGCGTTTTGAGTTTATTTTGATAATGTTTTTGTTTTATATTACAAGGGCAAAATTGGAATTTTAAGTAATGTCTTTGCTTTTCTGTGAAGTTTACGAAGGAGAAATTGAACCTATCTACAAATCTATTTATATCTATATATTAAGGAAAATGATCTTTTAAAACTCAAGGCTTGTGGAACCTCCAACATGTCAATCCTAATTTTTTGATTTTTTAATATTTTTTTTTAAAAAAAATTGACTTGGTGATTGGTGATTGGTTCAAAGATTGTAATAATTACACTATTAATTACAATAAATTCAAAGATTGTAATAATTACACTATTGATTACAATAAACACTTAATTTATAATAATTACACTTATTAAATGAATAACGCAATAAATGAAATCCTAATTTTCTTACTTTTTGCATCCCCAAGAGACCCATGTAATTATTGTGTAAATGCCTCTTAAATAAATAAATAAACACTTATTAAATTCTTTCAAACTACTCGGTCAAACCCCATGTATTTAATTTATATATTATGTAATTATTGTGTAAATGCCTCTTAAATAAATAAATAAACACTTATTAAATTCTATAATTATATATATAATTTATATAATTATCCCGTGCATAGCATGGGTGATAGGCTAGTATTATATAAGGGGAATGAGATTTTTAATGAGTAGGTTTGTGGAAGTTCTAAAGTCTCATTCCATAATTATTAATTATTAATTTTTGTGATTTTAAAAATATTTAAAAATAATTTTATTCGCTAACAAACTAATTATAAATAATAAAAAAAAAAACCATTTAAAATTTTGAATTACAAGTTCTTAAAATTTCTCTCTCTAATATTTTTAACTTTCCTAAATCTCATCTCATAACAAAGTAACTATATATTAAAAGAAAAAAACACAAATTACCCAAAAAAAATATATATATAAATTATAAATTAAAAAAAACGTAAAACCACAATTGTTAATTTTTGTAATTTTAAAGATATTTAAAAATAGTATCATTCGCTAACAAAATAACTATAGATTAAAAAAAAAACTAAAATTGCTAATTTTTGTAATTTTGAAAATATTTAAAAATAATATTATTTGCTAACAAAGTAAATATAGATTTAAAAAATAATAATTGAATTATAAGTTCTAAAAAACTCTCCCCTAATATTTATCTCTTTCCTAAATCTCATAATCTATCTATCTATGCTACATATTATACCAAAGTGACTTTTCATCTTAAAGGCCTAAGTGTTTCAAAACCTTAAATCTAATTTTTTGAAATTTTGATTTTTAAAGAAAAAAAAAATTAAAACATCTATCGGCTATTCCATTTATATAAATATTAATCTTCAAAATTATTTAATACAAATATATTGCCGATAAAAAGAAAGAAAGAAAGAAAGAAAAAACACATAATTCTCAACCTCCCACTCCTTCTCAAAATAAATCAAGCTTTTATTTAAAAAGAATATAAATCTCATACAATCTTCTCTCTCCTAAAATAAATCTAATGAAAAAGAAACTCTCTCACATCCCATAAAATATATTTTATTAATATCATTCACAATTGGTCTGATCTATATAAACATAAAATTAAACCTAACATAAAATAAAAATTAAACCTTATATGTCGATTCTCTCTCTATTCCATAATTAAACACAATTTTATTCTCAAATAAATTTAAGCATATCTATATATATATATATATATATATATTTATAATGATTCCATAATTTATAATTTTGAAAAGGAAAGATAAAAAAAATTATTCTTGTGCATTCTTCCTCTAATCAATTCTTTTTTCTATCAAAAAATCCTAACCATCATACATTATATTTTTTTCCAAGCCATTCATGTTTTTCTCACCTTATAAGTATTATATTCATGAAACGATAAAACTCATTATTTAATCTATTGTATTATTTAGATAGACTCTTTTATCTTTTAGGTACACCATTTTTTTTCTTCTTATTTTAATTATTTATTTATTTTTTATCTATGACCATTTTTTTAATTTTATATTTTGTGTGTCATTTATCCTTTCTTTATATATATATTTTTTGAATAAAAGAAATATGAGCCAATCGAAGTTAAAGAATTTTAGTTTGAGGGTTTAAAATTCCCACCGCCCTTCGTATTTGAACACCATTTTGCTTAGTATAATACTAGCCTATCACCCGTGCTATGCACGGGATAATTATAGATATTTATTTTTATTTTTATTTTTTAATATATAAATTAAATACATGGGGTTTGACTGAGGAGTTTGAAAGAATTTAATAAGTATTTATTTATTTATTTATTTAAGAGGCATTTACACAATAATTACATAATATATAAATTAAATACATGGGGTTTGACCGAGGAGTTTGAAAGAATTTAATAAGTGTTTATTTATTTATTTAAGAGGCATTTACACAATAATTATATGGGTCTCTTGGAGAAGCAAAAAGTAATAAAATTAGGATTTCATTTATTGCGTTATTCATTTAATAAGTGTAATTATTATAAATTAAGTGTTTATTGTAATCAATAGTATAATTATTACAATCTTTGAATTTATGGTAATCAATAGTGTAATTATTACAATCTTTGAACCAATTACCAATCACCAAGTCAATTTTTTTTTTAAAAAATAATTAAAAAATCAAGAAATTAGGATTGGCATTTGGAGGTTCCACAAGCCTTGGGTTTTAAAAGACCCTTTTCCTTAGGCCCCGTTTGGGGACTGACTAAATTAGTCAATTAGCCAAAAAGTTATTAAATTAGCTAAAAAGCTAACAACTCATACCAAAAAGTCAAAGATTACGGCTTCTCTCTACTTTTTGCACAGCTTTTCGTAATTAGCCAAAAAGTCATCCCAAACATACAAGTCTTTTTTAGCTACCTTTTTAGCCAAATAGCCAAAAAGTCACTAAATTAGCATGTTCCCAAACGAGGCCTTAATATATAGATAGATAGATATTGCATAGAAGTTGATGGGTTGTAAAAGATTTGATTGGATTAGAAGAAACATAATTTCATCCCCAATGGATCATTAAATACATTATTAAATTTAAATTTAGTGAAAAAAAAGATACTTTTTGTGTTGTAATAGTTTCACCAAAACGGTATCAAATTGAGAACGCTCCAAAATTTTCACCAAAATGAAGATATTTTGTACCTTTCAACAATTTACTGTGTATGGTCGTTGAGTGTGGACCCACCGAACGATTGGCCGGACATCTGGCTGGACGTCCTCCCAGATAACCACCTCAAGCAAATTTTTGTGAAAATTTTACACTGAGAGGTTGATTCCCCAATCAACCATCTCTGTAACCAAAACAAACATGTTCTCTAACTTTCTGATCTGAATATGAGAGGGTAATTTATGTGAAAATTGGGCGAAATTTGGACAATGGGTCATTATGGGCCACAATACGAAGGGCTAAATAAAAAGGCCTTAAAGTTAGTCCGGTCTCGGAAGGCCTAAAGTCAGTCCGGTCCTAGAAGGCCTTTTTGTTATCTCGGTACAGAAGAGCGCTGCGGATAGTTCGGTCAGCAAGGTCGCCACACTCAAAGTTAGGCCGGTCACAGAGTGCCGCTAGCTCGATCAGACCTAGCTAATTGTTAGCACGGTCTGAGCAATACTATGGTTGGCGCGATTGGAGTGGGAAGAGCCGAGGTAAAAGCAGTGAAAGGAAGGACCGAACTAATGATAGTTCGGTCTACTTTGTGGCTCGGCATGGCCATACTTACTTCGGTCCTATTAGAACCTGACCATGGTAAAACCATCTCACTTGGTTTAAGCAGTGAGGAGGGTGTTGAAGGATAAACATTATCTTTTAGGAGTGTGAATCCTAGGAGGACTCTATATGGAAGAGTAAGAATCCTACTAGGATTGTCCACGTGGAACCTATAAAAGCTCACAACATCACCTATGGAGAGGTAACACAACATTGATTTCCGAATACACAGAGCTTTTGTCTATTTGTCTATTTTTCTGACTTAGGCATCAGAGAGGTTTCCGGCACACACCCGCCGGCTAGCTCACGTTTGTGTTTTCAGGGAATAAAGCGACGACGCACGGAGGAGCGCAGACTTGATCACCAGGATTATACGAGAAGGTTTATTTCTTTCTCGTACAGAATATATTTGGATCAATTCTCCCTTTCTCTCTCTCTCTCTCTGTGTCAAACGTTTATATTCAATCATTTATTTCTGATCTGAGATTGGCTTAAATAGGTAATTTTGTTGGTTTTCACTCACCATTTCTCATTTTCTTGTCTTGTCCATAGAAGAAAATCATCACTTTAATCTTTTACAAGAAAATCATCTGTGTATACCTCTTTTCTGATATGGGTTTTGTTGAAGAGATAGGTTGCAAAAATGGGTGGCTGTATCAGCAAAAAAAAATGTTTCAGAACCAGGTGTTAATGGGTATAGATCAGGAAGAGGTAGTGGTATTGGGCATCACCAAAGATACCAACAACAACCAATTGTTTCAAAACCAGATTTTTCATTTTTTGCATTGACTGATTGACCAGCCAGTTGCCCACTCGGTCGACCGGTATTTTGATGAAAAGTCAAATTTTTCCGTTGAAGCAAGCGATATCAAATAGAGGAATACGTCTTCTTCTTTTTTCATTCAGATTTGATGAAAATTCTGATGAACCGGTAAAGATACCCTAAGTGATGAATAATTGATGCGGTGTTAATAGCAACACTCAATAAAAAAATCTTTTACCCTAAAAAAATAAAAAATAATAAAAAAACTTCTCCCAATCATGACAACAAACCCCCAACCCCTTGTAATAGAATAATGTTATATGTATTAATTAGTATATTAACTAGTATATCAATTGATAATATGACATAATTTAAAAGATTTTTAATATTTGTAATTTGTATAATAAATGAGATTAATAATAATATCGTAACTAATAGAGTTATGCTAGGAATTTCAAATAAATTATCAAATTTTCTACCAAACCTCACACCCATGTGAGACCCACACACATGTGACATATGATAAGTTTGGTAAAAAATTTAGTAATTTATTTGGAGTCCATAATATTTTCTTAACTAATATTAATACATTAATTAATATATTAATTAATTAATTAATGCATGTAACACCATTAATGATAGCATAAGTGCTGCTGCATTCTCTACTTATTATAAATTATATTACATTTGGTACATTACATATAACATTATTCCTGATAGAGAAAAGTTAGGGATCATGAAAAACCTTTCATGAAAATGATCATGAAAGAATTATGACCCTTGAATTACATTGATTAGTGTGTGGTGCTTTATTTTAAGTATAATCCAAGGGTCATAAATCTTTCATGATCATTTTCATGAAAATTTTTTCATGATACCTGGTATTGCTCTTCCTGATAATATAGGTTCACACACCGATTCACCCTTGTTTATTAAGTAGAGCGCTTAGCTTCACACTCCTCACTCGTCTTCCTCCTCCCAAAAACCAAAAACTCTTCCAGACCCACACAGGAAAAAAAATAAAATAAAAATAAAAAAGGCATTAATAATTTAGTCTGTGTTTCTTCATCTTCAATTGGTGCAATCGATTCAATGGCGGAAAATCATCGGACCACAGACTCAGAGAAGTTGCTTCTGAAACAACACGCCGAGAAGCACTTCACGGCGGGCGAGATCGTCCGCGACATCATCATCGGCGTCTCTGACGGCCTCACCGTCCCCTTCGCTCTCGCTGCCGGTCTCTCCGGTGCCAACGCTTCCTCCTCCATCATCCTCACCGCCGGCATCGCCGAGGTCGCCGCCGGCGCAATCTCCATGGGACTCGGCGGGTATTGTTAACACTCATTTCTCTTCTATTTTAGCCAAAATGTTGAAGAATTGTCATGATGATGAGTCTGCGATGCAGAGGATCTGCTTTTTTGATGAAAAGGGCTTGATAAAGAAACAGAAAGGAAAGAAATGCACTCACACTTTTTTCTTTTTTTCTTTTTTTTTTTAAATTTTTAGTTATAATAAAAAATATAAAGAAAAAAAAAAGTGAGAATAAAATGAAATTTTTTTTTTTTTTTAGTAAGTTAGGCTATGTTTGATTTATAAATTTATAGAGAGATTTGAATGTACAAAAGAAAAAGAGGTGTGAAATATAAATTTCACTTACTTTTTTCTTTAATCTTTTCAAATTCATAAACTAAATGCTGCGTTAAACCTTTTTTTTTTTTTTTCCAACTCAATCAAATGTAGCTCCAAATTCTATTAAAAAAATCTAACTTCAAATTCGAATTGTATTGATTATTTCTCCTCTTCTTTCTATTCGCCTTTTCATTTCTATTTTCATTTTCTTCATCAAATCCTCTAATCAAAGATCGGGAAATTGTGCAGGTATCTGGCGGCGAAGAGCGAGGCAGATCACTACGTGAGGGAGCTGAGGAGAGAGCAGGAAGAGATCGTGACCGTCCCTGATACAGGTGCGTATGAGTATGCATGTATGGTATTGGTATTGGTATTGGTATTGGTATGGGCATGGGGATGATGAATGTCGAGAGAAATGCATGCATATGCAGAGGCAGCGGAGGTAGCGGAGATACTGGCAGAATACGGGATAGAGGAGCATGAGTATAGACCCGTGGTCAATGCTCTCAAGAAGAATCCCCAGGCTTGGCTTGATTTCATGATGAAGTAAGTTTTCTTTCTTTTCTTCTTTACATCATTCTCCAATTTTAACTTCTCCACACGTTCGGAATCTTTTTTATTCTTCACTTTTTCTTTAATCAGGTTTTAATTTTAATTTATTTAAAAGTTATCTACAATTCTTTCATTAAATATTCATCAAATTAGGATAGAATAAAAAAATTTTTCCACCAAATTTTAATTTTAATTTTAATGAAAATTTAAAAGATGAAACATTAAAGATAATTTTTTTATATCAAATTTAATAAAAAGTTAAATTCGATATAAGAGAGGAATTTTAAAAAATATTTTAATAAAAATTTGATGAAATGATTAAATTAGTTCATATCAAATCAGTTTTTTTTTTTACTCAAATTTAAAATAAAATATTAGATGAAAAGATTGGTAAAGTGTTGAAGATGCTCTTAGGAAAGAGAGAAAAAAGAGGAAGAAAAGTAAGTTTGGGGGACGAAAAAAGGAGAAGATTTCTCTCATATCTTATTTAGTTATAGACATGAAATGAATTGATATCATGTTATACATGGAATTCACTTTTTATAGGAGGCAATCTTTTTATTGTTCCATATTTAAAAGGATAATTTTGATATTATAATAAAATAATATTTCGTTATAGTTTTTTTCCTTTTACAATCTCTTCACTTTTTGGAAAGATTGAAAACAAGAATTAAAAAAAAAATGATTTTTTTCTAATTTCTTGCATTGTACTTTTTTTTTAAAATATTTTATTATACATATTTACGAGCAATGCTACATTCTTCAATTTTTATTTTATTTTATTTTTTTAAACTCCCCCAGTGATGCTGAGTAAAACGGAGTTTGGAGAAAAAAAATTGAAGAGATGAGACATTTTTCTTATTTATTCAAAGAAGTGAAATGAATTTCCAAATGAGCTTTTAAGTTACAAAAGTATCTAGCCCAAATCATATAAAAAGAAAAAAGAAAAAGACTATGGTGTGGATAGAGTATATACCATATGCATTCTATTATAAGTTGGTGTAATTTTATCACAAAATTTCTTAACATTAATCATAAAATATATAATTTTGTCACAAATTAGCATAATAAAATATTCAAATTTTGTGATTCATGTAACAAAAAAAGTTTGTGATTTAGTTACGATATTTTTGTTATGTCAATTTATAGTGAGATTATTCATTTTGTGATTAATGTTACAAAATTTTATGATAAAATTATATTAATTTATGATAGGATACATATAATATGCATTCAATGGGGCGCACACCATAGATTTCTTCTATAAAAGAAAAAAACAAAACAAAAAAAAACAAACTTTGCCGAAAATATTGAAGGGACATTTCAATATAATTTTCTATTTTTAGAATTACCAAGAACAAGTAAGAAATGGATTGAAATTTTATTTGGTTTAACCGACTCAGACTTTTAGTTGGCTCCTAAATAGGAGACACTCTACCACCGGGGTATTGTGCTCGTGGATAACGCATGTGCGTTTCACAATGGTGTCAAGATCAAATTTTGAGGCGTACTCTCTCTCGAAAGTTATGAGTGCTGTATTTCGGTTGTTACTCTCGTTTAGCAAGTTATTTTTTTTAGTTAAAAAATTAAAATATTATTAAAAAATTACAAATTAAAAAATTATTTTAAACATACTAATTTTTTTTACATCATATTTTAATTAAAAAATTTAAAAATTACTAAAAAAATATGTTTGCAAATGAGACCTTAGTCTCTTCTGTAGTGAGTGAATGAAGTCTATTGATTATTTTAGTAATGAATCTCTTTTGATGGGTTGGATTAAAATTTGGCTGACAACCCAGCGCCATATCCTATGGATACTATGATATCCCCTGGAAGCATCCTTTTTCTCTATTAAAAAAATAATAATAAATAAATAAATATAGGAGACCCTCTGTTTTCTCTCTCTTATTTGGATGGAATCTTTTTCTGCAATATTATTTGGTTAAACTAGATTAAAAAAATAAAGAAATTATTTTCTATTATACAATGAAAATAACTTGTTATAAGTGCTAGTTTTTTCATGGTCTCATGGCTAAGTTTGGCATGATTGAAAAAAGACAAAAAGTCAAAAAGTCACTATCCTATTTAAGTCACATCATCTTATTTAAGTCACATCACCTCTCTAACACATCACTTCAAACCCAACCCATATTTCATAAAAAGTCAAAAAGTGCACTTATTTAGTCTTCCCAAACTAGGCCTAGCACTTATAAATCAATTTATTTATGACGCTTAAATACGTATGGATAAAAAGACACATCTTTTTCAGCTTAATTTTAACTTTCAAGAGTATATTTTTTAAGTGTTAATTTTTTTATGACCCCATTTGATAGTACTTATAAATCAATTTATTTATAATGCTTAAATACATATGGATAAAAAGACACATCTTTTCCAGCTTAATTTTAACTTTTAAAAGTATGTTGGATATTGCACTAAAAAAAAAAAAAAAAAAAAAAAAAAAAAAAAAAAAAACAATGTTTATTTAACTAGACAAGTTCAATTTTTTTTTTTTTTTAACAGATCATAAAAAGTTGCTCCAAACAATTTTTTAACTTATTTTAAATCTTTTAAACAAACAATCTATAAAGCTATAATGATAAAAATTAACTTATAAGTGATACGAAACGGGCTTATATCTAAAGGGTCAATTGTAGTAATATAATAACATAATAGTAATTTGCTGGTTTTTTCTATCTTCTAATCCCGTTCACTTTTGAAGAGAATCAAAATAAGAATTATAAGATGAATGGTTTCTTTCAATTCCTTCTCATTTTTGTCTTCTTTACTAATCTAATCCGGTGATATCAATCAAGAAACATACATTTATTTTATTTTCTTCCTAAATTACCCAATCCAAACATGCTATAATTTAAGTATAGTCTCCACCATCATAGGCTAAAACATTTGATGTACCAAAAAAATTATTAATTATTAATTTTCTATTTTAGTTATCAAAAATTATTTCCAAAACACTACGCTAAGGAAAAAGATTTGATTTATCACCAGTTGGAGAAAAGTTCAAATATGTTTAGTTAGACTCACGTGCCCACTATATGTATTTCCCAACTATGAGTTGTATTTTGATTATCTTAGCCATTTACTTTCTAAATCCAAGTGTACAGCAATAATTGTTGCTATACAATTTTATACCTAATTTCCTTCAGGTACTATGAAGTAGAAATTTCAATCGGTGATATAGGCCTCAATTGTATGCTCTGATAAAATGCATATAGAGTTAAGACAATTCTGAAGCAATAAATTGATTTTAATATTTTCTTATTAAAACAAAAAAAACAAAAAACAAAAAACTTGTTTGGTTTGATTTTGAGAGAAATTTTTTGAAAATATATTCTACAGACACTTTTTTAAGAGGAATCAAACTAAACAAATTTTCCTAAAAAAAATCTCAGAAATATCTTTGGTTATCCAATTTTCAGGATTACTTTTAAAACATGTTTGCAAAAAAGACAAATCAAACAAGTTTTTGTACTTTTATCTCAAAAACTACTCTACAAAAAAGTAAACCAAACAAGTTTTTGTACTTTTTTTATCTCAAAAACTACTCTACAAAAAAAACCAAAGTTATTTTAGAGAGAATATTTAGAAAAAGACAAATCAAATAAGTTTTTGTACTTTTTATCTCAAAAACTACTCTACAAAAAAAACCAAACTTATTTTAGAGAGAATATTTAAAAAAAGGCAAACCAAATAAATTTTTGTACTTTTTTACCTCAAAAATTATTCTATAAATACAAATCAAACACACCATGTAACTCGTTGGGTTACCCACCAGGTACGAAATTTGTCGCCTTTTTTTCTCATTTCTCCTTTCCAACTTTCCTCTTTGTTTTGGGCTAAAATCCTGCATCATCTGCTATATATTTGTAGTGAAATGTGTGGGACCTCGAAATTGTAGTGGCTTGAATGTCTTGAGTGTCAAAACGACTCGTTTTGGCATTCTTTTTTGTTTTTTTTTGATACACTTTACTTAGATGTATTTACAAAGTAAAAATTTTGTGAAAAAATATTTTAAAAAATTAATAAATACATAAAAATATGAAAAATATACTGAATTCTTGTCTGTTTTTTTTTTGGCATTTTTAGTATTTAGTGAATTTTTAAAAGATTTTTTTTACAAAAATTATACTTTTTATGTGTATTTATGTTAGGTGTATTTAAAAATTTTAAAAATTACTTATAATATTAAAAAATTCAGTAAAAATAAAAAAAAATACAGAAAATAAGAAAATAAAATTTTTTAAAAAGAAGCAAAGGTTTTGATGCTTGCATTGACTAGGAAAAAAAAACAAACTGGTGACCAAACCAAAAATTTTCCATGACAAGTGCAGGTTTGAGCTGGGATTGGAGAAACCGGATCCAAGGAGAGCAGTACACAGCGCGCTCACGATTGCGATTGCATACATCGTGGGTGGAATAGTCCCCCTAATCCCATACATGTTCATTCCAATCGCCAGAAAGGCTGTGATTGCATCGGTAATCTTAACTCTAATCGCGTTGCTAATTTTTGGCTATGCGAAGGGTTACTTCACTGGAAATAAACCCATCAAGAGTGCGCTGCAAACAGCGTTGATCGGAGCGGTTGCATCTGCAGCTGCATTTGGCATGGCCAAGGCTGTCCAAGGAGGATAGTTAGTCCCCCTCACAAAGTGAATGCTTGAATAAATAGCTCTTTTAGCAGAGTTTTAAATTCCATTCTAGCTTTGTATTGAAATCTAGAACTGCTTTCAGTGTGCTTTGTTGTTAGGTTTATTTTTAATCACGTTTGAAGCAGATTTATGAGGCAGGCACAGGTCCAGTCCTGGCTGGTAAAATGTTGATTGAATTATGACCAAATAAAGAAATAAAACAAAACAAAACAATACGAAGAAAAGTGAAAAAGGATACAGAAAAAAAAGAAATAAAAATCCAAATTGGCTAAGCCATGATCACTTGGCAGTTGTTTAGTAATGTTTATATTTATAGTTTTCTACATATATTTATAGAATTTTGAAAATTGTAAAGAAAAATTTGTTTGTTGTCTTGTTTTATTTTCAAAATGTTGTATACAATTTACAAAATTTAGTAAATTTTTGTAATCACAAAAAGTTGGTCTCACTCAATTTTTGATGGTAAATTACACTAGCCCACTGTATAACTCAAAAATCACACTTAACCCCCCTGTTGTGTTTATTTATTTATTTATTTATTTATTTTTTTCTGAAAGCACATTGACCTCTCTTGTCAGCTAACATCGTCCAATGTAAGGGTAAATCTACCGTAATACCCCATTATATACCACACATTTACAACCTTTCTCTTCTTGTTCTTTTCAATACTCTCTCTTAATGTGACAATTAGGATCGTTAAATGAATCAAATTACTCAAGCTCAACTCGCATTCAACTAAAAACTCATTTGAAATCTGCTTGTTATGTAAACAAGTCAAATTTGAATATAATTTTATCATCACTAAGTTTTCAAACCAAGTTTAAACAACTTAATACAATGGTTGATAAGTTTATATAAACTATAAAAAAATCAAGTTATTCGAGCACAACTCGTGTTTGGCTCATTAAAAACTCGTTTGAGATCAGCTTGTTTTGTAAACAAGCCAAGTTTAAACATATTTTGAAGTTTATTAAGTTTTTAAGTAAAGATTGAACAACTTACTAATCGGCTCAACTCTGTTTGTTTTTAACCCTGGCGACAACATCCCTAAACCTTTATTCCAACATCTCTCCACCCCATGTTCACTAGATAACCCGCAACAATCCTCAGCCCTTCCCTGGAATTGTCATATCGTAGTCCCCCACATGGCCGATGCATTCCCTCCACCACTATTCCTACCATGTCATGGCTCCTCAGTCCTCCACGCCATCCACCCCTATAATCTCACCCTTCTAACCCCCAAATACCTATGCGACAACCCAAAATCCACCAACAATTTTCCCTGCAATGACCCTCGCAATTGCAACATCTCATCTCCATCCTTCACGACCTTATAGACCCATCATTTGTAGCTACTAAGTTCTATTGGTGGTTGTAGAAGTCATCAAGGTTGGAACTTAGACCCATCATTTGTAGCTACTAAGTTCTATTGGTGGTTGTAGAAGTCATCAAGGTTGGAGTGGTGGCGCATAGCAGTATGATAGGTGATCAGACAGTGAAATGAAGGATTGTGAAGAATGGGGTTGGTAGGTGGTCGCATTGATGCCCATGCCCTATAACCATGAAATTGTCAATTTTTGTGTCTTTCTCTCTCTCTTGATTTGGATGTTGTGTTACATGAATTTAGGGGTTTCAATAGTAAGTTTGAACTCTCAACCCTATGTTTGTGTTGGTGGATTTGGGTGTTTATTAGGTTTTGTTTGTGTTTGTGGATTTGAGTGTTTATTAGGGTTTGTTGCAAGTTTCAAAGACCATGGTGACTTGGGTGAGCTGTGGTGGCAATTGTGTTCGATTGTGGTGGTGATTTTTTTTTTTTTTTGCATTTATTGCATTCTGTTTCGCGTGCGATTGGGAGATGGTTTGAAAGGCATTTGGTGTTGGTGGAGGTGAGTGTAGCATGACTGTTGAGTCTCGATTCGGTTTCGCCTACTGACCCCCAAGCAACGTCGTTTTGGGGGTTTTTTTCTTCTTTCTTCTTCGTCGTTCTTCTTCGAACCAGAGGAGAGGGGAGATGGAGAAGAGGGAGGAAGGAGGAGGAGGAAGGGAAGGGCCGGACTAGAGGGGGCCATAACCACTGGGGGAGGAGGAGGAGGAGGAGGTCATGACGGCGGCGAGCTCGCAGCCTCCCTCCTGCGAAGCCTGACGGCGAAGCTCGAGCGACGACGCAGCGATGGCGAACGAGGAGAGAGAGAAAGCAAGACGAAGAAGAAAGAAGAAAAAAAAAAAAATCCCCCAAAACGACGCTGCTTTTTGGGGTCACTTAGGGTTGCAAGGGATCCTGATTCGACTGTGTTAGGTTAAAAAAAATGCATATTGGTTGTTTTGGAACTATGTGGGAGGTAGTGGAGCCAGTGGTTTGGGGATGGAGGGCACAGGGAATGGTGATTCAAAGTATAGTGTAATGGTAGGTAGTGATTAGGATGAGAGAGATGTATTTTGAGTTTATTTTGATAATGTTTTTGTTTTATGTGATAAGGGCAAAATTGGAATTTTAAGTAATGTCTTTGCTTTTCTGTGAAGTTTACGAAGGAGAAAGTGAACCCATCTACAAATCTATCTATATATTATATAAGGGGAATCAGATTTTTAATGAGAAGGTTTTGTGAAAGTTTTAAAATCTCATTCTATAATTATTAATTATTAATTTTGGTAATTTTAAAAATATTTAAAAATAATTTTATTCGCTAACAAACTAATTATAGATAAAATAAAATAAAAACTATTTAAAATTTTGAATTACAAGTTCCTAAAATTTCTTTCTCTAATATTTTTAACTTTCCTAAATCTCATTTCATAACAAAGTAACTATACATTAAAAGAAAAAAAACACAAATTACCAATATATATATATATATAAATATTATAAATTAAAAAAAACATAAAACCACAATTGTTAATTTTTGTAATTTTAAAAATATTTAAAAATAGTATCATTCGCTAACAAAATAACTATAGATTAAAAAAAAAAAAACTAAAATTGCTAATTTTTGTGATTTTGAAAATATTTAAAAATAATATTATTTGCTAACAAAGGAAATATAGATTTAAAAAATAATAATTGAATTATAAGTTCTAAAAAACTCTCCCCTAATATTTATTTCTTTCATAAATCTCATAATCTATCTACCTATGCTATATATTATACCAAAGTGACTTTTCATCTTAGAGGCCTAAGTGTTTCAAAATCTTAAATCTAATTTTTTGAAATTTTGATTTTTAAACAAAAAAAAAAAAAAAATTAAAACATCTATTGGCTATTCCACTTATATAAATATTAATCTTCAAAATTATTTAATACAAATATATTGCCGATAAAAAGAAAGAAAGAAAGAAAAAACACATAATTTTCAACCTCCCACTCCTTCTCAAAATAAATCAAGCTTTTATTTAAAAAGAATATAAATCTCATACAATCTTCTCTCTCCTAAAATAAATCTAATGAAAAAGAAACTCTCTCACCTCCCATAAAATGTATATTATTAATAGCATTCAAAATTGGTCTGATCTATATAAACATAAAATTAAACCTAACATAAAATAAAAATTAAACCTTATATGTCGATTCTCTCTCTATTCCATAATTAAACACAATTTTATTCCCAAATAAATTCAAGCATATCTATACTATATATATATATATATTTTTTTTTTTTTTTTTAAACTCTCATAATTTAATATTTTTTATAATGATTCCATGATTTATAATTTTGAAAAGGAAAGATAAAAAAAATTATTTTTGTGCATTCTTTCTCTAATCAATTCTTTTTTCTATCCAAAAATCGTAGCCATCATACATTATATTTTTTCCAAGCCATTTATATTTTTCTCGCCCTATAAATATTATATTCATGAAACGATAAAACTCATTATTTAATATATTGTATTATTTAAATAGACTCTTTTATCTTTTAGGTACGCTATTTTTTTTCTTCTTATTTTAATTTTTTATTTATTTTTTATCTATGACCATTTTTTTAATTTGATATTTTGTGTGTCATTTCTCCCTTCTCTATACCAACCATTATCTATTTTTTGTTTATAACTATTTTTTGTTAGTTAATATTATTTTACTAAAATTTTTATATTAAAATGGCGTGATAGAGTCATTTTTATAATAAAAAACATGTCACTTATTATAAAGTGATAGATCAAAATCCAAACAAAATCATTATTAATAAGTTTTTTTTTGTATTGATTTTATATTTGTATATGATTACTTTAAAAAAAAAAAAAAATTTACTTTAATATTTTTTTGACATCATAATATGTGTTAATTGACATTTAGTGCACAACATTACTTCAAATGCATATAATAGTTTTTCAAAGTTATAAAAAGAAAATATTAATTTTAATCAATTTTTTCAAAACTATTAAAGTTATTAGTCAATTATTTATTTATTTATCTTTAATATGTGCAACTCCTCTATTCTTTTATGATACTTTTCTCTCTATTCCACTGTGAGTTCGTATATTTTTTTTTAAAAAATCATATGTAATTTAAAATTTTAATTTTTTTTTATATAAGAAGTTAAAAAATAAATTTTAGAATTTAAAATATAACTATGCAAAATCATATCATTTTTAAATATAGCTATATTTATAAATAATTTTAATCAATCAATTACCTATCTTTATTTATATTATTATATAAATAAAAATATTGTTCGATAATTGAAATTCAAAATCCTATATTTTAAAACTCAAAATTGTTAGTATTTTTATTTGTTTCTATTTTTGTTTTAAATAAGCATGTTAAATAGATATCCAAATAAAATTATACTTATTAATAAATATGACATTAATTTTAATTGTAATCACATCTTTTTAAAGTCTTTATTCATTTAAAATTTTTTTTTTTGATATTTTAAATTACATGTCATTAAATGTTACGATAATTCTTTTTTACTCATTAAATTTTTAACAAAAACCAATATAACAATTTTTTTAAATTCATATATTTTTATTCTAAAATAGTGAAATATTAGAACTATGTTATTTTTTTAATTATAAAAAAACATAATTTTAATTGTCAATTATCAATATGACAATTTTAATTTATCTATATTATATATTATAGTAAATGAATATTTAAAGCAAAACTCTTAAAATTATATATAAAATTTTATTTACGAGAGATAAAATACAAAAAAATTAAAATAATTATTTAAATAATATATTATTTTATCCTGTGCAAAGCATGGATCACATGGTGATATGTACGAGGGTAAGTGATATTTTAAAATAGAAATGAGATATTACAGTGATTTCAAACTTACCTAAAAAACGTATATTGGACATAGTAGAATATGGGACTGACAAGACTCGAACTCTTGATTTTTAGTGAGGTGTAAGAGTTTGACAGGTTAACAATAAGGAACATTTTGAAAATTAATTGAGAACACTACATTCACCCCATTATTATAGTTTTGAAAAAACAATACCATGTTACACTCATCATTCCATAGGGGATTTTTCAGAACTAAAACCAAAATGGACCAAATTACATCAAAAGCCCCCCAAGAATTCAATCCCCATCAAAAGAACATACGCCTCAAGTAATCTTCCAATATATTGCATTGCTTTACTAAAGATTTTAAATATGATTTGTCTACTGATAAAAAGTATATACATATATATATATATATATATATATATTATAAGATTATTCTATTGTACTAAACAATATGCTATTAGGAAATTTCACACATTGTGGTGAATACCTAAAAAGCCATTTCACAAGTACAACAATACACTTCAATTGAGCTTAGACATACCAAATAAAACCACAAGTTTCTAGTTTTTCATCTTTCTTTTTTTTCAATATATATACATATATATAATTTGATTAGTAATCCAGCATGTCAACTTGTTTTCAGCAAGAAGCCGGAAAGTTTACCCAAAAAGAATTCAATTGTAATTGGCATATGGGAACAACTGTTGAGAAGGTCTGTATCAACAACCATAGAATATGTATATATGTACTGTAAGTTCCATAATACTGAGGAACTATCCAACTGATATAGCAATGTTTTTTTTTTTTTTTTTTCCCTCGAAGGAAAAAAGGGAAATTACAAAGAGCATTTATAACTCCTTGCTTTAATTCAGTTTCTTCAAAGAGCTGTAGAGAAATTACAAATCACAAAAGAAACAGGAAAACTTACTACCATGCTGTTCCCCAAAAACGAATGTAAGAGAGAGAATCCCGCCACGTGCTTATATCTGAAACTGGCACACACGAAGCAAAGCAACCGTCAGTAGAGCAGAAGAAGCAATAATCCTGATCTCCATCAGCAAGGATAAAGAATAGTTCACAAGCATTTTTAATAACAAGTTGAAGAAAACCAACTTACTTCAATCTGATAACAATCGCATAAAGCCATGGTCATGCAGTCAAAATATGTTTTTTCGATTATGAGTTGTGCCATAGAAAGGGGCAAAAGGCTATAGAAGTACCAAAAAGATTCAGAAACTTTCCTAATATTCTTCACTGTCAAAGAAAAACAAGTTATGGTGTTTGGAGGTCGCATTCAGAAGCTAGAAGTCCCATTTGATCGGTTAGAATTTCCAAATTTTGGTTTTCACCCAGTTGAGTTCCAAACACCATTCTTTCCATCTCTTCAATTTCCATTCCAGAATCAAGTTCTGCATTGTCATGCTCATCTTCTTCCTTATTCTCTGTCAATGGACTAGACAAAAGAAGCTGTTCCAAAATAGAGTCGTCATCAGACAGATATGGAAGAGAAATCGGCCCGTGACTTTCTGGCGAAAGTAATTTTTCATCCAACAGTCCTGAGGGGAAATCAATATTCATAAAAAAATCTTTCAGTTCATCAGAAGAAAGCTCTGATTCCAATGGTGTTTCTGAATCTAAAGTTGGCGTGCTTAGTGGTTCGGGAGATTGATCCATTGGCGGCTGATACCTCACTATCGTTCCATCAGAAGGAACTGTTACGTGATCATCCGTAACTCGCTTGAGTACACTCATGTTTGATTCAGCCATTCGCCAATTATTTTCTTTTGGCTGAAGCAGCTTAATCAAAAGCCCAGGACTTTGCATGGCCATCACTATAAATGAGAGCATTTGCTGTTGATTTTTTTCCATACCTTTAAGTTGTTCTCCGAGGACTACCAGCTTGCTCTGTGAGGTCTGCTGGTGCTGCCTGAGCTTAATGAGCTCCTGCATGAGAGCGTTCTTACCGGTCTTGAGACTCTCGACTTCTTTCCACAACCTGACATACTTGTCTTCTTCATGTGCTTCAACACTCTTGTCCTTTTGCTGAGACGATTTCTCACATGCTCCAACACTCTGGTCCTTTTGATGAGATGATTTCCGCTGAGCCATGACCTGAGACTGTTTCCTTCTACAGATATTGTTCAACAACTGCTTTTGGCCTTTGACAAATTGATCGTTCGCAAATTCCCAGTGATCAGTATCGATTTTTCTGAAGCCCTGCGTATTTAGGAAAACATCTATAAGCTCATAATGGAACTTCAGAAAATGTCATATATAATAATCAAAATATGTAAAATTGATCGTCTGCCTCTTGTATACCTTGTGTATACATAATTTGATTGTCAACCTTGACTATCAAAGGCACATTTGTCTCCCTTTCTATGTATTGTGGATTTTAAAGGATTTGTCTCCAAAAGAGGAGTACAACCAAGTGAGAAAAACCTTAAAAAGCATCAACGAGTGAAATTGTGATAAGTTGATGATTGCTGAAAGGCTAGTATTTCCATGTCACACAGAGTATTTTTCCATTCAAGAGAGAGTTCATATAGAACATAGAAGAAGAGAAAAAAACAATGATCATGACAGAACTACGATTGTTTGAGGCTAGAAAAAGCATTTGCTTAAATGGAAATTCCTTCAACTGCAACCAAGAAAATTCTTGTTACACCAAGCTCTACTTGTTTTGATGTAAAACATTTCCTGAAATAAATGTTTTTACATTTTCCTGCATTTGATTGAGTTTTAAAATCAGTAAAACAATTTATTTGTACAACATTTTACCTCCCATAACCCAAAAAATAACTTGCAGATGCAACTTCCACATGCTGTTTTGCTAAATAGTATAAACGCCTCTATTCTCATTCATGAACAAAAGAATTGAATGTTAGCCTTCCACACCCCTTCTGTTCTCTAATTTCAATGAAAGCAATTATTCTTTGAATCAGTTTTTGGTGGATTTTATAATTTCACTCCTTTGTTTTGCATGGGAAAATTTCGAGGTTCTGACATGGTGCTTTCCACGTCTTTGAACTGTTTGATAAAACATCTCTCCTACATGAGTTTTGTTGAGTAGCTTTGGCAAACACTAGGCAAGCGAATTTTACATGAAAAATATTTCACAATAGTAAATGTTTTACATTGAAGCAAATGAAGCATAAGAATCAAGGGATTTCCAGGATTGAGTAATGAATGAATTTATTAATGCTATTCAACGTACAATTTGATGTGACCTCATTAGGGTCATGAAAATACAAAGGCTTACATGATGAGATAAAAATGTGAAAAAGGAATTCTAAGGGATCAAAACGAGGAATGAGTTTCTTATATATAATATTGTTAAGATGGTTAGTGCAAAAGCCTTTTGTCCTTTAACTGCGACAGAGATTAGATTTAATGCTAAAATAGAGTTGTATCAACTTGCTTAGGGTGCAATGTCATCTGGAGGAGTGCATTTTACTAGTCAATGCATTTTAAACTGCATCTTAAAGCCAAGACAATATTGTATTCGCCTTCTTATTATCAAAGCAACAAACTGATTTAGCATTAACAGAGCCAAAAGAAGAGTCGATAATTTTATTTCCATGTTCAATTGCTAAATATCATAACTACAGTACAGATATGAGCATTGTCATCAAAAGAAAACATGCTAGTAATCTCATAAGATTCAAGGGAAGGTATTTATCAAAAAAAAAAAACAAACGATTCAAGGGAAGGTAATAGCTCTTGAACCCAAAGGTCGTAATCATATTGTAGTTGTGGTAAATGAAGTCTCATTTGCATTAGGAGCCAATCTAAGAAATTCCTAGCTTCTTTCTCGAGTGCAAGTCTACTGCACCCAATAAGCGCTTGCCCAGTATTCATTCTAAGTGGAGAATGTGCTTTTTGAAAAGCTTTTTTTTTTAAATTTTTTTTCGAAATAACACACCGAGTTGTTCACAATCACTCGAGCTCGGATCATTCAAGTTCACTGCGCCCACAAACATTTGCTCATTTAGTAATCAAGCCAAGTTCAAGTAAACCTGGCTTGACTCAATTAAATTTGCTCTGATTTGTGGTTTCTCATTTGTGTTAGATATTCATGCAAGTTTGCTATTTTATTAAGAGAATTGATACGAACTTCATTAAAAATAGACACCGTAAACAACCAGTTCTCCATAAACCAGATACAACACATTATATCAATTACCAACTAACAAATTAACATGACTTACGAGCCAGGGGGGAAAAAAATTTCAATTATGTTCAGTTGTTTATAGGAGTGTACACAATTTTCCCTAGACTGCTCCCAACCAGTACTAGCTCCTGTCATGAGGCTTAACCTGCCTTTTACAAAGAGTATTTGATGGTACTTTGATTTCACTCAAAAATATATTGCATTGTTTTTCACTTTCAAGTTAAGTTCCCTTCATGTGACAACCTTTCATGTAACTCTTCCTTTATATCATCCCTTTTAAATTCATTTGAGATCAAAAGCTGGATTGTTTTTTTGAAGTGATAAAGATAAAGCTCTCTAATACATGTAAGAATTAGGTTATGAAGAAGGTTGTTTCTATATTTTCTTGCAATTCTACATTTTTGCTTGCGTTATAGAATAAGAATAGATAATTGCTTCAGTGGTCTCTTCTCCTTCATCTTCTTTTTCTTTTATTGGCCCTGTTTGGCAATGTCTTTTTTGTCTAAAATAACCAATAAAGACAAAATAGGCTAAAATAGTCAATAAGAGAAAAAGCCAACCATCAAATAGTCAATGTCTTTTTTCTCTCACAACCATCAAATCAACTAAAAAAAAAGCCAATCAACTTCCCAAACACAACTTTTTTAGCTAGGCTAACCAAAAAGCCAACTACAATAATCAACTTCCCAAACGAGCTCATTATTTGGTATTTCATTGAGTTTTTTTGAGCATTTGTCCATCATAATAAAACTTTTTTTTTTCTTTTTTTTTAATTCCCTCAGCTGATTTTGTTATTTGTTTTGTTGTTCAATTTGTCCATTCATGTTCTGCTTGTATGTTATGTATTCTATTAGTTTTGGTGGAGCATGAGCTCTCACTAGACGTTAAAATTATTACTAATCAGTATTTTAATCTATTAAACCTTGGCCCAAGCAAGGATCAAAATTTCATTTCGGTATGTTGTTTCGATTATCTTGGAAACAAAGATGTTTCATAATCTTTTCGGATGGAAACGTTTCGGAATCATTTCAGCAATGTAACAGAAATGACAAAAAATTGAAAACGTTTGAAAATGTTTAGAAACAAAAACTAAAACCTATATAAATGTTGATAGATTCTCAATAATTAATTAATTGAACATGTTGAGGTCCATAAATATTAGAAACTTATAAACGAAAGGTTGAAAGGCTTAGGTGGGGAATTAGGTTGACCATTATAAGAAGAAAAAAAAATTTAAATGCAAAATTCTAGTAGTAATATTGATATATATATATATTTTTTTTGGGGGGGGGGGGGGGGGGCTATGTACTTTGAAGTAACAAAGAAAGAGAACAAGTGACTTAAATCATGCTTGTTTTATCTACTCCGTTCTATCTCACCTCTTCTCCTTTTTAGTTTCTCAGATTCTCTAATAATTTAATATTTTTCTTTATTATCAAATTTTATTTTGGCAAAAAGAGGAAATAGAAACTAGCATTGTTAATAGATGTCAAAAGAACTCATTATTTCGATATGTTTGGTGCATTTCAATATGTTTCGGTGAAAACACTTGAATTTTAGTATCCCACTAATTGTTTGTTTTTGTTTCCTAGAAAATGAAAATGTTTTAGTTGTTTCAAAGGAAAAGAAAAGGTGAAATTTATTCTTCATGCCCAAGTGGTAAAAGATTGGGTTTCAGTAGGTGTTATGTGCTAAGTTTGAAATAGCATAATAGTAGAAAAAAGAAATTGCAAACCTACTAATGATTAGCAGTTTACATTTATTTATATTATTTATTTTTATTTACATTTATTTATTTTTTCCTTTAACAGCTTTTACCTCCCTGACTTTTACATATGGAGAAGTCACCATCATCTGATTTTGGCTAAATGATTTTGGAATGAAGTGCAAACATCACAGTGTCCATCCAAATTGACAGAATGTATAATCCTTGAGCATTGTGGCACGAAAATCAACTATTTCCCTTCAAATTTGATGAGGGGAAGAGACATCAATTCCCTTTATTTGATTAACACTAAAACTAGCAACTCCTAATCATGTCATTACATATCTACCCTTACAATCAAACACTCAATTTATTCTTCTCTCTTTTCCTCTCTCTCACTTCAACCACCTCCACATACCACTCTGGGTACCACCCAAATCTACCATCCAACACCAGCCCAATCCACCCCTACCAACAAAACCATCTCTATAAAGACTGCTTTCAAACTTCATTCATTTGCCATAACTTAAGCACTGCATCCAGGATCTGTCATCCTTCCACATAGGCATACAACTGCTCCCACTGCTATTCAACCTAAGCCAACACTTTAGTTAGATACTTGTAGGCTCCACCCAATAAGCTAATGGATCTGAAGTTTCCCAATGTTCTCTGCTCCCTTTTTCTTAAGGATCAGAGCAACAATAGAGGCCTTCAAACTACTCTTAAAACTTTCCATGCTCAAAGAAATGATGCATCCCCATCACCTCTTCCTTAACCACATCCCAATAATGTTGGAAGAAAGCCAATGCCATGCCATTTGGAGTAGGAGCCTTGTCACCATTAAGAGATTTTAGAGAACCCACCACTTGCTCTTCAATGAAAGGTCTTTCTAGCCACCCTCTAAAGATACCTAGACAAACTGCATCCCATCTAACCTCGCCTGCCTCTCAAGAGCTTCCGATTACAAGAATTCAACAATTGCTTGTTGGATTTCTTTCTCCTCTGAAAGCTCTATGTTCCCAATCTAGATCCTTGTTATGAGGTTGTGTATCTAGTTATTTTTTCCCCAGAAGGCGTTAGGTTGTTAGCTAATAATATGGAGACTTTGTTTTACTTCATTCCCAATCTAGATCCTTGCTTTGAGGTTGCTGCTGGTTATTTTTTCCCACAAGCTGTTTGGCCGTTAGCTAGTAAATGGATGCTTTGTTTTCCTTAATATACTTGCCTCAGCAATGTGCATGCTTACCAATTACGTGGAACATTTAGATCCGTGCTTTGAGGTTGTGCCACCGATTCCTTTTCCACATAAGGTGTTTGCTAGTAATATGGAGATGTTTTCCTTCATATATTTGGAAGTAATTTGGACTAATCCCACATTTAATATGAAAAACAGTCTAGGACCCTTGAAAGCTCTCAAGTTGTAAGATAACAAAACAAGTATTATAGAAGGTGCATTATCAAGTAACTTGAAATCTATCCTCACTCCTTCAGTTTCCCAACTGACATTAGCAACCCATCAATGTCCCCAACCTAAGAAATAATTCTAATATTAGCAACTATGAATCTTGTACATTGCATCTCTTTCCACTATATAACACCGAAGTCACACACACTCCCATTGTTGAGCTAAATATCAAAGTAATTATCAAAATTTCATGAATTATCTACAACACAAAGTAACTAATAGCACAAAAACACCCAATAACAACTAAAAAGAAGACAAATTAACATGTCACCAGCAAATTGTCACCGACTATTTGTCCACCTATGGCTAGGCTAATAACGAGCGTGGGGACTATGTAGCAAGTGAAGCCCCCCTAAAACAAGTTTTGCAGTAAACCACATTATTTCCCAATTAACATTCAATAAGCAAATACAGAACCAAAAATCAACAATCGAAACTTGAAAGTGAGCATGATCACAATCAATAACTTTAACCCATATAAAAATGCCCAAAAGTAAAAGTATAGGGAAGAGAAAGCTCACATAGATATTGAGTTGCCTAATGAAGCTAGAGAAATTCTTGTGCTTGAAGTACTTAGGAAGCAATTCGGTTTCAAACTCGGTGACATCCGATATGACGAAGCTATCACCAGTCAAAGAACTCCACGAAATCACAGAGTCCGTGGACTGATCATCCACCATCTCATAGCATTTCAACAGAAAAGGCGGTACCACAGATCCATTATTCTCGGTCGATTTCACCATAATTCACCGATCAATCGATTCCAACCTAACTCAATCCAATTCAATTAGAAAAAATAATCAAAAACTGCTTAGGGTTTTACGATCTTATCAACTTTAATTTTCAGCAAAATCGATGTGTTTCGGTGAAAACTAAAACGAAAGAGATATGTGTGTGTAGATATAGAAATGTGTGTGGTTCTGAAAAGAGAGAGAATTGAGAGGGAAAATGGGAGGAAGGAGAAGGAGACGAAGACTGAGAGACTCGGAAGTCTCGCAGAAGATACTTCGCATTTGTAAACATGGCAAGTTTTTGAATATTTAGAGAGAGAGAGAGAGAGAGAGAGAGATTTTTTTTTTTTTCTTGTGTGGAGATAGAAAATATCTTGGGCTGTTATTGGGCCGGGTTTATCTCGAACCCGTACCTCTGAGTAGGGCTTGACTGGGCCTGATACGTGAAACTCGGCTGGATGGCCCGACCCAACTAAAATTAAAAAAGGAAAAATTATTATGTAGTTTTATGTAAGGGATCTATTTCTCTTATAATCCCAATATATTTTTAATAGATTAATAGGCTCACAGTTTTTTAAATTTATACCCAAAGGTCCCGTTTTTTATTTTCTTATCTTTTAAATGATTGTATTACTCTTTATTTTGAGATCTATATATACGTGAAAAATCAAATAATTGCTCCGTTCAAAAAAGAAAGGGTTAATTACACTAGTAGTCCCTATCATTTGGAACTAGTGTCACGTTGGTCCCTGACTTTTCAATTGTGACACATTTGACCATGAATTTTGAATCTTGTTCTAAATAAAGACAATTGAAAATATCATTAGATTTTTCAAGGGTAAAATCGTCAATTTGATAAAATATAAACTAATTTGACAAAAATAAATGTCAAAAAAATATTTTTAATTTTTTAAAAATTATTTTTATCCACCAATGATAAAATTATGTAAAATTAATAAAAATTAATAAAAATTACATGATTAATTTTTTAAAATTAATTTTACATAATCATCATCCAAACACATAATAAAAATTAATTTGGTAAAAAAAATAAATAAATGTCTACAAAATTTATCAATTTTACATAATTTTATTTTTAGTGGATAGAAATAATTTTTAAGAATTCAAAAATATTTGTTTGACATTTATTTTTGTCAAATTAGTTTATATTTTATAAAATTGACAATTTTATTCTTGAAAATCTAATGAGATCTTCAATTATCCTTATTTAGAACAAGATTTAAAATTCAGGATTAAATGTGTCACAATTGAAAAATCAGGGATCAAAGTAACACAAGTCCCAAACTATAGAGACTATTTGTGTAATTTGCCCAAAAAGAAAATCAAATATTTGCCTCTGCGATCTTGATTTCTCTTCGTTATGGTGATTTTATTGTGCTGTGTGGTCGATCTCATTGTGCTGTGAGGTGGATCTGGTTATTCGATCTGAATATATGTATATAGGCGATCTCTGCGTACGTTCTTTGTGTATGTGTGTGTATCTGGTTTGTATCTGTCGATACATATATTTATGTATCTGTCGATACATACATATACATATATATCTCTGTGTGTGTACCTAGTTTGTATCTGCGTATGTATATATAGATAAGCAAATTTGCATAATATATGGTTTGTGTTTTGCAATGTTGTTTTAGTTCTTTATTTTGTGATAAATTTTATTTGTTTGATATTTATTTTGTGATTTTTGTATGTGATATAGTGTAATGATTTTGATTTTGTTGATTTTGTTTGTTGTATAGTGTAATGTGTTTTGAATTTATAGTTTGGAATTGTGAATTTTGATATTTTGATACTGATATGTTATAACTGTATAATTTTGTAGTTTGGAATTGTGAATTGTGCACTGTTGGTATTGATATATTGTAACTGTATAATTATGCAGTTTGGAATCTGTGAACAATTGTTTGCTGGTTTGTGATTCTGTAATATGGAGGGGTGTTTCATGTTAATGTGCAAATACAGTAATTCTTGTGCTGCTATTAAGATTAGTGAGGGATGCAGTTATCATGAAGTTGTTGAAAAAATATCTGCAAAGTTCAAGGAGTTGAGTGTTGGTAACTTTTGTTTGTTTTTCTCTATTCCTAGATATTCTAATTGTATTGTTGAATGTGATGATAATTTGGGGAATATGCTGTCAATGGTAGGTTGTAGTGGTTCTTATGTTGTTGATGTTGTTGTGGATGATAAGAGAATTGTGGAGATTGATGATGATAATTCTTGTAGGATTAATTCTGTAATTTGTGAGAGTTCTTTGGTTAACGATTGTGATAATTTTGGTGGTTTGTTGCCTAGTTTTTATCTAGAACTAGAGAAAGTTTTGTTGTTTGCTAGTTGGGAGGGGATTATACATAATGTTGGTCAAGAATTTGAAGGTGGAGTGCCGGCATTCCACATTGCATTGGCTAAGTATGCAGTTGAGTATGGTTTTGCAGTGAATTATTTGAAGAACAATGCAACAAGAGTAACTACTGAATGTATGATGAAGTTGTCTACGGGTTGTAAATGGTTTGTGCATGGAAGGGTGTTGATGAATTCCGGTATTTTTTTATAATAAAGTTAGATAATGTGCATATTTGTGGGGTTGTCGCTCGTAGATCTTGTAGCAAAATGGTTGGTTCTACACGTATGTTTGATATTGTGCATAATGACATTAGTGATAATCCGTTGATTCATCCTATTAAAGTTAAAAAAAAAGTTGAAGAAGTAATATGGTATAGATGTTTCTTATCGGATTGCATGGTTAGGAGTTGATAAGGCAAGAGGTGGGTTGTTTGGTGATTTTGCAACTTCTTTTGACCAACTTCGATGGTACCTTGAGACGGCTATGAGAACGAATCTGGGAAGTGTGTTTGAATTAGATGCGGATGAAAGTAGTGGGTGTTTTCGGAGATTGTTTGTGGCATTTCATGGATGTTTGTATGGTTTTCAATTTTGTCGTCCGTTGTTGTGTGTTGATGGTACATTCTTGAAGGGGCGTTACAAGGGTCATTTGCTTACAGCAACATCAAAGAATGGTAATCAAGGTATGTATTTATTTGCAGTTAGTATAGGTTTGGTTTGTTAGTGTGTTATTGTATTGTGAGTCTGCTAATTTTTGCAGTTTCATGTTATTTTGTTTGCAGGTCTGTTTCCTTTGGCTTTTGCGATTATTGACATTGAAAATCAAGATAATTGGATGTGGTTCTTAAGTCAGTTGTTAAAGGCTATTGGTTCAGGCTGGAGATTGACCTTTGTGTCTGACCGTCAACATGAATTGCTAGACGCTCTTTCAGTGGTTTTTCCCAATGCATATTATACATATTGCTTAAATCATTTGAAGAGAAATTTAATTGACAAATTGATGGGACTTCGTACTAACTATAAGCTGAGTTTAATGAAAATATTAGTTAAATGTGCTTATGCGCCAACTGTTGCTTCTTTTCAACATTATATGGAGAAATTGAGGCGTATTGTTGGGAATGGTAGAGTTGATAGTATGTTGGATGGTTTGCAAAATGATAAGTGGGCCAATGCATTTTTTAAAGGGAAACGATATGGTGAGATGTCATCTAATGCTGCCGAGTCTTACAATAATTGGATTGGTGGGGCCCGTGAGTTGCCTATTGCTTGTATGGTTGATATGATTAGGGTTCAAATCATAACTCAATTGTCTAATAGAAGAGCTGAATCTAAAAGATGGACTTCGAAATTGTGTCCAGTTATGGAAAAGAAGTTAGTGAACTCTTTAAAGCTAGCTAAGTCTTGGGATGTGATTGTTACTAGTGATACTGTGCTTGAGATTCATTCTTCTATTTCTTTTTATGTTGATATTAGTAGGTAGACTTGTTCTTGTCATGAATGGCAATTGAATGGTTTTCTTTGTTGCCATGCTGTGCACGCTTTGCGTAGTAGTGGTAGAGATGTGTATGATTTCATTGATCCGTTTTTTCATGTAAATTGTTTTAGAGAGTCATACAAGGAATCTGTTTATCCAGTGACTTCAAGTGAGAGATTTGACTTTGAAGGTGCCGGTAGTTCGATTATCAAACCTCCTATAACGAAGAAGCAGCTCGGGCGGAACAAGAAGAAAATGATACCTTCTAGGGGTGAGAATGTGAAGCAAATCAAGTATGTGAGGTGCTTGAAATATGGGAATCACAATAAGAAGACGTGTAAGGCTGCTATTTGAGGCCACGGTCTATTATTTTGGATTTGTATTTGAATTTGAGGAATTATAATAATAAAAAATGTGATACTTGGTATTATGGAAGTAATGAATAAAGTTGGTTGAATTGTTTTTTATTTTTTGATGTGTTCTTTAGTTATTGAAGTTGTTTTGTAACAGTTTTGTTTTTTTATTTTTTTATTTTTTTGTGGATTTGGTTGGTTTTATTTTTATGGAATACTGAGAAGGTTATTAAAAATTTCTTATTGAAACTGTATAATATTGAAATGCAGTTTTACTACATGATTTATTTATTTCATATTTCGTAGTGATGAAACCGTAAAATTTTACAGTTTTATTTGCAATTTTGAAATGTAGTTCATTTATTTGTTGAGTCATGAAATTGGATGCATAATTGTGTAGCATAATTTTTGTTTGAGTAATGAAACTGCATAATTTTGTAATTTTGAGAATTATGAAAAACGACCTGATGAAATTGCATAATTTTGCAGTTTTAAGAATTGTTAGAAATAAACTGATGAAACTACATATTTTTACAGTTTGAAGAATTATTAGAAACAACATTTACTGTATGAAAATATATGCAACCACAAACAAATACATAAACAATTAGAAGAACAACCACAATAATAATAACAAGAAGAAGAGTAACAACAATATCAATGACAACAATAATTTTCACCATAATAATCAGAAGAAGATTATTCCCAAAAGCATATAAAGTACTTGTCACATGTCACATGTTAAAAAAAAAAAAAAAAAAAAGAGGTACAAAATATGTTCACTTGAATATTTGTATTGTCAAGAAGTTTGTTCATTGTTTCTATGGTTTGATATATTTTGTCAACATTTGGTAGTGCTTGAGTTTCCAAGATCGGTTCTCGTCATTGAAGAATTGATTGATGATTTCTGTTCGAAATTTGACCCACTTAGTTGGTCAAAGTGATTTCTGCACACGTTGTCAGTTGATATATTGGTTGATAATATTGCAGACGGCGACTGCACAATCATTCCTACAAAGTTTTAGATGAAATTAATTAGTTAGATAAAACTGCAAAATTTAGCATATTGGAACATTAGTTTATTAATTTTGTATCTTACGAGTGTGGGGTTTGTTGTGGGCATTCCTCAATTGATGCAATTACTGTCTCGCACTCTTGAGATGATAATATGTTTCCTTGACTGCTGAATAATGCTTTATTCCATCTCAGTTGATGTTGTTGCTACAAAATAGTTACTGGGTGTTTTTGTTAGTTATAGTGATGAGTTGAGATGTTTTGAAATGAATGGAACTACGTAGGAAATTTTATTTAACTTACAATTTCCTTTGCAATTTAAAAGTGCTTGTTGTGGCAATCTTTTGCTGGTTTCAAAGAGTCATAGTGCCTCCATATCCCATTAACATTGTCAAAGACCACAATTGTCCAATGGTTGTCGTGGTTGATTGTGAAATGGATATATCTGTTTTTCATTGCTTCTGGAAAATGGTTGTCCATCATTTTTTCTCTTAGTGTTTGATCTTGGTTTTGTAGTGGAGTCTGTAATTTATATATAAAACTATGTAGTAAGAGATGTTAAGAAACTAGAAAATTTTGCAGTTTGAATAATATTGAAAGGTATGTTAAGTTTTGCTTACATTGATGAGTGTTGAGAAAACGTAAGATCTTCTCGCGTATGGATTTCTTGCAAAGGCTCAATTATGTTTCTCAAATTCTTCAATAGATGGTTGGAGTGCCAATTTTATTTCTGAGAATGCATCAATGATCTGAAACATGTTATATATGAGAATGTGTTAGGTTTATGGAATAGGTTATTGAATATGAACACAAACTGTAAATTTGTGCAGTTGGAGACCTACATTCCCATATAAGGGTTCCTTGTTGGTCAATTTGCATATATCTGAAAAGTACACTCAATTTTCATCTTCGTTGCCAGACCAGACACAAGCACTTGATTGTGTGTTGTTGATGAGTTGAATTTGGTCTTGGTCTTTTTTGGATAGGCTATGCCAAACCTTGTTTGTTTTGCGGCATGAAATGGCGAGTGGCTTATTTTGGATTGATGCTTCCTTGAAATCATCATCACTTTCCAATACTTGAAGTTGTGTGTTCTTTTGATTGGCATCCTCTTTTGGGCTGGTTTCAGCAGTAACTTCTTCCTCTTGGCCAATATCTTCTTGCATCTTTTCTTTCTGCTGTTGTTTTGCTTCATGAGCACCCTCTTTTTGCTCGGATTCAGTAGCAGGTTCTTTCTCTGTTTCAATTTCTTCTTTTTTCTTTTCATTCTTCTTCTCTTTTTCTTCATCGGTACCCTCTGTTGGTTTGGGTACATCAGTAACAATTTCTATCTTGTTCCTTGTATCTTCTTTGGCTTTTGTCATTGGTTGGTATTCAAAATCTAGGTCATGTGCTTGTTTTCTTGACTTTTGTTTGATTCTCTTGACCATTGATCTTTGTTAGAGACTGCCAGTTTTTTTGGCGGACATTTCCTTCAATTGATCTTCTTTTTTCGCAATTCAGCCATGAATTTTTGTCCCATTGCTTACATTTGAGCTCTCATGGTTGATATGAGCTTGTCCTTGTCGTCCTCTTTGGTTGATGTTTGTGCTTGGTCATGACCTATAAAAATGTTAGATTGTGTTTTGGTTAGTTTAATTAAATTTTGTAGTTTGCTTCAGTATTAGACAAGAGTTTACCTTGTGCATGAAATGTGTCAGATTTCTCTTGGAGTTCTTCTTGTTGTTTTGTCCTTTGTTCTCTTTTTTCATGTTGTTGTTGTTGTTGTTGTTTGTCTGTCAGTTCTTGTCCATTGACTTCTTGTTGTTAGTTTGTTTGTTGTTCTTCTTGTTCTTGTTGTTGGCCTTCTTCTTTATCAGTGTCTTCTTGTTGATCACCTTTTTCTTCTTCTCTTTCTTCTGCTTCATCATTGTCTTGTTGTTCATCAGCTTCTTCTTCTTCTTCTTCAGCTTCTTCTTCATCAGTCACTTGTTTTTTTCCATCATCACTCTCTCCTTCTTGTTCATCACTTTCTGGTTCTTTTTGTGGTTTTTGCTTTCTTTTTTTTTTTTTGGTTCTTCTTGTTCTGATTCTGATTCTGATTCTGATTGATGTTTTTCTTTGAGAAAGTCATCCTCATCATTGTCTAGAAGTCTTTTTTTTTTTTTTGTTGCTTTTGTTTGTTTTTTTCGCTTATTGTCCTTTTTGTGGTCATGTTTCTTTGCTGAAGAGTTTGTTGATGTGCTTTGATTGATATGCAATAACTGTATTTTTTGTTCAGTTGGGACTAAAGCACTTTGGTCAACCTGCATTGGAACAATGTGACATATATCAGTAATACTGTAAAATTGGTTAGTTTCATAAGATGAGTTGTACTGTGAGTAATGTGGGTTAAGTGTCGAAATATGTTGTTTGAAATGAAAATTTTTACAGTTTTATAATATGAGTGATGTTAAATAGATTTGTGCGTTTAAACTATAAACTTTTGCAGTTTCATAACATGAGTGATGTTAAATAAGTGTGTGCTTTGAAACTGCAAACTTTTACAGTTTCATAATATGAGTTAAGTGTTGAATATATGTTGTTTGAAACTGAAGAATTTGACAGTTTCATAACATGATTTTTACTATAATGATTGTGAAAGGAGTGTTGAATAGATTTGTGCTATGATAGTATAGAAGAGTTTGAATACCTTTTCAAAGTGAGCAAGGCTGATGTGTTTCCACTTGGAGTACATTTTGCCAAGGTTCCATTTCATAAATCTTGGGAAGCCTTTTTTGTTGGATGGTCGGAGGAGTTTACTATGCTCACAGTACCAGTACTGTAAAAAAAAAAATTGAAATATGTTAGATAGTTAGAAATAGGTGGATGTTTGATATTTTTGTGTGAAGTAGTTTAGTAGTATATTTACCAAGATTAACATGACGCATCCAGTGACATGCCTTAGGTTGTTGTTTGCATTTGCCATTGAATTCATCAGTGTGTCTTTTATTGCCTCAACCCAATTGTACTTCTTGATGTTGTTGAGATTGTCAACATAGTTGAGGAAACTCCAACTGAGTGTATGGCCTATTGTAGGCATGAGAAGTTTCAAGCACAAGTAAAGGGTGATGACCCTTGCAAGATCTTGATGATTATTGGTTGATTTTCATTTTTTCGTTTGTTGAAACATTTTGGTCAAAGACTTGCTATCCAATCTCATTACTGATTTGCATCTTCATTTGTAAAGTGCAAGGTCAAAAATCCTTTGGTCTTGCATAGGATTTGGTAGTGATGCTGTCTTCTCTATAGTCGATACCAAAAATGAGCTTGACATCACTATTTCTGAGTTTTTTTTCCTTTTTGCCAAGTATAAATGCTCTTTTTCTTTTGTTGTAGAGTGTTGTCATTTCTGCTACAATGGAATTGTAATATCTGCACCAAAAGGCCTTCAGTTGTGTTGAGGAGAGAGCATTTATGATGGGCCAAAAGGGGCTTTTTCCAGCTCTGTCTGTTGGGCTTTTGTGAGTTTGACCTCCTTCAACAGTTTGATTACTGTTCCGATGTTGGAACGGTAATTAAACTATTGGACTCTCTTTGCAGGGACTGTTGCTTTTTTCCTTTTTGATGCCTTGGTTTTTGTTTTGGGAGTTGATTGGCTTTCTTGGAGCTTTCTTTTTTTGGTAGGAGGAGCTTCTGGTTTTTTTGTTGGCTTTCTTTTGTTTGTTTTTGTTGTGGTTGGAGGTGTGGTTGGTGTTTGTTGTGTGGGTGGGGTCTGTGGTGTAGTTCTTGGGTTTTTTCTTGTAGGTAGTGTGGTTGTTTTGTGAGTTTTTTGGTGGGGTCTGTGGTGTTTGGTTATTTTTGGTTGTGGTGGTTGGGTTTTTTGTGGAGGGGGAGATGTTGGTGGCATTTTAGTGGATACATGCAAAGGATTGTCAAAAGGGGAGATACTTAAATCCCTGATTGGATTTTTGGGCATATGGGTTTGTTTCTTCCAATATCTTCCAACAACTATTTTTGAAAAAATGAAAGTGACTACAAGGCATGAGTAATATAGTGACAAAACTGTATAATTTTGCAGTTTTATATGCAGTTTAATATGAAGTTGTATCTATTTATTGTTAATAGTTACAAAACTGTATAATTTGATAGTTTGTTTGCACTTTATAATAAGTTATCTATTTGTTTTGAATAGTGATTAAATTGTGTAATTTTGTAGTTTCATTTGCAGTTTGAATAAATTTAGATATATTACTTGTAGAGTGATGAAATGAAACTGTATGATGTTGCAGTTTTTATAAATAGTATCAACAATAAGAACATCCCATTGTATTTTGTAAACAGCAACAATATCAACGAGAAGATTAAGTATTTAACGAAATGTAGCAACAATATGAAGAAGAAAAGCTAATATTGAACAACAAGAAGAAGCAAGAGCAACAAGAATGAGAATCAGGTGTTGAATGTGTAAAAACAGGGATCTATATGTAAAAACATTGGATTAGATTATTTAAAAACATGGGACTAGAATGTTTTAAAACAGGGGATTATATATAAAAAAGGGTTTATACATTTTAAAGTATGTAAAATGTGTTTTACAAGGTTTTTTTTTTATGAAAGTGTTATTGAAATGGTATATACAAAATATGAAAGAATAATGTACAAATTTGAATGAAAAATAATGGATAGGTGAAGAGAGATGTTACTTTTTTTTCCCTATTTCTGTGAATCGGAAGTTAGGAACTATGAAATTTCTTCAGAGTGGTGATGGTTCTTCGTGTTGTTGAGAGTCGCCGATTGGAGAATATGAACGGCTTGGTGTTGTGTTGAAGATGAACGGTTTTGTTTTGTGGTTAGGGTAGGGTTTCTGAGGGAATGGAGTCGAACGGAGGAGAGATGGAGGACTGAGAATGCAATCTCGAGCGGCAGAGATGTGACAGTGTACTGATCAGACTGAGATGATTGTGGGTGATGATTGCGAGCATGTAAATTGGATGATATATTGTGGGTATTTTCGTCTAATTGATAATTTGAGAACTTGATGGAGTATTAAATTTGTTTTGGGCCTAAATGGGGCATGATATGTTGGGCTTGGACCTTTGGGTCAGTTTGCCATTAAAAAAAGTGAACTTATCAAAAGTTTCATACACAAAATTTAAAACTATTTAATCCCAAAACAAAATACTTGCATCTCGAAGGGGTTGTTTGGGGTGTCCTAAATAAGTGCACTTTTTGTCTTTTTAGACTAAAAAGTTGAGGGAAAAAATATGGATGTTTGGGTTAACTTTTTGACTTTTTATGAAAAAATGTGTATTAAAAAATTGTATAAATTAGTGTGTAGGGAAAAATTAGGATTAGGAATTGTGCAGCCGTAATTTTTGACTTTTGGTGAATAGTGATAATTTTTTAACTTTTTGGCTTTTTTTTACACTTCCCAAACTTGGGTTAGTCTTATATATTTTTTAATTATTTCCAAAAAATCTTTTTTTTAAAAAAAAAAAAAAATCTACAAATGCTGCTACATCCCATTACTGTCGGATTTCTATCAGACAGTCATCGGAGACTCGCCAGAAGGTTCAACATCACCGGGAAGTTGCTGGAGTATCGTCAGAAGTTCATCAGAGTGTTCTGAACATCAATGGAAGTCGCCGGAATATTCAAAACATTCGCTGGACATTAAGAATATTATTAGAGATTCATCGAAATGTCCAGAATATTGTCCAAAAAAAAGGATAGATAGAGAAATTAGAGGGAAAAAATATAGCAAAATGTGCTAAATATTGATAAACTAAAAGAAAAAAAATGTACTGACAAAAAATAGCAACAATGGAAAAAAAATGTTATTTTTCAATTTTTTGTTGGGTTTAAACAAATAATCTCTAATATTGATCAAACTGAAAAGTAAGTTTTGAAACTGTAAAATGTTATAGTTTCAAATCAAAAATCTATTAAGCATTTATCCTTATTAATTAAACTGAAAAACATGTAATGAAACTGTAAAATTTTACATTTCTAAAGAATGTTATAAAACTGTAAAATTTTATAGTTTTAGCCATGATTCATTCTAGTGCCACAAAAATTAAAACTGTAAAATTTTACAATTTTCATCACTTGTAACTAAAACTCAACAACAACTTATTTAGAATTTAAAAATTTTCTCCACTAAAACAGGAAAAAAGAAGTGTATAGTAGAAAAATTGAAGAAAAATTAAAAGATCAAAGGAGATAGCCAAATATGGAAAGGATTGTACTCCAGTAACTATTTTTTGTTTAGATCTAGTCGGATCTGATATAAATCTACTCAGATCTATGAAGATCTATTCATTTTCTTCGTCAGAAATATATCTTCTTCATCGTTAGTGAGGGTGAAGTAAGAAGTCACTGATTGGTGGTTGCAGGTGAATCTTAATCGATGGTAGTCATTAGTCGCAGATAACTATATATCAGAAAGAGAAAGAGAAGAAGTAAGACGTGGTTGTCTACCGACAATCGCTGGAAATCAGAAAGAGAAAGAGGCAGAGAAGAAGAAAAACATTATAGGACTTTTGAGTATAAACAAAAAGTTGTGGGACTAAATAGGTCACACCTTTTTCAAAGAGGATTTCTTGATAATTTGCCCATTAAAAAAAAGGGACTCGTGTGTAAGTCTTAATAGGTAAATTTATTATTCAATAAGTCCTATGATAATTACTGGTATTTTTTTATCAAACATGATTAAAAAAATATCACTAATTGTTAATTTTCAGCAACATTTTAGAAATTTTGTCACAAAAACTATCATTAATGATAAGTTTTAGTAATAGTTTAAAAAAATCGTTACAAAAAAGTCACTAATTTTTAACTTCCAACGACAGTATGAAAAATTCGTCACAGAAAAATGTCATTAATTGTAAGTTTTAGTGACAATTTATAAAAATCATGACAAAAAAAAGTCATTAATTATCAATTTTTAGCGTCATATGCAAAAAATCGTCATAAAAAATTATTTTTAGTGACGATTATATTAGGACTTATTTTTAATAAAATTTGATAGGAATTAAGTCCAATTATTAGGACCTATTGATAATTTAACCTTAAAAAAAATAAATAAATAACAAATCATTGTTGTTTTGGAAAAATAATTACAGATTAATGATAAATTTTAGAAAAATGTTTGAGACCCTTAATAAAATCCTCACAATTTCACTCACAATGATGTGAAATGATAAGTGTCAACTTTTGATTTGTTACATACTCAATTATATAGGGTTTTATTTCCTTGCCACATCATTGATGGTGTATTTGAGGGTCTCAAATATAGGTCTCTAGCATTACTCTTGTAACGCCCCAATAATAACAACAACCATCTCATGATGCTCAACAAAAAACACAAGCTTGGGAAATATCAACCTTTCATTTATATTTCTTTACCATACAAAAGTTGACATATGCATGAATATATTCATAAATTATAGATTCTGAATCTATAGCTGTCACGACCCAAACCCGTCCCTATGGGTTTAGCACCGTAACCGGCCAGTAATCCGATGATTACCGAAAGCCT
Source organism: Camellia lanceoleosa (assembly GCA_025200525.1). Classification (NCBI taxonomy): domain Eukaryota; kingdom Viridiplantae; phylum Streptophyta; class Magnoliopsida; order Ericales; family Theaceae; genus Camellia; species Camellia lanceoleosa. Next base: position 34,518,596 of record CM045769.1, on the reverse strand, counting down.
GCTTAACATAGTAGCATATAGGGGAGGGACACCCCCCTCCCTTTTGTCCCTCTTTGGTCTTTACTTTGGCTCACATAGTAGCATGCATTTTTAGCCTCATATGCCTTCATTTCAGAGCTTATTTGGGTGTCTTGGATCATATATCATCTCTATTTTTGGTTGGTTTTGTGGTCCTTAGCATGCTCCTTATACTTGCTTTGTAATACTCTAGTTTGCCTAGAAATGAGCCACGGATTTAAGCCATATTTCTTGCATGTATGAGCCTCACTTCATGAAGATATTAGCATCACTTTGCCATGTCTAGAGGCTGTAGGCCACTGATTTTGCCATGTTTGGTATGTTTGACAAAGTTGTCTTGCATTAAGGCTTGTTAGTCTTAAGATGTGAGTTCTTAGCATGCATTTGGTTAGGCTATTTAGATGATTTGGAATCATTTAATATGTTATTTCAGTCCCTATACCAGGTTTATATATCTCCATTTGTCATGCCTTCCATGCTTTGAAGTATTGGTCTCTTATGCTTTAAAAAGGGTGTTGTGCATGCTTGCATGTTTAGAGCATTTTGGGGCTGTCATACCAAGGTTTTTGGGTGTATTTATGCATGATAGAACTCTATTTTTGCTTACATGATTCATGTCATGAGTGGTCTTGGTAATGGTGGAGGAGTGTTCCCTTTTGGTGCCCTAGACTTGGCCCCATTTGGTTTGCATATTGGCATGTACATTGGTCACAATCTTGGGTGTTTTGCCACTGTTTTGGGTTGGTTTGAAGGCTGCCCCATTGTAGTTAAATCCACCATTGCATGCTTGCCTCATGTTTGTTGCTTAATTGATTCATTAAGTGTTGCTACATGTTAGTCCTATCGCCTAAATTGCCCATGTTTGCATTGCATTTGCACCTTGCATGTTGCATTACATTTGGCATGTTGGCATTTTAGTATTAGGTTGCATCATGGAGCCATGTTTGCATAACATGCATTGCATTACTTGGTTTGGGATGTCAAACCAAGTGTAAGGGTTGAGATGAGTTCATACTCCAAGTGATGCAACTTGTCTCAACTCATGGTCACTAAGGCCCTTGACCTTGACATGATAGGGACTTAGTTCTCATTTGTGTGTTGCATGCATATTGATATTGAAATGCAATCTTGGTTCCTTAGGCTATCATGCACCAAGATGCATAATTGATGGCCCAAGAACCAAGGGTCATGCTCCCTTGAGTCCCAAACATGATAGGGAAGCATTGGCCATGCTTACATATGCCTGAAAATTCATGCCATGCACTGCTTGTCTGCTGTTGCTGTCAAAACTGTCTCCTGCAGGAATTTTGTGCCGACCGGCATTATATAGTGCCGACCGGCACTATATGGGTGGCCGATAACATCATTGACAGCCGGTGACTATTGTACACGGCCGGTGGCCATCCCTCCCAGCCGATGATGTTCTGCAATGCTCATAGAAGGTTCTCTGGGACTTTGACAGTTTTCAGAGAAGAAAAGGCAGTAAAACAGAGGCAACAGTGGCATGGTGCGGACTTTCCGGGCGAGTCGGATTCGAGCATGCATCATTCGCATATCCCGAGGCAGGGCTGAGGCCCCCTTCTTTTTACATTTGATTTAATTTGATAATTAGAAATTTCTGTAATAATTTATTTATTCTGTATTCGGACTGTATTATTTTTGGACTGTATATTCTTTTGGTCCCTCCGAGAGAGGGCATAATTTGTAATAAGTGTGGGTGAGTGTGTGTATGCCTTCCAACCCCCACTTCTTTCTTCCCTTTTATTTACCTGCTTATGATGGTAGATTAGGGCATATTTATTTTAGCATACCTTATGCAATGCATGCGTGCATCCATGCATTTGTTTACATGCACTGGGCTCGGTACATCATACAAACTGCATTGTATTTCAATTTCCAAATTGAATACTTGTTACTTGTAGCATTTCACATGCCATCTTAGGATAACCGAGCCTACTCTAACTGCACCTCTGTATGTGTTGCATTAGCCACTTAACATGAACTAGGATCATGGATATGATTACTAACTAGTTTCTGTTTTGGCTTGGAGTACTAGGTGAGCTTTTATGCTTTAGCATATCGCATTCGTGTGAATGTTGCCATAATAGCATGATTACCATGAGGCTAGCTGCTTATGTGATATAACTGCTTGAATGCCTGTGGATGGAGGTTGAATTACCTAAATTGGGACAATGCATTAAAACTATGAGTTTTAAGCCCCCTAGATAGTGGCAAAACCATCTTTTTCTAAAGCCCACTTGAGGGTGGCAAAACCTGCATTTTAGCCTAGTTGCGAGTAGCAAATCATTTTCAAAACAAACTTACAATGTTTTGTTCCAATTTAGGCGATTTGGTCTATACTTGTTTGTCAGTCATAACATAGTAATTCTAGGCTAATAACCTAATAAGAACACATAACGCTTTCAAAATTGGGTATCACGGTTAGTAGGCCGGTCTTTTCGGACCGAGGAGAGGGTGCTCATAGTGACCTTCCCCAATCGTACCCAAGTTCGAGCCGAGGCAACTTTGGTGATGACGGACACGTGGCATTTGGCACCGAGTCGGGGTTTCCTAAATTTCCCATTAAAAACATTTAGGTGGCGACTCAGATTCCGCAAAGCGCCATGTTTGGCACTTCTTTCAAAAAAATCTGTTTTCAAAACGATTTGCCAGAATTGGACTCTTTGGTTCAGATTACGAACCGCAACAAGCAAAAAGGGAGTCCGAACTGTAGCGTGAAGCCCACGGGCGCGTCTACAACCATGAAGAAAATGAAGAATCAGAAGTTACCAGAAAAGCCCAGTGATTGGCTAGTTCAACAATGCTCTTCCTCGAAGGAGCAACTATTCTATCTCTGTTTTCGGTGATTTTTGGGTCTTCTTTATCCATTGAAAGGGTTTATTGGTTCTTATTAGAACCATTTTAGAGAAAAATAGACTTCATAGACGAAATTGATGGGCAGAGTTAGAAACGATTATTAATAGATCGATTGAGGGGGTTTGAAGAGGAGCTCTCAAAATCGATCTTCTTCATTGCATTGGGTTTTCTTTAGAAACAAATAAGGTAAGAAGAGTTTATTTGCTGCTGAACCAGTGCTTCAAATCCTCTCTCTTCTTTATCTCTTCTAGGTTTTGCAACTTTTAGAACCCAATTAGAAGCGATTTTTTATTTATTTTTTATTTATTTATTTTTTTCTCTCGGTCTTTTCTCTCTTTTGTTTTTGAACCCTAAAGCCAAAGAGTTTGTATTTTGATAATTTTTTTTAAAAAAAATATTTTTGGTGATTAACCCCAATTGGGCGATGAAACCTAGAGAAAGAGAAGAGTTTTTTTTTTTTTTTTTTTGATTGATGTTGGAGTTGAAGAGTTGGGGTTTTTTTTTTTTTTTTTTCAATTTTTTGGTGTTTGGTGCTCAAAATTTTCATTTTGGCACTACTTTTTTTTTTTTCAATCGTACCTTTCACGATAGCAAATGCATGTCGTGAAAAGTGTAATATTATAAACGGTTGGCTTTTTTTGCATCGTGGAAAGTGAAATTTTTAACGGCTGGCTTTTTGTGTGCCATGAAATGTTCAATATTTTTAACAGCTGGTGTACGCGTGTCGTGTAGAGTTGATGTATTAACGGCATACTATATGCACGTCATAGAAAGTTTTATTATTTACGGCTAACATTGCAAGCCGAAAAAAATTATCGTTATTAGCATTCACGACCTACACAATAGACATGTCGTGGTTAAGAAATTATTTATGACATACAAAAAAAACAAGTCGTAAATGTGAGAAACCACTGCTTGCATTTACTGTATGTCGTTGATGTGAAGCCGTAAAAACTTAACTTTGTTGTAGTGATGCGTTGATGATCGTCAAGCATGGTATAGTGAGATACCTTCAAAAAGGTCACCTCCGTAAGTGTGAAGTGGGGCTATTTCTTTAAGAATTGACAATGCCAAATTCTTTAAAAAAAACTCATTGAACTAGGTGAGAACAGAATGATAATTGGAGAAACTCCTGTGTGAGGCCTACTGTCTTAGTTTACACAAATGACAAAACAGTTCAAGACATCATATTCACTGGTCAGCGAGTAAATCTAATGGGCTTTCACTAAGAAAGGTTCAAGGCCAAAAGTTACATTCTCTGATACAGGGTTATTCTATGTGCTCTCTCTCCGAATCTTTGTTGTCTTTTGTTCTTTTTTTATTCAGCCAATTTTATTCATGTGGGGGATTATTAGAAAATAATTTTTTTCCGGCAACTTTAATTTGAGATTAAAGTGGAACCTAACAGCCAATTGAGGTGGGTTCGAGTGGGTTTGTATTATCTTACGTGAGAAGATTACAATACGAAAATAATGAGCCAAAACCATCAAGTAGTGAATGAGAATTGTCTCATAGAGTGAGCATCAATAAAAATTGAATTTAGATTTGGACTTAGTCTTAATTTGGACTAGGCCTAGGCTTGTGTTTGTATATGTACTGGGTTTAGTCTTAGACTTGGGTTTGGTTTAATCTTAAGCTTGGGCTGTGTTGTGCTATGTTGGGCTTAGCTTGTTTATATGTTTGAGATTGAGTTTGAATCGGGTTGTAACCCACATCTGTATTCATTTTGTAGCCCATTTGGTTTAATTTTCAAAGTTATGCATTATATATACATTATGATTTATATAATGCTTTTGAAGTTTTTAACTTTTGTAACTTTAGCCCTAATGGCTAGAGTTGATGACATTTGATGCCTTTAGTTAATGGCAATTAATGTCATAGCCTTCATGGTTAGAGACTCCCGTACTTGTATAAATAGAGATCTTTTCCCTCCAACTTGGTAGGATAATTTTGAAGAGATTTTTGAAATGGAAAATGGAGATGGTATTTTGAGATAATAAAGTTGGGGATGATTTTTAGACCAAAGATATTTTTTTTATCTTGTTTTTGCTAGCCCCTTCTTTGATTCTTGTTAGAGAGAGAATTCCATCATTGTCAAGTTTGTTGAAACTATTCAGAAAGTGTTTCTGCATTATCTGCTTTCGACCGTCGTATCTTATGAAACAGATGTTGGCGTTCCTTCAGCACCCATTGGCGAGGTGGTGAATCTGCTTTGAGGAAATTGTATATACCACAAGTTTCGATTTGCATCATTTATCTTTTGTTTTTCAAACTTTTTGATTTAATCTATTTCTTGTATATATATATATTTTTTGTATGTTCATGTGAATCCATCTTGTAATATATTCTAATATTGTTATCTATTTTCTAGTCTTGTGTTTTCTTTAATAATTAAAAATAAAATTGTTTTGTCTTTCTTGTTTTTGATTTATATAATTTAGTTTTCTATTATCGAGAAAAATACCAACAATAGTCATAGGGTTTATTACACTGGCAATTCTTATATTTTGTTTCATGTGTCATTTTGATTCGTCACTTTCAATTAGTTTAATTTTGACCAATATTTTTAAAATTTTATATCAATTTAGTTTAATTACTAATGTCGTTAGGGTTTAAAATACCTGAGTTGGTTGAGATTAACTCAGTAAGACCATCTCCAACGCTTTAGCAAATTTGATATCAAATTCAAATTTTGATGAAAACGGTACTATTCATGGCTCCAACCGTTCACCAAACTTGATACCAAAATGAGATTTCATCAAAACTTTCATCAGATCGACGACGAAGTAATGAATTCATCAAAACACTGTTCCTGACTGTTGGAAAGAGGAGCCGGTTGACCAACCGGTTGTCCGGCCGGTTGACCAACCGGTCAACCAGTGAAAGGTTGAAACAGTTCAAGGAAAAGAAACTCAAACCGTAAAAAAAAAAAATTTTGCCTAACCGGTCGACCCGGAAAAAGTTCAAAAAAAAGTTCAAAAAATTCAAAAAAAAAAAAAAAAAAAAAAAATTTTTTTGGCCTAACCAGTCAACCGGCCGATCGACCACCCGGTTGTCCCGGGACAAATTTCGTGAAAGGTGAACCGTTGAAGCATCTGTTAAAAAATTTGGTGAAATGGGTTATTTTTTACTCAAATTTGGTTGGTGGAACATTTGAGTCACCGTTGGAGATGCTCTAAATTGGTCAAATCAATTTTGCTCCCCTAAAAGCATGGCATATATTGCTTCCGTGCCCATTTTTCATTAAAAAAATGTTAATAATTATAATCAATTGAACTAAATAGAAACAAAATTATAAATTTAAGGTCAAAATTAAACCAATTGAAATTATAAGAATCAAAGTGAAACAAAATTAAAATATAGGGACTATCATTGTAAACCCTTAGTCTTAAATATATACTCCTCCTCATAAGAACTCAAAGAACTAGTAATTAAGAAGCCAAACATGGCAATAATCTTTAACAATATATCAATGTAACACAAGCTAGATAATTTAAAATGGATAATTGAATGTTGGTTCTCTAAGATTATACATCATCTTGTTCTTTCTGAGTTCTCTATTGAAAAGGAGATCTGGGTTGTGGTGTGACACTGAGCTCACCGAGTTGATCGTACATGCCTTCGATGAAAGTCGTTGTTTCTTGCAATGGTTTCTCCATGGCTTCCTTCAACTTGCTCAGTGCCATGCAATAAACTTCCTGCCCATTCAAACATATTTTCCCAACATTGTAGATGAAGACATCAAATGGTTAGAACCCAAATTTGTTTGTAAAAATACTTGAAAATGGAAAAAAAAAAATACATTTTTTGTCCCCTTAAACTGTGATTTGGTCCTTTACCTCCTTAATTAAACTATGTTTTCTCCATAACTTTTTAAAGATAATTGTTCTTTTCATTTTTTAAAATAATTTTTGTTTTTATAAAATTATAAATCCCAAATTTAGGTATGAAGATGTGGCCGCCCCTTTTGATTTGTTTTCAATTTAAATTATTTGCTATTTTTATTGAGTAAAATTGATATAAAATGATATTTTAGTCTTTAAACTTAGTAAAAAAAATAATATTTAGACATTTTATTTATACCTACATTGAGTTTAGTGATTAATATATCCTCCATCCGTCAATTTTATTTAATAAAAATAGACTTATGGTTAGATTAACAATCAATCAAAAGATGAGAGTTTAAATTGATAAAATTAAAAATTTAAGATTTATTTTGTTATAAGAGTCAAACACTTGGATTCTTTTGTAATTACCCCAATATTTGTACTTACCTTGATCTAGCAGTGAAAGAAAAAATAGCTTTTTTTTACTAACCAGGTTTTTCTATTTATGGATTTAAAAATAATAATTCCATTTCATTAAAAAAACTGCAAGCTTTTTTTCTTCAAAAATGAATGAAAAATAAAAAGTCTATAAGTCCTTTACAATTTTTATTTTTTAAACTTGAATGAAAATTAATTAAAGTCCAAGTAATATCTTGTAATTAAATCAATGTTTTCTTCTTCAATGTACCTTTCTCAACTTTTATTTATTTATTTATTTTTTAAATTTATAAGGCCCTTTAGACTAAAACTGTCTAAAATTAAGAAGAAGAAAAATCAAAATTTAAAAACTAAATGAAAATAGGGTAAATTACAAATACACCCCCCTAAGGTTTGCTTAAAGTATAGATTATCCCATGTGGTTTGAAAAATTACAAATATCTCCCTATTAGTATTTTTTATTTAACAAAATTAACTAAAAAATAAAATTCATAATTGGTCTCCTATACAATAATAAAATTACTTAAATTATTAATTAAAATATATTTCTAACCTCATTAAAAAATGTTAATTAATTTGATGATTTATTAATAAAATGGGCGATTTGTTATGAAATTAGCAACCTTAGGGGGTGGAATGTAATTTTTAAAACTACAGGAGGCGATTCGTATTTTAATCAAAGTTCAAGGGGTGTATTGTAATTTATCTATGAAAATTTTGCTTTCAAACAAGCCTCAAGTGTTGACCAACAAAAGAGAAAGATTTGTAAGTCCAAGCTATTTAGGTGTATATCATCATTCAAGAAGAAACAAAAAATATAATTTCAAAAATGGAAAAGAAAACAAATAAATAAAAATATAAGGGTTTTTAAATTTTTTATTTGGTTCTTAGTTTGTCTTCACCCTACAAAAATGTAGCAATAAAAGAATCTGGACAGAAAATACTCATGTTAGAGTACTTCATACAGGGAGCGAGAATAGTATTGAATTCTGCATGCCTGGCCATAAGTAGGTACAATAATATCACATGCTATTGACAGACCCAGAATTTGGGTGGTTAAACTAACCAAACTATTTGAATTTGATTTATGTTTAACTTGTTAAAAATTTATTCGAGATAATATTGACTTATAAATTAGATAAATTTGAATATAATTTTAAACTTATTAAGTTTTCAAATCAAGTTTAAACAATTTATTTATCTTAATACATATATCATAAAAAGTCAAACTATTCAAAAACTCGTTTAAGATTGACTTATTATGTAAACAAATCAAACTTAAATATATTTTGGAATTTATCAAGTTTTTCAAACTAAGTTTGAATAACTTACTATTTGGCTCGACTCAACTTGTTTATAATCCTATGAGAATTAGAGTTTTAATTGTACAAATTTTAAAATTATAAGTACAAAAAATTTATGTGTGCATATGCATGTCATAAGCAAAATTATTTTTTATGATAAAAATTATAAATATTTGTGCTGTATGTTAGTTCACTATGTGGTAAAGTAATAAATAGTGAATTTATAGTGTGTATTCTAAATTGACGAATAGTAAAATTATGATACTTTGTGATTTTTATTATAAAATTTTGTTGTTTATATTTGTGATGTATGTTATGTCACTTTATGGTAAAGTTATAAATAGTAAATTTATAGTGTGTATCCTAAATTGACGAATAGTAAAATTATGATACTTTGTGATTTTTATTATAACATTTTGTTGTTTATATTAAGCAATTTTGTAGAATTTTGTGAAAAAAAGTTATGAATGCCATATTATATTTCATATGCTGGTTTTTTGGGTTGTATATTATAGCCTCTCCCAAGTTAAGTATTGTAGTTTAGAAAAAACTTTTTGAATACACTCTTTGAAATTTGGTCTCTTTGTTATAACTTATAAATAAGTGCATTTTTTTTTATCTTTTTAAATTAAAAAATTGAGAAAGAAAATATGAATATTTGGGTTAATTTTTTAACTTTTTATGAAAAAATGTGTAATAAAAAATTGTAAAAATTGATTTGTAGGGAAAAATTAGGATTGAGAGTTGTGCAGCCGTAATTGTTGATTTTTGGTGAACAGTGTTAACTTTTTAACTTTTTGAGTAACTTTTTGACTTTTTTAAAATATGTCAAACTTGACCTTAATTTTTATGATTATAAATTTGAAATTGAGTGATTGTTGTATTTTTATCATTATAGTTTTTTTGATTGTTAGCTTTTTAAAATAAAATGTAAATCTGTTAGGTATAACATTTAATAACATGTGGGGGAAAAAAGGTTGAATCTATTTGACACTCTAAAAAGTACCTAATGATTTTAGGTTTGAAAAGATATTTGCCATTAATGCAATGTAATATAGAATATTCCAACCAAGGAAGGAGGTATGTGCTTTGAATAGAATTGCTAACAATTGAGCTGAGTCACGCTTTGTATCGCTCAAATTTGGTTCAACAACTAATTCAACTCGAGTTTGGCTCGAAATTTTATATTAAAATTATTATTATTATTTATATTATTTAAATAAAGATAAATAAATTAGGCCTTATAAACCAACATTAATCAAGGTTGAACTCAGTTCAATTACTAAACGAGTTTTAAAAGTCTTATTTGAACTCATTTATTTAAGTCGGATCAAACTGTTAACAAATCGAGTTTGCGAGCAATTCAATTCATTTATAGTTCTAACTTTGAGAGAGAGAGAGAGAGAGATTACCATGAATTTATCAAGGTCTGAAGATGTGGGATTGGTAGAATTGAGCTGCTTGTTTTGAATTTGAGCATGAGCTTGATTCAATGTAGTAGTTATACCAAACTCTCCAATATCACCTAAGCCAACCTGACATCAACCATTTAATGTATCAAATGAGATTGCCCCCATGTTTGTGTAAAGTTAGAGTTAATGGAAGAGGAAGTTGACCTAAACCTTAACCGACACTAGTCAATAAGCCTATCCTACTGCTTATACAATTTTCACTTTAAACTCATTTCAAGTTATTTAAATAAATCATATAAAAAAACGCCACCATTGCAATTGCCTCTATGCCAAGAAAAAAGTATAGCCAGTTTGGGAAGACATTAGACATGTGCTTCTCAAATGCACACAAAGTTTCATGGCAATAGGAGACAAACAGTTTATGGAATTATATATATATATAATATTAAAGTATTTAGTGTAATGTTTACTTAATTTAAATTAGATTAGTTAAAAAAAAAGTTAATTGTTGAGAAGTAGGGGAATGAGTACTTTTTAGTTTTCCTTCTGATTAGCATATCTATTAGCTTAGAAAAAGCTGCATTTAACCAGCCTAGAACACCCTTTTCCCACTACTTTTTTGAGAGAGAGATAGAGTTGCAATAGTATAGTACTTTGAAAAAATATCCAAATTTAAAGTTGCAATAGTATAGTACTTTGAAAAAATATTCAAATTTAAAGTATGTAAATCAAATTTAACACAAGTGTTTTACAAGATACCAAATTTAAATTTACACTTTATATTATAATTCTGACACTTTTCAAGATATTTTTTCTTAGTACGAGTAATTTCTAACTTTTAAAAGTTTTAACTATTGAATGTCAGACTACCCAACACACAATCCTTCTTATGAGCTTGAGACCAATGGTGTGAAAAACAAAACACCAAATCAACAAAAGAAGTAAGGATAAATGGAAAGATACCTTGAGACAATTCAAATGTGTCTGAATTAGTAGCCCATACAAAGGGTGTCCTGATATTCTCTTCTTTAGCATCTCTTCATCACCACCTCCTCCTTCTTCTTCTTCTTCTTCTAATGTTTCTTCTTCTTCTTCTTCTAATTCTAATGCTTCTTCTCCTGTAAGCATCACAGCATCATTCTCAACCCCATCACCTTCCATCTCTCTCTCTCTCTCTCTCTCTCTCTCTCTCTCTCTGTGTGTGCGTGTGTGTAATGTGTTGTTAATTCTATCTCGCAATATATATATATATATAAAGGGAAAACAAGGATCCTCTCTAGTTTAAATTTATATTGCTATTGTTATCCAGGTCAATGAGACTGGCTATTGAAGTAGTTGCCTTGGGCATACAAAAAATTGTCGAATGTCCCAATTTTTTAAATTAAATAAAGTCTCATTTTTATATGAGAAATGCATTCTACCCCCAGTTGGGGGTAACACCCAGTGAGGTGTCAGCTGGGGGTTGGTCCGGAAAAAACAATTTTTTTTTTTTTTTGGATTTTTGACCAGTGGGGGTGCGCCACGTCACTGGGGGCGCCACCCCCACTGAGTGTATGAAGCAGTGCTCTTTTTATATTTAGTAGGAGATTTTAAAAAATATTGAGCAGTTATTATAAATCTCATTTCGATGATTTGAATTATTTATTTGAAAGTTATTGTGTGTATATCAAACATACAAAAATTAAATTAATTTGATAATTATAACTAGGGATGCAAATGGATAGAACTGTTCGTACACAAACTCGAGCTTGGCTTGGTAAGGACTCGTTCGAACTTGGTTCGTTTAATTTTTATTGTGTTCGAACTCGAGTTCAAACTCGTTAAAATCTTAAATTACAAGCCCAAATATCAAAAATGCTACAGACTCTTAAAAAATATAATCTCCACAACCCTCACTCACTTGTGATTGGTCCAGGATGGAAAGAAAAAATAAAAAGTAAAAAAATAAAAAAAACATGATTGGTTTAGATCATTTTGATGGTCATGGGAGTCCCCAACTTTGGAGGTCTCAAGCATTTTTACCCAAATATATTAAAATTCGACTCATTAGTTGCATTGTTTAATATTTATTTAAATAATAGAATAAATATATTATATATATTTTAAATAACATAAAAATATGCATAAACAATAGGATAAATATATTATTTTTAAATTTAAATAATGTAAATATAAATAATAGCTAATTATAGATAATATATTTATTTATAATGGTGGTAGATATTATTATTTTGGTAAGATATTAAATTCTCTTTAGTATGTTTATATATATATATATATAATTGTATAACAAAATTTTAATTATAATTTTAATTTTATACGCTAGTATGAATTTATAATTTCTTTAATTTATTAAAGTTCGTGAACAAACTTAAGCTCGACTCAAGCTATGCCTAAAGTAACTCGGTTCGATTTCGATTTGTTAAATTTATATTGAGCACAAGTTCAAGTTTGAACTCATTAAAATCTTAATAAACAAGTCCAAAAATAATAAAACTTAGCTTCGTTCAACACAACTCATTTTCAACCCCAATTATAACCTATCGATAACTATACTTGCCTTCCAAAAAATGAACATCATCTAATTAAAAAAATTATAACTACAATTATCCATCAGTTTACTTTATTTTATCACAAACAAAGAAAAATGATATATAAATTTATTTTGTAGTTTCATTTTTAGACCTAATGATATATAAGATATATAATTAATTTATAATTAAAAAAATATAAAAAAAATTACCTTAAATATTTTAATTTATTGTTATATCATTAAATTTAAAGAATGAATGTAAAGTTTCAAACTTGAATAGCCATAGATGGAATCATTAAAGTGGGAATGGTTTTGTGTACAATTTACGAAACTAGTACATTACGTTGTGGTTAGCGGAGACTTTCCACCTCTGCAACTTTGCAAATAAGAAGGGGACCTCTCTGGTCCAGAATTGGAGTGGGGTGTGTTATTGGGTTTTTGTAATCTCATTAGGGAGTTCATATTGATAATTTAGGTAGTTTAATATGTTAAACTCATCAAATGTTTTATTTTTATAAAAGTTTATGTTGATCGGACATTACAAAAAATAAAAGTTTCAAAAATTAAAATTTAAGGATAAAATTATTTTTTAGGGATCAAATATTTTTGTTGCGAAAAATATCGTTATTATATTTTTAACAACAAAAATTAGACATTAATAATGAATTATTATCTTTTTGGGACCAAATTTTTTGTCTCAAAAAATAAATCATTTTGAAACTAAATTATTTTGTCACTAACAGCCTTGTTTTGAATTTTTTGGGACAACTTTTTAGTTAGTATCCCTATGACGATAAAAATTGATCTCTAAATGTGTTTTGCAACAAAATTTTCACTTTTAGAGACCAAAATATTTGGTCTCTAAAACTCTTATTTGTTGTAGTGAGATATCGATAGTCATTTAATCAGATCAAATTTGTGACCATGGTAATTATGATTTTAAAAATAAATTATTAACATAAATGTCATCTGATGAAATAACTATTAGGGGTGGTTTGGATGTCCTAAATAAGTACATTTTTTGACTTTTTATTAAAAAAAAAAATGTGTAGAAAAGTAGAGAGGAGATGTTGATTGATGTGACCTAAAAAAGATAAAAAGATGGACTAAAATATGTTATGTCAAACCATCCCTTAATATCCGATCAACATAATATTTTACAACGATGAAATTCTTAATAAAACTTACACATTGAACCATTTGAATGGTAGAAATTGATCTAAAATGAGCCGAACCGTTTAATTAACTAGTCTAACCAGAAACAGTCGAAGTGTTTGGAAGTATATCATCACTTGACCTGTCTATGCAAATAAGTCAGAAGCAAAACAGAAGCCTGTTAATGGTTCATCTTTTTTGCCCTGAAAGGAACGTTACATGTTTGATCAGTTAAAAAGAACTTTTTATTTTTTATTATTACTTTGCTTCAACTACACAATTTCAGCTATATTTTGAATGGGTTAATTAATAATCCCATTCTTCTAGAAGTTTAAATCTTTCCTGTATTTAGTAGGAGTTATTTTTAATGCTTGGTGTAAATTTCTTACTAAAAAAAATATCACTTGGTGTATAATTATTTTGAGACTATTCTACTGAAATGTTATTTTCCTTATTTCAATTACAGTTTTTGGATGATTGGACTCATGTGTTGTGTTGTTTTGTACTATACTATTCACTCGTATTCATTCTTTTCACCACCAAGAACCAGAATGACATGTTCTATCAAATCAGAAATCTAGTCCTCTTGTAACTGTTGTTGTTGTGTACGTCGTTGGAATACATGATGGCCCCATTGAAGAGTTTGTTTGCATTATGTGACAAACATTAGTGTGGAGCCCACTAAATTCTTTTGCTCCCTAAAAAAAAAAAAAAGTAGAAGGGTAGAAGGGAATTGGTAGCGAGATAATCGGAGTAGAGCTCGGCTTCAGGTCGGCCAACTCAGTGGGCCAAATTGGTAAAGTTTGGCATGAGGTTGGACCAGTTTAATTTGTGAAATTGGTAATGTAGGAATCTAATGGGTGTCTATCTTATATTCTTCCGTAAATAAATCGCACGTTCACTATATAAATTGACTATTGCTCAGTGAGTAAATCACACTTATATAACTTGACTAATTCTTTCAAATTAACATAAGGCATTTCCTAAACGAATAACAAAACCGTGAGAGTACGCCCAAAGCAGACAATGAGGGGTTGGGTGCTTCATTTGACACCATATGTGAGAACTCCCTTCTTAGAGGAAGCCAGCCAACTGAAGACCTATGTAGGAGCTCAATTGTGCTAATGGGGGTTGGTTGCTTCATTTGACAATGTTTGTGGCAACTCTCTTCTCAGAGGAAGTCAATCAACTACATATCTATGTGGGAGCCCAATGGGTGTCTATCCCACATTAGCACAATATTGTCTGCTTTGGGTGTACCCTCATGATTTTGTTCTCCTCCCATTAACACAATATTGTCTCTTCTAGGAGTACCCTCACGATTTTGTTCTCCCTTTAGGAGTTTTGGGCATACCCTCAAGGTTTTGTTCTCCCTTCATTAACACAACCTTGTTCGCTTTGGGCATACCCTCGCGGTTTTGTTCTCCTCCCATTAGCACAATATTGTCCACTTTGGGTATACCCTCACGTTTTGTTCTTCCCTTTGAAAAATGTCTCGTGCTAATTTGAAGGAGTTAGTTAACTTATGTAGTGAAGAGCTATGTGGGAGCCCAATGGGTGTCCATCTTTGGGCGTATCCTTACGGTTTTGTTCTCCCCCCATTAGCACAATATTGTTCACTTTGAGCGTACCCTCACGGTTTTGTTCTCTCCTCCATTAGCACAATATTGTCCGCTATAGACGCACCATCACATTTTGTTCTCTCCTTAGGAAAATGCCTTGTACTAATTTGAAGTAGTTAGTTAACTTATGTAGTAGAGTGTGGTCTACTAACGGAGTGAAGTGGGATGGATACCCATTGTATTCCCACATAGGTCCTAAGTTTACTAGCTTCCTAAAAAGGGAGTTCCTACAGACGGCGCCAAATGAAGTAGCCAATCCCCATTAGCACAATATTGTCCGCTTTGTGTATACCCTTACTGTTTGTTCTTCCCTTAGGAAAAGCCTTTGTGCTAATTTGAAAGAATTAGTCAACTTATATAGTGAAGTGTGATTTACTCACAGAGTAATGTGAGCTGGACACCCATTAGGCTCCCACAAGTAAAATTCAGCATCGGGTCAAGTCAATTCAACTTGTAAAATTGGTGTTGAAATCCTTTGACTTTTGTTTAACAACTTTTTTTACAAGCTATAAACTTTAGGCTTAAAAATGGTCCAACGGGCTTAGACTAAAGGATCTACATGGGAGGCCATGAGCTAAGTTTAATGAGTTAAGATTCGAGCTTGCTTTTGAATTTTTTTTACTTTTTATTTTTATATTCTTATTTTTTGTTGAGTTGATAGATTACCTTTCATTGCCAACAGTCCAAGCAATTGAGTCGGGTCAAGCTTCAACACCTAGGCCTTGGGCCCAGACTCCAGTCCAAACCTAACCCAAGCCTTATTTAGGTTAGTCCAATTTATCCAAAGTACTGAGTGACCCAGTCCAAGCAATTGAGTTGGGTCAAGCTTCATCACATAGGCCTTAGGCCCAGACTCCAGTCTGGGCCTAACCCAAGCCTTATTCAGGTTAGTCCAATCTATCAAAAGTACAGAGTTGGGTCATGTAAAAGTTCGGCGGGCTTGGCTGGATTGCAAACATTTGGGCAAAATTAGAACCTTTAAATAAAAACTCTTACTAAATGAGAGTGCCACCTTTTTATTTATTTTTATTAGGAGGGATGTTACCAATATATAGGGTCCAAGGTGAGGATTTGAAATACCAATATCAGTAGCAGCATATTGTACTGAAAGTATTGATCAACCGGTGTGATTTTGATTATTCTAAAAATCATTAATCACAAAAATGAGTGATACATAGGTATTGAGAATCGAACCAAATGGTATGTCAATTTTATTTATTTATTTATTTATTTATTTTTCACTACTAGAGATGTTAGGCCATCTGTAGAGTCGTTGGTGAGCTTTCAAATAGTGACATTCTTTACAATATCGCATATTGAAGATATCAATTGTGCAATATATATGCATGTATATACATATGTATCAAGAATCGCATATTGAGGATATCAATTGTGCAATATATATGCATATATATCAAGAATCAGATAATGTAATTTTGAATTTTCTCAAAACGTTGACCCTGAAAATCCTATTTATAGTCATGGATTTGGCCAGTACACAAGCAATTATTACTCTCCATTAAAAGACAAGGTCTATCGAGGAGTTAAAAATTCATTACATTAGTATTTACTGATATTTAAAACCTTTAGAATTCCAATTAATTTAAGATTTTTATGTTGTAACAAATGAATATGCAGGTAAGTTTTGCATTTGAGAATGAGGTTGTGTGAGTTCAATATGAGTGTCCAAGACAATTGATCTGATACTTGGTGCTATTCATAATTGTTCTCTAGACTCGTAAAGAACAGTCCAAGGATCGAGATTCGTGCTGATCTTATTCGAATTATTAAATCAAAAGATCAAAAATACTGTTGTATGTACTGTTCTCAGAATCCCCAATTAGGACAAAAATGGTGGAACCAACTGCAATGTTGCATCCAGTAGACATTAATAATAAGGCAGTGACTTCCCTCCGGTCTGTGACGGACGGGAGGGTGTTGTTGGGCATATGGAGGAGTACTATGGGTTTCGTTTTGATAATTTAAACTATTTAATATGTAGAACTCGTCGAGTATTATATGTCTGTAAAACATCACATTGATCGTACATTGAAAGTTATGGGATCAAATCAGTTTTCTGTCAACCGTTTATTTTTTTACTATTTATTTTTTTTTTTGTACAAAACTGATTTGATCATGCAGCTATCGATATCCGATCAACGTGATGTTTGATTAGTGTATAGTACTTGACGAGTTCTATATATTGAACGGTTTAGACTATCGAAACGGAACCCATGATGGACCTCTACGGATCCAACAGTATCCTTGAGTACGGATTAGAGGAAACCTGTCCAATAATAAATCTCAACCCAACACCTAACCATTGTATTATAGTAGGCAAATACATAAATTGATAGTAAAATTGGATATAATTTTTTTATGAGGTGAATTTTACGTTAATAAGAGAGAATTGTATTTTATTTTATAATTGCTTTCTATGTCTTTCACATCAATAAGCAATGATGGATAACTCTCAACTTTTAAGGGAAAAATCTTTTTAAAATAAAGATATTTTAAATTTGTCGTGGAACATTTTTTTTTTTTGAAATTTTAATAACCATCTTGGTAAAATATATATATACATTATATTTGAAATATTAAATAATATTTTAAGTCTTGTCATATATATATTAATGATAATCCGTGCACTACCAACAAAACTTAAACACTTACTAAGCATACATTTTAGTTTTATTATATGACTGTTTGAAAAAAACACTTTTAAAATATTCTATATATAACTCAATCATAAATATTTCGTATCCATTATACATTCGCTATAAAAAAAAATGCTATGGAAACCTCAATAGACTAAAAACCTAAAAATTAAGTAACAAACAATGCATATCAGTCAGTATTCTACTATCTCAAAAAATAAAAATTAAACAACAAACAAAGAACAACAGCTAATGCTCTAGCATTTCAAAAAAATTAAATTTAAAATTTAAAGTCAAACCTTATCCCAAGAAAAGAAAAAAAAAAAAAAAAGATATTCAAGACTTTCCGAACTATGTATGTATACAATAAATGAGTAAAAATATGTATTTTTACAAAGAGTATAGCTAGGGTTTTCTCGAAATTCACTTTAAAAAAATTCTCAATATCTTTAAACTTGTTTGTTACCAAAATTTACTTTTCAAATAGTCGTCATATCAACTTGTTTGTATCCCTAATGAGGAGTATAAACTCATATTATTACACCCCATCGAAGCAATTTTGTCATAATTTTCCTTGTAAACTCTATATTTTTTTCAATCCAATTCTACAAAAGTTCATATGTCAATTAATTGAAACTGTTTGAAAAGTTATGTAATTAACATAAATAAACTTATTAATAAATTATACTATTTTCTAAAAAGTGAGATGATCCACAAAGAACACTACAACAAAGTTCAGGATAAGCAATGTTTGTGATGGAATCTAGCCCATCTTTGGAGAAAATAATACTTGTACGATCAAAAGACGTGCATCTAGATAGTGCCACATATATAGTTGTTCATGACTAAACACTGATATACGTAAATCAAACCCAAGTGAATGACTCATGCCTAAAGGCACTCTAACCAAAACCAACGATCTCATTCTAATAATAATGCAAATTAAGAAATAAATGCATGAAAAATTCAAATGATTCAACCATTATATCTAATTTAATGGAATGAATTCCTCAAGATTCTATGAAATTTATAATTATACAAGTTATAACCTATACGAATCAATATCAATAAAATTTCTCTATAACCACTTAAGAATTTGACAAATTCAAACCAGTAAAATTGGAGTGTAGAAAATTTAAGATACTACAGAATAATAATTAAACAAAAAATTATTCATACCTATATATGACACTCTTAAATTGAACATTGTTATTGTGGGGATGTATTTTTAGGGTTATGTCACGTAGCCGAGGTGCCGCCAAGGTGTTGGCAGAGGTGCCTCGCAGATGAGTCAGATTGCCGAGGTGATTGTGCCATTGCCAAGATCTAGTGTGGTAATACTGGAATCCAAGATATTTGGATAGAGGACAAGAGTCCTAGATAAGTGATGTGCTTAGCTCGAATAGGGAAGAGGCTTTTAAGGAGTTCATCCATATCTAACCAAGAGTCTAAGATGACCATTGTGCTTGAGTCTTATGAAATGAGACTTCTTGGTGATGAGAGCACTGTTAGCTATAAAAGTGAAGTACCCCCGTGGATCTAAGGTATATTTTTACTTGTGTACCGAATACTTGTTTGATATCTTTGAGAGACAAGTTTGATTGACTTGATCATCAGAGTGCCCTCGGGTGTATGAGTCGCCGTGGTATTCTTGTCTTCTTGTTGGTTGGTGCTTGGTTTAATCTATTCTGCAGCGTGCTCTCCAACTAAGTTCCCTGTTTAGTTATGAGGTCAAAAATCAACACCCACAATTTGGCGCTGTCTATGGGAACTTAACGCTGGACAAGATGTGAGAGTCGGGGATGACATGCACAGTGAGGAAGAGCAATACAACGATCCCAATGCCAGAGTAGGAAACGATGGCGGAGAAGTGTAGAAAGGCCAACAACACTACAAAAGGTCGTAATGGCCTGAGAAGAGGCTACCGGGAAGAATACTTCAACGAAAGTGACTGCTAGGTATAAAAGGAAAGATGTCTGAGGAGAGACAACAAGCAAAAGGACTTGGCGAACAAGTTAGCCAATCTACAGAAACCTGGTGAACTTTATGATGTAGATGAAGGTGATACAACTAGTGTTACCTTTACTGAGACCGCCGACTCTTATAGGAAACGCCGAAACTTAGAAGGAAGGACTGGCCATAGTGCTAACAATCCCTTAGCATGAAAAGAGACCAGGGAATTCACACCGACAATCCCAGAATGCTGAGTGGATAGAATTACGGTAGGAGAAGTCCCAAAGAACCTTGAGGACGAAGAAAACCTAGATCAAGGGATCTCAACAGGTCAATAGGTTGGGCCTCTATTTTGATGATATGGCAGATGTGGAGAAGTACAAAATGACGTACCCTAACATAGAGGCTGAAATGGACTGATAGCCGAGCTCCCAGACGATTAAAGGAAGACTTGAGAGATTACTTGTAGAAGAACAGACAGGACACTGAAATCACATCCATCGTCTAGCCAAAAACATTGTTCTCGGCAGAGTTGGATGCATTCGAGGCCCTGAAGAGGTTCAATATATAAAGGTTCTAGATCTACTATGGTAAGTTAGACCTAAACTTCCATGTTGGTTTATATTTGAATGCGATGGCTCTATCGAGTGGAGTGAACAGTTATTGTGCAAGATGTTTCCATTGACATTTGGGGAAATAGAGTCGGACTGGTTCTACAAATTGTCGAAAGGATGTGTAAAGGACTGGGAAAGCTTGGTCGAGATGTTTGTGGCCAGGCTTGTTACAAATAGATTACAGCCACTGAAGGTAGATTCCCTATTGGCTTTGAAGACAAACGATGGTGAAGGCCGTAGGGCTTACACCAAGAGATAGTACGAGGTTTATAATCGGATCCCAACTTGTAACCAGGAACTTGTAGTCGTATCTTTTAAGAACGACTTGGAAGACGATTGCTTGTTTCAACAATCCTTTACAAAGACCCTCTCTAAGAACATAAAAGATCTCATGGCAAGGATTGAGAAGTATGCAAGGGCAGAGGAAGACAGGAAAGAGAAAAGACAGGTGCAGTAAAGCAGGAGAGAAGAAATGACTCGCCGAAGTGTAACCGAGGAAAAAATGGTGCCGACAAGCCAGAACCAGGATTGAAGGCTATACAGGCTACAAGCATGGTTTTCAAGATCCCCATTTATAGGGTCTTGGAAAGGATCAGAAATCAGACCTACTTTAGGCCACTATAGAAGATCTCGGGGGAATATATGGGTAGGAACCCCGAGAAGACTTGTGCCTACCACCTTGAAATAACATCTGGAGGACCAGGTCAGACAGGGACATCTTAGACACTTGATAGACGAAGCGAAGACACGAGAAAAATAGGCGAAACTGACCCAGGCACCTGGAGTAGCACCTCCACCTCCGCCACCACAGGTAGATGGACCACAGGTTATCAACGTGATCTACACAAAGGTCCATGAGAACGAGATCCAAGATGAGATGCAGAGGGTAAGGCATCTGTAGCATGTCTACCAAGTCTAGCATAAAATGCCCCGGATGGAAGGACATCAAGGGCTGATGATCTCATTCACAGAAAAAGACCTAGATATGGTACAACATCCGTAGTGACGCTAAAGGTTGGAGAATGCTAGGTGAGGCGCATATTGATAGATTAAGTTAGCTCTTGTGACATCATGTATGTCAAATGTTACAAGGAGCTCGACCTTCACAAGGATGACTTAGAGCAATCTGGCAGTCCCATGGTCGGATTTAATAGAACCCTGACGTGGCCACTGGGCACCATGAACCTAGAGGTTCAGGCAGGAACCAAGGCGGTAACCACAGAGTTTACCATGATAGACACCTCTCCCCCATACAATATTATTACGGAAAGACCTTGCCTGCACACTATGAGGGTTGTTCCCTCAATACTACAGGAATTATTGCGGTTCCCAACTAAATTTGGGATTGAGGAGGTGAGAGGAGACCAAGTGCAGATGAAACATTGCTCCATGGTAGCAATGAAGTACACCCACACTGTTAGAGAAACGGAGATAGTAGAAGTAGAAAATGAAGACCGAGGTCTTGGATGATGCCAGCAAAGAACCTGTCGACAAGAGCTAAGAACGCTTGAAAAAGGTTCCGGTAAAGGAAGTTGACAAATAATGATTCTTTTTCCTCGGCTTGGGCTTAGCTAAGGAAGAAGAAAGAAAATTGCAAGCTTTTTTTTAGAGATAACATAGAGGTGTTCGCTTGGACACCCTACGAGATGTCAGGGATCAGCGCCAAGGTCACTTGCCACAAGCTTAACATGGATAGGTTGGCCAAACTTATGGTCTAGAGAGCTAGGCAACCAATCTTGGTCCATGTGCAAGCAATTGAAGAGGAAGTAGAAAAGCTCCTAGAGGCATAAGCAATCTAAGAAGTAAACTACCCAATGTGGCTATCCAACACAGTGATAGTAAAGAAGAAGAATGGCAAGTGGAGGGTTTGTGTGGACTTTACAAGCCTGAATAAGGCTTGCTTGCAGGACTACTTCTCTTTGCCAAAGATAGCCCAGCTTGTGGATGCCACATCTGGCCATGGTAGGATGAGCTTCCTTGATATATACTAAGACTATCATTAAATAGCCATGTACGCTCCAGATGTAGAGAAGACATCATTCATCATTTCGAAGAGACTCTACTGCTATAGAGTAATGCCCTTTAGGTTGAAGAATACGGGGGCAATATACCAGAGGCTAGTGACGAAGATGTTCAGGCATCTGATTGGAAAAACCATGGAAGTGTACATCAATAACATGGTTGTGAAGAGCAAGGAACCTTCAGATCATCTAGTTGATTTGAAGGATATTTGTGATATCCTGAAAGCATATCGGCTTCGTTTGAATGCCTCTAAGTGCGCTTTCAGAGTGGGATCTGGTAAATTCTTGGGATATCTAGTGACCAAGAGAGGAATTAAAGCAAGCCCTGATTAGATCAAGGCCATCCTTGATTTAAAGAGCCCAACAGCAGCAAAAGAAGTCCAAGTTCTGATCAGCAAGGCAACTACGTTGAACAGATTCATCAACTGGAGTTTGGATAAGTGCAAGACATTCTTCCAGCTACTAAGGAAGGCCACAGACTTTCTATGAATAGATAAATAGGAAGTCGCCCTGGATAACTTGAGGAGGTATTTGACAACCCCACCTGTATTGTCAAATCTGGTTCCAAGAGAAGATCTATTTCGATATTTGGCGGTCTTAGACCATAGCGTAAGTGTCGTGATTGTCTGAGAAGAAGACGGAGAGCAAAATGTGGCGTATTATGTGAGCAAGTCCCTAGTAAGTGCAGAAATGAGGTACCTACCTCTGGAAAAACTAACACTTGCCCTGATAATGGCATCAAAGAAACTGAACCATTACTTTCAAGCTCACAAGATGGTGGTGCTCATGGAGCATCCACTGAAGTCCCTGCAACAACAAGACAAAGAATATAGACCAAGGACAACAATCAAAGGTCAGGTTTTGGCCGACTTTGTTTCTGAGTTCACATCGGGCGCAAGCCCAAAGCCCAATCCAGTAATATAACAACCCCCATTCTTGTCTTAGTCATGCAAATATGAATTTACATGATTTTTCCTTGATTAAGCTTGCATCTACAAACTTTGATTTGTTTTGCCTAAATAAAGGTTCCTGTCTGGTTTTGTGCTAACATGTTTTGCCTAAGTGTTATATGTATGCTTTGTTCCCTGCTTTGTGTGTTGAACCTAGGCTATCTACCTTTGTTACCTCATACCTAGGTCACATCTTTAAACCTCTTATACCTAGGCCATTAAGCGTCAACACCCAGGATCATCTTGGAACCATCTTGGTTGACCTCTACCTTCA
The DNA here is from genome assembly GCA_025200525.1 of Camellia lanceoleosa. NCBI lineage: Eukaryota > Viridiplantae > Streptophyta > Magnoliopsida > Ericales > Theaceae > Camellia > Camellia lanceoleosa. The sequence continues at coordinate 34,494,941 of CM045769.1, read as the reverse complement.
CTCTAGCATCTTGGCCAAGATGTGCATCATCTAGGCCGAGATGTGTATCATGTAGGCCAAGATGTTTATCATCTAGGCATTCGAGATCTTTGATCCTTGAACCTTGAACCTTTGTTATACACCTAGCAATTTTGTCCCTTAACTTGTACAACCTAGGCCAACATGTAGCACACCTAGGCCAAGTGTTGTCCTTCCTAGCCAAGATCAGAGAGACCTTACTTGTCCGAAGCTTTGTTTTGATCCAGGATCATTGCCTTGTCAAAATGCCTATACCACCTTAATTGTTATATACACTTTGACCTACTCTTGTCTTTTCATTTTGGCACCTTTTTGAGGAGATTTAACCAAATGATGCCACGTGTCTCAGTAGTGGTTTAAGTCAGTTAGCAGTTGACAAACCCATATCATTTGCCATATTCTTGCCTTGTAGAGAGAGAAGCTCTAGGAAGAAAAAGGAGTTCTTAGAGTAAGAACTAGATTTCCAAGCTGTATTTTCATACTTTGAACCATTGGATTTAATTTTTGAGGTTAGATTCTTGATCTACTTTTGTTGTTCTTTATGTTAATCTGATCACATTGCATGATCTAGCATGATTCACGAGCCATGTATTGATTTAAAGTTTTGTTTTAGAAAGAGAAAGTGATGTTCTTGTGATCTTGAAGAGAAACCATGTTTTGATCCGAAAGTTGTATCAAGTTTCATGTTTTTGTGTTTGTTTTCATGAAATCTTCGAGTATGGGTACCTAGGTCCATGTTTTTGAACTCATATCATGAAATCTTAGATTTTGAATAAAGAGTTATGATTTTAGCATTCATGATCTTCATGTTCTTTAAGAGGAAACCCAGATTTCCAGACTTCACTATTTTCTTAAATGTAGTCGCAAAGACCCACTCTTGTCCAGACCTCACACCTAGGCCAAGCATTGTATCTCACCCTAGCCTACCCTGTATGATCACTTGTACCTTAGTCTATCTTACATGCACACCTAGGCCGACCATAGTACATCTTTGCCAGCACCTTGTAACATCTCAGTAGGCAGCCCCACACCTAGGCCAAGGAGACCACACCTCGGCCAAGACCTCCTGAGTTCACCTAGCTAGGTCATTTTAGCCCAGCTCATCTCTGTGCATCCATTTCGAGACCTGGTTTGTACCCAGCATGCTTTTCCAAGAAGAAAAACATTGATTTAACTCCCAACACATGTTTTTCTTTGTTTTAACTTGGTTTTGGAAAGAAATGCCAGGATCTATTCTACCTCTTTGAACCTTGTTTTGATAGTGCATTGTATACCCATCTTTAAGTATCTCTTCTTATCTTCTCGAAATTTATTCAATGGACTTTGCTATGTGATTGTTGGTCACCTTAATCCCTACATTCAATGAGCTATTGTGAGTGGTATGTTTAATAAAGTTATGTTATAAAGTTTTGATAAACGATTTGCTTTGTTTTGGAAAAGTATTCGATCAAGCATGAATGATTATCCTTTAGTTTTTGTATCAAGTATTATCTTTGTTTTGATCACATTCTTGAAATGTCCTTAGTGTTAGGGGACTTTAATGCAACTAGCACCCTTGTTTGAGATATCTCCTTTGCCACCGACGGGTGGGCTTGTCTAACCGATTCCGGGTCAGTTATTCCCTTGTTAAACATCCCTTGAAGCTTGAAAGACTTTGATTGATGAACTCAGTTCATCTTTTGATTTTGTTACAAGCTATGATGTGTATTTTTTTGATAAAGATCTCAGATATCATTCATTTAAACCTTTATTACTTATATCATTCACTGAGTTTTGGCTCACCTCTCTCCCTTATATATATATATATAGGTGATGAACAAGAAGGCGGTGTCGCCTAAGCCTTATTTGGAAGATGTTGTGGTTCTTGTTTTTGTAGCATCTTAAAGATTATGCTTCTTAGCTTTGTAAATCATTTGTTTTGTATGTTTGGGCTTAAAAGCATTTTGATCAAGATGTAATATGAACTTTACTTCATTTTGTATTTAAGTTGTAAGCCATGTTAATATGTATGTTATTTCATTTTATCTATGCACAGCTCTTATGGACTAATTAGATTTAAATTTATGCTTCCGCACATGTTTGCCCCATATGTTTACTCTGTTTTGTGAACTTTTGTAAGTTGGCCTTCGGTAATCTCGAATTACTAGCCATCACGACATCATTCTATTAGGGGTGGAATGGGGTCGTGACAAATTGGTATCAGAGCACAAGTTCCTTACAGTATGTTTATTCACACACTCTTGGTCCTAAAGAGAATAGGATTTCCCTTAGAATGATGTTAGGATTGCATCATGTTGTTTGCTGTTTGACAAGGTGTGCATTATTTCAGCATGTTTATTTGCTACTTGTCTACTTGTCTATTTGCCCATCTTGTGTTAAAGTCACATTTTGCATACTCCTAGAGGGAGACCTCCAATTAGACGAGATCATTCTAAGGACAGGTTGGACAGATTAGAAAGGTTGGTAAAGGGTTTGACTCGTGAGTAGAGGAAAAAAAGAAAAAAGAACACTACACTAGTACTGTCCTTACACAGGCCGAGCAGACAAACGATCAATATGCAGTTCCACCTCTACCTCCACCTCTTGCAGTACCGCAAGTGCCACCACAGCCAGCTTTATATGGGGACGACATGTTAACTTTGATCAAAGAATTTAAAAAAATGAATCTGTCGAGATTCCATAGGGGAATAGAGCTGTTGAAGACAGAAGCATAGGTTCTTAAAATGGAGAAGTTGTCTGAAATCTTTCCTAGTACTGACACCCAGAAGGTGTCATTGGCAATTTACACCGGACAACGATGCTCGTAGGTGGTGGATGATGATCCGAGAAGATAATCCGAGTTTGACTTGGGCGAGATTTTTGGAGTCATTTTATGACAAGCATTTTCCCCTTAGTGTCTGAGATTGCAAGACCATAGAATTCTAGACTTTGACACAGGGCAACAGAACAGTAGCGGAATATGATCGTGTTTTCACCGAGTTGGCTAGGTATGCGCCTCACACTGTCAATACGAAATACAGAAAATAAAGGAAGTTTGAGAGTGGGTTTCGTGGACCAATCCAAGGCCGAGTTAATATGCTCAACATGCCAACTTACGCTGGAGTATTGGACAAAGCCATCCTAGCAGAAGCGAACTTGAACAGATATCAGAGTTCAGGAGAGAATCAGAGAAAGAGGAAAAATTATGACAATCGTTGAGCACCGTTTGATGTGAAGAAGAAAGTAAATGTGGGCAATTCAAGCAACTTAAATGAGAAAAGTGGTACTAGGCCGACATGTACTAGTTATGGAAAGCAACATTGACAAGTTTGTCATCAGGCATCGGGAGTATGTTTTGAATGCGGTGCGATGGATCATCGTGTCAAGGACTATCCCAAGGCAAAGGCTAAGGATGGTAAGAAAAATAGGAGTACCTCGGGTTCTGCACAGAAAAGAAATGTCAGGAAGGGACAGATGAGGCAAGGTAGAGTCTTTGCATTAGTGCCAGAAGACACCTGAAGTGCCGAGACAATAGTGTCAGGTATATTTCCTATTTGCGCTCAAAATGCATATACATTGATTGATTCAGGTTCTATACATTCATTTGTATCTGCTGAGTTTGCCAAGAAGTTAGATAGAGAAGTAGAACCCCTTGGTTATTTATTATCTGTGTCTACTCCATCTAGAAGAACTATGACTGTTGCATCCATTTATAGAGCATGTGTTGTTGTGATTGAGAATGTTGAATTATTAGTTGATTTGATGCCGTTGAACATAACTCATTTCGATGTTATATTGGGAATGAATTGGTTAGTAGCAAATCATGCATCTATTAATTGTGTTTCCAAAAGTGTCACCTTTAAACCCCCGCACCAAGCCGAGGTTACATTAAGGTAAAGGAGTAATATCCCCACCTCACTTGATTTTATCCATGAAAGCTTATAAGTTGATCTAAAATGGATGTCAAGGTTATTTGTGTAGTGTACTAAGTAATCTGAATGGACATATTGAATTGCATGATATTCCAGTTGTTAATGAATTTGCCGATGTTTTTCCAAATGATTTTCCTGGCCATTTAGTGGATATAGATATAGAATTTATTATTGATGTTATACCAGGAACACAATTGTGGGAGTTGAATAAATAGAAGAGTCGGAAGGTGCGTACCCCAGAAATCAGATATTATTCGGCTTCATATTGCGTGACTAGGATGCCGAATACGTTAGGAAGGCGAATAATAGCCGAGATCAAGAGTCTTAATAAATAAAAGGGGAATAGGATAAAAGTAGGCTCAGGCCCCGAGGCCCAGAAAGCAAGTATAAATACAAGAACCACAGATTTAGAAAGGTATGTAAGAATCACTTCACTTAACTTAATAAACAAGCTATCTTGAGTGTCTGAACTGACTTGTCCATCAAAGTGCTAATTCCGGCACCCCTGACTGGAGTGTTTATATTTTTTCAGGTGACTAGCTGAGGATCACTAGCATCTCCCAGGATCTGAAGACTATTTCCAAACCACTTCTCCACAATTGGCGCCGTCTGTGGGAACACTCAAATACATCCATGGCAGGCGTGACTGAAGATCCTTCGATAGCCACTGATGAGACCACACAGAGAGATGACCTTACTCCAGCAAACTCGCTTGGACCAAAAACCATCGCAGCACGACTTGCCTTGGACCTCTGCTCATCTTCAAACCCAATGCAAAAGACAATACAAGCGACCATAGCACAAGCTAGGCAAACCAAATAGAGGTTCGACAACATCATCACTGAGAATGAACGCCTTCGTCGTGATCTGGCCTCGGAAATAGCAAAATCCAAACAAACAGTGCGCCAGGCTTCTGTGCAACCCTCGAGGGCAGATGATCGACGATCTCGAGCCTGACAGCAAGAAAATGACGGCCGTTATGCCTCAACAGATCATCTTGAGGAGTTGGCAAAGGACGAACGTCTCTAACAATGCGTCCGGAGGAGTGCAATCAAAACACCTGCCCTTCCGAATGATGCATTTCTGCTTGACACCGTCCACATGATATACAGCCTGCCAGTAACCCCGACCGTGCATGCGATCCAATTACATCCAGGTCCCCAACAGCAACTCACGCCAGCAAAGCGGCTCCGAGAAACGCCAAGTATCACCTTTGACGACTCTGATTTGATCAGCGTAACACTCCCTCACATCGTCCCATTGGTTGTTGAACTACGCGTAAACCGGTTCACCTTCGAACGCGTTCTTATCGACCAGGGCAATACTTCGGAGGTTATGTATTATAAAACCTTCATCAAACTCAGATTCAATGAGTCAGACCTGACTCTGGCTCTTTATCCACTATTCGGCTTCAATGCTAATCTAGAATACCCACTGGGAAAGATCAGCTTACCCGTTCGAGCAGGTTCCAGAACGGTAGATGTGGAATTCTTGGTCGTCAGGCTGCCATCGCCATACAATCTCATAATGGGGCGATCGTGGTTGCATACCTTGTAGGCCGTCCCAAGCACCTATCATCAACTGCTACGTTTTCCAATAGAACACGGCATTGAGCAAATCCGCGGCTTCTAGAAATCGGCACAAGCATGTTATCTCCTTGCCACTAGAATGCCAAAGGAACTGCAAGTAAACTCCATTGAGGTGTTGAATCGGGAGATCCTTGACGACATTGGGCGGCATCCAAATGAGAAGGCCGTGGAAGGTTTAGACCGAGTTGACATCGATGGAAGCCCAGAAAAGTTCTTCATGATTGCCGCCTCTCTGAATCAGGCCGACAGGCAGCAGCTGATCACTTTCTTGCTCAATAATCTCGACGTCTTTGCGTGGACTCCGTACGAAATGCCGGGAATAGACCCATCAGTTTCACAGCACCATCTGAATGTTGATCCCAAATGTAAGCCGATCATTCAGAAAGGCCGACGGTCAGCCGCGGAGCACACTATCGCCGTTGTTGAGGAGGTAGACAGACTGCTTGACGCCGGGGCAATTAGAGAAGTCACTTACCCTACGTGGCTCTCCAATACAGTGGTGGTGAAGAAGAAAAATGGGACTTGGCGAGTGTGCGTCGATTTCACAGATCTGAACAAAGCTTGCCCCAAAGATTGTTTTTCTCTACCTAGAATCAACCAGCTTGTCGATGCAACGGCATGTCCTCAACGCATGAGCTTCCTCGATGCTTACAAAGGCTACCATCAAATCGCCATGCATCCAGATGACTAGGACAAAACTGCATTCCTCACCCCAAGAGAAACCTATTGCTACAAAGTTATGCCTTTTGGGCTCAAGAATGCAGGGCAACCTACCAAAGACTGGTCACCGCCATGTTCAAAGAGTAACTCGGCCATACTATGGAAGTATACATCGACGATATGGTGGTCAAGTCCAAAGAAGAACAGAATCATATAGCCGATCTAGAAAAGACATTCAGCATCTTACGCAAATACAGAATGAAACTGAACGCTTCCAAGTGTGCGTTCGGAATTGGCTCTGGCAAATTCTTGGGTTACATCGTCAATCACCGAGGAATCGAAGCCAACTCGAGGCAAGTCACAACAATCTTGGAACTCGGCTCCCCCCGTTCAGTAAAAGAAGTCCAAAAGTTGATGGGGATGGCCGCTGCACTCAACAAGTTCATCAGCCGGTCTACAGATCGCTGCCGACAATTCTTTCAGACACTACGGTAGGGTAAGGCTTTTGAATGGTCCGCTGAATGTGAAACAGCTTTCAACGGACTCAAGATCTACCTCTGCTCAGTACCTCTCTTGATAACACCCGCCGCTGGTGACCCGCTCATTCTATATCTGGCAGTTTTCGATAGGGCCATCAGCGCCGTACTGTTAAAAGAGGAAGAGTGGGAGCAACGGCTAGTGTATTATGTGAGCAAGGCAATGGTTGATGCCGAAACACGCTACCTTCCGCTGGAAAAACTCATCTTAGCCCTAGTCATGGCGGCAAGAAAGCTGATGCATTACTTCCAGCACTACAACAAAAAAGAGTTTTTACGACGCGCAATGCACGTCGTAAAAGCCCTTCTACGACATGCAGGCGCACGTCATATTATGACCAGTCATGGAAAGTCATTTACTTTTAACGACATGCTTCGTACGCCGTTAAAAACTATTTAACGACAAATTTTGTGCGTCGTTGTTACCTTTTCTACGACATGTTATAGTGCGCCGTTAAAAATTATTTAATGGCAGATTTTGTGCGTCGTCGTTACTTTTTCTACGACTACTTTTGCACGTCGTTAATTGGTGAGACAAACAACAACATTGATTGTGCGCTGTAAAATATATAATACAACGACTTGCTCAGCTTGCCGTAGATAAGTAGAACATACCACGACGTACATGGAATGTCGTGAAATATTTCATATAATGACCTAATTTGTTTGTCGTAGAATGTGCATTATTTTATTTTTTTTTAATTCAGCAGGTTCTATTTTAACCTGTTTTGTATAATCTAACAAACATTACAAACAAAGTTCACAAAATATCAATCAACCATCAAAATATTGTTTCAAGCATAAAAATAAACTACATCCATAAATTATGAACATTCAAAAAGTGTCAATACATTCCAAACATCCAAAAAATAACCGTAAGTTCAAAACAACCCAAAAGGACTATCCTTATGTTCTAAATTCAACAAAAAAGTTAAAAACCATCCAAAATTGTATAATATATAAGTTTGTAAACAAGATCCAAACTATTCAAAGATTATAGAAATCTATTCATCAAAGTCCTCAAAAACTAGCCATCACTATCATCATCGTCACTGCTACTGTTGGGCTCATACTCATCATCTGAACCATCTGTTAGGCAAATGCACCTCACTTGCTACAATTCTGAGAAATTTAAGTTAACAATAGTCAAGATTTCTAGCCAAGAAGATAAACAATATGAGATGTAAACTGATAGAAAGCACTTACCCTGACTATGTGAACTCCTGCATAATGTATAGCTTTACAAGTTGAGTGATAGGAATTGGTTCCTACACATTACCATCATCAGATCACATTGCAAGTTATAGTAGCTATAAAAGCTGTAATATTTTACAACAAAAAAATACATATAACATAAACTTGTGATTTCCCAAATGAATTGGCAGGGGTACTTCATGTATCCAAGGTCACATTGAGCAACATCTAACTAATATGAACCATTACTAACATATACTTGTCCATTTGAGAAACTACAAAAATGTGACCTTCAGGAAGAGCTACACACTAGTAAGAAGACGAAACTCACTGTACACGTGCACCACCTTCTTAGACCAACTTTTAAGCAAACATTCTCATTCTTATCAAAAGTAATAAACAAAATCATGGAATGAGAAGTAGAAAATGAAATTCCTTTTTGAGAAGCCAATAAATAATATTATAGAAGCTAATTTGGCCTTCATTAAACACTCAAAATTTGGTAGAAAAAATTAAAATGGAGGTTGAACCAAATATTTTAGTAATGGTCATTAAAATGGGGGGCTGTGTCTATTGAGTTTTGCCCTCTTTTTAGAACGACATGGCACTAATAAAGGCTTACAACACCTAAAACGGGAAGGGTTGGTTACAATCTTACTGTCTGTTCAAATAAAAGGGAAACTTTTTTTAAAATATATATATATATATACAACAAATGTTAACATAGACCAAAAAGGAACAGGGGCCTCCCTGCACTAGATGGAGGGAAGCTTCTTATCAGGCTTTAGCATATTTGCAATTGTTGCATAATTAGTATGAGAAGGGCGTGCGGCATGAAAGAAATATGGTACAATAGAACCAACAGTCACCCTGATGACAATGCAATGAATTCAACATTTGAATGGTAGACCAAGCAACAGGCATGAAAGAAATATGTCTAGTATCAGCAACAAACTTGGGTACCAAGCCCCAGTTGGGTCTGAGCAATAGGGAGAGATCAAGGATCTTGAAATTGTTGCGTCCAATTTCTAACAACTTTTGGATAAATTTATTTTCAGAGTAAAAAGTACAAACCCAGCAAGAGTTCAATTTTTTCTATCAATTAAATTTGATTGGAAAAAAAATTATAAGAAAAATAGATGAGTACTTCAATTCTGACACATTTTGATACAATGCTGAAAATAGAAGTCATAATAACACTAAAATATAGTGTAACTATGAAGGCATGACGAATGCTAATGGAATATGTCAACATTCATGAATACTAAAAAATAGTGAGGTAGTATGTTTAAAAGCTTTCCATAAAAAGAAAGATTCTCACTTGTGTGATCCAAGGGGGATGTTAGATATAGAAAGCTTATCAATTTCACCGTAAGTTACATTTTGTCTCTGTAATGTGTCATTAGTCCAGCTTAATCGGTACCGTGATAGCCCACGCAATGAATGTCATAGGAACAAAAATTTTGAGTCTGCATAAATCAAAGTGCAGAAATCAGCACAAGATAAAAAATTCAAAAATGTCAAAAGAGCATTTAATTAAAATGATAGGCTCATGGCACAAAGCAATAAATTTTCCTGATATCAACAAAGAGATATCTTATACCTGACAATGTTAAAAAACAAATTTCAAATTAGAAAGCAAAGAAACATAAAGCTTTTCAGTTATAGTTAATGCGGGCATTAAATTATACAATTATATTCAGTTGTTCACATAGTGACATAGATACAGGAATTGTAATTCTGCTGAACTCAAGTCATATAGAAATTCAATGTCTCCTGCCAATTCAAGATACCACTTTTAAAGCTATAATTTTAAGTGCAAGCAACGAAGTGTAGTCTCTAAAACCAGAAAAATCCTTTTCGATACCATAATTTGACTAGATTACACACAAAAAAAAAAAAAAATCAAACTTTTTGTTTCTTTTTTCCTTTTCAGATTCCATGGGCAGCATTTTTTTTTTTTTTAGTTTCCTCAATAAGTAGAATCTCAAATTTTGATTTAACAAGCCTTTATTTTTTATGCTTCACTTGGTTCCAAAGTACAAAGAAAACAAACATAGAACTCCAAATCATAAAACTATTTTGAATAAGCATGTTTACAAAAGGCTTTCAAAGTTTTCATCTTTGCTTCCATCACCTTGGCTACTACTTTATGGAACATTGATGAATATGTTCTGTCAATTTTGCATAGCACATGATAGTTCAGCATACAAGCTACTTGGCATATCATAACAGGAAACAAATTCTGAGATTATAGGATTATAGTAGCATAACCTAGCAAGTAAATCCGTAAATAAATAGCAGAATCCAATCCTGCATGGTCAATAAGCTCAAGTTCAGGCATTTTCAGTGCCTCGGGCATCCAATTCAGAAACCTCAAATATGATTTGAAGTCCAAATTGACAAACTTGCTTACGAATGCTCCGGACTGCGTTGGACTGCTTCTTAAACCCTTAAGATACCATTTTGTAAAATATACCCTATCTTTGAAAGGTTGAAGTCGTAATATGGCAAATGCCACTAAGAAAATAAATGCAGTGAGAATATTGATAGCTGCCACAAGGCCCATATCTGCAAGCGTAGCCATCTAGCCCTTCTAAAATACTGCCAATCTCCCTGTCAAAAAAGCAAGTTGTTATTCATAACCAAGATTACGTGCAAAATAGAAGTAAGGTTTTAACCAAAAAGCCACTACAAGTTCTCAAATCATTTTCTCTACATTTTTGCACGTCTTTTCATAAAAAGCCAAAAAACACTATTAAAAAAAAAACAACTCCCAAACGAGCCCTAAATGAAGTAGTTCTTTAAACATCATTATATAATTTACCTACAAATCATCGTATACAACAATCAATGCAGACTTGGAATTCCAAACTATAGATTTCTCTAAGCAGTTTTTTAAATTCCTATCATAAATCCAAATACTGAGGCATACAATAATATTGCTTAAATGAACCTCTGCTCCTCAATTGAGACTCAGTCAAAGATATGTGAAAGAATTCCCAAATTCCAACATCAACAAAATAACAAACCCCAAGAAAATCCAACAAAACTAATTCTCTCTTCTTTTTTTTTTCTTTTTTTTTTTCCTTTCAAAATTAATGAAAAAATAGAGAAAATACTATCTAAAGAGGAAAAACACAAAATTGATATTTTATCATGTCACTTCAGTTAATCTCAGCAAAAGTTACATATATTTCCACCAATACATACATACGTACATACTTACATACATACATATACACACATATAGATACAAAATATGAATACAAAAGGTAGAAATTCATACTCTTGATTTGTGTGATGTCTCTGAGCTCTATTCAGTTGTGGTAATGCAAGAGAGCCAAAAGCAAAGAAAATTGAAGCTTTTGAGACAAAGAAATAAGAGTAGAGCAAGTACTGTTAAGTATTAACATGTTTGACATGCATCAACAGAAAACAACACACAGATACACAATTTGAACACAAAGTGAAATTAAAAAGTCACACAAGCTGTTGGACCATGGAACTAGTGATTGTTGATCCCAGCAAGGCCAATTGATCCAATAAGTTCGCACTATATAACAGGGCTTGAACTCTTTTTTTTTTTGGGTCAAACTCAGGTCTGTTATTTGGGGATGGCCCCACAGGCTATTGGAGATGTCTCCTCAGGAACACCATAGCTAGGTTTTTAAAGCCACACTACAACATTTTCTTAGTTTAGTGACACTTGAAAGTGCCACAAAACTATTCTTCTAATGACATTTTTTGGTCTTGTGGCATTTTGAACAAGTACCACTTCTATCGGTGCCACGGTAGATACGAGTGTCACGGTAGATACTTGCAAGTGTCACTGCACCATCATGGCTAAAAACTTTTAATGGCATTTTAATGTCATGGTAGATATTATTTGTGGCACTATCAAGCGCCATTAAAAAAAGAGTTAGTGACACTTATAAGTGTCATTACACCATCAACACTAAAACCTTTCAGTGACACTTTAATGTCATGATAGGCACTATTCGTGACACTATCAAGTGTCATTAAAAAGACTTGCAATCTAAAAAATGCCACAATATGGATTTTTAATGACACTTATTATGCCACAATTGATATTTATAACACCTTCATAAATGCCACTAAATCCAACTCATTTGTGCCATTAAATAGATATAAGTGCCATTGGAACTTATTTTAGTGACATTTTACAAAGCTACTATCACTATTACAAAATGCCACATATATTTTTTTCATTGACACTTTTAAAAGCTACAATTATGCATACGTAAATACCTATAAAAATTGAATCAATTTTATAAACAATTAAATATTAATTGCCACATAATATATTAATTTGACATCCATTCATCTTCTAATATTTTCATAATAATAAACAAATATTACCACCATAAGATCATCACATCAAAAAAAAAAAAAAAAAAACCACAATCAATTATTTATTATTGAAATATAAATTTATTTATATTGCAAAAAAAAATCCCTTGCCAAAATTATTAAATATTCTACCACACTAACAAAGTTAAAGCAAAAACAATTTAAAAGAAAATTATTCCAACCATAAGTTATGAAAAGCCATAGTAATATGCATATTCCGGAGAGAAATTTTCAAAAATAAAATCAGTTTCCAAATTCTCAACCTCACTTGTATAAATATTCTCAAGCATCCATAACTTGTGAAATCTGCATCCAAAAGATAAACATGTGAAGGTAATTAAAACTATATTAAGTTAATATAAATTTGTTAATAAAATTAGTATTTACGAAAGAAATATACCACAAATGGAACAGGCCAAGCAACATGAGCTCCAATAGCTTGTCCAATTGTTTTGACAAGTCCATATGATCGGATCAAGCTCTCATTAGGTTTGATTGGCACTTGAACATGTACCTCCCAATAGTCGTGTCCCTTCTTCCCTTCTACTTCTTTAGATGCATCTGCTTTTAAGTACTCCGATTGCAAGCATTTACATTGGCCTAATGATACTTTTAGAACAACTATATCTCCCACGTAAATCAAGATTTAACTACTTAACTAATTGTATATTTAAAATTAATAAATAATATTTATAAAAAATAGTACAAATTGCTAGAGTGAAGATGATCACAACCTAAAGTGATATGGATTTCTGAGATAAGCAAGCCAAATGCTTTAATCACTTAATTGGTTCACTACACTACAACAAATTATATAAAAGTAACAACCGTAAAGCTTTAGACCATATCAAACAATAGCTTAAAAAATCAATAACAACCAGAAGCACCAATCAACGACAATCAAAACCATGTCCATTATCAATATCAGGATCACCTAACCTCAACGATGTAAATCAAATGTAATTGTGAAAAATGACAATCAACTAATCACTTTCAAGCAATATTTTGAGAGAATCAGAAAGAGGCCATGCGGTAATAAATGATGGAGAGATGTCTTGTTAAAGCTTTAGAAGAAAATTAAATTAATTTTTTTAAAAAAAATAGCACAAACTTCGTCATGTCATGATTTAGACTATGTAGCACATTTTGTCTAGATTTAAATAATGAAATTTATGTCCGCAATATTCTTTCCTTGGTTAATTGTAAAATAAGTGTTGCAAGCTATTCTAAAATAAAGTTGGAAGTAATGCGATATATATGCTTAGCTCTTAGTAGGTACCTGAGTAAGAGAAGTATCTTGTATCGATGACAAAGACCATGCTTGTTGTCGAGCTGCTACGTCGAGAGGAGTAGAAATTGTTGTGGCCTAACCAAATTTGAACTATTTAATTTTACAAACACACACACATAGATATACATATGCATATATAAGTGTAGGAAAACATTAATAACTTATAAATTCTATTAAAAAATTACCTGATTAGATGTGTTTGTCAAGTTATTCGGAGCAGGCTGAACATAGGAAATTTTGGACCTTAGCTCCGAATTTTCAGCTTCCATAACATCCATTGTTGTGTCTTGGTTTGCTTTATAACCAGATGTATCTCTCCATAAATTAGACGGGGAGACACCAAATCCATACATGCGAACTCGTCCATGTTTTTCTTTACCCATCACTTGTCCAAATGCATCATTTGGGCCCTTATTTGATAAATTTGCATCTAAGGTTGCCCTCTCATTTATTTCATCCTATAAGGTTGCAAAAAACATAACTTAATATATACATTTCAATAACTCAACACTATAATGTGGAAATTTTAACAATTCTACAAGTTCAAATGGACATAATTATTTGGTACATACTATCATTGCTTTCGTTGCCTCAGGGGTTCCCGTCTCCTTTGTATAACATACTTTAAACATGTGAGCACGAGTTGGAGAGTGTCCCAACTTATTTTTCTACAAAATAATATATTCCAAAATATAAATTATATCATTATGTCACATTATGTATACCTTATCATATTAAATATACAACAATAAAAGATGAATTAACCTGCTCCTTTCGAACACGTGGAAAACTTTTTGTTCCAGTAGTATGATTATACTTTCGCTCTGCACGACTTGCTTTGTTTTTATCACTTTGTGCCTAAAATTACAAATGCATAAATTAATGGTGTCCAAACTATAGCAAGTAAAATAACATATAATGATTAGATCGAGTATACCTTTACTTCTTCGATGGCCCAATACTTAATAAGGTGTTCCCACTGATCAGCATATACTCTAGTATCTTTATAATGCTTTTGTTCGTCAAAACTCAAGTGGTTCTTATAATAATTTTTCTTTATGTTTGCCTTCCAGTCTTTTAACTTCTTACCAGAGCACTTCATAACCCACTTCCTAGCATGACTTGGAAGATCAAACTTTGACTAAAGAGAGAGAGAGAGAGAGAGAGAGAGAGAGAGAGAGAAGAATACAATAATAAAAAATTAATCTTCCCACATAAAAAATTAAAAATAAACAAAATTATAAAGAGTGATGTTTTAATCACATTACTCATGTTTACTATTTTTCACATGTGATCATCTTTCGCACAATATTGTGTCATTTACCTGTACAAGTGCCCATATGTGATCTTTGTAATGTGCTGGGACTTTATGCCAATTCTTGTAAGTGAGTGGTGCATTTTTCCCATCATGCACAATAGTTCCAATGAACGATGATAACTTTGTTGCCAATTTGTCATCAGGTTGGCCAAGTTTGTTCCAATTGACTGTTAGACGCTCATCATCACGAGTACCCCAAATATTACGCATTTGTGTGGGACCTCTAGTTTTCTTTTGTCCACTAGCACCATCTACTTAAAAAAAAAAAAATCAAAATACTTATAATAAATTATATACGAAAAAATAATAACATTTTTATAAGGTTTGAACTTGCATACCTGCATCATCATTGGGTTGACTAGAATTTGGCTATATCTCAGATGGAGTTGACTCACTAAACTCACCAACATTGCTTTGAATGGCGAAGATATGGGTCCATAGGCTTTTCGCTTTATAGATGAATCCTAGTATGATTCAAGTAAAATAGACATATGAAATTGTAAACTTAGAATGATCCAAATACATTATTTGCAAAAAAACAAACTACTTGAAGAAAATTAACCAAAAAAAAAATATTATGAATTCACCTGTATTGCTTTGCTATCTTGGTAGTGACTAAATGTAACATATAGTGAATAACATATTTTGTAGCCACATATGTAAATCACATAGTTAAATTAAAAACGCATTATTCATTCTTCAAACAATCAATTAAATTAACAAAAACAATGATAAACAAAGAGAACAAAATGAAACTATAGAATTGTTTTCAAATATAAATAACTAGCAATGTTCAATAAGTTTAACAGTCACATGAGATCTAATTCTTCCTCATTTCCATCATCATCTCCATCATCATGAACATTGTTGTCTCTCAACACCTGAGAAAGTGGTGCATCTACAATTGCAGCAGACATGTCTGTTCGAACCAAATCAAAATTATTGTCCCCATCACCACTTTGTGTATTGCATACAACACTCTGCAAGTATGCCTCCACATTGTCCATGAAGACCCGCATTCATATCATAAAAATCTCTCGGATTTATCTTGATGGCAACTTGCCAATCTTTGTGTTTCAGGTCTTCTACATACATTACCTGTTCTGCTTGAGAAGCCAACACAAAAGGCTCAGCATCTTTCATTAATCGTGCAAAGTTGACTAGTGTGCAATCGTTATCTTGTCTTTTTCCTGATTGTGATACCCATTCACCTTTAAATAACACGACCCTTTTCCCAAACAAATAATCTAACTCAATTATGTCTGTTAACACGCCATAAAATGTAACATCTCCACAGACCGGATTTCCATCTCTACCACTTGCAAAGCTTCGTGTTTTTGCCGTGACAATAATCCCACTATTTTGAGTTTTTCTCTTTCGCTCAATCTCCTTAGTATGGAACCTAAAACCATTTATCAAGTATCGCTTATATTTTGTGAAAATTCTATTTGGACCATGAGCCAAACATCTAAGCTCTTCAGTTATTTGACTATCCCTGCAGATGCAATTCCTCAACTTTGTTTTCAGACAATTGACGACATAACTTTTGTAAGTGTGTAATGAAATTGAAGTTAATATCAAATCAAATTTTAAGGAACTTCAAACACTGCTTACATGTTTATCAAACCATGTTGGAAATGTTTCACTATGAATGCGATCAATGGCCATTTCACGAAGACGTGGATTTTGTATGGAAACAAGTCTACGGTGTTGTCTGTATGCCATATAAAAGATTTGTGAGAGTGTGGCAAAAGTATGTAAAATAATAATAATAATAATAATGAAATTGATTACAGATGTCGAGTGTCTTACTCAATAAATTTGTTGACTGTCTCACAATTAAATAGCACATATCGATGTGCCTTTTCTTTTGTGCCATCATCCATTGTGTCTATCACGCCCTTACCTAATGGTCAGCCAAGCATTGAGAAAATAGATAATCCTTCGGTACCATTACCCCCTTCATCATAATTTCGAGACATCCGGTTGAATCGTGTCTCAACACCTTCCATATACCTCGAGCAAAATGTCAAACATTCATTTGCAAGATATCCTTTTGCCATACTACCCTCCGGTCGACTTCTATTTCGCACATATGACTTTAATCTACTCAAGTACCTATGTTTTGGTAAGTTCAAAAAACAAAAGTTTGAATGATGTTCGATAATAAGAAAAGTAAAATATAATAATGATGGTAAAGAAATATGTAATTTAATATAAACTTTACCTCTCAACAGAACACATCTAACGATAATGCACAGGTCCTGCTAATCTAGCCTCAGATGCTAAGTGAACCACCAAATGCACCATAATGTCAAAAAAGTTAGGGGGAAATATTTTTTCAAACTTACAAAGTGTTATCGGAATTTGCCTTTCAAGACGCATAAAGTCTTGTGCCAAACCAACTTTAGAACATAACTCTCGAAAGAAATTACTCAACTCAATCAAAGGTGAAGTTACATGTGAACTCAACATTCCTCGAATTGCTAAAGGGAGTAATTGTTGCATCAAAATATGGCAATCATGACTTTTAAGTCCAAAGATTCTCGTTGCTTTAAGCCGATGCATCGTGAGATATTCATTTGCATAACCATCGTGAACTTTAATCTTCAAAAATTTACAAAAACATCTTTTTCTTGTTTCTTTAATGAGAAACAAGAAGGAGGCAAGATGGTTTTATTTCGATTTTCTTTTGGATGGAGTTCAGCCTTATACCTTGAAGTTTCAAGTCAAGACGTGCATTTAGATTATCCTTTGTCTTCCCTCTAAATTCAATAGTGTTCCAAGCAAGCTCTCACATACATTTTTTCAATGTGCATCACATCAAGATTGGCCACTAGATTATCCTTCCAATATGGTAATTCAAAGAATATGCTTCTTTTCTTCCAATTATATGGTAATTCGGATTAGTACTCATCTTTCCATAAGTGATATTGAAGCCATGTAACATATCCAATACCATAGAACCGTTAAAGGATTGGGTCCATTCTTTTTTCTTTAGTACCATCAAAAGATCGCTCATCATCTCGAAATGCATGATGTTTGTCCAAGAATCGACGATGACCCATGTAACAATGTTTCCGGCCATGCTTCAACCACTGGAAGCATGTGTCTTTGTGGCATGAAGGGCATGCATACTTCCCCTTAGTACTCCACCCTAACAAATAAGCATAAGCAGGGAAGTCGCTGATAGTCCACATTAAATTTGCAATTGGAAATTTTGTTTAATTGATGCATCATATGTCTCTACTCCATCCACCCATAATTCCTTTAATTCATCTATTAAAGGTTCCAAATACACATCAATATTATTTCCAGGTGCACTATGACTAGGGATAATCAATGATAATAGAAAATTGGTCTGCTTCATACACATCCATGGAGGCAAATTATACGGTATAAGAATTACAGGCCAGGTGCTATACGTGCTGCTCAATGTTCTGAAAGGGTTCACACCATCACACGCTAACCCAAGTCTGACATTTCTACAATCTGCTGCGAAATCAGGATGTAAGTGGTCAAAAGTTATCCAAGCTGGAGAATCGGCAGGATGTCTCATACAACCATCATTGGTGCGACCTTCTTTATGCCACTTCATACATGATGCTGTTTTGGATGACATGAATAACATTTGTGGCCTTGGTATCAAAGGAAAGTAATGTAGAACCTTAGAAGGTGTTTTATAGCTGCCTTTTTTAGAGGATGCCTCGTTGCTTGAATCATTTTGCTCTGTTACATACCTAGATGTATGGCAAACATAACATTCAGAATCAGTTTTGTGCTCATTCCTATACAACATGCAATCATTGGGACATGCATGAATCTTCTCATAACTAAGTCCTAACTCTATGACTATCTGCTCAACTTCATAAACATGATAGGCGTTGTTACACCCTCTCGAATGCCTCCTTCAATAACTCTAATAACATGGTGAACGATTTATTACTCCATCCGCCTAAATTCTTGATATGAAATAACTGAATGATGAATGAGAGCTTTGTAAAATTCCTACATTGTGGATAAAGCTCCTTTTGTCCATCATGTATCAACTTGTAGAACTTCTCTGCTTGTGGATTTGGTTTATCTCCCAAATCTTCAGGGTTGTCTCCATCGACTGTATTATCGTCATTTGAGATTCCAAATGCCTCGTGTACTAATCCATGTGTATCAATATTTAATTGTGGCCCATTCTGCATGTGCGTATCAAGACCTGTTGTAGCAACAGATGATGCTTCACCATGTAAAACCCATTTAGTGTAACCCTTTGTGAAGCCATCACATACTAAGTGATCATATGCAACTGACCGAGTGACGGGAAGTGTAAGTCCACACTTGATGCATGGACATATGATCTTATCCTCATAACTTGCATTAGTAAATGCAAAATCGAGAAACATGTCAACTCCTTTCTGGTATGCATCACGTAATCTTGATTGATACATCTATGTCTTATCCATAAGTAAACAATCTCGATTAAACAAGTGTCCAAAGTGTTTCTAGAACATTAAAAAATGTATATATCAATAACAAGTATTTGTAAGTTATGATTGGACAAAAACAACTAAACTTTATTTTGCAAGAACTATAAGATACTAACAACAATGTAAAACATAACATATTCAATATATTCATGCATGACTATAAGGCAACTCATGTCAAGAGAAAACATATAAAAGAATTTAAGTATTACAAAGTCAATGCAATATCATTATTTAAGGTCTCCATCTATCCAAACAGAATCTAAGGTCTCCCTCTTAATTAACAAAAGAAAAACAAACCCTAGCCTAGTAAACAGATGAAGACCAAAGCAGCACCAGCCCAACTCCTCCAGAAACCTTGGCAGAAAAAATCAAGAAGAAATAAAAGGCCAAGTCCAGCTCAAAAATGGTCAGCCTAACCAGAACCAGGAAAGCAAAATCCAAACCAGACCTTGAGCAGTTTAACCTATGGCTTAACAACTATCTTAATATTTTCTAATTTTTCTATGGTGAGTTCATTAAGATTACTTTTAGGTTGAGCTGAGTATAATGTCCAAGCCCACTAAGTACAACGGTTTGTTTCCACCAAAACCCACCAAATAAACACACATACAGATATCCATTGAACCAATATGAAAGATAGCCAAAATTTTCAAAATAAAAAGAATGTACAACCTTTTATGCTCTTTTAGAACACTTCAAATTTCCCACCAATAAACACATCAGAAAAGCATATTACTAATTCATACAAGTATGCAAGGTAATGAATTAAAGTCCTATTGATAAGAATAAAGAAAAATTGTCAAGATTAGTGCGCAAAAATATTACTGCTAACTTGAAAAATTGTCAAGATTAGTGCGCATCATAAATATTTTTTGTTTAATATGGAAAAATTGTCAAGATTAGTTTTAGCGAAGTTGCTTCAAGCAGTAAGCAGTTAGCCTTGCTTTGAAATCAAATATCTATAGAGAAATAATAATCGTTAACCATTTTGCTGGGAAGCCTTTTGAGATAAATGGACATAGTTCTTGGTGGTATGCTTAATAATCTTCCTTGTCACCACTCTATGTGCTGACTTGAAATCCAAACAAATCTTAAGAATTTACTTGGGGCTTTGTGGGCAATAGTTAAACCAAATATTGGAATCCAACATGTCAATTTATTTCTCCACTTTAAACTTCAAATATTTAAAATCTAAATTCTTTTTGAATTTTTCTTAGAATATAATTCCTTTTGGTTTTCCTTTGGGATCTTTGTATGTTTACTTAGATTGGAGATTCAAAGGCAGCACTAACTTTTTCTAAAAAATTGAAAGAGTTAACCCAATCAAATACATTTTTAGGTATGCAAAAGGAATGGTGCAACTTTTAGTAAATTTTTTTTTAATTTATTTATTTATTTATTTATTTATTTTTAATGTGATGAGATCAATTATTTATGTTATGAGATCAACTCTTAGTTAGATGATATATAATTGATTTTTATGTGATGAGGTCAATTATTTATTTATTTTAAAATTGTGACTCTTTCATTAGGCTCATTCTTATATTGTCATTGTGTTTGTTTTGAGAAAAATGGATTTTGATTTTACTCTATTTCATAATCTTTCAATCTGCTTATGATTACTGTGTGTATGCTAAGAATTGGAACAAGTGGGAACAAAACTTAAAAAACTGGGTACTAATTGATTATGAGGAATACTTCATGTTATGTTATGACAACGCTCTTGATTTCCTTTTAAATAAATGAAGTACTGATTTAGAAGGATTGTTTTTGTTCTATTGAGGTAAGAAACGTCTTCTATCCCTTTCTTATACTTTTTCTTATACATGGTTGGGTTGCTGCAACATTGTGTTCTTGCTGCCCAGGTGAAGAAACCACACTGGTTGTCCTACCTAGGTGCTGCCACTGCCACAATATTGTTGTGCTCAGGTTTTGTTGTCAACAGGGGTGCTTTATTATTTAAGACTCATTTCAGCCTTATAACAAAGTATTAGTGAACTGAATGTCATGTTGAAAAACACTTGGTTTGTCCATGGGTTGTTATGTTTTTGTTGTATGATATGGTGTAAATGAAGAGAAGCCGTATATCAGTTTCCTCTATGTGTATGTCCACCATTTAAAACTGCTCTCTGGGTAACTGAAAAGGTCAATTTGAAATTTCCATAAAGCTGGTGAGAGATATGAGCAGCTTGAGTTTCAAAAAAAAGTTGCCCGTTCCCATTAGATGCTCCATGGCACCTCATGGAAGGTAACAACTATGTTTTTTCTATTTTTAATGCCAATGGAAAATGGTCCAGTGTTGTTACTCTCACCAGAAAACTATTTTGTTTGACTTCTTATGATGCCATCCTATAGGTGCCCTCTCAGATTTTATCATGATCTTTTTTGGCCTCAACACCCAATTATGGTTTTGCAATATATTTTCAGGATGTATTTTGGTTTTCATATGCAATTTTAGTAGGGGAAGAAAAAAAAGAAATTGAAGGCATTAAATGATGTTTTAGCACAAACCAAACTTGGGTTTTGTTGATTTGTTCTAATTTGCTGCTAATCTCTCTTAGAATTGGTTCTAACTATTTGTTTCAAGCTATGCTGTTAGCTAACTGTTTGCAGGTTTGGCTGGCCTCTTTTATGGAGTGTGTTGAGTGATGTGAGCCAAAAATACTCTTTCTTGATTGACAATTTCATTTGTGGATTTAATGATATTTTTCATTGATTATGCTAAAAATGTATCTTTTAATATAGTTATGTACGATACAGTTGCTACGAAAGAAATAATTATGACTTCATTATCAAGTATGGCCCTATGTAGTTATAATTTTTGCATCTGCAACTGGTATGTTTCAGTTAAATCATCATATGACAACATATGATAGTAAATTTCATGCATAGCATGGTACCCCAAACATTGGATCACATAACTAACTTGGAAAAATAGAATTCATCTACCCATATCACCAAATTATTATCCACATAAACCCAAAAAAAACGTTTAAAAAAAATTCATCAACAACCACATGAACATTGAACAAATATCTAATATAAAATCAAAACAAAATCTAATAAAAGGAATTTTTTTTAACTTTTTTTTTTCTTATTCATCCTTACAACAGGAAAAAAAAAATAGAGCAAAATTATGCAAGATCTCATTGAGACATTTAAACAAACACTAGCATGTCATTATATAAAATCACAACATAAATACAATAATAGTAAATCACAATTAACCCTTGATATTAAAAGATGAAAATTAATACATTCATGGGTTAAAAGATTAGATTTTCATATTGTATCAAGTTTTATACGAAGAACATATATAAGAGAGAAAAATAGAGGTCTTTTGTGTGTGAGAGTGAGAAAGAGAGAAAGAATACCTAACAAACTCAGTAGATTGTAGAAGATGAAAAAACTGCAAATTTGTGGTGTAGATGTTAGATAAGAGTGGCGTGAAAGATGAAGAATGAAAAACCCTGGCTTCATTATTTCACTCCCGCCTCTTTATCCCGCCAAAACTGATTTTGCTTCACCAATTTTAGATTTGTCCGACTTGTGGATTGGGGTATCTAACTCAGATTTGTTGGATTCGTGTATTGGATTGCTTCACCAAAATCAATTTTATCCCACAGCTACTCTAACTCATTTGGTGTAGTTTAGTGATTTTTTTCCTTCGCTTTCCCGTAAGTCTCAGTTCCTCTGTTTTTATCAAATCTACTCTATATATATATATATGGAGAATTGGTAATGAAGTGTTAAATTGGTATACCAAAAGTTAATTAATTTATTTATTTTGAAATGATTTTGTTTACACTCTTAATTACATTAATCTTAAGTTTGTATCAATTTGGTCCAATTGATAATACCGCTAGTATTTTTGACGAAAAATGATTACTGAATTGGTTGAGATTAATTTATTGAAGTGAGCAAATCTATAATTTTGCCTCTAAAAGAATGACATATGCATGTTTTTCATTAAAAAAATGCTAACAATTAGGGCAAATTACACGGTTAGTCCTCTATTTTTGGCTATTGTGTCATTTTAATTCCTGTAATTTCAATTAAATCGATTTTGACACTAAGTTTTTTATTTTGACTCAAATTAGTAACTTTATCAGTATATAGGAGAGCAATTTCAAATTTTATTATATTGAGTTGAATTTATTTGAGTTCAATTCTGTACATGTGGCTAAGTACCGTTGAAAAAAATATTATATTGAGTTCAATTTATTTGTTTATATTTATTATGTGCATTTTAAAAATTTTGGAAGTATATTGGCAAATTTTTTTTTTTTAAAATGCCATTAGATAACTTGGAAAGTTTTTAACTTAGTGGCAGTTCTTAAAATGCTATAAAAAGTAACTTGTACTTACCTACTTTAGTGACATTTTTTAAAAAATGCCATTGCTACTAAAGTTTAATGGCATCTGTTGATAAATGTCACAAAACAAATTTCTTGTGTCATTCTTTTATAAAATGCCATAAAATTGATATGACATTTCTTTATTGAAATGTCACTAGAGCCTTATATGTTTGTGGTTCAGTGACATTTTTCTAAATGTGTCACCAAATATTTTTTTCGTGGCATTTTCTAAAAACATGCCACTAATATAGTGTCACTAAAGTGTGTTTTTGTTGTAGTTTTGTGACACTTATTTATTGAAATGTCACTAGAGCCTTTTATGTTTGTCGTTTTGTGGCATTTTTCAAAACGTGCCACTAAATATCATTTTTGTGGCATTTCCTAAAAAATATGCCACTAGTGTAGTGCCACTAAAGTAAGTTTTTGTTGTAGTTTTGTGACACTTGTTCATTGAAATGTCACTAGAGCCTTTTATGTTTGTCGTTTTGTGGCATTTTTCAAAAACGTGCCACTAAATATCATTTTTTGTGGCATTTTCTAAAAATATGCCACTAGTGTAGTGCCACTAAAGTATGTTTTTGTTGTAGTGCCAACACTTCATCATTGTATTAAATCAATCAACTTTTGTTTGAACTGAACTAAGTTTTAATGAGAGTAAGAATGCTTTAGAACAAGTTGTTTGATAATAATTCCCTAATACCAGCCATCCTCACAGCTACCATCCAGTGATCAAAACAAACCAGTTAAACTCAAACCTGAATTTGAAACTCCAAGCATGCAGGCCATCCATATCATCCATGCTGATAACAAATGCTTCCTTGTCCTTGAGGATGGGAAGGTAATCCTCAGCTACTTTCTAAAATCAAGTTGTCCCATATACCAAAAGGAATTAACAGCAGATAATTAGTTCAGCACCAAGCTAATATGTTTACATGACAAATTGCATCAAGTGAAATATTAATAAATTGAAACTACAATGGAAATTGCAATTCAAGTGATTCTCTATGCTACCAATGGGCTTAATAATATAATTTCATATTGGAAAAGATAAATTACAAACCTTTGGGACTATCATTCTCCTGAGGGAGCCTACATCACTTGTCTGAAGCTCCTTCTGAAAAAGAAACCTCAACCTTGTTTGGTCGATTGCCTAAAAGCACAAAGCAATTAGAGAGTTGCCAAATTAAACCAGTAAAGCATCAATTTAAATATAATTAATGCTGAAAGAAACATTGAACTACAGGAAAAAATCTATGAAAGGACATAATAAAGACACTTCACTGGTAACGACATACATCTAACAATTCCCAAAATGGCAGCCCAAATATTCTTCAACATATAGCATGTCAATGAATCTCGTATGGTAAAAAAAATATACCCATTATAGCACATGTAATGTTCTCACCAGAATTAGTGCCGGTATTGTTCATCAACCATTATTTATCTTCACATTTCTTACATAGAAACATGATAAAAGTTCTTTAACACAATCTCATTACATTGAAGGAGAATATGAAAGTTCTTTAATTGACTAATTTAGCTAATACATCATGTTTTGATCTAACAGTTCAGATGGAAGTTGATTAGAACCCTAGATTTTTGGGGTGAACTTGACATTGAATGATAATGCAAGGCAGTCCAGGAATAAATCTCACACAGCAAGAAGACAATGGGGGCAAACCAACTAAAAAACAGGTAGAACCATAGGTAGTTTGGCCACACTTTTGATCACTACAATTATGCAACAGGAAAAGTTATTCAGTACAATTGCCGCACAATACATCCTCCATACATCATTGTGGATGCAGTGTGTGGCAACATTGCTATGAATAATTACTCTGAGCTTGCAGATTGAAACCCATTTGGGGTTACTTAACCCTAAAATGTTCTCTTCTAACTCCAATTCCAAAAGTAGAATTGAATATGGGAATTTTGTGTGTGTGTGTGTGTGTGTGTGTGTGGAAGCCTCTTATAGACTAAAGCATCTCTGTGAACATGACATTGCTTCACATCAGTGTTGGTGTGGGGGACCTCATGGGTCTTTTTACAATTGCAATCATCAAAAGAGTTCACTTAATTTATTTGGACAATCAGTACCCTATCTTGATCAGTGGGATTTCGGAGATACCCACATCAAAAAAAGTGGTCCATTGGTAAGTTTTAATCTTCTGTAGAAAAAAAACAATTGATATCTTAAGGATTGAGAGTGTGGCATAAAAAGAACAGAAAAAACAGAAGATTTGAGCCAATAGTGGTGTCCAAGATGAAACATATTTGAGTATAAAACTTCAAATATATATTCGACTATTAGAGGTAGAGAAGAGAACATATGTTTTCTTTTGAAAATTGTTAACAAGCAAATTAAAGAAAAAAAAATTAAAGCAAAAATTTGAAAATTGAAAATTGTTCCCATTTTGAAACAAAATCAATGTCAACAAGCAAATTAAAAAAAAAATTAAAGCAGAAATTTATCAAAAAAAGCTAAACGTTTACACAAAAATAATAGGAATAGTATAAATTAAAAAACAATCGCAAACCCTATAAACAAAATTATAAGGAAATAAATTATTTTCCACCTAATAATTGAAAACCCATAAATAAACTGATGAAGATTGATATTCCGCTGATTTAAGGTCCAGCTTTTGCAAGATCAAACCAAAAAAAAAATCGTAAAATTACCTTTGAAATTGGGCGGATCGAATTTGAGAGCGATGTCGTACAATCTCGATCTGGAATTAATTGGATCAACCGAATGTGTTGCAAAGGCCAACCTGATTCGATCACCACCGATTGTCTCACTGGCCGATCACTGATTGCTAGAGAGAGAGAGATGAAAGAACAAGAGAGTGAGTGAGAGAGAGACTGAAGGCTGCTGCGAGACAGGAGATAGAAAGAGAGATTTGAATCCTTGTGATGTTCCATTTTGATTAGAGGGAGGCAATCCTTGTGATGTTCCATTTTGATTAGAGGGAGGCGCCCTAAATTTCATTTTGGCGCTTTACAATTCATTTTGGCACTTTTTTTTTTAATCATACAATTCACGACATGCATTGTGCGTCGTAAAAAGACAATATTTTTAATGGCAGGCGATGTGTGCGTCGTAAAAAGTATAATATTTTTAACGGCAGTCATTGTGTATGTGCGTCGTGTATAATTGATGTATTAATGGCACGCCACATGCATGTCGTAGAAAGTTTTATTATTTACGGCGTGCATTGTAAGCCGTAAAAAAATTATCGTTATTACCATTCACGGCCTACGCAATAGACACGCCGTGGTTGGAAAAATATTTACAACGTGCAAAAAAAGCAAGTCGTAAAAGTGAGAAATTACGGCATGCATTTATTGTATGCCGTTGATGTGGTGTCGTAAAAGGTCAGTTTTGTTGTAGTGCAGGGACATAGCATTGGGGTGCTAACAGATTATCCCCTCCGATCAGTACTACGGAGTGCAGAAGCATCAGGACATGTTTCAAAATGGGCTCTTGAACTCGACCAATACGACATTCAGTTTTTACCTAAAACCGCAATCAAGGGGCAGGTGTTGGCTGACTTTGTTGCTGAATTCATCGGCAAGCTTGCCAACCTCAAACTTGACGAAGTTTGACCCAAGGCTGAAGTTTGACCAAAGCCGAATTGGAAAATTTATGTCGGCGATATTTGGCAATTAGACTGTGATGGATCGTCGAACCAAAGGGGCAGCGGCGCCGGAGTTGTAATCATGTCTCCAGACGGCGCAGTAATTGAGCAGGCCGTCAAGCTTGGCTTCGAAGCATCAAATAACGAAGCCGAATATGAAGCCCTTCTAGCCGGTTTGCGGAATGCGCACCTTCTCGGCGCTCGGTGTCTACTTGTGTTTTGTGATTCAAAATTGGTAATCAATCAGCTAAAGGGGGAGTACGTGGCAAGAAACGACCGTATGGCGCCCTACATGAAAACGGCCAATTTCTTGTTGGCAAAATTTGACCATCACGAACTGAACCAAATAAAACGCGACCAGAACACACACGTGGATGCCTTGGCGTGCCTAGCCTCCACCATCAATTCTGAGATCAAACGGACCATCGAAGTAGGTTTCGTCTCGGAGCCGAGTATTGGCCCTTCGAAGGAAATCCATGTCAACGTTATAGAATCCGCACCAAGTTGGATGCACCCCATTGCTACATTCCTCTCTTCTGAACAACTCCTAGAGGACAAAAAAGAAGCACACAAGCTGCGAAATAAAGCCCTGCGTTACTATCTGGAACCGCAATGAGGGCTTTATAAAAAGTCCTTTTCTGGTCCATATTTGGAATGCGTGCACCCCGACAAAGTGGAGGAGCTTCTGACAGAGATACATGAGGGCAGTTGTGGTGTCCATTCTGGCGAACGCTCCCTGGCCCATCGAGCTATAACACAGGTGTATTATTGGCCGACAATGAGAGCTGACGCGGAGAGTTATGTAAAAAAATACGAACAGTGCCAAAAGTTCTTCCCATTAACCCATCTGCCTGTCGAAGGGTTGAACTCTATCACTAGCCCTTGGCCGTTTGCTCAATTGGGACTTGATATCGTAGGACCATTGCCGAGGGCCCCAGGGAA
Organism: Camellia lanceoleosa; assembly: GCA_025200525.1. Lineage (NCBI taxonomy): Eukaryota > Viridiplantae > Streptophyta > Magnoliopsida > Ericales > Theaceae > Camellia > Camellia lanceoleosa. The sequence goes on along the minus strand of CM045769.1, from coordinate 34,466,631 downwards.
TAAGCGATTCTTAATCGTTGCGACAGATTACTTCACAAAATGGGTCAAAGCGGAGGCTTTAACACATACACGAGATGCCAACATTAAACGCTTTGTATGGAGAAACATCATAACGCGATTCGGCATTCCAAGAGTTCTCATCTCAGACAATGGCACGCAGTTCGATTGTGGCGTATATCGAGAGTTATGTAGCAAGTATGGCATTCGGCCTTACTTCTCTACACTGGCCTACCCCCAAAGCAATGGTCAAGTCGAAGCCTCTAACAAATCCATCTTGGACGGCATCAAAAAGAGGTTGGAAAAAGCTAAAGGCAAATGGGTTGAAGAATTCTCGAGTGTATTGTGGGCTCATCGTACCACGCCGAGGAGATCCACTAGAGAAACGCCGTTTGCTCTATGCTTTGGAACCCAGGCAATCTTACCCCTGGAAATCGGCCTCCCAACTCTGAAATCGCAAGTTTTTGATACGGGCTGAAACGACATGATGCTTGCCCTGGATCTGATTCTAATCGAAGAACGAAGAGACCGCGCCCTGGCATCCATGGCACGGTATCAGCAGCAGCTCGCCAAGTCGTATAATCAACGAGTTCAGTTACGCCGATACATGCCACGAGAGTTGGTCCTAAAGAAGGTACTTCCAGCCGACCGGAGACCGGCCGATAGAAAATTGGGTCCAAACTAGGACGGCCCCTATCAGATAGAATCCATCGCAGGAACAGGGGAGTCTTAATCGACCCAATGTCTTTATTTTGGGCCAAACGTGATATCGGCTCTCAGACATGACAGGAAGAAGCCTGCTACGGCCTTGGAATTTAACACATTTACGTAAATTCTATCATTGACCCGACTTATGGGCTTGATACTTGTACATATTCCACAGTTGTAATACAAAGTTTCTCATTTTCTCAAGCTCACTCCCAAGCCTTTAAGGGCCAATTAAGCCTTCTAAGGCCGAAATAAAGTCTCTGAATTCGGAGCCCCGTTTTGGTGCACAACACCTTAGGGTCGATTAAGACTCCAGATTTGGAGCGCCCTACGTGGATATCATGTTTGGCCCAAAATAAAGTCTCCGGATTCGGAGCCCCCTTTTGGTGCATGACACCTTAGGGCCGATTAAGACTCCGGATTTGGAGCACCCTACGTGGATATCACGTTTGGCCCAAAATAAAGTCTCCGAATTCGGAGCCTGCTTTTGGTGCATAACACCTTAGGGCCGATTAAGACTCCGGATTCGGAACGCCCTACGTGGATATCACGTTTGGCCCAAAATAAAGTCTCCGGATTCGGAGCCTCCTTTTGGTGCATGACACCTTAGGGCCGATTAAGACTCCGGATTCGGAGCGCCCTACGTGGATATCACGTTTGGCCCAAAATAAAGTCTCCAGATTCGGAGCCCCCTTTTGGTGCATGTCACCTTAGGGCCGATTAAGACTCCAGATTTGGAGCGCCCTTCGTGGATATCACGTTTGGCCCAAAATAAAGTCTCCAGATTCGGAGCCCCCTTTTGGTGTATGACACCTTAGGGCCGATTAAGACTCTGGATTTGAAGCGCCCTACGTGGATATCACGTTTGGCCCAAAATAAAGTCTCTGGATTCGAAGCCCCCTTTTGGTGCATGACACCTTAGGGCCAATTAATACTCCGAATTCGAAGCGCCCTATGTGGATATCACGTTTGGCCCAAAATAAAGTCTCCGGATTCGGAGCGCCCTTTTAGTACATGACACCTTAGGGCCAATTAAGACTTCGGATTCGGAGCACCCTTCGTGGATATCACGTTTGGTCCAAAATAAAGTGTCCGGATTCGGAGCTCCCTTTTGGGGCATGACACCTTAGGTCCGATTAAGCCTCTTAAGGCCGACTAAGACTCCGAATTCGGAGCACCCTTCGTGGATATCACGATTGGCCAAAATAAAGTCTCCGGATTCAGGGCCCTTTTGGCGCATGACATCTTAGGGCCGATTAAGCCTCTTAAGGCCGATTAAGACTTCGAATTTAGAGCACCCTTTATGGATATTACGATTGGCCAAAATAGTCTCCGGATTCGGAGCCTTTGTGAGAAATGCATTCGGACCACTTCACTGGCCGAATATATATTCACTGAATTATTCTTAATTCGAGCCGGTCAATGCATGTTTAAACATTTGCACCACACAACACAAAACTTGCCAGTAAGTTGAATAATACGTTTAATTAAGCACATAACATTTCAAGACCAAATACGAACGTTGAAAATAAAAGACATTTTATTTTTTTGGCACGGAGTCTGTTCTTGTGTTCCAAAGTCTATTTATTCAGCACCCTCATCGTCGCTCTCCTCAATTTCGAAATCAGAATAGGGTAAGTAGTGACGATGATACAGGGGCGAAGCCGAATCAATCCCCACGACTTTGAGAGCTTTCTCGGTTTGAAGGGCCTTGATCCAGCTATGCTTAAATCCACGATTTTCACATCGGCAGACCTCCTCGGCAAGGTCTCGTTTGGTCTTCTCTATCCTGACCTTTAGGCCGTCCTGGAACCCCTTTGTATAACCCGAGGTCCGTTGGGTCACTCTCTCATCAACGACCAATTTAGATTGACCGGCCGCCACCAACGCGCTCGTTTGAACATTCCTCAGCTCCCGAAGCACACGCTCAGCCTTTTCCTTGCGAATCTCCTGACTGCGATTCCTTTCGTCTTTTTTCTCACTCTCACGTCGCGCTTCCCGCAGACGCATGCCGACTTCGTAAGCAGTATATAGTCCTTTCATGGCCCTATGTATGTCGTCTCGAAATACTTCGAAATCTTGACGTCCGACCATCGATTGTTGGACTTCCGACGGGAAGATCTGTCGAGCGAACTCGACTGCCACACCTGGGTCTTTAATGATAGAATCCGCCTCCGTCATTGGTCTATTCCTCACAAAAACCGCAAAACTCAATGGTTGTGGCGTCACATAAGGCTCGATTCTCGGTCGCGGGCGCAGAGAATTTCCCCGTTGTTGTCTGTCCTTTCGAGGCGATCTGCTTCGACGACTAAAGGGCTACTGTGTTTCCCGATCCTTGGACGTTCTTCTTTCCGTACGCATAGGCTCGCTATTGTGACTCATTGTGGTGTCTAATTCAGCCAATCTTCGTCCCTCCCAAGTTACCTGAATGGAAATAAGTAGGGCCTCTGGCATGCACCCGCCCTATTTATCCTTCAATGTATGCAGCTCTCCCGAGGCAACGTCAGTAATCCCAAACGTCAAAAATCGGATGATAATTGTCCAGCCCACGAGTTAGGCCTATTTGGCTTCTCAAACCAAGGGCAGATTTACTAATCTGGTCTGGCTAAGGCAAAGGCAGATTTACTAATCTGGTCGGCCATGTTTTGAAGCGCAAGCGCCGATCAATTTGTGCCTCAGCCAACCCACGAGTTAGGCCCATTCGGCTTCGCGAGCTCGCGCCCTGGCTAAGGCAAGGGCAGATTTATTAATCTGGTTGGCCATGTTTTGACGCGCAAGCGCCGATCAATCTGTGCCTCAGCCAGCCCACGAGTTAGGCCCATTCGGCTTTTCAAACCAAGGGCAGATTTACTAATCTGGTCTGGCTAAGGCAAGGGCAGATTTACTAATCTGGTCGGCCATGTTTTGAAGCGCAAGCACCGATCAATCTGTGCCTCAGCCAGCCCACGAGTTAGGCCCATTCGGCTTCGCAAGCTCACGCCTTGGCTAAGCTCGCGCCCTTCTCAAACCAAGGGCAGATTTACTAATCTGGTCTGGCTAAGGCAATGGCAGATTTACTAATCTGGTCGGCCATGTTTTGAAGCGCAAGCGCCAATCAATTTGTGCCTCAGCCAGCCCACGAGTTAGGCCCATTCAGCTTCGCGAGCTCGCGCCCTGGCTACGGCAAGGGCAGATTTACTAATCTGGTCGGCCATGTCTTCAAGCGCAAGCGCCGATCAATCTGTGCCTCAGCCAGCCCACGAGTTAGGCCCATTCGACTTCGCAAGCTCGTGCCCTGTCTAAGGCAAGGGCAGATTTATTAATCTGGTGGGCCAAATACCTAAGCTAAGCAGCCGATCTAACCATAACCGAAAGCAATATCATTCATCAACAACATTTTCCTTAGCAAGTTGAGCACAACTCATGAAATTTTATATATGCAAATTACTAAACAAAAAGCTACGGGCCTTCATGAAAATGCCCAGCAAAAAAACTATGACTGTAGCAACACATGAAAAATACCAAATTAAAATTTGTAAAAATACATTCGACATCCTAAAAACTATGTCAGTCACCCAGATCAGTCATCGGAATCAGACTCCAATGGCTCAACATCCACTTGCTCATATGGTATTGGCATAATCAATGAAGCTTTAGTAGCAGCAAGGGCTTTATGCCAGCCATGTTTGAATCCCCGATTTTCAAACTTGGGGACTTGGTCCAAATACTCGGCGAGTCCAGCATTTTTCCCAGCCTCAAATACTTTGGAAGCCTCCAAGTCGGCTGTTTTCTTTGCTGCCTTCACTTCAGCCAACTCAGCCTCCAGTTTGGAGACCACCTTCTGGGCCAATTTGAGCGCATCTTCACTCGTGTCCGCCTTCTTCTCGGCATCCGATCTCAATTGATCCGCGCTACGAGCCCTCTCCACCTCAGCCTCGGCCCTTGAGGCTTCCTTGTTCGCCCTCAAAGCTTCGACCTCGGCCCTTCTCCTCTAGCCCTCAACTTCCTTTCGCAAATGACTAATCTGTTTGACGGCGTCGCGATGGCGACGGCCCATATCGGCTATCCTTCCAACGGTCTGCAAAACAAGAATTTAAAAGCATAACTTCAACAGTATTTGGATTAAGTGAAGTAAAGTCCGAATATGTACCAAAAGTGCCGATTGGGTGGCTAGTGCTGTCATATTCAGATCTGGTTTCACCTGAAAAGCCTCCCTGTCAGACGGCAATGATAGAGACGTAGCCAAGCTAAATGTGACTTCTGGATCTTTAAGCGCCGAAGCATCAGAAGAAACCGACATGTTTTTTATCATCGGCTGAATGAAAAAAGGAACGATCACATTCGATCCCTCTAATCGAGGACGTTTATCGCCTTATTCTTCTGAGCTGGCCTCAAACTCGGCAGGGCGTTTCTCTGCCTGTTCCTCAACTTCTTGGCTGGCCTGCACGATCAAAGTAGATTCGGCATTCCGATTTTTTGTCGTCTCCACCTCAATAACGCGCAAGGACTCTAATTCGCTAACAGGCAGGGAGAGTTGAGATTCAGTGGCGGGTGGTACTTCAGACAGAAGGGCCTCCGCTCTTCGCCGTGCAGCCAACCTTTCTGCATTCGCCTTCCTGGCAAGTTTTGTCAGGCTTAACCAGGCCATGTCTTCGGGGCCTGCAGCGGGAAGATCCTCTAAGCCGTGAAAAACGCCGTCAAGTGAAAGATCTCCTTGGCCCGAAGTAGATGGAGGATCGGCCGAATTCTATACCTCATCAGACTCGGTTTCGGACTGATCTGATTCGGTAACATTAGCTACATCCCGCTCCGAATTAGATCCTTCAAAACCAACCTACCTCATGTTTTTGAAGTCAGACAAAATAAGAGCGATAAAAGAATCTTCACCCTCCAGAACCGGGATATTTTCCACCGCCAAGAAGGTCGCATATGTCGGCTCGTAACGAAGCAGAACGTGGGCCGCCCTCCCTTGTTTCTGAAGACTTCGACGACTGAAATACTTGAGCGTGACTTTGATATCCGAAAGAACGGCGTCGTCAGTTTAAGACAAGACTTTCTTCAAATCGTTCCCTTCACAAGCCAAGCCGTAACATTTCAAAGAAGAAGCTTTACAACAAAAATGAACAAATAATAAAAGCGAGAAGGCAATCGGCCACTTGGCTCACCCTCTATCTAGGAATAGGGTCGACGTGATCCTCCCCTTCGCCAAATTCCCAGTTACCCTGGACAACGACCATAACATCATCAACTCGTTTCCCAGAACTCGAAAGCATAGTAATTAGTTGATGGTCGATATCCTTGGCCCTAAGGAAGAAACGCCCGTGCCGACCAGAAGACTTAGCCAAGGCATAACAATGCCAGATGACTAGAATGCCAAGGTTAATTCTAAGGCGACGGTTGAGTGTTATAACCCCCATTATAATTCTAAAGAAATTCACATTGAATTGGGAAGGGATTAAACCCCAATGGCGAAGCACAGCCCTAAGACACGGGTGAAGAGGAAAACGGACTCCACCCTCTGCGATTGATAAAAGAGGAAAGACAATCGTGGTTTTGTCCTCCCTCTCCATATCAAGAGTGTTGCGCCTGCCATGCTTACATTTTGACATCATCAGGAATGGAGAAATGGCGTTTAAAGCCAGCAATTCGATTTGAAGAGAGAAGGTCTTTTAAATGTTTTGCCATACCCTACAGTTTATAAGAATATGCCAAGGAAAGAATAAACCAGAAAGAGTCTTCGAAGCAAGGAAGGAGAGAACTCAGGAGAAGAGAGTTGCAGGGACGATTCAAAAGGCAATCCAGCGACGAGCATCATAAAATACATACTTGAAAGGACATCAAAATTTTAAATCGCAATAAATAGACACATACGAGGGAGCGGGAAGTCGACACAACAACTGAAAAGGGTGCGCTTAGATATCCGCATAAGGATGAGGCCAACCGTCGAATTTTGGCTCTGACTTTTCAAAATTCAGAACCAAGCACTCCAGCCAACTGTCATTGGTAAAGTGCTTGGGGGGCAATTGTGGAAGCCGAATAAATAGAAGAGTCGGAAGGTGCGTACCCCAAAAATCAGATATTATTCGGCTTCATATTGCGTGACTAGGATGCCGAATACGTTAGGAAGGCCGAATAACCAGAGATCAGTAGCTTCGAATAAATAAAAGGGGAATAAGATAAAAGTAGGCTCAGGCCCCGAGGCCCAGAAAGCAAGTATAAATACAAGAACCATAGATTTAGAAAGGTATGTAAGAATCAATTCACTTAATAAACAAGCTATCATGAGTGTCTGAACTGACTTGTCCGTTGGAGTGCTAATTCCGACACCCCCGACCGGAGTGTTTGTATCTTTTTAGGTGACTAGCTGAGAATCACTAGCGTATCCCAGGATCTGAAGAGTATTTCCAAACCACTTCTCTACAACAACCTATGTCCAAAACACCCTATAGGATGGCCCCAACCGAGCTTTAAGGAGTTGAAAGCGCAGTTACAAGAGTTGATGGATAAGGGTTTTATTAGGCTGATCACTTCACCTTGGGGAGCACCAGTTCTATTTGTCAAGAAAAAGGATGGTGCAATTCGTGTTTGTATGGATTATTGAGAACTGAATAGGGTAGCCATTAAGAATAAGTATCCATTGCCGAGGATTGATGATTTGTTTAATCAGTTACAGGGAGCACAATCTTTTCTAAAATTGATCTCCATCAGCTCAAGGTTAAGGCCGAAGATGTTGAGAAGACTGTTTTTCGGACAAGGTATGGCCACTATTAATTTTTGGTAATACCTTTTGGAGTAACCAATGCTCCTGTAGCATTTATGGATTTGATGAACAGGGTCTTTAAACCATACTTTGACGAGTTTGTAGTTGTCTTTATTGATGATATATTAATATATTCCAAGAGTCGGGATGAGCATGAGAACCATTTGAGACTTGCCTTATAAATTTTGAGAGACAAAAAATTGTATGCTAAGCTTAGCAAGTATGAGTTTTGGTTTTCCAGGATTTCATTTTTCAGTCATGTGATTAATGAAGAGGGTATTTCTGTTGATCCCAGCAAAATTGAAGCCATTGTGAATTGGCCGAGGCCGACTAATGTGTTAGAGGTTCGTAGTTTTTTAGGTTTGGAAAGTTATTACAAAAAGATTTGTGAAGGACTTCTCGAAGATTGCAGTACCATTGACACAGTTGACTCAGAAGGGAGTGGCATATAATTGGACCGAGGATAAGGAATCAGCTTTCCAGGAGCTAAAAATAAGGTTAGTCATAGCACCAATTCTTGTACTACCGTCAGGTAATAAGGAATTTTAGATTTATAGTGATGCTTCACATAAGGGTTTGGGTTGTGTATTAATGCAAGGGGGTAAAGTCATGGCATATGCATCTCATCAGTTGAAACCTTATGAAAAGAATTATCTTACCCATAATTTAGAATTAGCAGCCTTGGTATTTGCTTTGAAAATTTGGCTTCATTACTTGTATGGAGCTTCTTGTCAAGTTTTCACAAATCACAAGAGTCTGAAGTAATTGTTCACTCAGAAAAAATTGAATATGAGATAAAGAAGATGACTTGATTTATTGAAAGACTACAACATGCAGATTCAGGATCACCTACGTAAAGCTAACTCAGTGGCCGATGCATTGAGTAGAAAATCTATAGGGAGCTTAGCATGTTTACTAACTGAGCAGCAGAACATACTTCAAGATTTGCAAGACATATTGATATTATACTTCGTCGAGATGAGGGAATCTTAGTAATGATTTCAGTGGAGCCGACTATTATTGAGGAAGTAAAGACAAAACAGATGGAGGATGAATTTTTCAAGAAGGTAGTTGATGAGATTATCACTAAGCTGAGACCAGGATACACCTTGGAAAACCAAGTACTAAAGTTTGAGGGAAGATTATACGTGGCCGACATCCCAGAGTTGAAAAAGAGAATTTTGTAGGAAGCTCATAATTCTAGATTTGTCATTTATCCAAGAAATACCAAGATGTACAGAAGCAAACTTTTTGGTGGCTGAATATGAAAAGAGAAATAGCTGAGTTTGTATCACAGTGTTTGTATTATCAGGAAGTAAAAGCAGAACATCAAAGACCAGCCGGACTTCTTCAACCTTTATATATTCTTGAGTGGAAATGGGAACACATCTCCATGGATTTTGTTATTGGTTTTCTGAGGATACAAAAAGGTATGGATTTGATTTAGGTTATAGTTGATAGATTAACAAAGTCAGCACACTTTCTACCTGTTAAGATTACATTTAATACTGATTGACTTGCTTTGTTGTATATGAATGAGATTGTTACACTTCATAGGGTGCCAATGTCATTGTTTCATACTGAGATCCAAAATTTGTTTCTAGATTTTGGCAAAGTTTACAAAGAGCTTTGGGAACTAAGTTAAGATTTAGCACAACTTTTCACCCCTAGACTGATGGGCAAATAGAGAGAACGATTCAGACACTTGAAGATATGCTCAAGTTATGTGTATTGGACTTTAAGGGAAGTTGGGAATTACATTTCTGTTTGTAGAATTTGCTTACAACAATTGTTTCCAAGCTACCATTGGCATGGTGCCATATGAAGCTTTGTATGGGAGGAAGTGTAGGTCACCAATTTGTTGGACCGAAGTAGGAGATAAAGCATTGATTGGTCCCGAGTTAATTCAAGTGACAACAGAGAAGATTAAACTTATTTAACAAAGAATCAAAACCTTTGGGAGTTGACAAAAGAGTTATGCTGACCAAAGAAGAAGAGAAATAGAGTTTGAAGTTGGGGATCATGAATTCTTGAAAGTTTCACCAATGAAAAGAGTTTCAAGATTTGGGGAGAAAGGTAAGTTAGCCCCTCGATACATCAGGCCATTTGAAGTTCTTGAGAGAGTTAACCTCATTGCCTACTGACTTGCTTTGCCATCGGAATTAAGTCAAGTCCACAATGTATTTCACGTTTCAATGTTGAGGAAGTATATTCAAGATCCATTGCATGTGATTGATCATTTCGAGATTATGGTTAATGAAGATTTAGGTTATGAGGAGAGGCTGATAAGAATTATTGACAGGCAAGTGAAACAATTGAGGAATAAGTCTATACCAACGGTGAAAATTGAATGGAATGAGCATTACAGCAAAGATGCTACATGGGAAATGGAAGAAGACATGAAAATCTGACATTCAGAATTGTTTTTGGGGCAAGGTAACTTAAGTTTGGGGACTAAACTTCTTTAAGGGGGGTAAACTATAACAACCCTCATTTTTGTCTTAGTCATGCTCATATGAATTTACATGATTTTGCCTTGATTAAGCTTGCATTTGCAGACTTTAATTTGTTTTGCCTAAGTAAAGCTTCTTGTCTGGTTTTGTGCTAGTATGTTTTGCCTAAGTGTTATATGCATGCCTTGTTCCTTGCTTTGTGTGTTGAACCTAGGCTATCTACCTTTGTTACCTCATACCTAGGTCACACCTTTGAACCTCTTACACCTAGGCCATTAAGCGTCAACACCAAGAATCATCTTGGAACCATCTTGGTTGACCTCCACCTTCACCCTGGCATCTTGGTCGAGATATGCATCATTTAGGCCAAGGTGTGGCACAACTAGGCCAAGTGTTATCCTTCATAGCCGAGATTAAAGAGACCTTACTTGTCTGAAGCTTTGTTTTGATCTGGGATCATTGCCTTGTCAGAGTGCCCATTCCACCATACTTGTTATATACACTTTGACCTACTCTTGTCTTTTCATTCTGGCACCTTTTTTAGGAGATTTGACCAGATAATGCCATGTGTCCCAGTAGTGGTTTGAGTTAGTTAGCAATTGAGAAACCCATATCATTTGCCATATTCTTGCCTTGTAGAGAGAGAAGCTCTAGAAAGAAGAAGAAGGAGTTCTAAGAGTAAGAACTAGATTTCCAAGCTTGATTTTCATACTTTGAACCATTGGATTTGCATTTTGAGGTTAGATTCTCGATCTACTCTTGTTGTTCTTTGTGTTAATCTGATCACATTACATGATCTAGCATGATTCATGAGCCATGTATTGATTTAAAGTTTTGTTTCAGAAAGAGAAAGTGATGTTCTTGTGATCTTGAAGAGAAACCATGTTTTGATTCTAAAGTTGTATCAAGTTCTATGTTTTGGTGTTTGTTTTCATGAAATCTTTGAGTATGGGTACCCAGGTCCATGTTTCTGAACTCCTATCATGAAATCTCAGATTTTGAATAAAAAGTTATGATTTTAGCATTCATGATCTTCATGTTCTTCAAGAGGAAATCCAGATTTCCAGATTTTACATTTACACCCTAGTAACCCGTCAAGACAATACATCCAATTATTCACCATCAACCTGTGTTCAATCCATACACTCGCCAGCTCATGCCAACAAGACACAATTAGAGAATTAATTACTTACTATAAAATTTATCATCACTTTGAAAACGCTTTCTTGAGTATAGAGAAAATATTATAAGTAGAAATAAATAAATAGTTAACATAGCATAAAATGTTCCAACTCACACATATAAAACAAGCAATGCCAGCCAAGGCCATAATATTAGAAACTACATTTCCATATCCCTTTTGAACATCACCACCAGTGACCACCAATTGTCACTCAAGATCACCAATCACAATCAACCTGATTCAACCAATTAATCTTAACATTTAACGAAACTACAATTCATAAAAACAACAATCATCTTGAGAGACAACAATGCACATGCATGCTTATAAATCTTTGGTTTGTTATCAACAATTAGCAATCACATTTCTCATTTTCAAAATGTCATTTTCTACCTATTCAAGGAATTTTCACACATACTCACACTAAATACCGCACTTACACAATCTAATTTTAACACCCTAGAATGCATTTCTAAGCACTCTTTAACTACATAATTTCTTGTCCAAAATAAAAACAACTTACGAGGTGACCACTTGTCATCCTCTTCTAGACATAAGACAATGAACACCATTACCCCTTAATACTTTAGTATTCAAACACCGATGATCCCCGACACTAATCACCCCTACATGGGTTTCACCGCCCATAGCCTTGCACAACACCTGAGTCCACGCCAAACTCCTAAAATATAATTACAATATAACTACCCCCGCTTTGTTCCTTTCTTTCTTGAAACCGTACTACCTTTGTACTACCCAACCTCTGCTCCTAATCAATTTTTGATAACCTTTATACTTTATATAATAATTAGGCACTCCATACCCCTTTCCGTGACCGTTGGGGTCACTAACAAAACCTTTATTCACATCGACTCAAACACATTTCACGACTAACTCTATCACCACTCTCAATACCTAGCCAAGATATTCTCATTACCTCTTATAACTCCACTAAGGCGACTCAGTCCCTAAAACCCCTTAGACTTCGCACCAATACACAATCATTATTCTCAATAAAAACTCTCGGCCAAAGAAGAACTCACAAGTCATTATATACATCAACTTATATAATACTAACACACTAGCGATGATACTAATATTTACTAATCCCAACAATAACTACTCAATTTAAGTAAATTCACAAAACATCATAAGTCAAGTTTACTACATTCAAGCCAACAAATACATGAATACAATATCAACAGGCACAAGGCCGTACATTTAATTACATAGCATTACAATGCCAAGACAGTCAAAATACTCCACTAATCTTCAACAATGTTTCTATCCCAATCTACACTATCGAGACTAGTCCTGACCACGCTAAGGGCAACAACGTCTAACATGACCCAACTGGTTACACTTGGAGCAAAATGGTGGTCCTCTATTCTGTGATTGACTAGAGGAAAATTAAGTCCCATTAGACCTCCCGATGGACTAAGCCAAAGAAACAAGAGAAGACAGGGGATGGAACTGTGCTTGCGATTGGAATTCTATTCTTCTTTGCCTCTTACTTAGCCTAATGCGCTGTCGAATCATAGGGCTTACCAATATGGCCTCTTCCCTTTTGTCCCAACCGACCTCAAGATTGGTGGCTTCTATGTAGGCCACCGCTTTTACCGGTGCGTAATAATTCCTGTGCATGCACCTTTAGACAACCTATTTTTTACCGCCTTTACGACTTGGATGTCACCACTTGTACATCCAATGATGAATGTGAATATGCTTGTTAAGTGCTTGAAGTCCTCAGCAGAATGCCACAATTTTGAGCCTTCAAACCCCATACACCTCTTGCCTTGTTTTGGTCCAAAACCCTAGCTTTTCAAGCCTGAAAAACCTTGAGGCCTGCAGGCCACCACTATTGGCTACCGGCCACTTGTGTGGCCTGCTGGACAGAATTAGTGACTTGCTGGCCACAAATGTGTTTTCTAGATATTTTCTGCCAGTTGTGCCACCTGTTGTCACAAATGCATGCACTTGCTTACATGTGTATGTATTGATATTTCTGAGGGAGTTTGCTATTTGTCTATATATAGAGGACCTCACATCTTGATTTCAAGGTTAGAAATTTTTGAGCAAAATTATTTTCTCTCTCTCTCTATAATTCTCTCTCTCTCTCTCTCTCTCTCTCTCTCTCGCTAGTTATTACACCTTTGCCTATACATTCTAAACCAAACCTTACTATCTTTGAACTGAGGTACTTTTGAGCCTACTTTGAGCTCTTAAGGGTGTGTATGTGTTGAATTGTTGCTTAGAAGTGTTCTCCTCTGTAAAAGGTATAAGACTTGATTTGTCTCATCGCTTTAATTGCTTTGTTTTCTACTATTTCTCTACTGTTTTTGGGCTGTATAAAATCTACAATTTTGGGATGAAATTTATGGTTTAAGACCTTAAAGGGTGGATAGGTGGTTCACCTTTCTTTCCATTTTGCTTCTTCAGCCTTTACCCTTGTGTTTCTCACCTTTACACTATTTTTTTTTTAGCATTTAAACACTGATTTTCAGAGCTTTTTCAGTGGCTAAAATGTTGTTTTGAAGTCCAAAAATAGAGTGGGTAGCCTCCCCTCCTTGTGTCTTGTTTACTAGCTTACATAGCTCTATGTTTTAGCTTATTGTTCTAGCTATTTTTGTTTTAATTCCAACATGTTTTAAGACTTATTTAGCACTATTTTAAGACTATTTTTAGTGGTTCATTGCATTTGAGCCTTGTATTGCATCCTTGTAGTGTAATTGTCCTCATAGGTTTCGTGGTTTAGGCCTTAGCCACCATCCTATTTGAGTTGATAACATCTGTTTTTGGCTTTTCATACTTGTTTTCACCCCTAATCACTTCTACAACCTCCCTCCTTTCTTGGCTTTTGCTTTGCTTTGAAAGTTGGTTCAAACTAGTTGCTTGTTTCAAGCATGAGATTGAGGTCTTATGCTTAGTGATTTAATCCCTTTGGGGGTTCATTACCAACGGCATGATACTTGTCTCATGCCTAAAACAAATCTTGGTTTGATGCTTCTTTCCATTAAAGGACTTAAAGCTCACCTTTAGACTTCATTTACTGAGGAATGGGTGGTAATTAAAATGGTGTAATAAAATTGGGGACTAAAAATGATGCAAGATAATAATTTGGTTTGGGTTCAATCAGACGTTAATTGAATCATTGAGTCTTGAATCGTTTCATACTTGTTAGTGATGTAAACGGTTCAAGAGCCATTGTCAACCACTTCCCTTGATCAATCCATGATAAGGAAGGGTTTGAGAGTCTTATTTGTTGCATTTGTTGAACTTGCATCCTTTGGTTCATACGCCATCATGCAATGAAATTGCATCCATTGATGGTTTTTGAATCAAATTTACTACTCCTTTGAGCTATTTGATGATAAGGAGGGGTAAGTTGTGCAAACAACCCTTGAGAATACCGTGATGTTGCTCTGTTTGCTCTCTATTGCAGCAAGAAGAACCAAGCATCAGTGGCCGGCATTTTGAGGTGAAAAACACTGCAAGTGTTCTAATTGTGCAACAGAGGCTTCCTAGCAGTAAAATAGTGGCTTTTTCAGGTGGAAATCCAAGCGCATGCATGTGCACTCTTTGCTTCCCGGGACTATTTAGTTTAATTACTTAGCTTAGATATTAGTTGTAATTAATTCGTTGTAGCTAGTTAATTTTATAAAGTGTTGTAAATAATTAGTTAGCTAGAGTAGTTAATTAATTTTTTGTTGTAATAATTAGTTAAGTAGCTTAGCTAAATTATTTCATTTGTTTTGTAATAGCTAATTAACTAGCTTAGCTAGTTAGTTTATTCGGACCCTCTTGCGCGAGGGCACACATAATTGTAATAATGTGTATGTCTTCCAACCCCATGTCTTTCTCCCTTTTATTTAACTGCTTATGATGGTTAGTTTAGGGCATCATATTTTATTTAGCATCTCTCATGCCTTGCATCCATTGTCTTACATGCATTGGGCTCGATGCATCATTCTAACTTCCATTGTTAGTTAAATACTTCTTTGAATACGTGCTTAGACGGCATGCTATCAAATTGCTTTATATGCCATATTAGTGGCTGAGCCTAGTAATTGCATATCGCATGTGTTGCATTAGTCATATTGCATAGTTAGAATCATGCATTATTCTAACTTTCATTTTTTTGGCTTGGAGTACTAGGTGAGTTTTTACTTGCTTTAGCATATTGCATGAGTGTGTTAAATGTTGCCATATCTAGCATACTTGCCATGAGGCTAAGTGCTTAAATGATAAAACTGTTTGAGTGCTTATGGATGAAGGCTAATTGCTTGAATTGGAATACTTTGAGTAATGTTCATATGCGATCACTTTTTCAAGTGGTACATATTCGAAACAATTTTGCAAATAAACATGAAATCAAGTGTTCCAATTTTTATAACTTGGTCTATACTTGTGTGTGTGCGCATCACATAGTAATGCTAGCCTAATAATCGGAACAAGAACATATAATGTAAATAAAATCTACATCATGATTAATAAAGGTCGATCTTTGATTGGACGAGTGGGGGTGCTCAATTCATGACCTTCCCCTTTCGTACTTAAGTTCCAGAGCCAAGACAATCTTGGTGATGACGGGCACGTGGCCTTTGGCACGAGTCATGGGTTTTCGAAATTTTTCAAAAATATTTAGATGGTGACTCTGTACCTGGCAAAGCAGTTAATTTTTGGCATTTTGATTCAAAATCGATTTTTCAAAAAATTTGCCGGATTTGGACTCTTTGGTGTTTATCTATTTCACATTGCACTTGTGAAATCAGATTCAGAACCGCGAGAGTCCGATACTGTAGGGCTAATCGTCCTCCAAAAGGAGTGCGAAAAGTTGAGCTACAGCACTGAACAACCTTCCATCGAATATCATCACATGACCTCTCTTTCTCGAGTGGAAGGAGGAAACTATTTCACCCAAAAGGTCTCAGTGAATGCAGCCCAAGTGGTGCCCATAGTAGGGCTTGCATACTTCTGCCAATAACCAACATCTCTCTTCAGTAGAAAACTCGCTAATGCCACTCTTAACCCCTCATCTGTGACTCTGACCATATCAAGAGTCTTACAGATTTGCTCTTGCCAATTCTCTACCTCCAATGGTTTAGGCCCTCTTGTGAACTCTAGTTGGTTAAAATGAAAGAAATCCTTAGTGATCTTAAGGCACAAGAATCGTCCCCTCATTGTGAGTTAAAGTCTTCCTTACAACTCTTAGTATCTCGTGTGCAATGTCCTCGCCCACAGTCAAAACTATAGGTACAGGTGTTACTGGACCCGTTGTGTCCTTACCGACACTTCTAGTCTTGACAAGACCCCTACTTCTTCGCCCTGACATCCTATCAATAATAATACCAAGCTTAGATATAACTCTAGCCTTTCTCGAAACACTTATTCAACTCCTACCAAGTTATAAAACCTGCCTAGCATATAGCCACGTAACACATAAACAAATTAAACACCCAATCCACACAATTAAGCCAAGCCTACAAGGATAACACTTGTCTCGGAACTCCCAAGGTACTCCTACCAGAAACCATGTTGATTAGACACATTTTAATGAGATCTCGAAGCAAGTTAATTGGTTACCAGCGCTATCCCTGAAACTTAACTTCATGCCCACACAAATACAACACATAATTTCCTACACGTCATAATTTCTGCATGCAAACGTCTTCACCAAGTGAAGTCAAACATGTTATGGTAAAAACCACTTCCCATGAGCCTAAGTTTATTAAACCCAGTTAGCTTTGATACCAAGTTGTCACGCCCCAGATTTTATTACTCGACTACATTATCAAATTCCTTATAAACATCCCTTTCTAAATTATAATTACATAAATCAAATAAGTTAGAATAAATAAGGTTCTCTCTCGTATAATTATAATGAGAAAAATGTTCTACACAAATATTCACAATACATGCGTTAAGGCTTACATAAAAGATTACACAATAATCATATACAATAGAAGAATAACATCCTTATTACAATATTCTAACACTTCATTTACACTTCACATAGTAAGAAGTCTTAATGAACCAAGACATCATGATCTTCAAACCATTGTACGCGACTTCATTCCTATAAAAATGGTTAAACAACATGGTGTAGCACCCGACTTTCTCCACGCGCGGCCCCCTTTCGGAGCGGGCACGAATTGTTCTTACTACAGTTCGGACTCCTGTCACAGTTCTGAATCTAATCTCACAAAGTTCAATGTGAGACTGATAAAGACCAAAGAGTCCAAATCTGGCAATTGGTTTTGGAAAATCGATTTTGAATCAAAAGGCGCCAATCATAGACTGCTTTGCCAGATTATAGAGTCGTCATCTAAATATTTTATTTTTGGGAAATTTAGGAAACCCTGACTCGTGCCAAAGGCCACGTGTCCGTCATCACCAAAGTTATCTTGGCTCGGGAACTTGGGTACGAGAGGGGAAGGTCCTGAAATGAGCACCCCTGCTCGCCCGATCAAAGATCAGCCTCTACTAAGTATGATATGTTGTTTTATAGACACATGTGTTCTTATTCTGATTATTAGCTAACTTACTATGTGATGCACACAGTATACAAGTATAGACTAAATCACGAGAACTGGAACAAAACAACTCATGTTTGCTTTTGAAAATGGTTTGAAAGTGCTACTTGCAAGTAGGCTAAAGCGTGGATTTGCCATCTCACAAGATGGGATTAAAACATGATGATTTGCCATTTCGCAAAGTGGGCTTAAAACTTATATTTGATGAATTGTCCCAATTCAAGCAATAAAGCCTTCATCCACAGGTGTAGACACCCCATTTTTGACCGACCTTAAGACTCAGACGTCACCGATTGAGCGCTCGGTGATGTTGCATACTGTGCTCGTTCAAAAGTCTCAGAGTCGCGGCCGTGCGCCCTGTCTCCGGACTTCCGAACTTTCTTTTCTACCTTGTCTCGGTTTGCGAACCATACTCGGTTTTCTCTGTTTTCTTTCCTGAGGGAAGGGAGTGGTCCCGTAGACTATCTCCCAGTGGCCGTGAGCTACTTTTTGTGGCCGTAGGCCATTTTGCCCATTTCGGAGCCGTTAGGCCGTGTGCCTCGGTTCGGGACCGCCCAACCATCTCCGATTTCTCCGGTTTTTGGCAGACCCCTCTGTTTGGTCCTTCCGAGGGACATGGGTCTCGAAACCCACTTCAGCCGAACACCACTTCGTGCGGCGGCCCATTTTCGGATCCCGAACTGCGCTTTTGGCCCCGAGCCTTCATTTTGCATCGATCTGCTCATTTTTGGCGACACCTCGCTTGGTCCTTCCGAGGGACACTGGGTCTCCGAGACCCACTTCGCAGCCGAACACCACTTCGGTGCCCATTTCATTTTGATCCCGAACCGCTGCGGTTTTGGCCCCGAGCATTCATTTTGCATCGATGTCTGCTCATTTTGGCGACACCTCTGCTTGGTCCTTCCGAGGGACACTGGGTCTCTCGACTTCGCACTGAACACCACTTCGTGCCCTGCCCATTTCGGGACCCCGGTTTTGGTCCCCGAGCTGCTTTTGCATCGGTTTTGTTCAATTTTGGCAGTACTGCTTTCATCATTCCGAGGAACATCAAGGGTCTCAGATGCCACTTCGTGGTCAACAAAATTTTTTTTTTGTTTGCCCTCAAAATATCTAGATATTTTGCCCTCAAAATATCTAAATATTTTTAGGAAGATATTTCCATCTTTTTTCCTTTTAAACCAGCACTTTCCAGCAGCTAAGAGGGATAGAGAAAATTTCTTGAAGAGCTCCTCTTCCAATTCCTTCATTTCCATAGCCAAAATTCCAAGGACAACTTCAAGTCTTGGCCAATTCCTTCATCAACCCTTAGCTCCATCATCCACAACACCATTCCAGCAGCAAAGGGATGATTTTCAGTGGTCAAGGATCAACAAATTCCAGCTAAGAAGTTGCAACAATCGGATCTTCAAGGGTAAGTTCCCAAATCCATCTTTTGTACCATTTTCTTGCTTCATATTTTTACCCTATTTCCTTTTGTTTTTGGGGCTCCGACCCCTACTGGTTTTAGGCTTATTTTGAGCCCCTCTACAACTTTGTAGAAGGGCTCAACTTCATTTAGTGTCTCCATGATACACTTCCTTCAATATCGATCTTGTATGTCACCAATTTGCATGCTAGTTTTAGCCTATTTGCATTTGTTTTTGGGGCTCCGAGCCCTACTGGTTTTGTGATTATTTTGAGCCCCTCTACAACATTGTAGAAGGGCTCAACCTCATTTGGCCATTCTATATACCACCTCTCTTGGAAATTCACTTTAGGCCCTAATTCTTGCATGCTTTGTTAGGCTTACTTGGATCCGGATTTCAGCCTTCATCAGGCTTAGAAATAGCCTTGTTTTTGTCTCCTTTTCATGTTATGTTGAGGGCCTTAAGCCATTTGGTGTATATTTTTGGTACTTCCTTTGAAATCCATCAAATTTACCGTAAAATTGCATGTTTGTTTAGGCCATTCTAGCTTCTGTTTCGAGCCTTCATCAGGCTTAGAGAATGTCTTTTTTTGGTCTGTTCTTCAAGTTTTATTAAGGGTCTTAAGCTATTTGGTCATTGCTTGTGGTACCTCTCTTTATAACCTCTTTTGGGCTCCATTTTGCATAGAATTTATAGCATGTTTATGTTCTGTTTTTGGGGCTTCCATCTTCTGCAAATGTGCTTATTTTTAGGCCCTCTTAAATTTTGTAGAAGCATGTTTGTTCATTTGGGGTTTGTATATATCACTTGTCTCAATACCCCTTATTTCCCCCATTTTTGCAAACTATTGTTGCCATACTTGTGATCATAATTTGGCCTTGTTTTGTACTGAAAAATGCTTTTTTTTGGGACTGTATTGCCACTGGTTTTGCTTCCATGTGCTGACTTTGCATGTTTAGTATGGCTATAGGCCGTTTCGGGTGCCTAATTTCACATTTCGGGATGATTGCATGCTTCGGTTGTTATTCCGTATCATTTCAGGGCTGTTTTCCCCTTCATTTAGTAGCTGAAATTTGGTTTGCATGCTTGCATATCATTTCCCATGTCATTTTGTGCCTTAATGCATTGCCTCGGTTATGCGTCTGTGTGCACGATTTCGAGGCACTTCTTTTTATCCGACGCAGACTATGTGAGTGTGGTTGAGGCCCTCTCATGTTGGCGTAAGCCCAATTTGCATTTTCATGCTTGTATGCCATTTCCTCGGTTTGTGTGTCCGTGCACGCATTTCGAGCACTCTTTTTTATCCGACGGCCTCCTATGTGAGTGAGCCGAGGCTCTCCCATGTTGGTGTAAGTCCATCGTTACATTCCGTATGCCATTTCGTCTCATTTCATCATCGCTGATTTGCGCTACCAGGCACGCTGCTTCGAGGCACTTCGGTTTTATCCGATTTTCATTCTCATTATCATCGCTTCGATTTGCGTGTCGCTGGCACGCATTTCGAGGCACTCGATTTTATCCGATTTTCATTCTTTCATCATCGCTGACGGCGCTACCAGGCACGCTGCGTTTGAGGCACTTCCGGTCTTATCCGATTTTCATTCTTTCATCATCGCCTCGATTTGCGCTACCAGGCACGCTGCTTTCGAGGCACTTCGGTTTTATCCGATTTTCATCATCGCCGACGGCGCTACCAGGCACGCTGCTTCGAGGCACTTCGGCCTTATCCGATTTTCATTCTTTCATCATCGCCTCGATTTGGCGCTGTGGGCACGCTGTTTCGAGGCACTTCGCCTTATCCGATTTCCATTCTTTCATCATCGCTTGATTCGCTGCTACCAGAGCACGCATTTCGAGGCACTTCGATTTTATCCGGTTTTCTCATTTTGTCATCGCCTCGGTTTGCGTGCACGCGTGCACGCATTTCGAGTCCCTTCATTTTTATCTGTTCTAGCCTCGCCTCGATTGGCGTGCCCGTGTGCACGTGTTTCGAGGCACACTGTTTTATCCGCTTGGCATTGCGTAAGCCTCCGTCTCGGTTTGCGTGCGCTGCGTGCACGATTTCGAGGTACTGCTTTATCCGGTTTACATTTCATCATTGCCTCGGTTTGCGTGCGCTGGGCACATTTCGAGGCACCTCATTCTTTTCATTCCGATCCTATGTGAGTGTGGCCGAGGCCCCTTCATGTTGGTATAAGTCCATCATTACATTTCGTGTGTCATTCAAGATCGCCGGTTATGCGTGCGTGGACACGCATTTCGAGGCATCTCATTTTCATGGCATTGTGCATGCTATATCACATCTCGCTTACATTTCATGCATACCATGCATATCGCAGACGGAACGAGGTACAGCATTCCGAGTGACGGAGTGTGTCTCAATTCCCCGCCATCGACACTCGGATTACCCATGATGGAGTTGGGTTCTTGTTATCGCATGCACCTACATTCATCCCTACATTGAATTGTGCAATCGGTTCTCGCCATCATGCATCGATATGCGTGATTGGTGGCACGAGGATCGAGGCATGCATATATTTGTGAAATACACTGTGCCCTTTTCCCGCTTCTCTCAAAGAAAAATTCGAGTTTAGCAACTTTTCGAGTCCAAATACAAGATTTCGAGAAATATTGCAAACAGAGGCGAATCAGGGCATTCCAGTGGATTTCCGCGCCAAGCAGTCCAGCATACATCATCTATCAGAAGCGAGGCAGTCCCTGGCTTGCACGCCAGTTTTAATTCTTTTGTAATTAATTTGTTAATTAATTAGAATTTGTATTATTTCGGACTGTATATTCTTTTATTCGGGTCTGTATTATTATTTATTCGGACCCTCTGCGCGAGGGCACAATTGTAATAAGGGTGTGTGAGTGTGATGTATGTCTTCCAACCCCACGTCTTTCTCCCTTTTATTTACCTGCTTTGTTGGTTAGATATAGGGCATATTTCAATTAGCATACAGTATGATAGCATGTTTGCATTCATTCATCTGTTTTACATGCATCGGGCTCGGCACATCATACAAACTGCATTGTATTTCAATTCCAAAGTTGAATACTTGTTAGTTGTAGCATTTCATATACCATGTTTAGAATAGCCGAGCCTGCTATAGTTGCATTTTTGCATGTGTTGCATTAGGCATTTCAGCACATTTAGGATCATGCATGATTTCTAATCAGTTTCCTGTTTTGGCTTGGAGTACTCAGTAAGTTTTATGCTTTAGCATCCTTGCATGCGTGTGAGTGTTGCCATGATAGCATGCTTACCACGAGGCTATGTGCTTATGTGATATAACTGCCTTGAATGCCTGTGGGTGGAGGTTGAGTTATTTGAATTGGGACAATTCATCAAATGTTTGTTTTAAGCCCACTAGATTGTGGCAAAATCATGTTTTCTAAGCCCACCTGAGGGTGGCAAATCCGCATTCTAGCCTACCTGCGGGTAGCACCATCACACCATTTTCGAAAAATAAACATAAAATGTTTTGTTCCAATTCAGACGGCCCAGTCTATACTTGTTTGCTGCGAGCATCACATAGTAACCTAGGCTAAATAACCAGAATAAGAACTCACAATGTTTTCAAAAACAGATATCATGGTTAGTAGAGGCCGGTCTTTGACCGGGCGAGAGGGGGTGCTCACGATGTGACCTTCCCTAATCGTACCCAAGTTCCCGAGCCAGCTTTGGTGATGACGGACACGTGGCCTTTCGGCACCGAGTCAGGGTTTCCTAAATTTCCCATTTTAAAATATTTAGGTGGCGACTCATTATCCGCAAAGCAGTCCATGTTTGGCACTTCTTTCAAAAAAATCTGTTTTCCTTCAAAACGATTTGCCGGATTTGGACTCTTTGGTTCAAGATTTGGAACCGCAACAAAAATCGAGTCCGAGCTGTAGCGAGGCCCCCCGCGGGCATTGTTACAACAGGCATTCATGCAGTTTATCAAATAAGCAAATAGCCTAATGGCAAGCATGCCAAACACGCCAACACTCACACTCATGCAAGTATACTAAAGCGTAAACACTTACAGTGTACTCCAAGCTAAAACAGAAAACTAGTTAGAAATCATGCATGATCCTAACTATGTTAAGATGCCTAATGCAACACATGCAAAAATGCAACTAAATGGGCTCGGCTATCTAAGATGGCATATGAGTGCAACACTTGATAACATGCTTTGAAACACGTATTCAAGTAGGTATTGAAATACAATGCAGTTTTAATGATACGCCGAGCCTGGTATATGTAATACAAATGAATGAATGCAAACATGCAAGCATAAGGTATGCTAATTAAAATGTGCTCTAATCTAACCATCGAAAGCAGTTAAATAAAAGGGAGAAAGACGTGGGGTTGGAGGACATGCATACACATACGCACCCTAATTACAATATTGTGCCCTCTCGACGGAGGGTCGAATGAATAAGCTAAGCTACACTAAGCTAGGCTAATCAACTAATCTAATTAAACTAATTAGACTAATTATTACACAACCAAATTGAATAACTAGTAAACTACTTACTAATTATTACAGCACTTAACTAATTAGCACACTAATTAATTAAATTACAAATTCATGTTAACTAACAAGTAAAGCATTCAACTACAAACTACACTACCTCAACTCTACTTCGGAAAGTTGAATTATGCATGTATTCAATTTCTCGCCCCGAAAAGCCTTCTGGTTTTCTCTTTAGAGGCTCTGATTGCAAGGTATCTCCAAGAACTTCTTCTAGATCATACCAAAACAATGCGGGGGAGTGCACCAGTGGCCTGCCGGCCATGAGAAGCAGCTGTCAGCCATCTGCCGGCCAAGGATGCACTGCCGGCCAATGATGAAGCATTGCCGGCCACTAGTGTACTGCAACACCAAACTGCAATAGAGCCCAAAATAGAGAGAAATAGAGGGTCTCCCAAGGGTATGTTTGTACCATGCCCCCTCCTTATCATCTTAAAACATCAAAGGAGTTGCACCATTGGACCCAAAACCATCAATCAAGCATTGTGAATGCATGATGGCCAAAGATCCAACTTGTACACATTCAATAAATTCAAGACAAACAAGACTCTAGGACCACTACCTTATCATGGATAATCAAAGGCAATGGAGACAAAGGGGATTGGCTCATTTTCATCACTTCAAGTATGAAATGAACCAATCTTTCTTGTGTTCAATATAACGTCCGATTGAACACACTGCAATGCACACATAACATGCTTACCTTGGCATGTTTTACTTCATTCAATTCTTGTTTACACATTTTAGCTTGCCAATTAGTCCTTTAACCGGTTAAGTCCCAATGTGAAAGTCCTCTAATTAGAAAGATGGTCTAAGCCACAAGTGCCTTGAGCATAAAAGAGGTCTCATGCTATTGGTTAGTAGAAACCCTCAAGAGAGGATTAAAACCATTAAGCATGAGTGCCTCAATTTCATGCTCAAGCCAACAAGGGGCTCAAGACCACTATCAAAAGCAAATTCAAAAGTGAAGAACAAAGAGAGGTTGCAGAATTTTCAGTACTGAAATGGCATGAAAAGTAGTGCTATAACATGCAAGCAATACATGCATAACATGTTAAAGGCCAAAAGTATTAGAGCTAGTGTAATAACCCCGACGTCCGATTAATGCTAAAACATGATTAATTATGCCTAACAGTAATTTAGAAGGAATCTGGGATTAATTTGCGTATGTATTGCATTAATTTCGTGCTATCTGCTTTTATAAACTGATCTGTTCACGTTTAAACTTTGAACTGCAAATTGAAAGCCTTATCGGCGCCCTATTTCGAAATTGATTAGTGCTTCTTGTTAATTAGAATTTATGAGATTTTATGGCATGTTTAATTAAAATTTGATTTGGTATGGTTAAATTAGATTAATTAATGTTAAATTACATTAGTTCGGCTTTATTACCATAATGCCACTAGCTGGGCTTTGCTAGATTAAATGATTAGTCTTGAATTACACTTAGAAGCATAACATCTCCTTAGCCATTTCTTGGAGTCAAAACGTGAGCAAGAGAGCTAGAGAGAGAAGAAGTTTGATTTCAACAAAATTCCTTGGAGAATTGGAAGAATTAATGAGTAGTATGCATATTTGAGCTTCTAGGCTTGCAATTGAAGACTTAAGGTAGGAGAATTACCTTCTTGATTGTGAATTCAAGTCATTTCTTGCATGATTCATGTGACATTAGTGATCTAAGACAAGAATTGAATTAAACATGTTGAATTAGAGCTTAAATCATGCATGCATGTCCATATCATAACAATTTGAAGTGTTTTCATGGAAATTCTTGCATGCAAGACCATATTCTAGTTATAGTCCATGAGTTCATCATGATTTTGAGTGTAATCTTGCATTTGGTTACATTTTTGGAGCATTGAATTCAAATGAACAGTTGTATGTTTTGTTCTTTAATATTTCTTGGAAGTTTGTTTGAAATTGTGTTTAATTAACTCACCATTGGGCTTTGATTTCTCAAATTGATCTTTAAAACATGTTATACTATGAGTTTAAAGTGTTTTTTTTTCAGAAAATGGGCCCAAGAGGTTGAGATTTGGGTAGTTGAATGCTTGGTTTGAGCTTGAGAGGCAAATTTGGAAATTCCAGAATTTGGCTTCCTCGCTCAAGCAAAGGATTCCATGCTCGAGCGAAGGATTCCATGCTCGAGCGACCATCATTTGTTCAAAGCTCCGCTCGAGCAAAAGAATGGTGGCTCGAGCATAAATTGCAAGCTCTCAGGTTTTTGGTGCACGCAGACACACACTCGAGTGACGAGACCTACGCTCGAGCGAAGGGTGTGTCTCACGCTCGAGCGAGCATCGAGCGTGCATTGAGCATAAAAATTCAACAACCAGTACTTTTTCATTTTTACAGACCGCTCGAGCGAAGGAGTCTACGCTAGAGCGACCCCTCTGTTTTGGCAAGCTCGCTCGAGCAAAGAAAGCTATGCTCGAGCGAGACCCCTGTTTTCAACAAATTTTGAAAAATATTTTCCAAGGCATCTTTGCATCCTCATTCCATCCTAGGCATTCCTAGGTCATGTTTAAGACTCTTTAGTGAGGCTTTAAGGTTAGAAACACATTAAGAACCAACGACATAACTTTTGTGTGATTAGAATGTGTGTTTCAAGTGTGTGTCCGTTATGTGTTATGTAGGTCACGTGCCGCTGTAGACGCGTCCGCGAGGGACCTCGCTACAGCTCGGACTCGATTTTGTCGTGGTTCCAAATCTTGAACCAAAGAGTCCAACTCTGGCAAATCGTTTTGAAGAAAAACAGATTTTTTTGAAAGAAGTGCCAAACATGGACTGCTTTGCCAGATAACAGAGTCGCCACCTAAATATTTTAAAATGGAAAATTTAGGAAACCCTGACTCGGTGCCGAAGGCCACATGTCCATCATCGCCAAAGTGGTCTTGGCTCGGGAGCTTGGGTACGATCGGGGAAGGTCAGCTATGAGCACCTCTTCGCCGCATTCAAGACCGCCTCTACTAACCGTGATATCCGCTTTTGAAAACTTTATGCGTTTATTCCTAAGGTTATTTAGCCTAGATTTACTATGTTATGCGACAAAGAAACAAGTATAGACCAAATCGCTTAAGTTGGAACAAAACATTACGTGTTTGTTTTGAAAATGATTTGCTACTCATAAGTAGGCTAAAATGCGTGTTTTGCCACTCTCAAGCCGGCTTTTTAGGAAAGACGGTTTTGCCACTATCTAGTGGGCTTTAAAACTCACGCTTTTAATGTGTTGTCCCAATTTAGGTAATTCAACCTCCATCCACAGCATTCATGCGCTTATATCACATAAGCACTTAGCCGCATGGTGATCCCATCATGGTAACATTCACACGCATGCGATATGCTAAAGCATAAAACTTACATTGTACCGTACAAAACAAGAAACTGTTAGCAAACATGCATGACCTAGTTCATGTTATGGCTAATGCGGCACAAAGTGAAATGCAATCTAGAGTAGGCTCGGCTAACCCTAAACATGGCATGTGAGATGCAACAACTATCACGTATTCAATTTGGAATTGACAGTACGATGCAGTTTGTATGATGTGCCGAGCCCGGTGTATGTAAACAAAATGCATGAATGCACGCATGCATTGCATAAGGTATGCTAATATAGACGTGCCCTAATCTACCATAAGCAAGTAAATAAAAGGGTTAGAAAGAAATGGGGATTGGAAGACATACACCCACTCACACACACTTATTACAAATTCGCCCTCACACGAAGGGACCAAATAATAATACAGGCCGAATAAATAAATGAATAAATAAATTATTACAAATTCTAATTACTAAAATTAAATTAAACAAATAAATAAATGCAATGGGGCCTCAGCCCTGCCTTGGGATGTGCGAATGATGGATGCTCGACCCGACTTGGTTCGAAACCCGCATCGCGTACCGCCGGTTCTGCTTAACGCCTCTCCAAAATTCCCAAAGTTTCGTAATGCCTCCCAGATGATCCGAATACCCCACCGGCCGAAGAATTGATCACCGGCTCCTCCCATTGACCACCGGCCGATGATGATGTTTATCGGCAAATACAAAGGCCGATCGGCACATTGTACCGCCGCGTAAATTTCCGCAGAGGATGCTGACAAAGAAGAAAACAAAGAAGGCAGGTATTGGTTTTTGGACATATTTATGCATGGCCAATGCTCCCTATCATGAAGGAGACTCAAGGAAGATGGTTTGGTTCTAAGGCTATCAATTGTGCACTTTGGTACATGATAGCCTAAGAACCAAGGTTGCATTTTCAATGTAGAAATGCATGCAAACAAACAAATGGAACCAAAATCTTATCATCCTTAAGTCAAAGGCTTGGTGACTTGGGAATGGAGGTGTGTTTTGCCACTTGAAGTGCAAACACCCTCACTTTCCCACACTTGGTTTGACACCCCAAACCAAGAAATGAAATGCATGTATGCAACGTGGTTCAATGATGCCATCTAATCGCAACTATCATGTTAAGTTTGCAATGTCAATCATACAAGATGCAACATACAACGTTAACATGAACAAGTCAAGCAATAGGGCCAACCTTTCACAATACTTAGTTAATCAAACATGCAACAATCATAAAGCAAGCATGCTATGGATTTAAATACAAGGAGGCAGCCTTCAAAACCCCAAAAACAAGAGCAAGCCTAAAGTAATGACCAATGAGCATGCCAATGTGCGAACCAAATAAGGCCAAGTTTAAGGCACCAAAATGGGCACACCTTGCTACCATTAACAAGACCAAACGTGGTATATACCAAGCAAGCAAGAACAGATTTCTATCATGCAAATGAGCCCAAATCCCCCTCATGGCAACTCCAAAATGCAATGAACATGGAAGCACACACAATGCTCTTTTTATGGCATAAGAAACCGACAATTCCAAGCATGGATGGGATGATATATGGAGACATAGAGGCATGAAATAGGGACTGAAATGACACATGAAATGAGCTCAAATCATCTAAACATCCTATCCAATGCATATGTATGGGTCATATGTTCAAGGCCTACAAGCATCAATGTAAAACAACCATGTCAAGCACCTCAAATGTGACTAAATCAAGGCTCACGCCTCTAACATAACAAAATAATGCTAGCCTCTTCATGAAACTAAGCCAAAACGTGCAAGGAAACATGACCTCAAAGCATGGCATCTTCTAGGCATAAGAAAACATTTCAAAGCAAACACAAGAGACATGTTAAGGACTATGAAACCAACCTAAAATAGAGGCATATCATGTCAAATGAACCACAAATATGCTCTGAAATGAGGCTCAAAACAACTATACAAATATGCTATTCTTTGGGCCTAAAACAAAGGCAAACAAAGAACCAAGGAGAGATGGGTGTCCCTCCCCTACATGTGACTTAAAATCATCTTCCTCACCACTGAAAACCCACTGGTTTTCAGTAGTGAGAAGGCCAAGAACACCAAGCAAAGGAGGTCTCAAACAAAGGCACTATAAGTGACCAAATGAAGCCTAATGGGATGAGGCTTTACTCAAACCATAAAATGACCTTAATGAAGGTTCAAGAACAAGTAAAAACAAGAGTTTTTTATGTTAAACACAAAGTCAAAAACACAAAGTAAAGAGGGTAGAAAATGGTTGCAAGAATGGGGAAACTAAAGTGAAAAGCTCACCCTTGAAGATCCAATGAAGAACAGTGGTCCAAATTCTCCTCAAATGATCAAAACCAGTCCAAGATCACTCAAAACAAGCCTCCAAGTCTCCCAATCTCGGAGCTAGGTGTAATAGTGTGTGTAATGGTGCAAAAGTGAGGTAAAACACACTATTTGGACCCAAGAACACACACACAAGAGGAGAGAGAGGGAGATATAGATATATGGCAGAAATATATATATATGAGCTCTGGTTTTTTGTCTCAAAAAATTCTAACCCTAAGTCAAGAGGAGAAGCTCCTCTCTTATAGGCAAAGAATGCTTACAAGCTAAGCAAACCAAAGCCTCATCCCTCCATACACGTGTATGGAGGAGAGCAACCAGCTTTACAGCTGTGAGAAAATATCTCATAAAGTAACTGCACAGTGCTCGGCCGGCAAAGAGTACCAAATGTCAAAATTTAGTGCCGGTCGGCACTAAATAGTGCCGGTCGGCACAATAAAGTGCCGATGGACAAAGAAACCAGCCGATGGCCTCTCCCCAAATGGTGTGTGGGATACCTCAAAAGGCATTCCTCGCCTCCCAAGGCAAAACACAAGTGTTTGGTGCAAAACCAAACACAAACGGTCGAAGTTCGGAGGTCCCGAGGCACGCCAGAGCCGAGAACTCCGGGAACTCCAAACGAACACAAACATGGATAATCACCGAGTGTGCCAACGGTGACGTCCAAGTCTTGAGGACGGTCAAAAATGGGGTGTCTACAGCCGCGTGTCGTGTGATCAATCTGCTCCGTCTGTTTGTTTCAAGACCAACTGTGAGTAATAATTTAGTAAAGTTATGTTCAAACTGCATTTACTTTCTGTGTGATAAAACAAGATATGTTTTCCGAAATGATATGTTCTGTACAATGAATGATTGTTCAATTTCTGATATGTATTTCATGACATCCTTAGCATCATGTGATAGGCGTTAGTCGTTACTCCAGATCGGAGGTTCCTTCATGGAACTTATTTCAAGCACTCTGCTATCTGCATCGGAGGCCCTATCACGGGCTCGCCTTCGCTCGTTTCGCTCATATTCGATCCGGAGGTTCCTTATGGAACTGGTTATTCGTAACTCACGCGTATGCGTTCTGTTCTGTTATGTTCTATTAATGCTAATGGATGTATCATGTAAATTAATCATGACTTATGATTTCTGTCCATATATATGATCTGGACAAATGATGAATTTGATGCAAATTTGGATTGTGATTTCTAAATCTGTACGAACTCATTCATTGAAACCCTTTACTCTATTATTATTCACTGAGCTTCGCCACTTATATATATATATATGTAGGTGAGACTTTTGACTGGGCCAGAGTTGACGGCCTTCCGTTCTGTTTTGCCAGCCAACTGTTATGCCTCCTGAGGAGGTTTCGAATGTAGCCTAATGCTATGGCTGTTTTTATATTTCATGCTAGTCTCTGTATATGTTTTGTAAAGACAGGTCTTGGGTTATACATGTTGTAAATATTGTGTACCTGGATTGGCATGTTTATGCATATATACATATAAGTTTTGAAATGTTCCGTCCCATGTACGTTATCACAGCTCATTGGACCTTATTTATTTTGTATTATTGCTTCGGCAACCCCTTACTATTTGCTAATCTGTTCAGAGGCCTTTGGTAATCCACGGATTACTGACCGGTTACAATGCTAAACCTATAGGGCCGAGTTTGGGTCGTGATAGCTAGTGAAGGACACAACACTAAAGGCATGCAATACAATGCTCAAATGACCAAACCAGCACAAAATAGAGCTACATCATGCCAAAACAGTGGCCTAATGATGCTGAAACTTAGGCACAAAAGGCAAGAAAAACATGCTCGCATGTATTGGCTCATAAACAAGGCATAAGGCACAACTCTTAAACACAATGAAAGAGTGGAATATGTGAGAGAGTGACAATGCTACATGCACTAAAATCACATGCTAAATGATGCTATGGCATGCAAACAACCCAAGCAAAGCATGCTAAAGGCTTTAGAACACAAAGCCAGTGAAGCATGATTACACTATAGCTATACAAAGCAAGTCTCAAAGGACCAAGGCTGCCCAAAACAGTCCTAAAACAGCCTAAATGGAGTTCTAAAACATGCTTGAAATAAGCTAAGAATGGCTAGACTTAGAGGCCAAAACAATAGCACATGTTAGGCAATTTAGCACAATTGCACTACAAGCATACAAAGCAAAGCTCGAGTGATCAAACCAGCTCAAAACAGAGCTTAAACAGGCCAAAACATTAGCAAAAATGTGCTGGAGTTAAGCTACCACATGCTAGAACAATAGGCTAAATCATTATGCATGTTAAGCTAATAAGCATGATTACACTACAAGTGTAAGAAGCAAACAACAAGTGACCCAACCATCCAAAAACAGAGTTAAAGCAGGTTAAAAAAGTCACAAAAACATGCTGAGATAGAGCCTCAAGGAGGTAGAAAAACATACTCATATGTTAGGCCAACTACATATATAAACAAGACATAAGGAGGGAGGCCAAAATATGGTTTTTACCACTGAAAATTCTCTGGAATTTAGTGGTTAAAAGGCCAAAAAAAAGTTGTTTTAGAAAGCTTTGAAAGATGGCACAAAAGCTTAACAAGCAAAGAGACAAGAAGGATGGACCACCCCCAAACTCAAAAGGGGCTTAAACCACCATTTTTAGGACTGAAAAACAAAGTTTTCTTCTGTTCAAAACCAAGCCAAAAATAGTTTGCAAAGGTGGTAAAAACAAGTATGAAAACAAGCTTAAAGGGTGAGTCTTATACCTCTTGAAGTCAAGCACACTTTGAGGCACAAAACCAAGTCAAAAACCACCTTAAGGAGCTCCAAGAAGACCTTGTAGAACCTCAACTCAAAGATCAACAACTTTGATCAAGGATGCATAGGCAAAGGGATAGTGTATCTACACTTGTATGCACTTATGTACAAAGGTTCAAAAGAGAGAGAAATGTAGAGAGAGAGGCTCTCAAAACTCTACCTAAAATGTTTCTAACCCTTCAAACCATAGAGAAGCCTCTCTATATATAGAAAAATGAAGCCTTGGTCGAAAATATCTCAAAAGAGACAGCTGGAACAGTTGGACAACAAATATCTGCCAAAAACTGACTTTCTGACATCAATGGCCGGCACTTCTTCACTGATGGCCGGCACTTGATCATTGTTGGCCTGCATGGGACACTCTTGGACTGTAGGGGGCCGGCATTGGCCATTCATGTCCGGCACATGGCCAAAAAAATCCTATTCATGGTCAGAAACTTCCACCTCTGGTTGGACAGAAAAATCTACTTTTTGGGCCCAACTTCAAATGGACATAACTCCTTCATATGGACTCATTTGCAGGTCATTCTTGAGCCTAAATTAAAGCCCTGGAAGTCTTCTTTCCAATGTGGAAGCCTCACATCAAAATTCCAACTGTCCAAAAAATTATGCCTGTTTGAGTGAAGACTGCTCAGTTTCGATCCTACCCAGATTCATGCCGAACTTCTTCTCCAACTTGTTTTCTACTCTGCTCTCCTCTTTTCTTCAAATCCAAACCCCTAAACAAGGTGTTCTGATAGATTTTTCAAAAAATTTCATCTCTCCTTCATTCATTTCCACTTTGTCCTTGCTCGATTTACCAAAAAGCGACATTTAACAAAATGCGAGCGTTGGAACATCGTAGGAACTTTTTCAAAAGCTATTTTGAAAGAGAGGGTTTTAAGGTCTCAAAATCATTTAGTCAAAATAGTTATTGTCCAAAAAGGGGTGTGAGGTTGGGATTTGTATCTCTCCTTGCCGAAGAAATCGAACCTCTGCACTGCACACCTCATCACCAAGTAAACAATCAGCAGTGCCCAAGTCTTAAGAATGGTCAAAATTGGGGTGTCTACACATGGGATGAACACTAGGTCCAGGAGGGATTTAAAATTATTACTGAGAATAAGATCAATAGATATATGCGATCATGAATGATATTAGGTGATACGTACATAAACAATGTGTCCTCTGAAAAGGACAATAGACTACATAAATAGATAAGATTTACATAAAATCCCATTTACCATTTCATAGAAACCTCATTTGTTAACTATTTATCGTACAAAAATTCAGTCTAATAATTCCCTTAAATCTTGTCTCCTTAAACAAAGGTTTTAAGCCTACTTATCATTCACTACCTCTAATTTCCCTTTCACACTAATTAACCCACAAAACACCAAACACGTACACGCCACAACACATTTTCCATATTATAGTTATTTAGTTTGATTTGTTTTCTATCTTGTCTCATTTACACATTTCACTTTCTAACATGACTCTTCATGTCAAAATAATGCACATAACACTAGACACATAAATAAGTCAACACATTCCAAATAATTAGGTTATAAGAATTAACTCACTAACAATGAATTCCACATTACCTACTTCCACTTTTACATCTAACAACTTTCACAATCATAAAATGGAATTATCACAAGATTCTCAACAAATATCCACAGGCCAATAACCGGCTTCACCAAGCCATACCAACACAGTTTATCAGGCGCTACTCAGGAAGGAATGCTAGAACCTCTCCCAAGCACCACGCTTTACCTGCAGCTAGCCGGAAGGAAAGTGGAACCTCTATATAGCCCAACAATCCACACGCTTTACTGGGTGCAACTCTGGAAGGAAGACGGAACCTGAAACAAGCACCACACTTTACTGGTCACAAACCGGAAGGAAGCGAACTCTCTTTCCAAACTTTATTTCACAATTCATCATTTCAATTCAAAAACAAAATCATGTCAACAATACATAACAATTAAAGAAAAATCTATCATTATGCAAGAACATAATTTGTTATCCACAATATTCTCATACTCCAAAATCATCTCATTTTATTTAAATCACCTTACCCATTTAATTCAATACATATTACATAATTTATTACACCAATTCACATTACCCATTTACTATACATGAACCCATTGCTCAATAATCATTCTCACCACATTTAATGATCAACATTTAGACCTAATTCAACCAAACATAAACTTAATTTCAAGAAATAAAGGCCAATTGAATAAATCCCCAATTTAATTAAAATTTTAAAACTAGGGTTTGAACAAAAATTGGGGCATTTCATTTTAAAAGGTTTAATCATATTTCAATAGCTCAAAACTTACATAATCAACTTAAAATCTTTGCATTAGAAACCCTAACATTTCTGTAACACCCCAAATTTCTAGCCTATATGATAATACAACAATCATGGCTCTTTCAAGGAAAACCGAATATAAATCTCCAAACTTACATTACATGATACAATAGTTCTTCATGCAACAATACATTAATCCAACAAAAAGCAAATAAACAAATAAATACCCCCAAGAGTTTACAAGTTTCCAAGGCTTGAGCCTGGTTACACAAAGTGGTTATTCAAACCCACACAAACACAGCCCTTGGCTTACACACAGTGTCACAGCAAAATGAGAGCATTGTACTCCCAACACACATACTTCCATGCCCCTAGTTGGGTGGAATCATCACATCTTTTCCTGCACAAAAATCCCGTAGGGTGAGCATAAAGCCCAGTAGGAAATTCTTAACAAAGTATATATATTTTATACAGGTCTCAAAAAATGAAATGCAAATGCCATGCTATGCCTTTTTTAAAGATAAATCACATTTTCATCTTTTGGAAACCATCATGCTTAATGATATCATACAATTTTAATTGTTCAAAACTTAACAATTTATTTCAAGGGCGGTAAATACGACTCTAGTAATCCCTAGGTCGGTGTCTGCAAGTAGACTATACAAGTACTACCAAATTGTCATTTTTACCGGTATTAACCGGAAGACTTGACACCTATCCGTGCGGGTTTTCAGTCTTTCACCCCGAACTCTCAAGCCAACTTATTCAATATCATCTACACTACCTATCTAGACTTACTAACGTATTTACCCCAAAACCATTCCATGGAAACTTGTTTCTCAACATTCTTTTCTCAATGCAAGTTTTCAAATCAACTTTCAAAGTTTAATGTAATCAAATGAATTGATATGCCAATTTCACAAGATGAATATAAATACTTTTATTCCAATTCATCATCCAAGAAATAACACAATTCCCCCTTCTCAAGTATCCTCAACAATTAGTTATTTCAAGACTATGTCAACGTTTTGAACAATAATTTCCAAAATGAACAACAATTCTCATATTCCCTAAAATTCATCATTTATATAAATATAAATAAGAAATTTTCCAAACATCCATTTATTTTGACACAAAATAAATATAATAATATCATTCATGAATTTTCAATATCCTTTAAAAAAAATCCCCAAATTCTAGGTTTTCTCACCAAAACTATACAACTCAAATCTTTTGAAAGAAAACTTTCCAAAATCATATTTTCTTCAATCAACGAAGATAAAAACCCATAAGATCATTTTAAAAGAACAAGAGACAAATTCACTTTCAAAATCGCTCTACTTCTTGAATAAACAATCAATTTTCAAAGCTATCAAAAGATGATTTCAAAAATCATATAAATCTTGCAAAAATATATATATATATATAACTCTAAGAAAATCCCTACCTTAAGTTTTGAAGAAGAAATGAGATGAAACCCCTAAAATCAACAGTGTTGAAACTCGATCTTCATCACACACAACGAAGCCCTCGAGAAGTTAACCAACTTTGATGAAGAACCTATGGCAGAACTCTAATGGATCTTGAGAAATCAAGGTTTTGATCCAATTTGGTGTAGGGAAATATAGAGAGAAGGGAGAGGAAAGGGTTTTAGAGAGAGAGATATACAAAAGTGATCTGAAATATTAAATTCACGAACTGATATAACATGGTCCGCTTGAGCATGGAAAGCCCCGCTTGAGCGTCTAATACACTTTTCTAGTACTTTTGCAAACAAGTCAACTTCTTAAACCAAACATTCTCCGCTCAAGCGTATAAACGGCCGCTCGAGCAGACAAGCAACTTTTAATGCATTTTGCATTTTTGCTTTGGGGGTGCTACCCTAGGGCGCCATATGCCCTTGGACCTCTGCAGTCGATTAAGACTCGATCTCCGACATAGTCAACAAAGTGGCAAAACTGGGATCACTACAATTTCTTTGCATGGATTTTAAGAAAATCTCTTTCAACTTAAGATTTATGCAAACGAAAATATTAAAGAGAAACAAAGAAATCCTTACCATTAGAAAGAAGAGAATGAGACCCAAAAGTCCAACGTTGATGGAAACGCAATCCACTTAGATTAATAGGAAGCCCTCTTCATGCTCTTTATTTTTGTATATGGAACTTGGGTGGGATTCTCACTCTAAGTAGATGAAATCTAAGGTTTTAGGGGGTTTGGAACTCAACAGTGGCAAAAAAGGGAACGAGAAGAGAGAGAAAATCTGAAAAGAATAAGGAAAAGTGACCAAAAAATGACTTTTTAAAGTATTGATCTTGAATAGACCATTCGAGAGATGGAACCTACACTCAAGTGTCAGATACAGAAGACTACTCGAGTGATATAACCTTTGCTCGAGTGCAGAATGCGAGCTCCCAGAAGTTCAAGATGCAGACCAAAGTATTGAAAGACCTCAAAGGCCGCTTAAGCAAACACTTTTTCGATCAAGTGATGAAGAAAATTTCGCAGAATGTTACAATACGACCCATTCAAAGTTTGCCTAGAAAGTCCACTAATTTGCTATAGAAGACGAACCAGCAACACTGAAGAAATCATCCCATGCTTTGCAGTTGAGTTGCAACCAGTTGATCTGAAACATCCGATCTATTTTGTCTAAATTTAAACCATCCGGAGTCTAATCATAATGATCCGATAGGTGTTTCCAACTATTTGGCGCATTTCGGGCATATCCGTGAGATCAGAATTTGCAAATTCAATTCAAAAAATTTGCATATTTTATTTGAAGCCCAACAATAAAAAATTAAGTACCAAATGAGTGAAATTGATGTCACCTTGAATTTCACCAAGGTGAACAATTTGTTATTGGCTTACTCGACAATTATGGCCAAATTACATTCTAAATTCCTTTCAAATAACATATATCATTCAAAAGTAATGGGGCAAATATACGCTATATGCAATACACAATTAGCACAACTTACATGCCTTGTAACCTCACTACATCAACACTGATCAATGTTGCACATTGAAGGATGATGATGTAATTTCACGAGTAGTGCCTTAGGCTACTTTTCAATGCTTTTTGATAATTTTTTAATTCACTTTTCTTTTCTTTTTTTTTTTGGTCATGGAAGAACAAGAGATTACCCCAGCCCTAGAATTCTAGACATCTGCTCAAATTCTACCACTGATGTTAGTTTTTTAGTCTTTCATTTTTCTGTGATTAACATGTCTACATCATTTGGTATAGGAAATCAATAACGTGGGATGTACTATTCACAATCCTTGCAATGTCTGAAATTGATTGCCACTTAAAATTAGCAAAATCCTCCAAATACAGAACAATCTCCGTACTAGGCATGAAACACCATCAGGGAAAGCCTCTGAATATGGAGCAATCTTCGTGGTCGGCACGAGGTGCCATCAGCAGAAGCCTTCGAATACGAAGCAATCTTTGTGCTTGGCACAGAGTGCCATCAGCAAAAGCCTTCAAATTCGGAGCAATTTCTGTGCTCAGCACAGAGCGCCATCAACAAAAAAACCTTTGAATTCAGAGTAAACACCTAATTTCCTAGACATACATACATATATACGTATAT
The DNA here is from genome assembly GCA_025200525.1 of Camellia lanceoleosa. Lineage (NCBI taxonomy): Eukaryota > Viridiplantae > Streptophyta > Magnoliopsida > Ericales > Theaceae > Camellia > Camellia lanceoleosa. Next base: position 34,428,702 of record CM045769.1, on the reverse strand, counting down.
TCATACATTCATTTATTAATTTATTTTGTCCATTTATCAATGGTGTCATTCATTCATTTATTTTATTCATTTATCAAAGATGTTCTTTATCAAATATCTATTTAAACAGTGTAGCTCGACAAGGTGATTTAGGAGTAAGACCAATATTAACTAGGCATTCTCTATCAAGGATGCTATTTTCATCAAAGATCTAATATCCGTTTGTGCCACCAACTCGGTAATAAAAAACACTCATTTCTTCTACTAAAGAAAATGAAAGTTTCAGGGCAATTATGGTAGCCCAAAAAATACCAAAACACCCCAACTTATTGGGATAAATCCAAACAAGTCCTAACAATAGACCCATCCCAAGCAAGGAAGCCCATCAAGCCACCTCTATGTTTATCTATCTTCGGAGTGTCCTCGGCCAGAAACCCCAGTTGGATGGTGTCAACTATGTTTGTCTTTGCAGATCTACCGGGTAAATCTCATCTCTTCATTGGATCTCTTCAACAATCTATGTGAAGATTTTCTGGATTTCACAATTAGCGTCGTCTGTAGGAATGAAAGAGATCAACTAAGAAAATAACAAAATAGCATTCTAAAGTTTTGTCGATCGTAGTATAGTGACGATAATCAATTGCCTATTACAAATATAATATATTTTCTACTTTGCCCAAACTTCATCACTAATAGTAATATTAAATAACAAATGGGGTTGCATATATGTATATGAGTATTTGTTTATTAAAAAATATTATTAGTTGTTCGTTCTTTTGCTAAAAAGTGCTCAAAAGCATGGGAGTTTCCCTTGATCTCCTTTACAATAATTTAATTATTTCAAGTATTATGTCTTTCTATGTTATATTTGCATGATTCACAAACTCAGACATTGTGGAAACTTTTTATGCACTTTTTTGAGTAATTGCAATATGAAAGTTTGTGTTGTCCATATTGGAAACTATACACTTACATTCATATGTTCTCTCTCTCTCTCTCTCTCTCTTCACTTGTATAAATTATTACAAGTGTAAAGAAATATTTCGACAAAGCCAAAGAGGAATTGTCGATCAAGCTCACGACAAAGCCAAATACAAAGAAGAGTTGGCAAACAAGGGATTCGGCAAGACGAAAACCAAGAGGAAAGTGCTAACCAAACATTTTGAGCCAAAAGATCACGAAGAGTTGCCAACCAAGTATCTTGGCAAAACAAGGGACCGAGAGGAACTACTTATCTCAGCCAAAAAAAACTAATTATGGTTATGGATGGACTCTCTCTCTCTCTCTCTATTCGTTTCTCTAATATATGCATATATATATATACACACACGTGTATAAATATCTAAGTTATGTGAAATGTTTGTTAAATTGTTAGCTTGATAGTAGTAGTTGGAAAACTAACATTGTAATGAATCAACAGTGGACGACCAAAGTCATTGCCCCTAAGCAAAGGCAGTCAATTTCGGTGTATCCCTCGATCTGCCAAACAAACATCATGTTGAAGAAAGCCTATTTGCAGCAACACAAACCCTTCACATGAAGGAATTGGCCAGCACATAATAGAACCTAGCTCGGCAATGTTGCAACTCATACAAGATTGCTCGATAAAGTTACAAAGTTACATAGCAAAATTGAAACTCACACAAGACTGATCGGAAACACTATAACCCGACTCATGATGCTGGGACTCACAAAATTGTTGGAAAATGGCTTTTATATTACCTTATTTTTTGCTAACTTTGAGCATTAATTAAGGTTGGACCCAAGCGTTATTTTTAACGTTTCTAAGTGGGTTCAGGTGTTAATGACGCATAGTGAATAAATTCATGTATTTGGTTGCTCAAAACCATTTCCGGATGAATGAGAATTCAACACGCGTTTTCAGATTTGTGGAACTAGTTTTTGGTGGGTTTCCTACACATTTGTGAAATGTACTTGTTCCATATTGAAACGACTTGAGTAATTGCTTGGGTTTATAAACCTTAGCATTGGATACTTGGGATGGGCCCCAAGGGATACCCAAGTTTGTGGAAAGGTGAGGTTATGGGTACAGTGGACTAGACCCATTGGACCCAAAACTAAAACCACAAGCGCGCGCCACCGCCGTCCGGTCAGGCGGGCTGGGCTGGGCTGGGTTTGGGTGCAGATGTGAGGTTGGGTTGGGCTTGTCCAGCCCAATATTTATCTTTTTGGGCCAAAAACATTTGTAATTTATTTTTTATTTTTTATTTTGGTTTCAAAATTCAAAATAAATTGGTCCAAAAATTTTTTCTTCACCCAAATAGGTCCCAAACTGTTTTACCTTCCACGAAACAGGTTCAGAAGGTTCAAAACAGGTTCATACCTGTTCATTTCAAACTAAATCTGTTTGAACAAATTCAAATCTGTTTGCAGCCTTTTTAATCTGTCCGAACAGGTTTCTACCTATTCGAAACAACCATCTTTTCTTCTATAAAAAGGCTTCAATTCCAGCATTCTTCATTCAGTTTTTTTTATCATAAATTCGTCCTCCCTCTCTGTGTTTCTCTGCATTTTTTCATCATTTATTTTTAGGGAAATAAAGAGAAAGAGTTTCAACATTGCCATACTTGATTTTATAGTGCTGGAGAATCAAGTGTTAGTCGTTGCATCTTGGGAAGTAGACATCATTTTAACTCGAAGCACCGGAGCGAGGGCGAAATCTACTTTAAGGAGATGGTGTCCAACACAAGCCTCGACATTAATTTCTGTAAGTATTTAATTCGGAGAATAATTTATATAATTATTTTCAGAATTATTTTATTTTATTGTTTATTTATTTTATACATTTAATTTACACACATACACCTTTGTGGGGTTCTAACAATCTTAAAGTAGATTTTTTTTTTTTTTTTTTTAATTTCTGTGAGAGACAGACAAATATTTTGTTTCGGGAAATTAAATAGTAGTAATATATTGTTTAATAATTTCTTTGATAACATTATAGTAATACACTGTTTATCATTGGAATTTTGTTACAAATATTATTCTGTTTATTTTGTGTGTAAATTTGTTTTTGTTTAAATTTGGGATTGGTGTATTATTTTTATTTCGTCCGAATTATGACAACTGAAATTAACAATACTAAGACTGTTCACTGTGTTTGGTTGTGATTTTTTGAATATGGTTTTTTGAAAATTTTATACAACTTGTTTGGTTATTCTAAAAAATGAGTTATGTTTTCAAAAAAATAAATGAGATAGGTAAGCTTTAGTAGAATAGGTACATATAAGTAGGCTTTGAAAATGAGATAGGTAGGCTTTAGTAGAATAGGTACATATAGGTACATATATGTATGTATATATATATATTTAAAAAATCTGAGAGAATGTTTTGATGTGATTTTTTTGTATTTTTTTAATTGTTTCAATCATTAATTTAGAGGAAATTTTGAAATTGTAATGATATATTTTTTTAAAAACCAAACAAGCATTTTTTTCCAAAAAACAGTTTTCAAATCATTTTTTCAAAAAAAATTTCAAAAAACAACAACCAAGCATGCTGGTTATTACTCAAAATCCTACACATGTTGTGCCAGTGATGGCTCTAACAGTACCGGTAAATCATGGAGAGAAGCCAGAAAAATTCAATGGTAATGATTTTAAAAGATGGTAACAAAAGATGATGTTTTATCTTACCATATTGAATTTAGCTCGCTTCACTCATGAAAAGGCACCGGCACTGAATGAGGGAGAAACTGACCGGCAAGTAGTTGTCGCAATCAATGCATGGAAACATGGTGATTTTTTGTGTCGAAACTATATCTTCAATGGGTTGGATAATACACTGTACAATGTTTATAGTGTGAAAAGCACAGCTAAAGAACTGTGGGAATCTCTAGACCATAAGTATAAAACAGAGGACGCCGGTACAAAGAAATTTGTTATCGGTCATTTTTTGGATTTTAAAATGATAGATTCCAAAACGGTTATTAGCCAACTTCAAAATCTCTAATTAATTCTCCATGACATACATGCGGAAAGGATGGTTCTCAGTGAATCTTTCCAAGTAGCGGCTGTAGACACCCCATTTTTTACTGCCCTCAAGACTTGGGCACTACTGATGGTTTACTTGGTGTTGGAAGGTATGCAGGGCACAGGTCCAGTTTCTTCGGCAAGGAGAGAGGCAAATCTCAACTTCACACCCCATTTTGAACCAAAGCTATTTTGAATGGTTTTTAGACCTCGAAACCCTCTCTTTCAAAATATTTTTGAAATAAAGTTTCTACGATGTTCCGAAGCTCGCATTTTGTCAAACGTTGTGCTTTTCGATAAACCGGGCAAGGACAAAGTAGAAGTGAATGAAAGAGAGATGAAATCTTTGAAAAATCTTTCAAAACACCTTGCTTAGGGGTTTGAAGTTGAAGAAAAGAGGAGAAGAGAGGAGAAACCAAGTTGGAGAAGAAGTTCGACAAGGATCCGGGTAGAAGAGAGTCGAGCAGCCCTCGCTGAATTGAGCTTATTTGTCTATACACTTGGAGTTAAGTTATGAAGCTACCACCATTGGAAAGAAGACTTCTAGGGCTTCATTTTTCACTTAAGAATCTCTCAAAGCCAAGTCCGGGTGGGGGAGATATGATTGGTTGAAGTAGGGGATCAGTCCGATTGGATCGAATCTGCGCGGCTTCACCAAAAAGGGCATAACTTTTTGCACAGAAGGAATTTTAATGCAAGGTTTGCGGCATTGGAAAGCTAACTTCTGGGGCTTCAATCTAGACATCCACCGGCCATTTTTTGAGCTTGGAATCACCTATCGGCAATCTATTTAGCCGACCAGCAATTTATTGTGCCGACCAGCCATTTATTTTGGCCGACGACCTCCTTTTCTGGCCGATTTGACCCTTTTGACTCTTGCAGGCATGGTGCATGCCAGCTGTGCCAGTTGGGACGCACAGACCCAGCTCTCCATGCATATATGTGCCTATTTTGAGCCTTTGACCCCATTTTTGGACCCTTTGCTCAAGGCTTCTTGAGGAAGCCTTGACCCCTTGTCTTGGCTTCCTCAAGAAGCTTGCACCCTTGCCTTAGCTTCCTTGATAAGCCTTGCCCCTCTTGATCCCCTTGACCCTTCTACAATAGCTTCTTTAATAAGCTTGGAGTCTTCCTCTTGTCTATATAAGAAAGGTCCCTTCTCCTTTGATTGGGTTGGATTTTTTGAGCAAGAAACCAGAAGATATACACATATATCCCACCTCCCTCTCCATATCTCTCTCATTCAACCATCAAATACCCTTGTTCTTGGGCCATTTCTTCACCAATCCATAGCACCGCACCTCTACACTTCATTCCAACACATTGGAGGTCATTTGCAGAGGCTAGGAGCTCATTTCCTTGGATAAAAACCTGCTGATTTACTCCTCTACAAGGATGAGTCATTTTCTTCCATTTTCTAGTCTTTTCTTGCTTCATATCTAAGCCATAGTTTCTTGTATATTTGAGCTCCGACCAAAACTGGAAGTAGTATTTTTTTGAGCTCTATTTCATCTTTCATTAAGGGCCTCTCACTGTTTGGGGCCCCCATCTTGTACTTGCTTCATTATCATCTTGAATGCCATATTTTTGCATGATATTTTTGGCTTATGAGTAATCTGTTTTGGAGCATCATGTAAACTGAAAATAGGCTTATTTTGAGCCCTTATTCAACATTGAAGAAGGGCTCACCACTGTTTGGGACCTCCATGTACCACTTGCCATTGCACCCCTCTTTGGTCCCCATTTTTGCATGATTCATTAGCTTATTGAGCTTCTGTTTTTGGACCTTGGTCCGAACTTAAAATGGCCCTAAAATGACCCCCTCTTCATGTTTCATTTAGGGTCTAGGGATGTTTGAGACATCCTTGGTATACTTCATGTTATAGCCCTCTTGGTGGCCTCATTTTGCATGATATTTTGAGCATGTTTTTATACTGTTTTGGGCTCGATAATCTACTGTAAAAAGTCATATTTTTGGCCCCTCTTCAATATTGTAGAAGGCCCCTTCTCTGTTCGGGGCCATAATTTGTGAGTTGCTTCATTGCCTCCCTTGCTGAGCCATTTTTGCATGCTAATTTAGCCCCACTTGTACTCACTGTTTGGCCATGCTTTAAACTGTAAACATACTTGTTTCGGGGTTTCCTAGCTTCTGTCTTCACACTTCATGTACAAATCATACATGCATTGCATAGCTATAGGCCATTTCATGTGCTTAATTTCATGTTTCGGGACTCGTTCCATGCATCGGGTTTCATCTCGCCATGTTTCGGGACTGTTTTCCCCCACATTTTAGTGCTGAAATTCACATGTTTTCATGTCATATTCCATGTCTTTCCATGTCTCATTAGAGTGGCATTCCGTGCCGTAGGTTCGGTCCTCGGTTTGCGTGCACGCGTGCACGTATTTCGAGTTCTCATTTTCATCTAATGGCCTCCTATGTGAGTGTGGCTGAGGTCCACTTGTATTGGTGTAAGCCCATCTTGCATTGTGTATGCCATGTTTCAATGCGTTGTGCATGTTATGTTATGTGCATTGTGTGTGCCATGTAGTTGCATTGTATGTTTGTGTGTTAGCTTGCATGCTTAGGTTGCATGTGCATTGTTGTGCATTGCCTCACCTCTTGATCAAGCATGATTGAGGTTGGGTCCCTTGTATGTCTGTGTGCATTGCATTTGACATTGAAATGCAAACTTGGCCTCTTAGGCCATCATGCGTCGAAATGCGCCATTGATGGCCCGAGGGTCAAGGGTCGTGCTCCCTTGAGTCTATTACATGATATGGAGTGTGTCCATGCATACATTTGCCTAGAAATTCTGTGCCATATACTGCCTCGGCCCTCTCGCTTTGTCAAAAGCTGCTACGCAAGAAGTTTCGCCGACCGCAACACACAAGGCCGATCGCCATTGGTGAATGGTCGATATCTTCATCGGCTGGCCGATGGAATTTTCTGGCGTGGCCATTTCCTCTAGCCGATGGTATTATACAAAGGTGCAGAAACTTGTTCCGTGACTTTGGCAGTCTTTGGGGAGGCAAGGCAGTGTAAACAGTGACAGCAGTGGCATGGTGCAAGTTTCCGGGCAAGTTGGATCGGACATGCATCATTTACGCATCCCGAGGCTGGTTCTGCGGTCATCTTCTCTTTGCATTTATTTTGAGTACCTAGAAATTCTGTAATAATTTATTTATTATTCAGACTGTAATATTTATTTGGTCCCTCTGAGTGAGGGCGATTTGTAATAAGTGGGTGAGTGGTGCATGTCTTCCAACCCCCACTTCTTTCTTCCCTTTATTTACCGCTTATGATGGTAGATTAGGCATATTTAAAATTAGCATACCCTATGCAATGCATGCGCATCCATACATTTGTCTTACATGCACTGCCTCGGTACATCATACAAACTGTATTGTATTTTCAAATCTAACTTGAATACGTGCATCGAATGATTGCATTCCACATGCCATTTTAGGGTTAGCCGAGCCTGCTCTAAACTACATCTTCGCATGTGTTGCATTAGTCACTTTAACATGAACTAGGATCACGCACTTGATTACTAACTAGTTTTTGTTTTGGCATGGAGTACAATGCAAGTATTTATGCTTTAGCATATCGCATGCGTGTGAATGTTAACATAACGGCATGATTACCATGTGGCTAAATGCTTATGTGAGATAAACTGCTTGAATGCCTGTGGATGGAGGTTGGATTGTTTAAGTTGGAAAAACTCGTTGAAATCCGTGTTTTAGCCTACTTGCGAGTAGTAAAGTCCAAAGCATTTTCAAAACAAACGGATATGCAATGCTTGTTTCCGAATTAGGCAATCTAGTCTATACTTGTTTGCTGTGCGCATAACATAGTAATTCTAGGCTAATAACCAGAACAAGAACACATAATGTTTTCAAAATCAGATATCATGGTTAGTAGAGGCCGGTCTTCGGACCGGGCAAGAGGGGGTGCTCATAGCTGACCTTCCCCGATCGTACCCAAGCTCCCGAGCCAAGACAACTTTGGTGATGACGGACACGTGGCCTTCGGCACCGAGTCAGGGTTTCCTAAATTTCTCATTTTAAAAAATATTTAGGTGGCGACTCTGTATCTGGCAAAGCAGTCCATGTTTGGCACTTCTTTTCAAAATCTGTTTTTTTCTCAAAATGATTTGCCAGAGTTGGACTCTTTGGTTCAGATTAAGAACCGCAACAAACAAAAAAGGGAAGTCTGAACTGTAGCCGAGGTCCCTCGCAGGCTTGTTACAGCGGCAAGCATTGAAAAATTGCCACCATCTTGGAAAGAATTCAAGAATTATCTGAAGCATAAGCGCAATGAGATGAAATTGGAGGAACTAATAGTGCGGCTCTGATTTGAGGAGGACAACCATGGTTCTGACAAGAAATCAGGAAACCATATCATGCAGGCTAAAGCAAATGTTGTGGAACATGAACAAGGGTCAAAGTTCAACAACAAAAAGGGAAAGCATAATGACAATGGTCCCAAACAAGGATCCACTAGTAAGATCAACAAAGGGATCAAAAACGGATTCAACAAGAGGTTCAAAGGCAAGTGTTTTATGTGTGGCAAAGATGGGCATCGTGATAAGGATTGTCACGTTCGCAAGGACGGAGGGAGTTCAAGCAAAAAGCTAGCACAAGTCGACATAGTCGAGGATTTTTATCTTTCCGATGGAGTGGTAGACATCAATCTTGCTGCAGTAGTTTCTAAAACAAATTTGGTGGGTAATCCCAAGGAATGGTGGGTGGATACTGGAGTAACCCACCATATCTGTGCAGATAAAAAGATGTTTACAACCTACAAAGTGGTGAAAAGTGGGGACAACTTTTTATGGAAAACTCCTCCAGTTCAACTGTTGAAGGACAAGGAAAGATTGTGCTGAAAATGACCTCGGGGAAAGAACTCACTCTTAACAATGTACTCCATGTGCCATAAATTTGCAAGAATTTGATTTCTGGGTCATTGTTGATCAAGAATGTGTTTAAATTAGTCTTTGAATCTAACAAAGTTGTAATCTCCAAGAGTGGAATGTATGTGGGGCGAGGTTACATGAGTGATGGGCTTTTTAAGCTTAATGTAAATACTGTTGTACCTAATTTGACTTTTAATAATAAGAACACATCTTCTGTTTATATTGCTGAGTCTTCTTTCTTATGGCATGGTAGATTAGGACATGTTAATTTTAATTCTTTGCGTAGACTTGTTGCTTTAGAATGTTTACCTAACTTAGAATTTGATTCTAATCATAAATGTGAGATTTGTGTTGAGGCAAAACTCACTAAGGCATCATTTAATAAAGTTAAAAGAAGTACTGAACCTCTAAGTTTAATTCACACAGACATTTGTGATTTAAAATTTGTTCAAACTAGAGGAGGTAAGAAGTTCTTTATTACTTTTATTGATGATTGCACTCGATATTACTATGTTTACTTATTGAGAAGTAAAGACGAAGCCGTAGAAGCTTTTAGGCAATATAAACTTGAGGTTGAAAATCAACTTGGCAAAACTATTAAGATAGTGAAGAGTGACAAAGGTGGCAAGTATGATGCACCATTTAAAGAATTTTGTTCTGAAAATGGTATCATTCACCAAACCACTGCACCCGATTCTCCTCAGTCAAATGGTGTTGCTGAGAGAAAGAATCGAACTCTTAAAGAGATGATGAATGCTATGTTGATTAGTTCAGGGTTACCTCAGAACTTGTGGGGGGAGGCAATTTTGTTTGCTAACTTTATCCTTAACAGAGTACCCCACAAGAAAATCAATCAAACACCTTATGAATTATGGAAAAGTCGACGACCTACCTACAATTACCTCAAAGTGTAGGGGTATTTGGCCAAGGTGGCAGTCCTTAGTCCCAAAACGACTAAGATAGGACCAAAGACCGTTGATTTTGTGTTCATTGGATATGCCAATAATAGTAGTGCATATAGATTTTTAGTTCATAGATCTGAAAATCCGGATATGCATGTAAACACTATTATTGAGTCAAGAAATGCATCATTTTTTGAACACATTTTCCTAGCAAGGAAATTGAAGAGAAAAGTTCAAATAAAAGAACTTTTAATACTACTATGGGTAGCAGTGAAGACCAAAATGATAATGAAGTAGATGAACCTAGACGTAGCAAGAGGGCTAAGATCTCTAAATCATTTAGTCCAGATTTTCTGACATACCTGTTAGAAAATGAGCCTCAAAACTTTAAGGAAGCAATGTCAAGTCCTGAAGCTTCATTGTGGAGAGAGGTTATGAATAGTGAAATTGAATCAATACTACAAAATCATACTTGGGAACTGATGGATCTTCCACCAGGATGTAAACCTTTTGGATATAAGTGGATATTCAAGAGAAAAATGAAAGCAGATGGTTCAATAAATAAACACAAGGCTAGGCTTGTTGTTAAGGGATACAGGCAGAAGGAATGCCTTGATTATTTTGATACCTATTCACCAATGACAAGAATAACATCCATTCACATGTTGGTTGCGATTTCAGCTTTGTATAATCTAGAAATACATCAAATGGATGTTAAAATAGCTTTTTGAATGGCGAGTTAGATGAAGAAATCTATATGGGACAACCAAAAGGGTTTCAAGTTCCCAGCCAAGAGAAAAAGGTTTGTAAACTTGTCAAATCCCTTTATGGATTAAAACAAGCTCCAAAATAATGGCATGAAAAAATTGATTACACTATGCTTTCGGATGGTTTTAAGATAAACAAATGTGACAAATGCGTCTATGTTAAAAGCACAGACAAAGGCTATGTCATAGTTTGTCATTATGTGGATGACATGCTCATTACTGGAAGTAATAATGACATGATTAAATCCACAAAGAAAATGTTGGACAAAAAGTTTGACATGAAAGATCTAGGAGTAGCAGATATAATTCTAGGAATAAAGATTACTAGAACATCTGAAGGATATGCTTTATCTCAGTCTCACTATGTTGAGAAGATTCTAGAGAAATTTGGAAATCATGACAACCGTCCTGCTAAAACACCTGTTGACATTAGTCTTCATTTGTCAAAATATACAGGTGTAGGCATATCACAATTAGAGTACTCTCAAATAATCAGAAGCTTGATGTACTTAATGAATTGCACTAGGCTAGATTTAGCCTATTCTGTAAGCAAATTGAGTAAATACACAAGTAATCCGGGGTCCGATCATTGGAAAGCAATAATTAGGTTACTTAGGTACCTAAAACATACCTAGAATTATGGCTTACATTATACCAAATATCCAACAGTACTTGAGGGGTACAGCGATGCAAATTGGATATCGGATACTAAAGACTCAAAATCCACTAGTGGATATGTCTTTATCCTGGGAGGTGCTGCAGTCTCTTGGAAATCCTCCAAGCAGATAAGCATAGCAAGGTCGACAATGAAATCTAAGTCTATTACATTAGATAAACACAGGAGAAGAAGCAAAATGGCTTCGTAATTTCTTAGAAAACATTCCAATGTGGCCTAAACATGTGCCAGCTATATGCATTCATTATGATAATGAGGCAGCAATAGGACGGGCACAAAATCATATGTATAACGGTAAGTCTTGACACATTCGTCAAAGACATAATACCATTAGGTATTTGCTCTCACATGGAAAAATTTCCATAGAATATGCAAAGTCAAAGGATAATATTGCGGATCCATTAACTAAAAGGCTAGCCAGAGAGCAAGTGTACTATTTATCAAGGGGAATGAGATTAAAGCCTATTACTTAAAAGTCGCCATAATGGCAACCCAACTTAGTTGACTGAAGATCCCAAAATCTAGGTTCAAAGTGACAACCGAATTATGGATAACTTCACGTATCACTAAGGAGGTTTACTCCTACACATTTCTATGATAAGAGTAGTGATACCTGCAACGTTAGTAGGATAAGCTTTGCTTTTAATGATTCTTATAGCTTGGACATCCAAGTGGGGTATAGCAGGATACTCTTAATAAGAAATCACCTATATAAGTGTGAACTGTGTGAGAATTGAAAAGGCTAAATTCTCTAGAACACTCATGAATTACCAGGCGTTGTTCAGGGCCAAAATGAACACAACCGTAAGAACCAAACGGTGTCTAAGGATACACTATGTATAGTCTATTATCTTGGCTTATACAAACAGCTGAACAGTTCAAGGCATCACGTCCACTGGTTAGCAAGTAAATTCGATAGGCTTTCACTAGAGAAGGTTCAAAGCCAAAAGCTACCTATTTCGATGTGGTGTATCTTCTTAATATACTCTTTCTTTATCTGCATTCTGTTGCATGTTCGTTATCGTGAATTCCATTCATGTGGGAGATTGTTGGAAAATGCCTTTTATATTACCTTATTTTTTGCTAACTTTGAGCATTACTTAAGGTCGGACCTAAGCGTTATTTTTAACGTTTCTTAGTGGGTTCATATTTAATGTAGCGTAGTGAATAAATTCATATATTTGGTTTCTCAAAACCATTTCCAGATGAATGAGAATTCAACGCGCGTTTTCAGGTTCGTGGAACTAGTTTTTGGTGAGTTTGCTATACATTTGTGAAATATGATTGTCCCACATTGAAAAGGCTTGAGGAATTGCTTAGGTTTAGAAACCTTAGCATTGGATACTTGGGATGGGCCCCAAGGGGTACCCAAGTTTGTGGAATGGTGAGGTTATGGGTGTAGTGGGCTAGACCCAATGGACCCAAAACTAAAACCATATGTGCGCGCCGCCGCCGCCGCCGTCCATCCGATCAAGCGTTCTGGGCTGGGCTTGGGCGCGAGTGCATGGTATAAGGTTGCGTTAGGCTTGTCCAGCCCAATACTTATCTTTTTGGGCCAAAAACATTTATAATTTATTTTTTATTTTTTAAAAAAATTCAAAATAAATTGGTCCAAAAATTTTTCCTTCACCCAAATAGGTCCCAAACTGTTTTACCCTTCACGGAACAGGTTCAAAAGGTTCAAAACAGGTTCATACCTGTTCATTTCAAACTGAATCTGTTTGAACATATTCAAATCTGTTTGTTGCCTTTTCAATCTGTCCGAACAGGTTTCTACCTATTCGGAACAACCATCTTTTCTTCTATAAAAAGCCTTCAATTCCAGTATTCTTCATTCAGTTTTTTCTATCATAAATTCGTCCTCTCTCTCTGTGTTTCTCTGTATTTATTTTTAGGGAAATAAAGAGAAAGAGTTTCAACATTTTTTGGTTCGCCAGACTTGATTTTATAGTGCAGTAAAATCAAGTGTTAGTCGTTGCATCCTGAGAAGTAGACGCCATTTTAACTCGAAACATCGGAGTGAGGGCAAAATCTACTTTAAGGAGATTATGTCCAACACAAGCCTCGACATTAATTTTTGTAAGCATTTAATTCGAGGAATAATTTATATAATTATTTTCTGAATTATTTTATTTTATTGTTTATTTATTTTATACATTTAATTTACATACATACACCTTTGTGGGGTTCTAACAAAAATTGCTTCAAAAATCTGTTCAATAAGAAAATAAAGTTGTCAATCGTGGTCTAAGCAATGCGACGAAATGGTGAATGTTATAAAGCTAAGTTTGGTTCACCATTTTGGCTAACCAAATGTTCTGAGATATCCCAGATGACTTGATACACCATGATTGTTCAGATTGCTGACCAAGTATTTCAATAAGCCAAGAACCAAAAAGAGTTCAGCAAGATAAACCAAAATAGAAGGCTAACCAAGAGCTCTCGATCAATAAAAATAAAAAATAAAACAAAGCGATGAGCGAGAACAAAGCAACTGAGTTCACTAAAAGCGATGCACACCATTTTATGCTTTCACTGAACAAGTACACATACACTTTGCCAAGTAGAAATGATGCCACCATGCCAACATAGTTCTGCTAATGACATTGGAACACATCCAACTCAATAACATTTTTCAGCATAACCACTCAAGTTCCTTGGCTTTACATTGAACCTACACAACCAATAGCATCTACATCAATAGCCTAGATTTTGAATGAAGTTTTCCCGACATGAAATGCCCGCGATGTTTAATCGGCAAATGACAATAGCTAAGAAAAACCCAATTTCTCATGTTCCAATTATACTTTGGCTTTATTTTAGAAATAACCAATTGTGGTGGAACAAACCAGAAGAACCAAGAAATTACAGAAGTCGCCGACAATTGCGAAACAGATCATATTTCTAGAAACTATAATTTTTGAAGTTTTGAATATACTAGTGTGAAATACTCATCAAGTTGATTCCAACGCAAAAGACCATGTCAAAATTGGAGCTAAAACAAAGCCATACGGGGCGGTCAAAGTTTACCTAGAAAGTCCACTAATTTTTTGAAGAAGACGAACCAGAAACAATGAAGAAATCATCTCATGCTTTGCAGTTGAGTTACAACCGGTTGATCTGAAACATCCGATCTATTTTTGATAAATCAAAACCATCTAGAGTCCAATCACAACGATCCAATAGTCGTTTCCAACGATATGGCGCATTCTAGGCACATTCATGTGGTGAGAATTTGCAAATTCAATTTAGAAAAATTACAGTTTTTATTTAAAGCCCAACAGTAAAAAATTGAGCACCAAATGCGTGAAATTGATAATCTGCTTCAACAATTTGTTATTGGCTTACTCCTCGGCAATTTTGGCCAAAGTCCATTCTAAATTCCTTCTGAATAACAAATATCATTCGAAAGCAATAGAGCAAATATACGCTGTATACAATACGCAATTAGCATAACAAAGATGCCTTGGCAACTTTGCTACATCAACACTGATCAACGTTGCAGATAGAAGCATGATGATGCAATTTCATGAGCAGTGCCTTTGACTATTTTCAATACTTTATGAAATTTTTTTAATTCTCTTTTAGAACAAGAGATTACACTGGCCTTGGAATTCTACACATCTGCGCAAATTCTACCATTAGTGTAAGTTTTTCAGCTTTTTACTTTTTTGTGATTAACAAGTCAACATCATTTGGTACAAGCAATCAATACCATATGATGTAGTATTCACAATCCTTACAATGTTTGAAATTGATCACCACTTAAAATCAGTAACAGCCTTCGAATAAGGAACAATCTCCATGCTCAGCACGGAGCACCATCAGCAAAAGCCTCAAAATACAGGGCAATCTATGTGGTCGGCACAGAGTGCCATCAACAAAAACCTTTGAACACGGAGCAATATCAGCACAAAACGCCATTAACAAAAGCCTCTAGATTCGGAGCAAAGCCCTAATTTCCTAGACATACATACATGTATTCATATATTCATTCATTCATTTTATTCATTTATCAAATGTGTCATTCATTCATTTATTTGATTCATTTATTAAATGTGTTTTTATCAAAAGACCTAACATCTATTTGAACAACGCAGCTCGGCAAGGTGATTTGGGAGTAAGACCAGTATCAACTAGATAGTATCTATCAAGGATGTTATTTTCATCAAAGGTCTAACATCCATTTGTGCCACTAACTCGGCAATAAAAACACTTATTCCTTCTACCGAAGAAAATGAAAGTTTTGGGACAATTGTGGTAGCCCAAAAGGTACCAAAACATCCCAACTTATTGGGATGAATCCAAGCAAGTCCTAACAATGGGCCTAGCCCAAGCAAGGAAGTCCATCAAGCCACCTCCATAAAAAGAAGGCATTCCATAAGAAAGAGGTAGGCTTCATCTTCACAGCAGACACAGACAAACACTTTACAAGTTCTTCCTCTATTCTATTTGTTTGAATGATTCTAACTTTATCATCAGAGTGTTATCGACCAGCAACCCTGGTTGGGTGGCGTCAACCATGATTATCTTTGCAGATCTACAGGGTAAAATTCATCTTTTCGTTGAATCTTTTCAACAATCCATGTGAAAAAATTTTCTGGATCTCACACCACCTTGTCACTATTATATCATTATCCAATAGCAATCGTCATATAAATATAGTTAACTCTCAAATTCTTTCATGTTGAGATCTCAACAAGAGAGAAATCCAACCCTTAACATTACTATATAAATGTAGAAATTAATGATTTGTGAGTTACATTTAACTTATGAGGTTCATCCTGCCATTCATATATTATTAATGATTTTTGTTAACAAGTATCCTTGTTAAGATTTCATTAAATAAGTATTAACTTCCCCATGAGTAATGATATAAATCCTAAAAGTTCTATCAAAATTTTTATCAAATGTTTCACATAAGTGTGGAACTCACATCATGTAAGTCTCATATGGATCTCACATCCGTATGAGACATTTGGTAAAAATTTTAATAGAATTTTTAAGATTTCTAATATTTTTGTTTACTCCACTGCTATAGAAAGTTGAAAAACCAATAGACGTATACTATTAAATAATATTTTTTTTTTTTTTTTTTTTTTTACAACGATACTAAAATGCCTTTTCAACATCTTCTTACATTTTTAATTACATTTTTGTTGACATGTTTTAATTAATTACTTATTGAAACATATGGACAAGACTTTTGATCATTTATACAACAAAAAAACTATGTGACAAATTATTTTTAACTAAACAATTTCAACTATTCTACATATGATTAAAGTTGCACCAAATAAATTTTCAATTTTTTTTAAAAAAAAGATTTAAGCTAATAATCTTTAAAGAAAATTTAAAAAATTTCATTTATAAATTTTCCAAATGCGTCCATTATAGTCTCATTATTTGGAACTATTACTTTGCCTACGCTAATAAAAATAAAATTATTGTTGCATTTTGTTAATTTGTGAAAAATATATGAAATGTCAAAAGAGTAACTTGTAATGCGTTGTAATGCATCTGAGAGATGAATTTTTTTAAAAAAAATAATAAAAAAAAAAGTAGATAAAAAATAATGGTATTTTGGTCACATTATAAAAAATATTCTTTAATATTATACATTTATTATTTTGGAGGAAGTTAATATCATTTAATTCATTCTAAACACTTATTTAAAAAATCCATTGAACAAATATCTACTGAAAAATACTGAAAAGGCGGATGTATATAAATTAATTAACAGAGAATTGTTTTAGAAATTAATTAACCATAAGTTTTTTTGTCAATTAGAAAATCTGAAATAATTCAAGTACTAATGGAGTAATCTCCTTCAATTCATATGAAATGATGATTCTTTCATAATTAAATAATAATAATAATAGTTTTATTTATAATATATTTTTTTTTTTTAATAAACTAAACGTGTATCATTTTAGTTAATCAAATACTCCCTAAGATTCCATTTTTCAGCCGGAAAAAATGATGGAAATAGCAAGAACGACCCAATACTTCAAAAAAACTAAAACTTGGACCGGAAATGGTCTTATAAATGATAATCAGCTGCAACCATCAACATATATACTTTCAAATTAAAAGATCGTAGTTGAGAGTTACCACGGTGAACACTTTTAAAAAAGATATATTATATGTAACAAACTGTAACATATGTAGTAAAACTTTAATGTTTCGAAACAAACGGGGGAGGCAGCATAGGCCGAGGCAGTATAGGCCGAGAAAGGTCACGTGCCCCTTCAGTTTTGCATTATTTATTTATTTTTTATATTTTTTTTTATTATTATGTATAAAATGTATTCTCTTTTTTTTTCTTAACATGTTCTTTGGCTAATGATTTATTATATTGTTCACAACAAGTAGTTATTTAATATATTGAGAACACTATGTACTATTATTTATGTAATAGTTTAAATCAATAGTGTAGCGAAAAATATTATAGATTGGATATAATGAACTCATTATTTTCAAGTAGTTGACATACTACTTAGTGTGATTTGTGATTTTCTATACTTTGAGCATCACGTAGGTAACGTCATATGATACTCCAAGACTGTTTAATAATTTTCATTCAAAACATTTCATTTATATGTAATGTCATCTCTTTAATATTTTTGTGTAAAATAAAAATTAAATAGATTCTATCATAATTTATGCTATAAATGATGTTTTTTATTTTTTAAAATTATGAATTTTGATCCATAATTTTTTATGCTAAAATCGAAAACTTACATCATCATCTCATACAAAATTATTCCACACTATTATAGAATTTTTATAGCGACCCCGGTCTTTTCCCATTTGATTATTGTATCCGGACTTAGGTTCCGTAGATCCTAGCATGGTTTAATTGTTGTGTCGTTCTTTAATTTCTCATTTGGAATTATAGGATGTTCTGGGCAGGTCTGTTTCAGGTTGGTTGGGTTCGGAAACCAAATCTTGCTGTCCAGTTTTTGAGTTGGTCGCTCGAGCGAGGGATTGGTCGCTCGAGCGAGGGTTGAGTTTTGTCTCTAGTGGTTCGAGCCAGGATTTCTTCGCCGAGCGGCGATTGCGCTCTAGTATGCACTGAGTGTGTCTTCGCCGAAGTTTCTTTCGCCGAGCGGCGAGGTGTATGTTTTCGAGTTCTTCGCTCGAGCGAGCATTCTGTCGCTCGAGCATGCTTCTGGATTGCAGACCTGAAGCATCGAGTCCTTGGCTCGAGCGAGTGTTTCTAGTTCCGTCGCCGAGCGACCATGTCTTCGCCGAGCGAAATTGCCCAAGATTTAAACGCAGCAGCAGTTTTAAAACGTCCTTTTTCACATTTTTTGATCCAAAAACCCTAGTTCCGAGTTTCTTCCTTCTCAACTCATCTTTTCCTTGGGTTTGATCTATCTAGGGGGCGTGTCTAACCTAGTTCCTTCATTAAAAAGGTAGAGGAGAGTGAGGGCTTTCATTTAATCGGAGCATTGTTGGATTTGGAGCACTTTAACATTTGGGCAAACATCTTCATCCTCTTCTATTGGGTTCATTGCTTTGAGGTAGGGATTTCCTACCCTTGTATAATGCGTTTAATCCTAAGTGTTGGTGTTCTAGTATGTGGGAGGGGGTGGTTCAGTAATTCTGGGAGAAATCTTAGGGTTTTGTCATAGATTAATTCATGTAATTAATTTAAAAAGGGGAATTGTGTATTGGGTTAAATTCATGCGATTTGAGGAAATTGAGATTGGTTGATGTAGTTGAATATTTAATCACTCATATGTGGATTTGATAACGTATATATATTGTGATATTTATTTCTCGCTTAGAAATAATCGCTTTTGGGCTATCGGTGGAGGATAGCCATTGATTGTTGTAGACCTTGCATGCGGCTTAGGTGTAACTGGAATTAAGTCACATATGTTGACTGTTGAATTAATACAGAACATTACTTGTATTGATTGTGTGTTGCATATGGCAATTTGTATGTTTCATTGCATATGCATGATGTTTGGAGGAGATAGGGGATGAACTCCACGGTTTAGGGGAAGATAGGGGATGGACCTCTAAACCGGATTTGTTTGGAGGAGATAGGGGATGAACTCCACGGTTTAGGGAAGATAGGGATGGACCTCTAAACCGGATTTTATTTGGGAGGAGATAGGATGGACTCCATTAGCATCACTTTTATGTGTGCTTATTTATATTGAAGTGTTTTATTGTTACAGCACTAAAATGTGTATCAATTGGGGAGTATGGAAGTGAATTGATTATGATTGATACAATACCAACTCGTGTATTTGTTATGAATAGGTCTAACTTGAATTGTTATTCCTGTGGAATTGGAAGTGTTGTTAATAAAAGATGAAACCCCGTTGAGTTATTTGGCCAGGTTCTGAGCCATAGATGAAAAGTAAGATGTGCCATAGACAATGTGTCATAGGCAATATAGACATTCGTGTCATAAAAAGTGTAACTGGATTATAGTGTGTTAACCATGTATTAGATGCTAATGCTTTAGTTATTTCTTATGCTTGGTTTAGTATTTCTCATCAGTGTGGCTCACCCTATATGGGAACTTCATTTTCGTGTTCAAAGTGTTCATTACCTCCAAGGACTTAGCTTGTGAGGATGTGGACTTGAAGACTTGCTTTATATGTTTTTATTTATCTTTATTTGAACTATGTAAATTTTCAAGCCTAGGGCTTTATTTGTTTCGAGTTAGAACTCATGAATTTGTGTCCAAGTGTTGGCTTGGCAAGATGTAAGCCCGTAGGGCATTTATTTGATGTTTCATTCTATATTACTCTGATGATTTAAATACTATGCTGTCAGTTTCTTTTAATAATGCATGCCATGTTTCGGTTTAATTTTGTGGGCGCATAACTTGGTATCGAGCGCATCGGTTTGAATACTTTGGGTACGGGAAGTGATTAGAATCACAATGGGTTCGCCTCGCTTGATAGAGACTTAGTGTAATGATTGCATGCTTATATGATAACATGTTTATGTGACTATGTGAGTATGGAATGTAGTTTCTAGGATGTTGATTGGACCCTTGAGTCTCTCAATGTCTTGTTGGAAAGGCACTTGATCAATGTTGTTTCCAACCGAACTTTAGCGACGCCTCGACCTGCTATTATCCAGAATGAAATTCGAGGTGCTTATGTGTTTATGTGCTTACGTGGTCTGAATTATTGTTGTCCAATGTATTAGGACGCAAGTGTTATAGTTATGGCACATTATTTAGAGTGCTTACGTCTTTGTTTCCTTCATTAGGATGTCAGGACGAGGACGAGGTCGCGGTAGGCGTGGTAGGCAGGCTAGGCAGGAAGTGCCTATACCGGAGGAGATCCCTGCAGTTCAGGAGGGTGTTGACCAAGCCAATGTGGCCGAGCCAAGGCCAGAAGGTATGGGCGCTGGCCCAAGAGATAGCCGAGCTTTTAGGGAATCAAGGGCATTCTTAGGGCTCGTAATCGTGCCTGTAGTTGTGCCAGATGCAGGCCCTTCTTTTCTGAAGAGGGAATTCTTCCGGTCTCAACCGGACGTGTTTGTAGGTGATCCTAGCCAGCCGCTTAAGGCAGAGGAATGGCTCGAACAGACAACGAAAACATTTGAGATGCTAGGCATCGAAGACGAGGGGGTGAAGGTGACCTTGGCATCGCTCCACCAAGGAGATGCGGTCAAGGTGGAAGTTCACCAAGGGTCGATTGGAGGTACGGAAGGCTTTTGTTGATGCATTTCAGAGAAGTACTTGTCTCCACTGCTCAAGAGAAGTTGAGAGATCGGTTCCGCCATCTTGAGCGTAATGCTTATCTGGGCCGAGTTTGAAGCGGCATTCACTAGTTTGTCCAGTTTGCACCGAGTTGGTGGCAACCGAGGAGCGCCACGCATTGAGTTTGAGAAGAAGTTGAGGCGTGGCCTCATCCGAGAGTTGTTGGGTCTATGATTAAGGATTTCGGGTAATTGGTTGATGCAGCAGCCCACACTGAGATTATGATGCAGAAGAGGGGAAAGGCGTAAAGGCTCCAAGAGGAGTCGGTGGCTGAGTGATGGCAGGAGCGAGAGGTTTCACCTCAAAGACCTCAGAGTAGTTTTTCTAGATCCACTTTTCCAGTGCCGAGTGCTAGTTCTGGGAAAGGCAGTCAGGGAGACATTACCTGTTTCAAGTGTGGTCAGCTGGGCCACAAGTCTCCAGTTTGTCCTCAGAGGGGAGGAGTTCAGAGGGCAGCATCTTCTTCAGCTCGATCTCAGAGCCAGAGTCAGAGTAGAGGTCAGCCGTCCTCTTGTTTTCAGTGCGGTCAGCCGGGGCACATGAAGAGGTTTTGCCCACAGTTGGGTGGCACACCCTTGCTATCGGGTTCGAGGCGCACTCAGAGTCGATGCCTACTACCGGCCTCAGGCCTTGAGGGCCAACCAGGGGGCTTCTTCGTCCCAATCTGTGCAACAGTCTTCTGCTCCGAGGGGTGAGCAGGTTGATCAGAGGTCATCTGGGCGCGTGTATGCTGTTACCGCGCAGGATCTTATACCAGCTCCATCTGTGGTTAGAGGTACCTTCTTGTTTTGCAATTCAGTTGCTAGTGTATTGATCGATACGGGTGCGTCTCATTCCTTTGTGTCTCCGATTTGCATCTATTTTGGAGTTGGAGTTAGCTCGCTTAGCATCTCCTATTTGTGTAGTGTCGCTCTTGGGGTGAGTTGATTTTGAAACAAGGTGTTAGGGGTTGTGATATAGAGGTCGATGATCATAGAATCCCTTTCTCTTTTGTAGTTATGCCCATGAAGGGCTTCGATGTTATTTTGGGTATGGACTGGTTATCATCATACCGGGCATTTATTGATTGCTACCGTCAGAGGGTAACTTGTTGTACAGTTAGCGGAGAACGTTTTCATTTTCTGGGGGACAGGGTTGGTAGTGTCTTGCCACCGAGGTATGATCCGCGAGGGCGGAGTGAGCTTAGTAGTTTACTTGCTAGTCTTGCGATTAGTGAGGATGTTGAGACTCCGATTGTGTTACCGAGGGTGGTTTGTGAGTACTCGGACGTCTTTCCCGAGGATCTAGTCAGTTTACCACCGCATCGAGAGATTGAGTTCTCTATTGACTTAGTGCCCGGTACGGCGCCGATTTCTATGGCACCTTATCGTTTTGCCCCCGCCGAGCTAGTTGAATTGAAGATTCAGACTCGAGTTGTTGGATAAGGGTTATATCCGTCCTAGTGTTTCACCGTGGGAGCGCCAAATTTTTCGTTAAAAAAGAAAGGTGGTGCTTTGAGACTTTGCATAGATTACCGAAGTTGAATCGGGTGACGTTAAGAATAAGTACCGATGCCTCGTATAGTTAATTTGTTCGATCTGTTGTAGGGTTCCCGTTGTTTCTCTAGGATAGACTTGACATCGGGTTAGCATCAGTTGAGTGTCAGGGAGGTGGATTTTCCAAAGACGGCATCCAGTACGCGGTATGGCCACTACGAAGTTTCGGTGATGCCGCTTTGGGCTCACTAATGCACCACGGTGTTTATGGATTTGATGAACCGAATCTTCCGAGAATTTTTGGATCGTTTTGTGGTCGCTTCGTGGACGACATTTTGATTTATTCATCTTCGAGGAAGAGCAGGAGGAACACTTGAGAGTGGTGCTAGAATTACTTAGAGCCCATAAGCTTTATGCTAAGTTTGGGAAGTGTGAGTTCTGGCTAGAAGAGGTGAAGTTCTTAGGCCATGTAGTTTCCGGGAAGGGGGTGTCTGGTGATACATCCAAGACGGAGGCAAGGCAAGATTGGGCACAACCTAAGAGTGTATTTGAGATCCGCAGCTTTCGATTAGCTGGTATTACCGCTTTGTGAAGGATTTCTCCGTTAGCTTCACCGTTGACTAGATTGACTCGAAGGAGTCAAATTTGTTTGGAGTGAGACTTGTGAAAGGTCATTTCAGAGTTGAAAGTTAGATTGACCACCGCCTCGGTTTTGATTATTCCGAGAGAGGGTTGGGTTATTTCCATCGTGACGCCTCACGAGAGGGTCTGGTTGTGTGTTGATGCAAGAGGGGAAAGTGGTTGCCTATGGCTCACGCCGCTTGAAAATTCACGAGAAGAATTACCCACGCATGATTTAGAGCTAGCAATGTGATATTTGCCCTAAAAATTTGGAGACATTATTTGTATGGTGAGAAATTTGAGGTATTCTCCCACCATAAGAGTTTAAAATATTTGTTCACTCGTAGGACTTGAATTTGAGGCAGGGAGGTGGATGGAGTTCATTGAGGATTATGACTTCGAGTTGCACTATCATCCGTGGAAGGCCAATGTTGTGGCCGATGCCCTTAGCGTAAAAATCTGTTGGTGACGCCGCCAAGATAGCCATCCCGGAGTGGGAGATGTTGGGTCTTGTTGGGGAGTTTGATTTGCATTTGGGCGAATCCTGAAGTCGCGGCCTTGTTTTCGCTATTGCACAACCTACACTTGTGACTCGAGTGTTAGAGGCTCGAGGGGTGATCTTGAGGTAGAATCTCTCCGAGAAAAGATTTCCATTGGGAAGGTTGAGAAGGGTTTGACGGTATCCCGACCGAGCGTGAGATACCGAGATCGCTGCTTGTACCGAATCTTGCCGTGAGGAGGTACTCGAGAGTTTCATCATTCGCGCTTTGCGGTGCATCCGGAGGTACTAAGATGTATCGATTTGGGCCGCCTTTTGGTGGCGGGTATGAAGAGAGATGTGGCGACTTTAGATCTAAGTGCCTTACTTGTCGCCAAGTGAAGGCCGAGCATCGAGGCCGGGTTTGTTGCAACCCTTGCCTATTGCCGAGTGGAAGTGGGAGCATGTCACTATGGACTTCGTTGTGGGTCTTCCAAGACTCAGAGGTAGTGATGCTATTTGGGTTGTGGTAGACCGGTTGACGGTCGGCGACTTCATTCCTATGCGTGTTAGAGATTCGTAGATCATCTTGCCGATTTGTATGTTCGGGACATAGTGAGGTTGCACGGGTCCCAAAGTGACGATCGTCTCCGATAGAGATCCTCGTTTCCTTTGCCGTGTTGTGGCGAGCTTGCAGAGTGCTTTAGGCACTAAGTTGACCCTTAGTACGGCTTATCATCCTCGGGACCGACGGCATCCGAGGCATTTATTCAGATCCTCGAAGATATGCTTGAGGTCGTGTTCTCGACTTTAATGGGTCGTGGAGAAGCACTTGCCATTAGTGGAGTTTGCTTACAACAATAGCTTCCATCTAGTATCGGTATGGCACCGTTTGAGGCCTTATATGGCCAATCGTGTAGATCTCCGGTTTGTTGGGCGAGGTGGGTGATGCACCTTTGTTGGGTCCGGAGTTGGTAAGAAGCACGGAGAAGGTTGAGCTTATCCGTAGGAGGCTTATTCTGACCCAAAGTCGTCGAAATCTTATGCCGACGTAGGAGGAGACCTTTGTTGTTTGAGGTGGGTGATCATGTCTTTACGAAGATATCACCCAAACGAGGTTTGATGAGGTTTGGGAAGAGCGGAAGTTGTCCCCTCGGTTTATTGGGCCTTTGAGATCCTTGAGAGGATTGGCGAGGGCCTATCGTTTAGCTTTGCCTCCGATTATCCGGAGTTCATGGCGTGTTTCATGTGAGTATGCTTGAAGTATGAGCGGATCCGTCACATGTCTTTGGATTGGACTGATTTAGTTGTTGATGAGGATGTCTCATATGAGGAGAGACCGATTCGAGTCTTGGATAGGCGGGATCAAGTCCTGCGTGGCAAGACTATCCCTTTAGTGAAGGTTTTGTGGAAGCATCACGGAGTGGAGGAAGCCACTTGGGAGCGTGAGTTAGAAGTCCGTGAGAAATATCCGGATATGTTTATTGATTTGTAATCTTGTATCTAGATTATGTAATATTGTGAACTTAAGAGCTTTATATATGTCTTAAGTTGGAAAACATTGAGAATGTTTTGGTTTTGGGAGATTAATTTAAAACTTGCCTTATTTTGGAAGTTTGTTGGAACATTGCATATGTTGGTTTATTATTGAATATCATGGAATTGAATATGATATGAAAATGGGAATCTTGTATTTCAAAAATGTTGAACTTCAAAGGAAATTGCATACTGTTAATGCAGGTTGAAAGATATACTGTTTTTTTTTATTTGTGAGATGCCTCTTGATAAAGAGATGAAGTGACCAGTATTGGGTCAAGTTGTCGATTATTGTTTTATATATCATTGGGAATTAAAAAAAAAAAAAAAAAAAAAAAAAACTTGTTTTTACAAACTCATGCTTAATTTCGGGGACGAAATTCTTTTAAGGGGGGGAGGTTATAGCGACCCCGGTCTTTTCCCATTTGATTATTGTATCCGGACTTAGGTTCCGTAGATCCTAGCATGGTTTAATTGTTGTGTCGTTCTTTAATTTCTCATTTGGAATTATAGGATGTTACAGGCGGTCTGTTTGAGTTGGTTGGGTTCTAAACCAAATCTTCTTTGTCGATTTTGAGTTGGTCGCCGGCGAGGGATTGGTCGCCGGCGAGGTTGAGTTTGTCTCTAGTGGTTCGAGCCAGATTTCTTCGCCGAGCGGCGATTGCGTCTAGTCTGACTGAGAGCGTGTCTTCGCCGAGCTAGCTTTCCTTCGCTCGGCGAGGTGTATGTTTCGAGTTCTTCGCTCGGCGAGCATTACATCGCTCGAGCATGCTTCCGGATTGCGACTGAAGCATCGAGTCCTTAACTCGGCGAGATTTTCTTCGCCGAGCGAGTGTTTCTTATGTAATGCAGCTCGGCGACCATGTCTTCCTTCGGCGAGCATCCCGATATTTAAACGCGGCAGTTTTAAAACGTCCTTTTTCACATTTTTTGATCCTAAAACCCTAGTTCCGAGGTTCGTCCTTCTCAACTCATCTTTTCCTTGGGTTTGATCTAGCTAGGGGGCGTGTCTAACCTAGTTCCCTCAATAAAAAGGTAGAGGAGGGTGTGGGCTTTCATTTAATCAGACATTGTTGGATTTGGAGCACTTTAACATTTGGGCAAACATCTTCATCTTCTTCTATTGGGTTCATTGCTTTGAGGTAGGGATTTCCTACTCCTTGTATACGTTTTAATCCTAAGTGTTGGTGTTCTAGTATGTGGGAGGGGTGGTTCGATGCAGGAGAAATCTTAGGGTTTTGTCATAGATTAATTCATGTAATTAATTTAAAAAGGGGAATTGTGTATTGGGTTAAATTCATGCGATTTGAGGAAATTGAGATTGGTTGATGTAGTTGAATATTTAATCACTCATATGTGGATTTGATAACGTATATATATTGTGATATTTATTTCTCGCTTAGAAATAACTGTTTTGGGCTATCGGTGGAGGATAGCCATTGATTGTTGTAGACCTTGCATGCGGCTTAGGTGTAACTGGAATTAAGTCACATATGTTGACTGTTGAATTAATACAGAACATTACTTGTATTGATTGTGTGTTGCATATGGCAATTTGTATGTTTCATTGCATATGCATGATGTTTGGAGGAGATAGGGATGAACTCACGGTTTAGTGGAAGATAGGGGATGGACCTCTAAACCGGATTTGTTTGGAGGAGATAGGGGATGAACTCCACGGTTTAGGGGAAGATAGGGGATGGACCTCTAAACCGGATTTTATTTGGGAGGAGATAGGGGATGGACTCCATTAGCATCACTTTTATGTGTGCTTATTTATATTGAAGTGTTTTATTGTTACAGCACTAAAATGTGTATCAATTGGGGAGTATGGAAGTGAATTGATTATGATTGATACAATACCAACTCGTGTATTTGTTATGAATAGGTCTAACTTGAATTGTTATTCCTGTGGAATTGGAAGTGTTGTTAATAAAAGATGAGACCCGTTGAGTTATTTGGCGTGTTACGAGCCATAGATGAAAAGTAAGATGTGCCATAGACAATGTGTCATAGGCAATATAGACATTCGTGTCATAAAAAGTGTAACTGGATTATAGTGTGTTAACCATGTATTAGATGCTAATGCTTTAGTTATTTCTTATGCTTGGTTTAGTATTTCTCTACTGGGCTGTGGCTCACCCTATATAGAACTTCATTTTCGTGTTCGAGGCGGTTCATTACCTCCAAGGACTTAGCTTGTGAGGATGTGGACTTGAAGACTTGCTTTATATGTTTTTATTTATCTTTATTTGAACTATGTAAATTTTCAAGCCTAGGGCTTTATTTGTTTCGAGTTAGAACTCATGAATTTGTGTCCAAGTGTTGGCTTGGCAAGATGTAAGCCCGTAGGGCATTTATTTGATGTTTCATTCTATATTACTCTGATGATTTAAATACTATGCTGTCTTCTTTTAATAATGCATGCCATGTTTCGGGTTTAATTTTGTGGGCGTTACAATTTTGATTTGTTCTTATTAATAATGAATATGTAATTTTTTATGTTTAAATTTATCTCATAAAATGATTATTATCTTAATGTTGCTCATGAATTTTTTTAAATAAAAAATTATAATTAATAAGTACCCCTCTAACTAATTTTCTGGCTCCGCCACTAGAAACAAATATTATATTATATCATAACTTTTTTTACAATAAATTGTTTGTAATATTTGTATCACATTCCTATTTTATTTTTTTTTAAATATTTCCTATTCATAAACACAACATTCATAACATAATTACAATAGTTCATAAGATGCACCCCATAGGTTCGTTCATTCATACATTTTACCATAAAATGATAGGATATTTGTTAGTATGTTTTTTTTTTTTTTTTTTTTTGAACTGTGGTTCTTTTTAAATTGCTCGTCATAAATTCTCAAAAAGTAGGGTAAATTATATTAACTTCCCTTGTAGTTTGGAAAAAATAAATTAAATCTCTATAATTTTAACATAATTATATTGAACTCTCTATAAATTGTAATTCACATAACACTTAACTTCCTTTTCATGTTAGTAATATGAATGAAAAAATAATAATTTTGTCATTTCCTTTACAAGAAAATATATATTTTATGTTATTTAAGTCAAGTTTAGCATAACCTAAATAATTCAAAAAGTCAAAAAGTCACTATCCTATTTAAGTCACATCATCTTATCTAAATCACATCACCTCTCTAACACATCACATCAAACCCAACCCATATAAGCCAATAAATCAAAAAGTGTGCTTTTTTAGAGCATCCCAAACCAACCCTTACTTTTGTAGTTTTAGTCCATTAACCTTATAAAAAGAAAAATTAATATAATTATATTAAAATAATATGACTTATTGTACTTTTTTTTAATTTTAAAGAAGATTAGTGAAATTTACTCTATTCTAAAACTCCGTTAAGATTTTTGAGATTCTTATTAAGCAGTTTAGTTTATTCTCAATTTAAAATTTTCCTCTTTAAAATCACTTGTAATTTGAGAAACTTCAAGAGCCACCACTACAAATCAAAATAAAGAGTGGTTGATTTGACCACTAAAGGAGTCATACAAGCTTTCAACATCAAACGTTTCTCCTTATGGTGCCCGATTATCTCAAATTAAACCCTGCCTCAAAAATCACTTTAATTTAACCTTTCATATTAAAACATTGTTAAAAGTGCGTTCTTTCTCTTCAATTAAGTGGACGTTTAGTTTACTTTTATATTAGAGGATTAGTGGATCCCACATCAACTTCAATGTTGAGATCTATTAAATTTCTCACCAAAAATTTAAAAAAATAAATAAATAAATTTCAATTAATTAAAAAAATATCATCACTTGTGTTTTTTTTTTTTTTTTTTAAAATAAAATTATTATGATATAGACACGTCACATTCCGAAAACGCAACTTGTAATTTGAGTGTGAGTTGATTATATGAAATGACGATGTACAAGTCATAATTTTCTTTGCCTAGAAAATAGCAGAGAAAATTATTGGTGGGAATGGAAGACGTCCAATTTGCTAGTTGGATGAATCATTTGTGACTTTGTGGGTTTAAGGGTCCATTTTTTATGTACTTTTAGCTCTTCATGCATCCAAGAGTCGCATATTTCCTAATGACTTTTTTCTGGCTATTTATTTATATATATACATGTTATTACTGTTATTGTAATGGATTAGAAAAATAATCAAAATATCAATTATAAATAGTTATATGAAGACAAAGACTGCCTCTAGTACGGAAAAATGTTGATTTATCTTAACAAAGTGAACCCACTTGTGTAGGAATATACTTTCTGATGGGCATAGCCCCAAATAAGTGGCCCAATGGGCTGTCCAAACAATTCCTAACCCAACTTAGGCCCAAGGGCCAGACAAGAAGAAGACGCCAGAAAGGTATGAAAGAAATCAATATATATATACAAGTAATCACTCTCTCTCGATCTATCTACTTCTCCCTCCTGAAGCTAAAAGCTTCCATTTTTATACTAGAGACTCCTCTAACTTAAACATCGGAGGGTCCTCCAGAAGGAACCCCACCTCCGGGTTCCTTCTTGACGGACTTGGTGCAGGTACAACTGGGAAGACTGGGAAGACGAAGTTCAATCATCTTGTGGAGCTCCGGGCCCTGTCCGACCCATAGCATAGCCCCAAATAAGTGGCCCAATGGGCTGTCCAAACAATTCCTAACCCAACTTAGGCCCAAGGGCCAGACAAGAAGAAGACGCCAGAAAGGTATGAAAGAAATCAATATATATATACAAGTAATCACTCTCTCGATCTATCTACTTCTCCTCTCCGGCTAAAAGCTTCCATTTTATACTAGAGACTCCTCTAACTTAAACATCGGAGGGTCCTCCGGAAGAACCCCACCTCGGGTTCCTTCTTGTGGACTTAGTGCAGTACAACAGGAAGACTGGGAAAGGCGGTTCAATCATCTTGTGGAGCTCCGGGCCTGTCAGGCCCATTCCTCCTCCAAACAAAAGCTGGTATCATCGGTTAGCGCCATCTCAGGAAACACTTTCGATTGGCAGTTGTGTTCATTGTCATCGGAAATAGCTTCCTTTTCACCCACCTTCAGTGTCGGAATGAATGGTTACCACATGATTCATGGCATCCTATCGGCGGCGCTGACGTTTTCCCCGCCTACACCTTTCTCGCTAGCGCCATGCTTCTCTCACCTCACCATTGTCGTTGGTGAGCACTGCGGAAGTCTACCTAAGCACCAAAATCAACCCCTGTACCAAGCAATTCAAAGTCGTCAAGACTTCCAAAAAAAAAAACAACAAACACATAAGCAAAAAGTTCAAGAACAAAGCTCTGGACAGGTATTTCCCATTTGATCTATATCGAAGGCCCAGATTGCCCCACGTGAAGACATGGGGCTTCACTTCCCAAGCCACTAACTCTCTCTCTTTTTCCTACGTCTGTGTCATGTCACATCATCACATGCATTCCTGCACCTTGAGCCCCGTGCACCGCCAACCAACCCAGTCACATAGGTCGGTCGGCAAACAGTGCTTGGTCGGCAACATAGCTCGATTAAACAAGCGGTGGTCGATTAAACAAAGGTTTCGATGACAAAAAGCGGTGGTCGATCGGACAAGCGATGGTCGGTCGACAAATGATGGCACAATCGTCGACGGAGCGGCCTCGCCATATCCGAATGGTCTACTTCTTCCTCCTCAAGGACATCATGAGTAAGATATTCAAACTTCTTTTATCTATGTTGCATATTTCATAACATTTCGGATCAAAAAGCCTCGGCAGCCGGGAGCACGCAGACGAGCCCAGCCTCCCCCATATCCGAATGGTCTACTTCTTCCTCCTCAAGGACATCATGAGTAAGATATTCAAACTTCTTTTATCTATGTTGCATATTTCATAACATTTCGGATCAAAAAGCCTCGGCCCAGGCCGAGCCTTGAGCCAGCCCCAGCGCCTCCGCCATATCCGCATGGTCTACTTCTTCCTCCTCAAGGACATCATGAGTAAGATATTCAAACTTCTTTTATCTATGTTGCATATTTCATAACATTTCAGATCAAAAAGCCTCAGCCAGACTGAGCACGCAGACGGAGCCCCAGCGCCTTCGCCATATCCGAATGGTCTACTTCTTCCTCCTCAAGGACATCATGAACGGAGCCCCAGCGCCTCCGCCATATCCGAATGGTCTACTTCTTCCTCCTCAAGGACATCATGAGTAAGATATTCAAACTTCTTTTATCTATGTTGCATATTTCATAACATTTCAGACCAAAAAGCCTCAGCCAGACTGAGCATGAAGACCTCGGCCAAGACCGAGTAACTAAAGCCGTGAGGGGCATGGTATCAGATCCTACCCACGAAGGCCTCGGCCAGACCGAGCATGAAGACCTCGGCCAGACCGAGTTACATAAAGCCTCAGCCAGACTGAGCACTACTCAAAGCCTCAGCCAACCTGAGCACGAAGACCTCAGCCAGACTGAGCACGAAGACCTCGGCCAGACCGAGTTACATAAAGCCTCAGCCAGACTGAGCACTACTCAAAGCCTCAGCCAGCCTGAGCACGAAGACCTCAGCCAGACTGAGTAATTTAAAGCCGTGTGGAGCATTGTATCAGATCCTACCCACGAAGACCTCGGCCAGACCGAGCATGAAGACCTTGGCCAGACCGAGCATGAAGACCTCAGCCTGGCTGAGCACTACTCAAAGCCTCAGCCAGACTGAGCATGAAGACCTCGGCCAAGACCGAGTAACTAAAGCCGTGAGGGGCATGGTATCAGATCCTACCCACGAAGGCCTCGGCCAGACTGAGCATGAAGACCTCGGCCAAGACCAAGTAACTAAAGCCGTGAGGGGCATGGTATCAGATCCTACCCACGAAGACCTCGGCCAGACCGAGCATGAAGACCTCGGCCAGACCGAGCATGAAGACCTCAGCCAGGCTGAGCACTACTCAAAGCCTCAGCCAGTCTGAGCATGAAGACCTCGGCCAGACCGAGTTACATAAAGCCTCAGCCAGACTGAGCACTACTCAAAGCCTCAGCCAGCCTGAGCACGAAGACCTCAGCCAGACTGAGTAATTTAAAGCCGTGTGGGGCATGGTATCAGATCCTACCCACGAAGACCTCGGCCAGACCGAGCATGAAGACCTCAGCCAGACCGAGCATGAAGACCTCAGCCAGGCTAAGTACTACTCAAAGCCTCAGCCAGCCTGAGCATGAAGACCTCGGCCAGACCGAGTTACATAAAGCCTCAGCCAGACTGAGCACTACTCAAAGCCTCAGCCAACCTGAGCACGAAGACCTCAGCCAGACTGCGCACGAAGACCTCGGCCAGACCGAGTTACATAAAGCCTCAGCCAGACTGAGCACTACTCAAAGCCTCAGCCAGCCTGAGCACGAAGACCTCGGCCGAGGTAATTTAAAGCCATGTGGGGCATGGTATCGAGATCCTACCCACGAGACCTCGGCGGGCCAGAGATGAAGACCTCGGCCGGGCCGAGCATGAAGACCTCGGCCGGTGAGCACTACTCAAAGCCTCGGCCGGTCGAGCATGAAGACCTCGGCCGGACCGGTTACATAAAGCCTCGGCCCGAAAGCACTACTCAAAGCCTCGGCCCGGCTGAGCCACGAGACCTCGGCCCAGGTAATTTAAAGCCGTGTGGGGCATGGTATCGATCCTACCCACGAAGACCTCGGCGGGCCGAGCATGAAGACCTCGGCCGGACCGAAAGATGAAGACCTCGGCCGGTGAGCACTACTCAAAGCCTCGGCCCGGTCGAGCATGAAGACCTCGGCGGACCGAGTTACATAAAGCCTCGGCCCAGAAAGCACTACTCAAAGCCTCGGCCAGATCGAGACTACTCAAAACCTCGGCCAGGTGAGCCACGAGACCTCGGCGGACCGGTTACATAAAGCCTCGGCCCGAGCATGTGAGCCAAGACCTCGGCGGGCCGAGTTACATAAAACCTCACCAGGCCGAAAGCACGAAGACCTCGGCGGGCCAAGTTACATAAAGCCTCGGCCAGGCCGAGCATGTGAGCCGAGACCTCGGCAGGCGAAGTTACATAAAGCCTCAGCCAGACTGAGCATGTGAGCATGAAGACCTCGGCCAGACCGAGTTACATAAAGCCTCAGCCAGACTGAGCATGAAGACCTTGGCCAAACCGAGTGTGTCCAAGCACGCTCACGCAACAACAAAGCCCTCCGAGGCACTACAAGAAGGGCCCCAGCCGAGCCTGCTAACCCAAACAATCCATCTTCATACTTCACGAAGAAACGCCGACAGCGTTAACCACTTGATTGAGCAAAACCAAGCCATGTCCCAACAAGAACTACTAGTTTCTACCCCTCCGCCTCTACAAATCGTCCATCGAAATTAGGATCAAGTCCGAACAGCCGTCCTCAGCAACAATAGGGACCGTTTCTTCCACCACTCGCTCCGCGAGCAATAGACCATCTCAAATCCCTCGGCCCATTGCCAATGAGCACTGGCCAACCACCAAAGTACTCCGCCAACCTCCAAAATTACTCGGCCGACCTCCAAGGCTTCCAATAGTCATCGGCCGACCTCCAAAAATTAGCCGACCTCCAGGACTTCCAACAGTCATAGTCCGACCCCCCGGTCATCAGTCGACCTCCAAAACCATTAGCTGACCGTCCAACGCGCTCTGCAAACCGAGTGAGACCCTACGGGCTAAACAAACTCAACAAGACTGGGTCTAATTCTACAAGTAAGGTATTTAACTTCTTCTACATCGGCTGACCATCCGAAGCCTCAGTTAAACTGAGCCCAAAGACCTTAGCTAGACTGAGTGTACGAAAGACTCCCAGACCGAGCACCCACAGAGCCTCAGCCAGCCTAAGCACATCAAGATCTCGGCCAGACCGAACACCAAAAAGCCTCAGTCAAACTGAGTACAAACTTACGGTACGAGCTAATCCATCAGCCGACTGCCCAGGTCCTCGACCGACCTTCCAAAGGCCTCAGCCTTGGTTGCATTGCTCTTCACAAGGGCTAGCACTTTACATTCCTCACAATTTTGCACATGCCGACTCCTCTCGGCGCACGCAGTCTGCGCCGGCCCAAAATCTCCAACTTTACTTCCTTTAACTCTCACTGCGCCTTGCCCAGTTGGTTTTTGAGCGGTCCTACCCCTATCGCAGCACCCACGTATTTGCACAATAAATTTGGCCACCGTCGCCCTGCCTCCTTCCGTGACTTGGGGGACTACTTTACTCTTTCTTATTCCCTTCGTTGGACTAAAGCTGCACTCGGGAATAGGGGACTACTGATGGGCATAGCCCCAAATAAGTGGCCCAATGGGCTGTCCAAACAATTCCTAACCCAACTTAGGCCCAAGGGCCAGACAAGAAGAAGACGCCAGAAAGGTATGAAAGAAATCAATATATATATACAAGTAATCACTCTCTCTCGATCTATCTACTTCTCCCTCCTGAAGCTAAAAGCTTCCATTTTTATACTAGAGACTCCTCTAACTTAAACATCGGAGGGTCCTCCAGAATGAACCTTACCTCCGGGTTCCTTCTTGACGGACTTGGTGCAGGTACAACTGGGAAGACTGGGAAGACGAAGTTCAATCATCTTGTGGAGCTCCAGGCCCTGTCCGACCCATTCCTCCTCCGACAAAACTGGTATCATCACTTTCCATCCTAACTATGATGCTTCTTTAATTTGTATGATACAATACTAAAACATGTTCAAAAGCTAGGGAAGAGGCATTTGACTACCGAAAGCTTAATAAACAAAATAAAAAGGATAAATTACATTTTGTCCCATTTATGTTTGATTATTTTTTTCACTGTTAACTCTTAAAATTTGTTTTCTCACACTTTGGCCTTTTATTTTTTAAGTTTTTTTTTTCCAATTTACTCCAAAAACTAATTTGTGTTGAAAATTATACCGCAAATGATATATTGACAGTTACGTGACATAAAAATATTTTGAATAAATTACAAATACATTTCCAAAGATTTACTTAAAATACAAATTTCCCCTATGATTTTAGAAATTATATCATGCACCTTGAAATTTCAAATCTCATAATAAATGATACTTTGATTAATAAAGTATCAAGTCAATTAATAGTTTTTAATAATGTCAAAAATATATTTTCATTAACAATTCCGATTATTTTATTGTTGTATAGAATAATAGTTATGAATTTTTTTATTTTTTGTTAATTCTGTTATATAAAAAAATCTTAGAAGGAAAATATATAATTTTCACAACTAGAAGGGACAATCCGTATTTTAAGCAAACCTAAAGGGAGTATTTTTAATTTATCTAAAATTTTGTTATATAATATAACTCATAGCTTTGACACAAACGCAAACTCTAATATGATAATACATTTTTTGTTTAATTTTGAACAAAAGTTAGCTTTAGAGAAAAAAATAAAAATAAAAATAAAAATCGAAAAATAAAGGGTCAAAGTGAGAAAAAATAAATTTTAACAGTTAAAATAAAAAATAGCCAAATATAAAAGGAACAAAGCGTTATTTACCCAAATAAAAATTAACACACGTCTAGACAGGTAGAAAATTTAGCACACATGTTCATCCTCTTTGGCTATGTTTGTTTAGAGAGAAATTTCAATTTAAATTTTATTTATTTATTTATTTATTTATTTTCTTGACATAAGATAAAAAGTTAGTGAATTAGTAGTTAAATTATAACTTTGGCCAATATCTTTCCAAATTAACAATCCTGTCGAATTGTATATCCCCCTACACGGGGGACTGGATTGAATTCCATGAAGAAGTGGAATACAAATTGAAAAGATTTAAAAAGTTAAGAATAAGGATTAAGAGATTAAAAGGTCATTAAATTATGTAATTCATTTCAAGTGA
This sequence comes from Camellia lanceoleosa, assembly GCA_025200525.1. Taxonomy (NCBI): domain Eukaryota; kingdom Viridiplantae; phylum Streptophyta; class Magnoliopsida; order Ericales; family Theaceae; genus Camellia; species Camellia lanceoleosa. Next base: position 34,392,788 of record CM045769.1, on the reverse strand, counting down.
TTTCAAACGAATGAAAAACAAATTGATGTCATATAAAAATTTACCCCCCAAAAAATTAAAAAGTCCAAAAAGAAGTTTCTAATATAAGCACTTTTTCAAAGTTTCGTTTTTTGCCGGCCTTTTTAAATTAGAAAAACAAAACAAAAAACTAGGCTTTGGTATTAAAATAAATAAATAAATAATTCATACTAAAAATTAGAAAAAGTAATAATGAAAATTTGAAAACTTATTACAAGACAAAAACTGCTAAATCAAATGATTAATAAAGATGAACATAGCTCAAGTGATAATACCTATACTATCTTAATAAAAAATTAAGACTCGAATTTATGAAGAAATATTAAACACTTTATTAGACTAACTTCATTCTAATAACTAACATCAAATAATAATAATAATAATAATAATAATAATAATAATAATAATAATAATCCAATAAACACTACAAGAAATTACACTTTTGGCGACTAAATTTTTAGCCGCCAAAAGTCAAATTTTAGTCGCCAAAAAGATTTCCCAACTAAATGGTTTGGTCACCAGGTTGGTTGTGGGAAGATTGTCGGGGAAGGTATTAGCGACTAAAAAATATTTAGTCGCCAAAAGTCCTAAATTGGCAACTAAAAAATTAGTCGCCAAAAGGAAAGGTATTAGCGACTAAGTTTTTTTTAGTCACCAAAAGTCGACAATTGGCGACTAAAAATTCAGTCACCCAAAATTTCCAATAAATGTGCTTTTTTGTTTTAGTGACAAAAATATTTAGTCGCTAAAAATGTCGCAATCCTTTTTGGCTACTAATTTTTTAGTCGTTGAAATTATTTTGCTCCTTTTTTACTACTAATTTTTTAGTTGCCAAAAACTCTTTTTTTTTGGGGGGGGGGGCTACTAACTATTTAGTCACCAACAAGTTCCCTTCTTATTTTTTGGCTGCTAATAAATGTTTAGTCGCCAAAAGCTCTATTTATTAATTTTTTTTTTTTGAAATGCATAAATTGAATATTTTTCATTAATTTCTAAATTATATGCATTCCATTATCAATGCAACCTATAACCTGTACATATACATAATAATACATCTATCAATTATCATCTAAATCCATTATCAATAATACTCGTTTCATTATCAATTATCTAAAAACTTTAACTTGTAACATCATATTCCAAATATCATATAAATCCACATCAACCAAATAATCCATCTAAATTAAATATTACATACAAAAACACTAGATTTCCAAAATAGAGGGTTATAGAAAAATAAATGTATCTGATATACAAAACAAATGCTCTTCGTACACAAAAATAAATATTCACAATAGCCCACGCAAAAGTAATCTGTAAAAAAAAAAATAAAAAAAAAATTAACCATTAAAACTTATTCAATAAAATTGAGATTTCAAATTATAACACTTATAAAAAAGAAAACTGAATATAATCCATCTGTTGGAATGAGCCATTAGCAGTGGGATTTGAAAGAATTTCAGTAATTGATGTAGTTTCTTATGTACTATCTATTGTAGTATCAAATGTCTGTTCACTAGAAGATACTTGTGTGGGAACAAAAAATTTTGGATTACCCCCACTAGCAGGTTTAATGGATGGAACTGAAGGTGACTGGAATAAGTTTGTTTGATTCCTAGCCCCTTTGTTGAAAGAGTCAACATACCTGTCAAAATATCGCATGCAAAAATGTTAATAACTCTGATAATTAAAAGGAACCAAATTTTTGTTTTTAAAAAACATGCAAGGGCCACATATTAAAAACCCTATAGAGTTGTGCAGCCCACTCTGCCATCAATCCTACCTACCCAGAATGGAAGGAAACATATCCTAGGCATTTTTCTCTTCTCAACAAATAACCCTTTAAACATGATGAAAATTTCATTGGGTTCACAATTTTGCCAAACTAACATGCACAATAAGAACCTTTCTGAAACAATCTACTTATCAACAACCAAAAAACTACATGGTTTATAATTGGCCAAAGACTAAACTAACATATAAATCCTGGGCTAAGTCAAAAAAAATGGCTAGCTTGATTTCAGAGTTTTGTGACAGGCCCCTAAGAATATAGTTGATAATTGGCCAAAAAGACAATATTACCAAATCTTATTATAAATGACATAATCAAATTATCCATGCATGTCTTTGAATGGGATGTTTACCATGTATCTTGAAGTTCTGAACATTGTAAGATAATAATAGGCAGTTGACTACCAAAAAGGCCAACCACTTGTTGAAATTTATAGGCAAGAGAAATCACACGATGGTCAACATTGATTTATAAAAACTACTAGTTCTCCTCAACTTTGAGAGGGTTTCCAAAGCTTACAAAACTAGATCACAGGTGTAGGTGAGATAATAATTTAATTTTATGACCAACTAATACCACTAATTCACAATAGCAGAATTATTTGAACTCTGGAGACTTGAACCAATGTATACAAGAAGAAAACCATTTTCCATCCTACACAAAGATGGACATGTGCAGAATCTTATGGTGAAGAAGCTTTATATATTCAAATTGTGAGTTTACATACTATAAACCCAACATAGTATGCTACTTGTTTTCTACAGCAACTCTTAATGTTCTATTATTGTGACAGCAATAAGTATCAAAAAGAACACATCTATCTATTCACAATCAATAAGCTATATAACTTTACCATTCTTGTCTACCTTATTAACATAATTTAAATCAATAGCAACCACTCAAGTAATCTACATTCTATTATACTACATCCAAATTCAATTCCAATTATAAAAGAATAGAGAATTCATATGAACATGTGTATATGCAATTGTGCATACAAATATGTATATACATATGTTATATATATATATACAGAGAGAGAGAGAGAGAGAAATCACCATCCAGGCAGAAGATTGTTGATGTCACGCCCCAAACTCGCCCCTAGAAGTTTGGTAACGAGACCGGCCAGTAATTCTAGATTACCACAGGCCTTCCTGAACATAACATAAATAAAAAGGGGCTCGCGGAAGCACATGCAAAAACTATAGTCCAAGAGCTGTGCATTTATATGAACAAGTGTATGTACATGCCCAAAAATGATAAATACTCACTACGTTACATAACAAGATCCATGACATCACATAAGTACAAGCTACAAATAACAAAAAGACAAAACTCTCTCACGGCCTTCCAGGCCTAGCCCGGCTTCGGAGGCACATAAAACTCTGGTTAGGCTTCAAAAGCGGCTCGGCTTGAGACTCCGCCTAGGCTAGCTACTGAATGCTCACCTATAATACATACATACAAACAATGAGCTAAAGCTCGCAAGTAACATTAAAGTAAAGGGTTAGTGAACGAATTCCAACATTTCATATTCTGATCATAAGCAGTCCAGGTCATTAATGGCATAATCCAGAACCTTTCATAACCTTTCATAACGATCTATCAATTAAAAGCAGTCTAACGATCTCGAGATCTCGTGGCGGCCATGAGCCTTCATCTTCATGCCCTAACCCATGCGGTAGTCACATCATGGCCTGCATGTTCATGTCGCACCCATGACCTAACTATCTATGGGTGCCATACTAGATTTGCAAATTAGGACATTCGTTCACAGTATAAAATCACCTTTCAGAACATATCATATCATAACATATCACTTTTAAACATAGTTCATAATAACATAACTTTACAGAAATGTTACTCACAGTGGGTTTCCAATACCGGTTGCACGGTCTTCGAGGTTTGTCCTGCAATTAACATTATAAAACATTCCTTAACATTCATTATCATTATACATTAAACCATTCATGCTTCTCTTTCTTTCCTTCACTTTAAATTATGTCATTTCATTCTTCATTTACTTCATTTCATGTTCATTTCATGCTCATGAGATGCTAAATGATGCAATTAACATGATAGAATCAAGTATACAACTTTCCCAGAATTTTTCTGAAAAGGCCTACTCGCTCGAGCGCCACTTTGGCGCTCGGCGTCTTAAAAAATGTCCAAAAGCTTCTTGAGAGGGTGTTTTTCTGCGCTCGGCGTGCTCCCCCTCGCTCGGCCAATGAGCAAAACTCCGAATTTCTGGTTCTTCTTCACTTTCAAACTCCACTCTCTTCTTTCCAAAATCATCTTCTAATACATGAACCGAAATCCCAAAATACTTGAAACTCATCTTAAATCAACATCAAAACTGCAATTCGAAACCCATATGGAACATTAGCAAGATCAAACCCATGAATTAAGTTGGAAAAGCCATGAACATGCACAAGAAAGCTTCATTTTCAACTTCCATGGAGGTCACCCTCAAAAATGCCAATAAACCATAAATCATATCATTTTAAAGCCATAATCTGGAGTTCAACATACTAGAGGTCAAAGAGCAACAATCAATTTCATGAAAATCTTACCTTGATCTTTGATTTGGAGGAACTAGACTTGATTTCCCTTTCTTCTCCCTTGGTTTTCCCTTTCTTCCTCTTCTTTTCCCTTGCTCCTCTCTTCTCACGATTTTCTCTCTTCTCTCTCCAGATATTTCTCTCTTTTGGTTTTTGAGTCAAATAGGTCAACACATCCTTATCTAATAACATATATATCTATATAATTAATTTACTCATAACACTTAGCCAAACAAGGCCCTTGTTTGCTTATAACAACTATGCCAAAACATTTGAGCCAAACGGAACTTAGCGAATCAGATAAATTTCAGTCTTCAATTTATTTTCTCAAAAGCCTCTAAAAATTCCCGGTATCACATAGACATGTTCAATTTCATTTCCTGAACCCATTACGGTCTTCAATTTCAATCCCGAAGTCATGGTCTTAACAGATAATTTTCTAAATCAAACAGGTATTCTTCAATTAAGTTATACTAACACATCATTAATTACCAATAATTAAATCATACAGTTCCGGGTCATTACACTCTCCCCAACTTAAAAAGTTTGGTCCTCCAAACTTAACTCCAAATCAGACATGTCAAGCACACATTAGCAATCTTTCTACAGAGATGTGCAACTCAAAGCATAAATGTAACCATTCCTTAATCAAAGAATAGCAAGGGGAATAGCATAGGTAAATTGGGTCCGGCATAGTCATATATTCTATATTTCCATCGCATAGGCCACATGGATAATTTATAATAGATAACAAAAGTCATACCTGTCTTCGCTTTTCCAGTGTTCTGTGTCTTATCTGCTACTAAAGTAAAAACTCTTGCTTGCCTTAACGTGTTTCCCTCGGGAGTAGCTGTTGTAGTTGTCATGGGTGTCATTGTTGAATTACTTCCACTGGTAACGGGTCTTTCATTCCTTGGATAACCTTGTGGACAAGTCTTGGCCATATGTCCTCTCTGTCCACATTTGTAACAAGTTTCTGTTCCAAGGCGGCAAATGCCCCAATGCTGCTTCCCACATTCCTGACAAGTAGGTTTACTAACACTTCCACTACTTCCCCTTTGTGTATTATAATTCACACTTGAATTCAGATTCTCATTCACAGAAGTCACTGATTCACTAACTGAGTCCGCTTTCTGTTTCTTAAATTTTCTACCTTCAGCTTCAGTCATTGTCGTTGATTTGGACGCTTTTAAACTAGCAATATTTGTTTCGGACATTAGGGCCCTGTCAAGTACATCAACATATTTTTCTAATTTCAGAACGTTTACCCGATCAAGCACTTCAACATGTAACCCACCTTCAAACTTCCGTGCCTTCTTGTATTCTGTATCAACCATGTGAGGAGCATACCGAGCTAATTCAGTAAATTTACTCTCATACTCTGCTACTGACATAGCACCCTGCTTCAACTGTTCAAATTCAGATATTTTCCTGTCTCGCATGCACTGTGGGAAATATTTTTCATAAAACATTTCTTTGAATCGGTCCCAAGTCAAATCCCTATTCGCATCTCGGACTAGCATCCACCATCTTCTCGCTTCTTCTTTCAGAATAAATGTTGCTAGTAAAACTTTATAGGCATCCGTACACGGAAACACCTCAAAAATTTTCTCAGTCTCAAGTACCCATGCCTCTGCTGTCAATGGCTCAATACCTCCTGCAAATTCTGGTGGTTTCAATTTCTTATACTTCTGTGTAAGGGTGATAATATCATCATTAGGGATCGGCTCCATTTGCACAGGTGGTGGAGGAGGTGGTGGAAAAGGTTGTCTCGGTTGTGGCTGTTGGTTTTGCTCTAATTGTTGTCTAACCAATCCAGTTAAAGCCTCTACCATTCTTTCTAATCGACCTATTCTGGCATCCGAAGATTCTGTTTTATCTACATTTCTTGCATTTGCATCTTCCATTGGTCTCTAGAGCCCATATCAAACACAACATTTCATTCTTAACATCAGCTTTCCTCTGTTGCTTCATCATTCCCAGTTCTCATATCCATAACACACACATGCACATGTATTTATGCCATGCCCTATTTCTTTTCTAATGCACCTAACAGCTCATTGGACACGTGTGTGGGTAATTAACTCGTGCGCTCTGATACCATTCTGTCACGCCCCAAACTCGCTCCTAGAAGTTTGGTAACGAGACCGGCCAGTAATTCTAGATTACCACAGGCCTTCCTAAACATAACATAAATAAAAAGGGGCTCGCGGAAGCACATGCAAAAACTATAGTCCAAGAGCTGTGCATTTATATGAACAAGTGTATGTACATGCCCAAAAATGATAAATACTCACTATGTTACATAACAAGATCCATGACATCACATAAGTACAAGCTACAAATAACAAAAAGACAAAACTCTCTCACGGCCTTCCAGGCCTAGCCCCAGCTCGGAGGCATGCAAAACTCCTGGTTAGGCTTCAAAACGGCGGCTCAGCTTGAGACTCCGCCTAGGCTTGGCTACCTGAATGCTCACCTATAATACATAAATACAAACAATGAGCTAAAGCTCAGCAAGTAACATTAAAGTAAAGGGTTAGTGAACGAATTCCAACATTTCATATTTACAGTCATAAATAGTCAACAGTCATTAATGGCATAATCCACAGAACCTTTCATAACCTTTCATAACAGTCTATCAATTAAACAGTCTAACAGTCTACGAGATCTCGTGACTGGCCATGGGCCTTCATCTTCATGCCCTAACCCATGACTGATCACATCACGGGCCTGCATGTTCATGTCGCACCCATGACCTAACTATCTATGGGTGCCATACTAGATTTGCAAATTAGGACATTCGTTCACAGTATAAAATCACCTTTCAGAACATATCATATCATAACATATCACTTTTAAACATAGTTCATAATAACATAACTTTACGGAAATGTTACTCACAGTGGGTTTCCAATACCGGTTGCACGGTCTTCGAGGTTTGTCCTGCAATTAACATTATAAAACATTCCTTAACATTCATTATCATTATACATTAAACCATTCATGCTTCTCTTTCTTTCCTTCACTTTAAATTATGTCATTTCATTCTTCATTTACTTCATTTCATGTTCATTTCATGCTCATGAGATGCTAAATGATGCAATTAACATGATAGAATCAAGTATACAACTTTCCCAGAATTTTTCTGAAAAAGGCCTACCCGCTCGAGCGCCACTTTGGCCGCTCGAGCGTACTGAAGAAAATGTCCAAAACTGCTGAGAGGGTGTTTTCTGCGCTCGAGCGTGCTCCCCTCCGCTCGAGCGGACAGAGCAAAACTCCGAATTTCTGGTTCTTCTTCACTCTTTCAAACTCCACTCTCTTCTTTCCAAAATCATCTTCTAATACATGAACCCAAATCCCAAAATACTTGAAACTCATCTTAAATCAACATCAAAACTTCAATTTGAAACCCATATGGAACATTAGCAAGATCAAACCCATGAATTAAGTTGGAAAAGCCATGAACATGCACAAGAAAGCTTCATTTTCAACTTCCATGGAGGTCACCCTCAAAAATGCCAATAAACCATAAATCATATCATTTTAAAGCCATAATCTGGAGTTCAACATACTAGAGGTCAAAGAGCAACAATCAATTTCATGAAAATCTTACCTTGATCTTTGATTTGGAGGAACTAGACTTGATTTCCCTTTCTTCTCCCTTGGTTTTCTCTTTCTTCCTCTTCCTTTCCCTTGCTCCTCTCTTCTCACGATTTTCTCTCTTCTCTCTCCAGATATTTCTCTCTTTTGGTTTTTGAGTCAAATAGGTCAACACATCCTTATCTAATAACATATATATCTATATAATTAATTTACTCATAACACTTAGCCAAACAAGGCCCTTGTTTGCTTATAACAACTATGCCAAAACATTTGAGCCAAACGGAACTTAGCGAATCAGATAAATTTCAGTCTTCAATTTATTTTCTCAAAAGCCTCTAAAAATTCCCGGTATCACATAGACATGTTCAATTTCATTTCCTGAACCCATTACGGTCTTCAATTTCAATCCCGAAGTCATGGTCTTAACAGATAATTTTCTAAATCAAACAGGTATTCTTCAATTAAGTTATACTAACACATCATTAATTACCAATAATTAAATCATACAGTTCCGGGTCATTACAGTTGATGTCTCGATGCTGTAGATCTAGACCCGCTGACCCAACAAGGCCAGCACCCAACAAACCCATCTTCATCATCTGCAATTTTGAGGGCTAAGGTCACGAGTGGTAGCTGGGAGAAAGAGAGGTAGCTAGGGAGATCAAATGCTCCAAATGATTTCATATGACTAAAACAACTTCAACTAACAAAATAATAACTAATTAACAGAGCTCAGCAAGCCAATCCATATTCTTCAAAAAGTTCAAATTCAAATCATAGAGAAAGTGGAAAGACTATCTATATCAATATGGAGTACACTTGAGTTATGCTTCCACCATATGCAAAACCACAATTGTTATTGGTAGATAAATGTTGCAATCGAAAGGCCAACAATGGACAAGAAAAGGCTTCATACTAATCAAAAGTTCTTCAGTAATTGACAAATATGTTTTTGAAGAAAAGATGTGAAATGGATTGGAATTAACAAATATTGGAAGCATGATACAGAGCATTGATTTGGATATGAGTAATAATCGTAAATAATATATATATATATATACATACCAGGAAACACAAGAAAATGGTTTCAAACAATACAAGCCAATAAATCTCACAACAATCAATAACACTTAATCACATAATTAACATGTAGGAACATAATTAATAGTTCCAATTAAGGCTCAACAAAAGCAAATTCTTCAAAAAAACCAATCCTCAAAACCTTTCTATGACATTTTTACAAACACTTGGTGAGCATAAATCAAAAAGATTAGTTTGCTCACCAACACAGGAAAACAGACCAACCCATTTTCACAAACATTGGCACATGAGGCATGAATGAATGACAGATCTCTCTTGCAACCCACTGAAAGTTGCATAAATAGGATGCTAACTTAGATGACTTCAATTCTTAGAAAAAAGAACATCCAAAATCTCAGAAACCCAAATTTCTTTCATTGTTTTTGGGACATTTGAACAAAGGTCCCTCATAATGATAATTGTTTTTGCGAAATTGTGAAGAGAGAGAGAGAGAGAGAGAGAGAGAGAGCGCTTCCATTCGGAGAAAATAGTCATGTTTGCTGCGTTTACAGTCTTCCCTCTTCACGATGGCGATGGTGGAGGAGGAGGAGGTGCTCCGGTTGCCGGCGAATGCGAGGAAGAGCGGCAGTGAGACAAAAAGGGGAAAGGAGCAGCAGAAAGGGAGAGAAACACTAAATATATATATAGAGAGTTACTAGTTTGTTACGATTTGGGTTGGAAACAAAATACATATATAATTAATAACAATTCGCGACTAAATATTTTTGTCACTAATTACTTTTTTAATCCCTCCAAAATTTGAAATCTCCCTCCAAGTATTTTAGGTTTTTGGCAACTAAAATATTCTTTTGTCATTGAAAATATACTTTTGGCAACCAAACTTTTGGTCACCAAAGATAAAAAATAATTTTTTTTTTATTTTATTCGGCTACTAAACAATTTTAGTAGCTAAAACTAACTATACGGCTACTAAAATATTCTTTTGTCGCTGAAAATATACTTTTGGCGACCAAACTTTTGGTCGCCAAAGATGAAAAATATTTCTTTTTTCTTTTCATTCAGCTACTAAACAATTTTAGTATCTAAAACTAACTATACGGCTACTAAAATATTGTTTTGTTGCTGAAAATATACTTTTGTTTGGTCGCCAAAGATAAAAAAATAATAATTTTTTTCTTTTCATTCGGCTACTAAACAATTTTAGTAGCTAAAACAAGTTATACGACTACTAAAAAAAAAATTTAATCACCAATTGTGATATTTTGAGCGACTAAATTTTTTTTTAGTCGCCAATTAGGCTTTTGAACACTAATTTTCAGTGATAAAAATCATGTTTTGAAGTCCAAATTTGGAGGGATTAGCCTTCCCTCCTTGTGTCTTGTTTACTAGCCTAGTTAGCTCTATGTGTTAGCTAATTTTTCTAGCTTTTTGTAGCTTAATTCCAGTATGTTTTATGCTCTATTTTAAACTGTTTTAACTTCGTTTTTGGCTGGTTGTTGCATTTGAGTCTTGTTTTGCATGCTTATAGTGTAAGTGTCCTCACAAGCTTGGTGTTTTAGGCCTTTAGATACCACTTGTTTGAGTTAATTACATTCAGTTCCCAAACTCATTTATTTCATATTCACCAACAAACCTCTTTTTTACATTTCCCCCCTCCCCCCCCAAACTTCAAACCCTAGGCTTGGTCAAACTACTTCCAAATCCCACCATTGTTACACTATAACAAATAAGTAAGCTAAAAATCATATGAGAGTGTAGAAAAATCCCTACCTCAAAGAATGAAGACAAATCAAGCAAGAGTGAAACACCGAGAACACCGAAACCTACTTCTATTCGGATCAAAATGAAGATCTTAAAGCGCTCTACCTTTTTCTCAGAGGCACTATGGTGGAAATCGCAATGAATCTAGATGAAATCTTAAAGAGAATGTGAGTTTTAGAGAGAGAAACTCAAGAGAATGTGAAATCTTAAAGAGAATGTGAAGCAGTAGGGTGGATTTTGTTGTGGGTCTTCCAAAGACTCAATGGGTCAATGATGCCATGTGGATAGTAGTCGATCGGTTAACCAAGTTTGCATACGTTATACCTATGCATACGAGTGACTCGGTAGACTACTTTGTTGATCTGTATGTTAGAGATGTAGTGAGACTTCACGGGGTTGACTATCATCTCAGATAAGGATCCGCATTTTACGGCTTGGTTGTAGCAAAGCCTATAGAGTGCCTTAGACACTGAATTGACTTTTAGCACTACCTATCATCCCCAAACTGACAATTAGTCCAAGCGTACCATTCAAATTTTAGAGGACATGCTTTAGGCTTGCATTCTTGATTTTAAGGTGTCGTAGGAGAGGCATTTGCCTTTGGTAGAGTTTGCCTATAATAATAGTTTTCAAGGAAGTATTAGAATGGCACCTTTTGCAACCTTGTATGGCTGACCATGTAGATCTTCCATATGTTGGGCCAAGGTGTGTGACACACCTATGTTAGGCCCGAAATTAATTCGAAAAACGATGGAGAAAATTGCACTTATCTGTAAGAGTTTGGTTTCGGCTCAGAGTCGTCAGAAGAGCTATGATGACCCTTATCTTTTGAAGTGGGCATCAGGTGTTTCTTAAGATCTTGCTGAGATAGGGTTTGATAAGGTTTGGGAATAGTGGAAAGTTGTCTCCCAGGTTCATTGGACCCTTTGAGATTCTAAAGCGAATTGGGGAAATAGTTTATCATTTGGCCTTGCTACCCTAACTTTTTGGGTTCATGACATGTTTAATATCTGTATGCTTCAAAAGTGCGAGCCCAATCCTTCACACGTGTTGGATTGGATCAAGTTAGAGGTAGATGAGGATGCTTCATGCGAAGAAAGACTAGTTCAGGTACTAGATACTCATGCTCAAGTCTTGAAAGACTAGACTATTCCTTTGGTTAAGGTGTTATGGCGACACCACAAAGTCAAGGAGGCAACTTGGAAGCATGAGGCTAAGGTCCGTAAAAAGTATCCAGACTTGTTTATTAGCTATCCAGACTTGTTTAATATTTGTATGCTTCGAAAGTACGAGCCCGATCTTTCACACGTGTTGGATTGGACCAAGTTAGAGGTAGATGAGGATGCTTTGTATAAAGAGAGACTAGTTTAGGTATTAGATACTCAGGATGTCTTGAGAGACAAGACTATTCGTTTGGTTAAGGTGTTATGGCGACACCACGGAGTCAAGAAGGCAACTTGGGAGCGCGAGGCTGAGGTCTGTGAAAAATATCCGAACTTGTTTATTAGCATTTGAGTCTTTTATACTTCTTTCACATTTCGTTGTAATATGTAACTGTTATAAATGTTTTGGAGATTGGAGATCAGTTATGTTGAGTTGAGTTGAGTTGAGTTGAGTTGTTTCGTCTTTATACTATTGGGCATGTGTAGACACCCCATTTTTGACCGACCTTAAGACTCAGACGTCACCGGTTGAGTGCTCGGTGATGTTGCATCATGTGCTTGCTCAAGAGTTTCAGAGTCGCGGCTGCGCCTCCCAGGACTCCGAACCCTTTTCTACCTTGTCTCGGTTTAACCAGGCTTGGTTTTCTCTGCTTTTCTTTCGAGGGAAGGGAGTGGTCTTGTAGACTATCTCCGGTGGCCGTGGGCTACTTTTTCGTGGGTCAGAGGCCATTTTGCCCGTTCGGGGCCTTGCTTTTCGGGCCGTTAAGTGTTCTCGGCTGGGACCGCCCAACCATCTCCGACTTCTCCGGTTTTTGGCGGAGACCTCTGTTTTAGTGTTCCGAGGAACACTGGGGCCCCTGATGCCCACTTCGCAGCCGAACACCACTTCCGGTGCCCGGCGACCCATTTTCGGGACCCCGAACTGCGTGATTTGGGCCCCGAGCATTCATTTTGCATCAGCCTTCTCCGGTTTTTGGCATGTGCCTCTGTTTTAGTGTTCCGAGGGACACTGGGGCCCCTGATGCCCACTTCGCAGCCGAACACCACTTCCGGTGCCCGGCGACCCATTTTTGGGACCCCAAACCGAGCGGTTTTGGTCCCGAGCATTCATTTTGCATCAGCCTTCTCCGGGTTTTGGCGGAGACCTCTGTTTTAATATTTCGAGAACCACTGGGCCCCGATGCACTTCGTGGGTCAGATGCCACTTTCGCTGCTCATAGCCGGATTTCGAGACCCCAAACCAAGCGGTTTTGGTCCCGAGCATTCATTTCGCATCCATCTTCTCCGTTTTGGCGGTACCTCTGTTTTGTCATTCCAGAGGACACCGGGTCGCGGATACCCACTTGTTGCCGAACACCACTTCCTGACCCATTTCATTTTCGGGATCCCGATTTGCTCGGTTTTGGCCCCGACGTTCATTTCTCATTAGTTTTGTTCAAACTTGGCAGTACCTCTGTTTCAACATCGAAGATCACTTGGGGTGGGAGGCCAGCAATTATCCCAGATAACCGGTTTATCCTCCCGAGCCCGCTTTTGCTCACTTCCGCCAATGTTGAACACCTTGGGGGTATTTTCTTCCAACCAAAGTTACATATCTGTGATGAGGGACTGGAGGACCCTACCAACCATCGGGTCGGCCAGAAACCGTGAGTTTCATTTTTGGGCCTCCTTCAAGCTCTATGTTGTGACTCGCCGGTGTTGCCAATTTCCGGCCTTGGAACCTTGTTGCACACATCTAGGAGGACACTTTGGTATGGTGGTCGGCCAGAAATTGTGCCTTTCATTTTTGGGCCTCTCCTTCAAGCTCTATGTTGTGACTCCTGGTTCAGTGTTGCCAAATTCCGACCCTGGGGCCTTATTCTACACACATGGGAGGACACTCTTGTTTGGTGGTCGGCCGAATTTTGAAGTTGATTTTTGAGGTGGTGGCCGGCCATAGGAGGTGGTGGCCACCATGGTGGGTGGTGGCCGCCACCTTGAGCAAAACTACCGCCGGCCGGACTTCGCTTCAAATTGCTCCACTTTCAAAGTGTCTCCCTCATCCGGGGGACATTTCAGGAGGGAAAGATTGGATGCTTTCCCTCCCCTTTTATACCCCATCTTCTTGCCTATTTGAAGGCCCCTCCCCCTCCTTCTTCAAGGTTAGAAATTTTGGTCTCAAGAACACTTAACCAAATTCCTCATTTTCATAGCTTTAAACTCCAAAAAGCTTCAAGTGTCAAGGCCATTCCTTCATCAACACCTAGCCTCACCATCCCTACCATCACTTCAGCAGCAAGGAGGTGAATTTCAGAGGTTGAGAAGCTACAAATCAGAGCCAAGAATCAAAGAAAGACAAGTCTTCAAGGGTAAGTCCTCAAAACCAACTTTTAGGGCATTTTCTTGATCCTTTTCTATACTTTAATTGGTTGAGAATTGGGGCTCCGACCCCTACTGCTTTTGTGCTTAAAATGAGCCCCTCTACAACTTTGTAGAAGGGCTCAACCTCATTTGGTGTTTGTATACACTAGTTCCTTCAATATTCTTCAAGTTGGTAACATTTTTGCATGCTAAAATTGACCTATTTGTGTTGGTTTTTGGGGGTCCGACCCATAATGATTTTGTGCTTAAAATGAGCCTCTCTACAACATTGTAGATAGGCTCAACTTCATTTGGCCTTTGTATCTACCACCTCCTTCAAATTTCATCAAGTGTGCCACTTTTTGTATGCAATTTTTGACCTATTTGTGTTTGGTTTTAGGACTTCGACCCCTACTGGTTTTAGTCTTATTTTGACCCCCTTTACATGTTTCATGAAGAAGGTTTGGTCATTTGGTGTATAGATTGCATGTCTTAGGTTATACCCTCTTGTGGCTTCATTTTTGCCTTCTATTTCTAGCATATTTGTCTTATGATTTAGAGGCTGCCATCTTCTGCATATATGCTTATTTTTGGGCCCTCTTTCATGTTGTAGAAGAAAATTTTTCTATTTGAATTTTCTATATACTACTTGCTTTGAAAATCCTCTCTTACCGTATTCTTGCGAGCTTTTGTTGCCATATCTATGCTTGCATTTTGGCCATGTTTATTACTGAAAAATGCCATATTTGGGACTGCCTTGCTACTGTTCTTGCTTCCATGATCATATTTTGCATGTATAGCATGGCTATAGGCCATTTCGGGCTTAATTTCAGACTTTCGGGATGAATGCATGCTTCGGTGTCGTTTCGATTTGTTTCGGGGCTGTTTTCCCTTTATTTAGGTGCTGAAATTCCATTACCATGCTTGCATATCATTTCCCGCCATTCAGATCATTTTTGCATTGCCTCGGTTATGCGTGCCAATGGGCACGATTTCGAGGCACCTCTTTTATCATTCCGAGCCTATGTGAGTGTGGTTGAGGCCCTCTCATGTTGGCGTAAGCCCAATTCGCATTTTCATGCTTGTATGCCATTGCCTCGATTTTGCGTGTCATGAGCGTTTGGCAAATTTTTTACCCGACGGCCTCCTATGTGAGTGAGCTGAGGCTCTCCCATGTTGGTGTAAGTCCATCCCGGCATTCCGTATGCCATTTCATTGCATTTCATCATCGCCTCGATTTGCGCGCCGGCGGGCACGCGTTTCGAGGCACTTCGGTTTATCCGAT
The DNA here is from genome assembly GCA_025200525.1 of Camellia lanceoleosa. Taxonomy (NCBI): domain Eukaryota; kingdom Viridiplantae; phylum Streptophyta; class Magnoliopsida; order Ericales; family Theaceae; genus Camellia; species Camellia lanceoleosa. Next base: position 34,377,221 of record CM045769.1, on the reverse strand, counting down.
TTTCATTCTTTCATCATCGCCTCGGTTTGCGTGTCCGTGTGCACGCATTTCAAGGCACTTCGGTTTTATCCGATTTTCTCCTTTCATCATCGCCTCGATTTGCGCGCCTGTGGGCACGCACTTCGAGGCACTTCGGTTTTATCCGATTTTCATTCTTTCATCATCGCCTCGATTTGCGCTACCAGGCACGCGCTTCGAGGCACTTCGGTTTATCCGATTTTCATCATCGCCTCGATTTCGGCGCTACCAGGCACGCACTTCGAGGCACTTCGGTTTTATCCGATTTTCATTCTTTCATCATCGTCTCGATTTGCGCGCCTGTGGGCACGCATTTCGAGGCACTTCGGTTTTATCCGATCTTCATTCTTTCATCATCGCCTCGGTTTGCGTGTCCGTATTGCACGCATTTCAAGGCACTTCGGTTTTATCCGATTTTGCATCAGACATCATCGCCTCGGTTATGCGTCTGCGTGCACGCATTTCGAGGCACTCGATTATCTCGATCTCCATTTTGGTTTCGTCTCGGTTTCGCTTATGCTACCAGGCACGCACTTCGAGGCACTTCGGTTTTATCCGCTTTTCATCTTTTCAAAGATCGCCGCTTTTGCGTGCGCGCAAGCACGCCAGACGAGGCATCCCATTTTTCGTAGCATTCATGTGTATTCATCCCAATATTGAGTTGTGCAAATCGCCTCGGCCATCATGCATCGATATGCGTGATTGGTGGCGCGAGATCGAGACATGCATATATTTGTGAAATACATCTGCCCTTTCCTCGCTTCTCTAAAGAAAATTCGAGTTTAGCAACTTTTCAGAGTCCAGCGCGCAATTCGAGGAATATTGCAAACAGAGGCGAATCAGCATTCCAAAGGATTTCGCGCAAGCGATCCAAAGATACATCATCTATCAGAAGCGAGGCAGCCCCTGGCTTGCACGCCAGTTTTAATTCATTCGTAATTAACTTGTTAATTAATTAGAATTTGTATATTTATTTCGGATCAGATATTCTTTTATTCGATCAGATATTTATTCGAACCTCTACGAGGGCATAAATGTAATAAGGGTGTGAGTGTGATGTATGTCTTCCAACCCCATTTCTTTCTCCCTTTTATTTACCCGCTTTGAATGGTTAGATATAGGGCATATTTCAATTAGCATACAAAGATGACAAAGATGTTTGCATCATTCATCTCAGACATGCATCGGGCTCGGCGCATCATACAAACTGCATTTGTATTTCAATTCTAAGTTGAATACATGTTAGCCGTTGCATTTCATATGCCATCTCTAGAATAGCCGAGCTTGCTATAGTTGCATTTTTGCATGTGTTGCATTAGGCATTCTGTATATTTTAGGATCATGCATGATTTCTAATAAGCTTTCTGTTTTGGCTTGGAGTACTCGGTAAGTGGTTATGCTTTAGCATCCTTGCATGCGTGTGAGTGTTGCCATGATAGCATGCTTGCCATGAGGCTAAATGCCTATGTGATATAAACTGCCTTGAATGCCTGTGGGTGGAGGTTGGGTTATTTGAATTGGAGCAATTCATCGATTGTTTGTTAAGCCCACTAGATTGTGGCAAAATCTGTATTTTAAGCCTACCTGCGGGTAGCAAACCACCTTTCACAAACAAACATGAGATGTTTAGTTCCAATTCAGACGGCCTAGTCTATACTTGTTTGTCATGAGCATCACATAGTAACCTAGGCTAATAACCTAATAAGAGCATACAATGTTTTCAAAATCGATATCATGAAAGTAGAGGCCGGTCTTTGACTGGGCGAGAGGGTGCTCACGATGTGACCTTCCCTAATCGTACCTAAGTTCCCGAGCCAACTTTGGTGATGACGGACACGTGGCCTTTCGCACCGAGTCGTGGTTTCCTAAATTTCCCATTTTAAAATATTTAGGTGGCGACTCATATCCGCAAAGCAGTCCATGTTTGGCACTTCTTTCAAAAAATCTATTTTCCTTCAAAACGATTTGCCGGATTTGGACTCTTTGGTTCGAGATTTAGAACCGCAACAAAAGTCGAGTCCGAGCTGTAGCGAGGTCCCCCGCGGGCGTTGTTACAGTTTCTGGCGACTCTGCTGGGGAGTTAGAGAACTTGACTCGAACTCATGATATCTGCTTTTGACTACGCTTGTGTGTTTCTTTGCATTGCATTTGCATTGGTGTGCCTAGGACACCGTGTTTGCCATCTGCTATTCCTGAGCGGTTTGCCGGAGGCTTGTCTTGTCAAGGCATGTCCATAAGGCTTGCTTACGAGCTCGCCAAGATAGAACACAAACCCCTTTTACCGGGCACCCTTGACCATTCGACCTAGTGCATATTCGGATCCATAGTGACCATTCCAAACTAGGACAAAGTTGCTTACCCGCTTATAGGTTGTTTGAAGTCATTGTGCGTAGTGAAACCCTAGTTCCTGACAAAATAGGACAGGGAAACCTTACCCCAACACAGGGGTGTTTTGGCTCTCACTTATCTGCTATGTGCTTGTTAGAGTGTGCCTCTACAGGGAATGCATGTATCAGTATGAGTATGGGCATCAGGCCTGCGGGCATCAGTTTTTGAATTTGGGAATCAGGCCTGCGGGCATTATCCAGTATTTGGGAATCAGTTGTCCACGGATATCAGATTCAGTTTATCAGAACAGTGATACAGGAGTATTGACCAGTATTTGAGGACAGTGTATAGCCAACTGTGTGTTGTTGTATACCCGACTGTGTGTGGTGTATTCAATTTAAGCCGTTATGCTGCCTGTTTGTATACCCAACTGTGTGTGGTGTATTCAATTTAAGCCGTTACGCTGCCCGTTTGTATACCCGACTGTGTGTGGTGTATTCAAATTAAGCTGTTATGCTGCCCGTTTTATTTCCGGTTATTTATTTCTTTTTCGCTTTTATTTATCCTTTTGCTAGGGACAGTTTGTAGCACAATTGCTTCCGAACCCGTCGATACCCCCCAAGCAATCTGGACACGAGGTCGCCGACTCAACCGATCCGAGGATCTAGTTGACGACATCCGGTTCCATTCGCTACCCCTTTTTAGAAGGAGACCGAGGAAACGCAATTCATCGAGGTAGATTATTGGTACAATAGCCTACCTTAGAGACAGATAGTCGGGTTGAGATTCCCATTTCGCTATAGAGACACCCTTGCCGCTTTTTCGATGGAACAACAGAATCCAACAATAGAGGCGATGATGCGCCAGATGGTCAAAGCATGAAGCAAATGCAAGATGATGCTATCCGCCAGCGGAATTTTCTGCATAACAAAGTCGTTATGGCCCAACATGCGAGTTGATCACCAGATTACAACAATGCAGAACGCCGCTCGCTTCAAATCAGTTCCTCCACCCGGGGCCCCATTACGAACAACTACTGCTGGCGAATGCCCTCCAAACCCTCAAAATGCCCAGGCCTGAATACCCTCCCAAATCCACAAAATGCTCGCCTAACCCACAAAACACCCAAGAGGACACAGTCATCCAACTGGCCGCTCGCCCCGCTTCTACCACAACCTGTCCAAAAACATTACCCCTAAGCACCGACTCTCCATTTGAGTTCGAGGTAGACCAGATACCAAATTGAGCAAGTTGGAGAAGCTCTTTAAGAAGTCTCAAGGGCGGCCATCCCAAATATCGAAGACGCTATCTTGATGGCCGTGACTCGCCTCGACAGATTTAAAATGCCCCAGATCGATCGCTTTGATGGGTCCGAGGATCCTATGGTCCACCTCCGTTATTCTCGACGCCTTAAGACCAATGGGGCCTAACCCGACCGCAAAAGCTCTCTTTGTTCGGTCGAACCTCGCCGGTGTGGCATCCACTTGGTACTCAAAACTCGATTATGATGTGAAAACAAATCGATGAGATGGCCGAGGCCTTCCTTGCACAATATTCATACAACACGCAAATCGAGGTCACGACTCGTGATCTCGAGACGAGGCAGGAGCCTAAAGAGTCTTTTTTCGATTTCACCGGTGGAGAGCCAAGGCATCGATGATGACCTTGAGGCCAACCGATAGAGATCAAATTCGGATGATTGTGCGCAATCTCCAAACGCATTAATGAAGAAGATGATCTTGATCCCTTTCCCCACCTTCGCAGATTTGCATGATATGGGGATGCAGATAGAGGATGCAATGAAACAGGTCTGTTTGACCAAGATCGATCACCAAGAACGTTTAATCGGAATACCAATGCAGCCCGAGTGGCTCGCCAATACAAGAACTTCAGAGGTCGAATGGTCACCACCAATCCCCTTCCCAACCAAGGCCACACCTTTTTTCTCGATGCCTCCGGGAGCAGAATCAAGCCCCAAGATACCAACCCAGGTCAACGAACCTTCTCCCCACTCTATATGCCTTTGTCTAAAGTCATCTGGTTCTAGTCGAAGGGCACCAAACCCTTGGAACCGAGGCCTCTACCAATCCACTCTTCCCATAACCCACCCAAATATTGCCAATACCACCAACAAGATGGTCATGACACCGACCAATGCTACAGTCACATGAGGTTCAGACCTTATCGACAAAAATATCATCCTACCTCCCCAAGGACCCAACGTCACAAACAACCCACTCCCCAAACACAACCAAGATCCACCAAAAGAGTCAACCTTATCCACACCGGGGCGTATTCACGATCCCAGATTCACATAACTCCCACCCACCTACCCAAGCCGAGGTGGTCCTTCCCGACAAAGACCGACTTTGCGTGTTGGACACCTCCCCAAATTCAACCCGAGCCAAAGGTGGTGTCCATCGAACATGGAACGGGGCAGGCTTCTGAGGAAAGCAGGACTGTTGAATCTGGGGTGGAGCTATCTGAGAATTCAGCTGGCAGAGCTTATGATCCGAGTGGTTATATCTTGTCAATGAGCCAGTCTAAACTGAGTATGGGGTTGTCGGAAGAGGCTGAGTTGTGTATGATCCGGGGGGACAAGCTTGAATCAGCGGGGGATGATTTGACTACGGTGGAAAAGGACTTCGCCAACCTTCAATCCTACGAGCAGGAATCAGGGGATGCATCGATTAACTGGTTCGAAGATGAGGAGTCAGCAGAAGTCGTCGGGTGGCTGGATGATCACCGATATTGTACCATTTAGGCCGGAAGGGCCGAGGACCAGACATTGCGGGAGAGCGCCGGTACGAAGAATTTCTCTCAGGAACAAAACATTTTGAAAACCGCACAGTTATTGTTGGAGGAACAAGGGAAAAGATGGGATTCTGAGAGAGCCCGAAAAGCAAAGAATCACGAGGAAGTTAAGAGTGCTGCGGGCACGGAGACTGAACATGCTGTGAGCATGCGGAATGAAAACACTGAGAGCGTAAACTTACCAGAACCAGACAGATGTCTGCTAGACGCTAATGGAATGTGGTGGGAAGATGACGACTTGTATCTTGCCCACACGCATTTAAGACGGGCAGTGGCCAACCGGACAAGACTGCACCTCGAGGAGGTAGACCATATGACTAGAAGTGGGCGGTATTTCAAGCCCCCACACCTTGATCAACCCGAGGCATCGTGGAAAGATAAGGAGGCAGAGAAACAGAAGAGAAGCAAGTGGAAGAAGAGGTCAGATCAAGCAAATAAAGAAAATACAAGCGACATCTCCATTTGGGGACCGCTTATGGCTTCGAGGGTGCACCGGCAGTCGTCTTATCTCGCCATGGACAGAGCGAAACTTTCCATCGAAACTACGCCGAACAACTAGTTGGTTTGGTCTTCCCGGAGGAGGTTCCCCATTGACCTTTACGGACAAAGAATTGCCACCGAGGGCGTGGACCATAATGCACCTCTACATCTCTCAGAGAATGCAGGACAAATGGATTCCGGTGGTGCTTGTTGACACCGGATCCGCTTATCAATGTTTGTCCGCCGTAACGGCCTATGCAATTGGGTTAAAGCTCATGACTTCACACCGACTACTCAAGTAATCGAGCGTATGATAATACGAGCAGGATGTCCCGGGGACAAGAAAATCCAAACCAAGATTGGGCCCGGGCAACACGGTAGATTTTCATGTCTTGGAGGTCCCCGCATCTTTTAACATGCTTTTGGGGCGACCTCGTTACATCGTGAAGGCCGCCTCATCTACTCTACATCAAATGGTGAAATACCCTTTGGAAAGGGAGTAGCCATTGTTTTTGGGAACTCATCAATCCATCCTCCGGAGGTATCTACGCCACCCGGAGATTGAACACGGCATGGAAGATATGTTTATATCGGATTTACTTTTGGCCGAGGCCCGTGGTACAAAACATAATGGTCTGTGAATGAGGGTTTGTATGTCGCCAAGCCGTCTACCTCATGAACAAGCTACTGAGATATCCCGGATGGGATTGGGAAGAAGCGGCGGAAAGGTGTCGCAGGCGTTGGCGTGCCACATAATCCACATACCTTTGGATTAGGTTATCTGCCTACCAAAGAAGACTGGACGAGGAAAGGAAAGGAAATGGCCAGGCTGTAGGCGGCAAAGCCGGGAAGCCTTTTGATCTAATACATAGGCCCATCCGGTACCTTAACGGACGCTTCGTCCGGGGGGAAGATTTTCCATTTTGCGCTTCCCGTAACCATGGTTGAACGCGAGGGGAAGCGCGCACTGTGTTTCGAATCTTCTCGACCGCAACTATCCGGATGACGTTGTCAAGAGCGCATGCACTCAACAACCGAGATCGAGAATGAGGCAGTGAGTCCTGAGGGCACTGAATTGGAAGTGGGGGTAGCGCTGGCATGTCTCCTCTCTGATCCTCCGATCGACCAGGATTGCTTGGGGAATAACGCGGTTTCCGTGATTGAGATGAAACGGCCGGGCCAACCAAAGCCTATCTTGGACGATCGATCGCACCTCTCATTTGGCAAGACGAGGAGGATTCTTATCCAAATAGCTCGGGTCAGTAGTGAGCCGAATCGATTCCACCGAAGTCTTGTGAGTCGAATCGGGTTCCACTGATCGAAGTCCGAGTCTGCACTCCGGATGTTAACCCGATGCCGAGTCTTGTCCGTGTCGTTTTTTCTTTTTTCATTTGAGTCTCATAGACCGGCGAATCGACGATTTGGATGAACTTAATGAGAATGAGGTGAATGTGGTTTTAGTACTTTTCTCAGGCCCCTAATTTATTGCATTAACTCGGACTTTCAAAATTTTGATCAAAACGACGAGGAAGTGCCTCCGGTTTACAACGTTTAATTGAGCAAGAGCAAGAGAGATTTGTTAAGCCTTTAACGGATGAAATCATTTCAGAATATTAGACCGAGGAGGACCCGCTGGTCCAGATCGGGTCCACGTTGTCTTCGAGGAACGCGAGCGCTTAGTCGCTTATTAAAAGATTTCAAAGATGTTTTCGTGGTCCCACGAAGACATGCCCGAATCGATCCCGAGATTGTACAAAGATCGGATCCCCTTGACCCCGGGCCCGACCTATCAAGGTAAGCTCGAAGGATCCGCCGGATTGGGCTCTCAAGATCAAAGAAGAGGTCACTACAAATTGACGCAGCTTCTCGCTAGTATCGTAATATCCCACTTGGTTGGCCAACATAGTGCAGGTCGAAGAAAGATGGCAAGATCCGGCAAAAGCGTAGACTTGTGGATTTAAATGAGCCATCAAGGACGACTTTCCCTTGCCACATATTGATGAGCTAGTGGACTTTACAAGGGGCATGCACCGCCTCGCTCATGGATGGCTTCTGCTATAACCAGATAGTGATGGCACCAGAGGACGAGAAAAGATCGATTCACCACCCCGTGGGGAACATACTGCTATCGGGTAATGCCGTTTGGGTTGAAGAATGCTGGGGCTACTTATCAACGGGCCGCGACCACAATATTACATGATATGATCCACAAAGAGGTTGAGGTGTACGTGGACGACATGATTGTCAAGTCCAAAGAAAGAGAGGGCCACTACACCGCCTTGCGCAAGTTTTTCCAAAGGATCAGGGAATTCAGGTTGCGGTTAAACCCTCGTAAATGTACGCTTGGTGTTACAATGAAAAATGCGGGTTTCGACACAATAAAGGCATCGAGGTAATTCTTCCAAAATCAAGCCCATCTTAGAAATGCCACCACCAAAGACTGAAAAAGAGGTGCGAGGCTTTGGGTAAAGTGCAATTCATAAGACGGTTTATTTCAAAACTAACCTTGACTTGTGAACCACTTTTTGGTCTTCTGAAGAAAGGCAAGAAGTTCCAATGGGACGGCCAATGCCAAGTCGCATTTGAACAGATTAAAGAATATCTACGTAACCCACCCGCTTTGTCACCACCGTAATCGTGAAACCGTTGATTTTGTACTGCTGATCGAGACCACGATGGGTCAGATGCTTGCGCAAGAATCGAAGATAGGTGGAGAAAGCCATCTATTATTTGAGCAAGAAAATGCTAGAGTATGAAACCCGGATACGCCACCGAAAAGGCTTGTCTAGCTCGTATGGGCTACCGTGAAGTTCTTGCACTACTTGTTAGCTCACTGTAATGCCGGTTTCGCGACTTGATCCCATCAAATATCTTTTCGAGAAACCGGTAACACGGGTAGGCTAGCTCGTTGGTTGTCATGTTTCTCCGAATTTGATCTTACATATGTGACGCGAAGTCAAGAAGGGCGAGCAAGAGCGAGTTCCTTGCCGACCATCCGTTGAGGATGAGGCGCTTGAGTACTTATTCCCGTGATGAAGCAATTCTGCATATCGACGAGGAAAGTTGATTTATGTACTTTGACGAGCGTCAAATCAACATGGGTATGGGATAGAGTGTTGCTGATAGCACCCGACAATTCCCGTATCCCTCTAGCCTTCAAACTCCGTTTCAAAGTCTCAAATAACGAAGCAGAATACGAAGCGTGCATTGCTGGTATGGAAGCAGCCCTGGAATTAGGGGCAAGACGGCTGGACGTCATCGGAGATTCGAATCTTGTTGTGTCTCAAGCTAAAGGAGACTGGAAAGTAAAAGAAGAAAATATGATGATGTATCACCAAACCTTGGATTTGCTGATTCCTCGGTTTGAAAAGTTAAGTTTTACTCATCTACTAAGAGAGAACAACAAGTTCGCAGACGCTTTAGCAACTCTATCATCCATGATAGACATCCCACATGGAGTCCGAATGCGTCCAAATATTATCGACAGAATTCGACCGCCTATGAGTCGATTGCACCATAGATGAAGTTCGTGACGAACACCCTGGTATTACGACATCCGAACTTTTGGAAATGTAAACATACCCGCGAGGGGTAAATGCCAAAGACAAGAGGGCAATAAGAAGAATGTCAGTCCAGTCCATCATCTGCGGGGGTAAACTGTACAGAAGAGGTCATCTGGGAATGCATAAACTGTGTGTTGATGCTGAAGAGTCCAAGCGCCTGATGGAAGCCATCCACGGGGGTGAATGCGTGCACATATGAATGGGGTGATGTTGGCGGAAGATCCTTAGACAAGGTTATTATTGGTCCACCATGGAGGAGGATTGTATCGGTTTCACAGCGATGCCACAAATGTCGATTCATGCAAATCGCATGAACATTCCGCCACAAAGCTGCATAACATGACTTCGCCATGGCCTTTTTTCTCGTCTGGGAATTGATGTGATCGGAGCCGCCACGCCGAAGGGTCAAATGGGCATGAGTTCATCCTCGTAGCGATAGATTACTTCACAAAGTGGGTTGAGGCCCAATCTTATGCAAGGTTGAAAGCTTCACACGCGTAAAATTCATCAGAACAACATCATCTCGCCGCTACGGAGTCCCGAATGAAATAGTCTCGGACAATGGTTCCCACTTCAAGAAGGAGGTGATTGACTTGTTGGAGAAATACAACGTGGCTTTTCATAAGTCGTCTACTTACCGGCCGCAAACCAACGGAGCAGTTGAGGCCGCCAACAAGAATATCAAGCGCATATTACAGAAGATGGTGGAAACCTACAGGGACTGGCCGGATAAGTTGCCATTTGCTCTATGGGGCTACAGGACTTCGATCAGACCTTCTACTGGGGCGACTCCGTACTCATTAGTCTATGGGATGGAGGCCGTTCTACCAATTGAGATCGAGGTCCCATCATTGCGAGTATTGGCCGAGTGCCAGATAGCCGAAGCGGATTGGCAGCAAAGCAGGTTTGAAGAACTCATGCTCTTTGATGAAAGGAGATTGAAAGCACTGTACCACGTTCAGGGTTATCAACGCAGAATCGCCCGGGCTTTCAACAAGAAGGTTAAGTCCAGTAACTTGAAAGAAGGAGACTTGGTACACAAAGATAACCGAGCTCCCATGCACGACCCAAGGGCAAGTTCGGACTCCAATTGACCGGGTCCCTACATCATCAAGTCAATCCGTCGTGGAGCCGTGGGTTCGATGGATCTAGATGGCTTGGAGTTTTCCCAACCGATCAATATGGACAAGTTGAAGAAATACTACCCTTGAGAGGCTCAAGCTGGAAAACCGAAAAGGCGACCTAGGCAAAACTTCGAGCATAGAAAATTTGAAAATTATAAAACCGAGCTCGCAAGGTTGAAAACCCGCAAAGGCGGCCTTGGCAAAAGTTAGAGCGCAAAAGGAGAGCAAAAACACTCGGCGAACCTAAACTCGAACTACGTAAGACTTGATTCCCTCTTTGGGATACGTGGCATCTTCATCTTGAAGTTCACCACAATCTTTTCCCCGATCAACTTAGTCCATTTTGATCACCTCACCATCTTTATTCATCAAGATTCACTACGATCTCGACAAGTGCTATTCAAACTAGGGGCAACTTTCCGCTGCAATGGAGTGTTCGGCATCATCGCACTAGGGGCAACTTTCCGTTGCCACACTTTGCCAAGCACCTTTTTCAAACTAGGGCAACTTTCCGGTTGCTAGGATTCGGGTTGTGTGTCTCAAAGGATGATTTCAGCGTGTCCATTCGATCCATATCGAAAATAGTTTTGAAAAGTTTTCATAAAAGTTGACTTTGTTCAAATTAATCTTTTCACAACTAAGACCATTTTGGGCCAAAAGCGGGGGTTTTCAGATTACAACCTTCAATTTCATTAATTTCAAAAGCAATTCTTTTGCTCTTGCATACAATTGAAGTTGTTTTTCATTACACTCACGCTAGAAAACTTTGAAAGTACTAATAAAGCAATAAATCTAGGGGCATAGTCGAGTCAGTGCCCTGCGTTCCCCCGAGCTAGTCAAAGTTTCAGATGCCAACTTAGGCCCAAATTGTATGACCTAACAAGCCGAGTACGGAATGGGAGATAAAATATCTGACAAGTCAAGCCGATCGACGGATCCCAGATCCGGAACTTGTAACTCATCACGAAAAGATTAAGCCAGGGCGGCGCCATGCAATGCGATCTGGCGACAAGTTGCGATCCGTTCGACCACCAAATCTCATCGGGAGCATTAACTAGGCGTTAGAAAGAAGTAGCCATGAAATTTGAATAAGGCGAGCAAGAGTCCACAACTTGCAACTTCTCCATCAACTATATCTCGGGGAGGGATGAAAAATGAGAGAATAAAGAATAGAGATGTCTGACGAGAGAAAAGTAAGATAAGGTTTTTTTGCGAGAAAAGTCGAGCCAGGGTCGAAAGTGATGTAAGCAAATACAAGTGAGCTTGGGTGGAAACATTACCTATAGCGAGAGTGGACTCTCGCAACTGATTGTCTCCCCAAGCGAGGAGGCATCCAGCCTATCAATTTTGGATACACTCCACTATCCGGATAGTCCATCCAGCAGCATCGTGTTATATTTTTGCTTATCGAGTTGTTGTTTTTGCTTATTGAGTTGTAAGTTTTGTCGAGCTGTCGCATTTTGCGTTTTGAGTTGTTACTTTTTGATTACACAATTTTGTTAAGTCTTGTCTATTGAGTCGTTAACATTATTGTACTTTGTTTATCGAGTTGTAAACTCGCTAAGATTCTGTTTTATTTCTTAGTGAGTCGTCTTGTTTTGCTTTGTTCGTCGGTTCCCTACCTAACCGTAAATACATGAGGCGATTTCCATTTAATTCCGTTTTGTGCAAAATAATGCGATGCGATGCTGAGAATTTCAAATACAACATCTTTTCAAAAGCTGTTTCATTTCATCATGTCTTACAAAAATAAAGGTACAAGTTTTTACAGAAAACAAAACTGCCTAACAAATGTGCAAAGTGCTACAAACTACTAGCTAAAAAGTAGAATAAAGCAGAAATAACATCGCTGCCTCGGGAGGCGAGAAGAGGCCCCTCATCCTTTTCTGGGATAATCTCCACATCATCACCATCCGGATCGGAGCTGTCATCCTCCGGATCCCTCGAGCTCGTCTCGCCTGAACCAAGACCAGGCCTCCTCTCCAGAGACGCCACGACACATGATCTGCGATCTCCTCCTCGTCATCCTCGACGATGGGTGCCTCTGCGTCTGAGACGACCCTCCTTCCAGCTCCTCGATGAGACTGGATGGCCCAGCTCCTCCAATCCTCAGACTCGGGTAGGTCTAGCACCTCGACCTCTCTGAGAGAGGGCCCCGTGCTTTGGCGTGATGAAGCATATACGGAGGCATCTCAAGATGCAAAGTGCAACACATCGCTCAAGCATAAAAAAAAAAAAAAAAAAAAAAGGTGTAAATCACGAGAATGTGAAAAGGGTGTGTGTCGGATGTGCTCTACAGCCTATCAAGATAGCAAAAGGTCTAAAAGCCGAGTATCATCGTAAACATGCTAGTACAGGAAAATGAACAAGACCTCCACACCCACGATGCTCATCTGCATCTCCTCCAGAAGATCATGCCCTCGAATGAGGCCAAGATCCCGGCGACTCGTCCAGATATTCAACAGAGGTCGCAAATACAAATGCAAAATTATCGATACGGAATCAATGTTCAAATATTTGGTGATAAATCAAAATTTGAAAAAACATCCGGGCGAGTCGTGGTCTCTAACATATCTGTGATCGGCGGAGGAGGCTCTCGGAATCTGGTAAGGCGCCCCAAATCGCCAGGTTAACTCCTCGGTCGGCATGTCCGCCACCGGATGATCAAGAGACGGAGGATCGGAGGATCGAATCGCCTCACCTCTGGATCTGCCACTGCTAGAAGAAGGGATATTCGTAGCATGGGCGACTCAAGACGGTGCACCGATGAGGTCCGTCGGAGCCGCACTCCGTCAGCGGGGCATCAAATATATGCGGCCGTAGGTGGCGTAGTTCCCATCGAGATGGTGCAACAAAGCATCATCGCCTGCATATCGCCGACCTCCTCGGGGATAATCTATCGCCATCCGCATGGTGTCCGGAGCCAAGCAGAGTGTCCCGAGAATCGCCCCATATCGACGCCAAAACGTTCCCCAGAACCAAACCCGCCCGGTCCCTCGAGCAGGAATCTATACTGACCACAACTCGACGCTCCAGGGTACAGAGTCTCGAGCTCACATCAAGATCGCCTAAGGTCGCCAGCGTCTGTGGATAACCAGTATACAAATCAGTCAGAAATCAGATATACAGAGCAGATCAAAGATAAAAATAAAAGGAACTGAGAGTTCAAGCAATACCTCTGTCGCTCGAACAGTATCAAAGTATCGTCGCAGAGAGGAAAGAGTCTCTCGAGGCCTCGCCAGATGCTCTCCCTCAAACATTAAAGAAAATGGAGTCATAGGAGGTCCCACCACCTCCATCTCCGGGGCCAATGTAGGGAAGTACACATACACCCACAGCTGAGAAAGGCAATGCAGTGTGAGTACAAAGTGCTAAAGGCGAGAATCTGAGAATGCAAAGTCTTGTGTGTGTGCGGTGAACAAGTAATGAGGAGCAAAATGAAAATCAAGAGGACGGAATGTACCTCCCGTGCTCTCCAAGAGCCGCCAAGTAAGTCCCCTCGTGTGCGAGGCTGCGCTCATGTAGCAAAGAAGGGTAGCCGTGCCGCGCCCAATCATATCGCTCACCTGTGATAGGTCCACTAGAGCGCCAAGAGTACAACCCTACCATGTTCCTCTATCGGCGAACAAGGTGGTACAGGAGGTACATATGAAACCACGGGCGTCTTGCTCCGCCTCCTCAGAGTCTCGGGCTCCATCTGTGGTCACGGAAATAAGAAGCAAACCAGAGTATCGGACTCTCCCGAACCTCTGTCTCTGGTGGTGTGTCCCCAACAAATGCATCCAGCAACCGCCACTCACCCATGTCCTCATCATAGGGAATGGGCCTACCGCCTAAGTCTAGGCGGTGAGCATAGCAAAATCCAATGGGTCATGGTCATGTCCCCGTCCAGAAAAATGGAAGGAATTGGTAGTGTCCCACCACCTCTCTGCTAAAAGCCGCTAATAGGGTCCTACTAATGAGGCAACGAAGTTAACCCTCTGCAGAATGGCCCAAATCTGCAAGATCGACCAATCCGGGACTTAGGAAGCTCAAAATACCATTCCCTTGGCGCCGAGCCATATCCTCGGCTGTCAGAAACGAACAAGATTTAGAATCAATGCATGAATCAAAGAAATGAAGTGAAAATGAGCTGTGTGCAAATAAAGCGAAAATGAGCTGTGTGCCAAATGAAGCGAAAACGGGCTGCGTGTTCAGTGAATTTGGTATTTGAAACGTGTTCAAAGTTTCAAGACATCTGAGTTTGGGATCAAGCGTGTTCTACTCAACATCGATTACTGTGTTTGCTTCAAGTTTGGGATCGCGTGTTCTACTCAACATCGCTGAACTGTGTTCGCTTCAAGTTTGGGGCTGCGTGTTCTACTCAACATCGATGGCTGCGTGTTCGCTTCAAGTTTGGGATCGTGTTCTACTCAACATCGCGAAGCGTGTGTTCGCTTCAAGTTTGGGATCGCGTGTTCTACTCAACATCGATGGCTGTGTGTTCGCTTCAAGTTTGGGCTACGGGTTCTACTCAACATCGATGGACTGTGTTTGCTTCAAGTTTGGGATCAAGTGTTCTACTCAACATCAGTGAACTGTGTGTTCGCTTCAAGTTTGGGACTGCGTGTTCTACTCAACATCAGTGAACTGTGCGTTTGCTTCAAGTTTGGGACTGCGTGTTCTACTCAACATCAGTGAACTGCGTGTTCGCTTCAAGTTTGGGACTGTGTGTTCTACTCAACGTCTGTGAAACGTGTTCACTTCAAATCTGTGTGTGTTCGATTGCTTCAAGTTTGAAATGTGTGTTCTACTTTTAATCAGTGGGCTGTGTGTTCGCTTCCAAGACTGGGCCGTGCGTTCAGAAAGTCTGAGTTTTGGAGACTACGTGTCCTACTCTTGGTCAGTATGTGCTGTGTGCTCACTTTCAACCTCAAGCTGTGTCTTCAGTGAATCAATGTTAGGGCTGTGTGTTCAATTTCTAACTAAGGTGCCTTTGGCGTTCACAATTATTCAATGCGCCAAGTGTTCGTGAAATTCAAGTGGCTAAGTCACATGCTCAAAATACAAATCTTGTAAATAAGCTAAACTGTGTGTCTAAGCATGGCAAAGGTACAGAATGCACGAAAGATGCGAATAATAAAATACCTCTGCATCATAGGAGAGGTGCTGCGTCGGCTCTCGTAAGAGAAGATCCCCGGGTGCTCGATCGTTAAAATCGGTAAAATGACAGAAAGTGGCTCGCGGAAGCCTATGAACCGTCGGAGCATATCGATCGGGAAAGAAAGGGCGAACCCCCAGCGGGAATGCCATAAAGTCAAAATCATCTCCGGCACCGGGAAAACCTCCGTCGTGAGGAAAATGACCTGCCATTGCGAGAAATCTGCAAAGAAGGTGAAAAATGAGCAAAATGGGCAAAATTGGGAAAAAGTCAACAGAAGTCAACTCTCGGGAAATGAAAAAGTCAACAAAAGTCAACCCCCGGGAAAATTTTCCAAATATTGAAACAAAATTACCTCAAGTGGTGAAAATGAGAAGAGAAGCCCCAAAGTCGAAATTTAGTCGCTTCAAAGTGCTTAAATCTGAAGATTTCGAAAACAACTTGTGGGAGGCCGAGGGGCCGTATAAAATGCAGATCTGATAGAGAAAATGGCTTACAGAGCAAGAGGAAGAAGTCTTGCAACTTTGGGTGTGATTCGGGAGGCAAAGGAGGTGCATATATATAGAAAATGCCAAAATGACCATTTTGCCCCTGCTTTTGGGCAGGTGGCCGGCCGGCCACCTAACCTGGCTGGCCGGCCCCTCTACTTTTGGCCTGGCCGATGGCCTCCCCTAGGGCAAAGGGCTGGCCGACCACCTTCCCCCCTCCCTCCCCCACCTCCCTGCAAAATTTGAGGGAAATCAGACTCCGGGACGAAAAAGTTGAAGAAAAGTACACTACAGCGCGGTGCTCAATGAAACTTTAATGGCAATTATTGACATGTGTCTCATCATTATTCATCGAAATCGGAGTGTATCCATTTTAAATCATGTCGTGACCTCCCCGGAATGTAAATCAGAGGCCGCGATCGGGTTACTGTCGCCGGAATGCGCATTTTCCAGCTCGTTATTGTGCAACAACCGGGCATCCTGATTTGTGCTCATTTGTCATTATCTGGCTCCTAATTCGCATTCTCGTGATTGTTTTGCATTATCATGCATGATTTCTTGATATACCGCACTTTCTGTGCATAAACATGCGTTGTCGCGCATTACCTTTCCTCGCGTTACGTTGCATTCGTTCGCCGGCACTGTGTGTGTCGAACTTTTGGAATCATAGGAATCACATAGAATATATGTTGTCGGCATATTGTTCTTGTTTCATTTCTCTATTTTTCAGCACGATATTGTATACGGTTCATTTGAAATTTGGTGCGACTGCATCGAATCGCCAAGTATCGTATCTTCTCCGTGTGAGACGACGAGGATTGAATGATTCTCGCATTCCTAATCGTATGAAATGTAGTTGTTTGCTTTGCATCCTTGCTTAAAATCATTGCATCTATTTGTCAATACGCCTTCATTCTGACTTCTTTGCATTTGCATGATCATCGGCTTCGCGCCTATCACTTTGCATTTGGCCCCGCTGGGCACATATCTCTGTTTATCTCGTATGTTTGTCTAAGTCTTGGCCTTGTCAAAATGGGTCGCTCTGGCTTTGACATTCACTCCGTCACTTCTTGACTTCGAAGTTACAAAGAGGGCAATCAGAGACACCCCATTTTTGACCGACCTTAAGACTCGACGTCACCGGTTGAGTGCTCGGTGATGTTGCATCATGTGCTTGCTCAAGAGTTTCAGAGTCGCGGTACGCCCGCCTCCGGACTCGAACCCTTTTCTCTACCTTGTCTCGGTTTGCCATAACCGTGCTTGGTTTTCTCTGTTTTCTTTCAGGAAGGAGTGGTCTTGTAGACTATCTCCGGTGGGTCAGTTTTTTCGTGGTCAGAGGCCATTTTGCCGTTCGGGGCCGGTTCCGGTTTTGGGGCCGTTAAGGTGCCTCGGCTCGACCGCCTAACCATCTCCGACTTCTCCGGTTTTTGGCGGAGAC
Source organism: Camellia lanceoleosa (assembly GCA_025200525.1). NCBI lineage: Eukaryota > Viridiplantae > Streptophyta > Magnoliopsida > Ericales > Theaceae > Camellia > Camellia lanceoleosa. The sequence continues at coordinate 34,359,828 of CM045769.1, read as the reverse complement.
CTCTGCTTAGTGTTCCGAGGAACACCGGGGCCCCTGATGCCCACTTGCCACGAACACCACTTAGGTGCCGGCGACCCATTTTCGGACCGGCTGCGTGATTTGGGCCCCGAGCATTCATTTGCATCGGCCTTCTCCGGTTTTGGCATGTGCCTCTGTTTTAGTGTTCCGAGGGACACTGGGCCCTGATGCCCACTTTGCACTGAACACCACTTCGGTGCGGCGACCATTTCGGGACCCCAAACCGAGCGGTTTTGGTCCCGAGCATTCATTTTGCATCGACCTTCTCCGGTTTTGGCGGAGACCTCTGTTTAATATTTCGAGGAACCACTGGGCCCCGATGCCCGCCGTGGTCAGATGCCACTTTGTGCTCATAGCGGTTTTGGGACCCCAAACCGAAGTTTTGGTCCCGAGCATTCATTTCGCATCCATCTTCTCCGGTTTTTGGCAGTACCTCTGTTTTGTCATTCCAGAGGACCTTGGGTCGCGGATACCCACTTCTGCCGAACACCACTTCCAAGCCCATTTTCGGGATCCCGATTTGCTCGGTTTGGCCGAACGTTCATTTCTCATTAGTTTTTGTTCAAACTTGGCAGTACCTCTGCTTCAACATCGGGAAGATCATCTTTGGTGGGAGGCCAGCAATTATCCCAGATAACTGGGCCAGCCTCCCGGAGCCCGCTTTTGCTCACTTCCGCCAATGTTGAACACCTTGGGGTATTTTCTTCCAACCAAAGTTACATATCTGTGATGAGGGGACCTGGGAGGACCCTAACAACTAATGGTCGGCCAGAAACTGTGAGTTTCATTTTTGGGGCTCTCCTTCAAGCTCTATGTTGTGACTCCGCCTGTTGCCAATTTCCTCCTTGGAACCTTGTTGCACACATCTAGGAGGACACTTTGGTATGGTGGTCCGACAGAAATTGTGCCTTTCTTTTTTGGGCCTCTCCTTCAAGCTCTATGTTGTGACTCCTGGTTCAGTGTTGCCAAATTCCGACCCTGGGGCCTTATTCTACACACATGGGAGGACACTCTTGTTTGGTGGTCGGCCAGAAATTTTGAAGTTGATTTTTTGAGGTGGTCGTCCCATAGGAGGTGGTCGGTCGGGCCATGGTGGTGGTCGGCCTACCACCTTGAGCAAAACCACTGCCGGGCCAGACTTCGCTTCCAAATTGCTCCACTTGCCCACTTTCAAAGTGTCTCTCATCCGGACGTTTCAGAGGGGAAGATTGGATGCTTGCCCTCCCCTTTTACACGCCATCTTCTTGCCTATTTGAAGGCCCTCCCTCCTTCTTCAAGGTTAGAAATTTTGGTCTCAAGAACACTTAACCAAATTCCCTCATTTTCATAGCTTTAAACTCCAAAAAGCTTCGAGTGTCAAGGCCATTCCTTCATCAACACCTAGCCTCACCATCCCTACCATCACTTCAGCAGCAAGGAGGTGAATTTCAGAGGTTGAGAAGCTACAAATCGAGCCAAGAATCAAAGAAAGACAAGTCTTCAAGGGTAAGTCCTCAAAACCAACTTTTAGGCATTTTCTTGATCCTTTTCTATACTTTAATTGGTTGAGAATTGGGGCTCCGACCCTACTTCTTTTTTAGGCTTAAAATGAGCCCTCTACAACTTTGTAGAAGGGCTCAACCTCATTTGGTGTTTGTATACACTAGTCCCTTCAATATTCTTCAAGTTGGTAACATTTTTGCATGCTAAAATTGACCTATTTGTGTTGGTTTTGGGGGTCCGACCCCTACTGATTTTGTGCTTAAAATGAGCCTCTCTACAACATTGTAGATAGGCTCAACTTCATTTGGCCTTTGTATCTACCACCTCCTTCAAATTTCATCAAGTGTGCCACTTTTTGTATGCAATTTTTGACCTATTTGTGTTTGGTTTTAGGACTTCGACCCCTACTGGTTTTAGTCTTATTTTGACCCCCTTTACATGTTTCATGAAGAAGGTTTGGTCATTTGGTGTATAGATTGCATGTCTTAGGTTATACCCTCTTGTGGCTTCATTTTTGCCTTCTATTTCTAGCATATTTGTCTTATGATTTAGAGGCTGCCATCTTCTGCATATATGCTTATTTTTTGGCCCTCTTTCATGTTGTAGAAGAAAATTTTTCTATTTGAATTTTCTATATACTACTTGCTTTGAAAATCCTCTCTTTTACCGTATTCTGTAGCTTTTGTTGCCATATCTATGCTTGCATTTTGGCCATGTTTATTACTGAAAAATGCCATATTTGGGACTGCCTTGCTACTGTTCTTGCTGCCATGATCATATTTTGCATGTATAGCATGGCTATAGGCCATTTCGGCTTAATTTCAGACTTTCGGATGAATGCATGCTTGGTGTCGATTCGATATGTTTCGGGGCTGTTTTCCCCTTTATTTAGGTGCTGAAATTCCATTACCATGCTTGCATATCATTTCCCGGGCCATTCGTATCATTTTTGCATTGCCTCGGTTTGCGTGCCAATGGGCACGCATTTCGAGGCACCTCTTTTTTATCATTCCGGCAGCCTATGTGAGTGTGGTTGAGGCCCTCTCATGTTGGCGTAAGCCCAATTCGCATTTTCATGCTTGTATGCCATTGCCTCGATTTGCGTGTCCGCGGGCGCGCGTTTCGAGGCAGCTTTTTTTTACCCGACGGCCTCCTATGTGAGTGAGCTGAGGCTCTCCCATGTTGGTGTAAGTCCATCCCGGCATTCCGTATGCCATTTCATTGCATTTCATCATCGCCTCGATTTGCGCGCCGGCGGGCACGCGTTTCGAGGCACTTCGGTTTATCCGATTTTCATTCTTTCATCATCGCCTCGGTTTGCGTGTCCGTGTGCACGCATTTCAAGGCACTTCGGTTTTATCCGATTTTCTCCTTTCATCATCGCCGACGGCGCGCTACCAGGCACGCACTTCGAGGCACTTTGCTTTATCCGATTTTCATTCTTTCATCATCGCCTCGACGGCGCTACCAGGCACGCACTTCGAGGCACTTCGGTTTTATCCGATTTTCCTTTCATCATCGCCTCGATTTGCGGCGCTACCAGGCACGCACTTCGAGGCACTTCTTTTATCCGATTTTCATTCTTTCATCATCGTTTCGACGGCGCTACCAGGCACGCATTTCGAGGCACTTCGGTTTATCCGATCTTCATTCTTTCATCATCATCGGTTTTGCGTGTCCGTGCACGCATTTCAAGGCACTTTGCTTTTATCCGATTTTGCATCAGACATCATCGCCTCGGTTTGCTTATGCGTGTGCAGCACGATTTCGAGGCACTCCAGCTTTATCTCGATCTCCATTTTGGTTTCGTTTCGCTTTGCTACCAGGCACGCACTTCGAGGCACTTCGGTTTTATCCGTTTTCATCTTCAAGATCGCTCGCTTATGCGTCTGCGGCACGCCAGACGAGGCATCCCATTTTTCGTAGCATTCATGTGTATTCATCCCAATATTGAGTTGTGCAATCGCTTCCTCGCCATCATGCATCGATATGCGTGATTGGTGGCGCGAGGATCGAGACATGCATATATTTGTGAAATACATCAGGCTCTTTCCCGCTTCTCTGCTCAAAGAAAATTGAGTTTAGCAACTTTTCTGAGTCCGTACAAGAATTCGAGGAATATTGCAAACAGAGGCTAATCAGCATTCCAAAGGATTTCCGCCAAGCGATCAAAGATACATCATCTATCAGAAGCGAGGCAGTCCCTGGCTTGCACGCCAGTTTTAATTCATTCGTAATTAACTTGTTAATTAATTAGAATTTGTATATTTATTTCCTGATCAGATATTCTTTTATTCGATCAGATATTTATTCGACTCTCATGAGGGCATAAATGTAATAAGGGTGTGTGAGTGTGATGTATGTCTTCCAACCCCATTTCTTTCTCCCTTTATTTACCCGCTTTGAATGGTTAGATATAGGGCATATTTCAATTAGCATACAAAGATGACAAAGATGTTTGCATCATTCATCTCAGACAGCATGCATCGGCTCAAGCATCATACAAACTGCATTTGTATTTCAATTCTAAGTTGAATACATGTTAGCCGTTGCATTTCATATGCCATCTCTAGAATAGCCGAGCTTGCTATAGTTGCATTTTTGCATGTGTTGCATTAGGCATTCTGTATATTTTAGGATCATGCATGATTTCTAATAAGCTTTCTGTTTTGGCTTGGAGTACTCGGTAAGTGGTTATGCTTTAGCATCCTTGCATGCGTGTGAGTGTTGCCATGATAGCATGCTTGCCATGAGGCTAAATGCCTATGTGATATAAACTGCCTTGAATGCCTGTGGGTGGAGGTTGGGTTATTTGAATTGGAGCAATTCATCGATTGTTTGTTAAGCCCACTAGATTGTGGCAAAATCTGTATTTTAAGCCTACCTGCGGGTAGCAAACCACCTTTCACAAACAAACATGAGATGTTTAGTTCCAATTCAGACAGCCCAGTCTATACTTGTTTGCTGCGAGCATCACATAGTAACCTAGGCTAATAACCTAATAAGAGCATACAATGTTTTCAAAATCGAGATATCATGGTTAGTAGAGGCGGTCTTTGATCGGCGAGAGGGGTGCTCACGATGTGACCTTCCCTAATCGTACCTAAGTTCCCGAGCCAACTTTGGTGATGACGGACACGTGGCCTTTTCGACCGAGTCGGGGTTTCCTAAATTTCCCATTTTAAAATATTTAGGTGGCGACTCATATCCGCAAAGCAGTCCATGTTTGGCACTTCTTTCAAAAAATCTGTTTTCCTTCAAAACGATTTGCCGGATTTGGACTCTTTGGTTCGAGATTGAGAACCGCAACAAAAATCGAGTCCGAGCTGTAGCGAGGTCCCTCGCGGGCGTTGTTACAGCATGAATTATGTTACTTTTGATGTTATCGTTCTTTTGTCGTGATCTTATTTTAATTTTTGGGATGAAATTTCGTAAGAGAACAGAGATTATAGCAACCCAGGTCATAACCAACCCTTTATACTCATTTTATTTGAGATCCAGTGCTCTATATAGTTATTTATACTATTTGTTGTCTTGTTATCATGTGGGTTTGATTATTGGTTGTGTTTAAATAGGTTGGGAGTTAGTTTTGTCAAATGAGGTTCTGTCTGTTTCTTTTTAGGTTTGCTCAAGTGGCCTTTTATTCACTCGAGCGATCTTTGGTTCCTTCTAGTAGGGTGATCTTTGCTCGAGCGGCCTTTTGCAGGTCTGCAAAACTTTTGGAATGGGGTCATTGTGTGCTCAAGCTGTGTTTTGGTCGCTTAAGCGGTGTCATTTTCTTGTGTCTAACGCTCAAGCAGTGGTTTGGTCACCCGAGTGGTCTGTACGTAAATCAGATCAGGGAGAAATCACTTTATGCCACTTTGTAATCACTATCTCTATCTCTAAAGAATCTCCAAAACTAATTTCTTCACTTTCTTTCTCTAAGTTCTTGTTTAAATACTTCCATACACCCTAATCCATTGATTTCTCCACCATAGTACCTTGGAAAAAAAGTGTAGAGCATGTAGAGGTGGTAGTTTTGATCGGAGAAAGTTCAAGTTTTGACTTCATCAAATCTTAAGTCGTGTTCATCAACTCTTTTAGTCTTGAAGTAAGGATTTCTTCAACCTCTTTATATGATTATTAGCGTCGTTATGTGTATTTTAAAAAATGGTGGTGATTTGGAGTAGAGAATTTTAATTTAGGGTTTTGATCTGGGTTTGATTTTGGGAATATAAAAGAGGAGTTTTCAAATGAATTCATGGGAAATGTTGTGAAGATGGTTATGTTGTTAATTTGTGTTGAAATCTTGGAAGTTTCTCCTTTAAAAGCATTATTGAGAGGAAATAGATTTTTGTTAGAAATTATTGAATTTTTCAAACTAAGAACAAGAGGAAAGAGGTTAGATTTTGAAATGAGAAAATGGATATAACTGTTGATGATGAGAGCGGAGTTGAACATATAATATCACCCCTATATTGAGATTATGAAATTGTACTTATTATTTGAAAAATTATCTTTTGTATAGAGATATATATTTTGGGCTATCGATGGAGGATAGCTTTGATTGTTGTAGAAATTGCATGAGGAATAGGTTAATTGAAAACCATTTACTCATACATCTTGCATTGAACATTGTTTTGTATTTATGTATATTGAAAATGTATCGTTTTTAAGAAAAAAATTGGTGAATACCTTGATGAATCTGGTTAGGTAGTGTGGTTGTGGTATTATTTATGTTGGCATGTATGTCCTTGGTAAAAGTCATGAAATCCGCACTGTTAGGTGCTAATCCTTCCGGTTAGTACCGATAAAATGGCTTTAGTAATGCTTATATAACTTACTAGCAGACACGTATCTAGAGATTCCTAGTGTTATGTATCTACTGCCCTGTTTTTTTATTTAAGAGGTATTATTTTATGAATTGATATATAACTGTGGCATTACATTATTTTGAAAGAAAAAGTGTAACATTTTGGTAAATAGCATACATATGCATTCACCATATGACTTTGTTAAGCTTGATACAGTGTGTACAAGAATTCTCTACTGGGTTTTAGCTCACCCTGTGTGGAAACTAACTTTCAGGTGCTGATGGCATGCCTCCATCAATGACTTAGCTTGGGAGGATCGTGGAGTTGAAACCTCATTTTTGTTTCTTTTATTGTAATTATCTTTTGTACAAGCCTTGGGCTTTTTAATTGTTTTAGACTTGATCCACTTTTATTGTAACTAAGCATCATCTTGGAAATATATAGTCATTAATGCATAAAATTATATGTACTTCATTTTATTCCAGTTCATTCATGCATGTCATATGCTATAGATTCAGGATCTAAGATTTGCGAATGTATACATGCATATATCATCTTTTGTACGGTAAAAGAGAATCAATGAAAGGTTAATTTTATATAATTTGCTATTTTTCTGTTAAATATCATGAGGTGGTTTGTTATTATTGTTTTGGGGCGTTAAAGAGTGTCCAATGTGAAAGACCGAAAACACACGTAAAAGAGGTACCACGTGCCTTCCGGTTAGGAGCTGATAAAATTGGGGATTGGTAGTACTTGTTATACCTACTTGCAAACACCAATATAGGGATTATCTGAGTCATATTTGCCACCCCGTGTTATTATTTGAACTTCATTGAAATAATAAATTTTTCAAAAAGAACATTGTATGTGTTTTCAAAAGAATGGAAAACTTGTGGCTTTGGAGCACGACATGGCATTGCATTCATATATGTAAGACTGCTTAAACATATATACTTTGCCAAGATCTCTCTACTGAGCTTTGTGCTCACCCCTAGTGGATTAGTGTAGGAAATGATGTAGTAATCTTGCCTAGCTAAAGGCGTGGAAACTATTTTGAGAGTACGAGTCTCTTTTTTCTTTTGTTGATTATTTTTGGCAAGCCAAAGGCTTTGTTTGTATGGGTTTGATAACCATTTTTTTGTATAACCAGACCTAAGCCTTGGAACTTGTAGCCCGTGGGGTATTGTTTTATTTTATTTTATTTCTTTATACTTATTGTCTCACATACTATGGATTCAAAACTTTAAGAAGATTGAATATGTATTGCATGTGGACTCCTTTTGTAAATCTCTCACATGAATGAAATATCAATATAGAGATTTGACCACATGGGTTGAGATTATTATATTTGAATGGAGTAATTGGACTTATCTTTATGTCAATTACTTGGGGGCGTTACATGCTACCGTCACCGCTCATCTGTCGCCGTCGCCATCATCGTCATCGTCATCCACTTACCACCATCACCATCGTTGTTTGATCATCGCCACTGTTCACTATCTTCACCATTGTCGATGTACTTCCACCATCACCGATCTACACAACCACTGTTAGAAAAATAATAATTTTATAGTGACTTTAATGTGAAATTAGTTGAGGTGGAATCAAATGGGTCTAAATTCTTTGCAACAACATCTTTACACCACAAAAATAATAACCAAAAATCATTGAGAATTGAATGAGAAATTGTCTCATAAAGTTAGCCTCATCAATGAAGTATTGAGAATGGTGTGTAACCACCTATCCCACATTGATTATAGAGGAAAACATTGATAGGTATTTAAATTATAAGTTTTTGATAAGGGCATGAGCCCTTTGGGGCATCCAACTTTTCCAAAAGAATGAAGTTATGAATGCTTCAAAGATAGGCTTAGGCCAAGACTATGGTCCAAGTTGGTTATGCAAAAAATTGCCACACGCACGCGCGCCGCCTACCCACCAGCCCAGACCGGACCGGGCCAGGCTAGGGTCGGGTCCGTGGTCCATGATCTGTAGTTCATAGATCTTGGATCTTGGGGCTTATGGCTTGAGGCTTGCTAGAATGAGTTTGGTAGGGCAGTTTTGCCTACATTTGTTGCTAGCGTTCATGGCTGGGAGGCTCCTCCTCTCTTTCCCATTGTGTATAAAAGAAAAACATCCTCTTTGGTTGGAGTACAGAATTTTTTCTCTCATCTTATAATCAGTCTACACATATAATTCTTCCTGTGTGAGAGAGTGCAATTATTGTCAATTTGCAGGAGCTATACAGAAGGTACTTCTAACATAGCCAGTGTTGTATCCTGGGAGATACACGCCGGCATAAATACAGCACCTATGGTAAGGTGGCAAATCTATTTTAAGGAGACTATGGTATCAACAGCTTCAATTTGCTTTCTATACTATTTTATTTCAGTGTATATTTTTGTTCATCAAGTTGTAATCTCCAGCATAATCTAGTTACATGATTTCTTATTCTATAATTCAAATTTAATTAAATATGAATATGTTTATGTTTATTTAAATTTTACATTTTATACAATATTAATTATAGTGCCTTATTCCTCTCAGTCAAATGGTGTAGCTGAGCGAAAAAATAAGACATTAAAGGAAATGGTGAATGCAATATTAATTAGTTATAGGTTGCCACAAAACTTGTGGGGGGAAGCAATTCTCTCTGCGAATTACATTCTAAATAGAATATCTTGGAAAAAAGTGGATAAGATTCCATATGAATTATGGAAAGGCCGCAAGCTTTCTTATAATTTCCTACGAATATGGAGATGTCTTGCAAAAGTGGCGGTACCTACATCCGTAGGTTCGAAAACTATGGATTTAATATTTATGGTTATGCATAAAATAGTAGTGCATATAGGTTTCTTGTGCACAAGTCTGATATTTCAGATATACACAAAAATACTATAATGGAGTTAAGGAATGTGTCTTTCTTTGAGGACATGTTTCCTTGTCAAACCCAAAGAGAGGATCAAAGTTCTGATAATGAACTTGAAGATGATGCTAGTGACAGTGATCAAGATCAGGAGGTAGATGAGCCAAGAAGGAGTAAGTGGGCAAGGACTTCTAAGTGTTTTGTTCTGTACTTCTTGACTTATATGTTAGAGGAAGAACCTTGAACTTTCTATGAAGCTGTGACTTCACCTGAAAGTTCTTTGTGAAAAGAAGCAATCAAAAGTGAAATTGACTCTATCTTACAGAACTACACCTAGGAATTGGTTGATCTACCCCCAAACAGTAAGATCTTGGAAAGTAAGTGGATCTTTAGAAGAAAGTTGAAAGCTGATGAGTCAATTAATAAGTATAAAGTTAGGCTAGTTATTAAAAGATATAGACAGGGAGAAGGCCTGGATTATTTTGTTATGTATTCACTTGTGACTAGGATTACATCCATTTGCATGGTAATTGCGATAGCAGCTTTACGTGGTCTAGAGATACATCAGATAGATGTAAAGATAGCTTTCTTAAATGGAGATTTAGATGAAGAAATCTATATGGAGCAACTTAAGGGGTTTTCAACTCCAGGGCAAGGTAAGTAAGTCTGTAAGCTTGTCAAATCATTATATGGTTTGAAACAAGCTCCTAAGTAATGGCATGAGAAGTTTGACAATGTCATGTTGTCAAATGGGTTTAGAATCAATAAGTGTGAAAAACGTGTATATGTCAAAGACACTGATAGAGGTTATGTCATTTTATGTCTACACGTTGATGACATACTCATTGTTAGTAGTAATGATGAGATGATTAGAACTATCAAGAAATTGTTAAACTCTAAGTTTGACATGAAATATATGGGCCTTGCAGATGTGATTCTGGATATTAAGATTACCAGAACATCTGGTGATATTGTATTTTCTCAGTCTCATTATGTTGAGAAGATACTTGAAAAATTTGATAAATCAGGTACAAGTGTGTCAAGGACACCGATAGACTTGAGTCTATATTTGACCAAGAATAATGGTTAGAGTGTCTCTTAACTAGAATATTCTCAGTTCATTAAGAGTTTGATGTATCTGATGAGTTGTACAAGGCCAGATATAGCCTACTCTGTTAGCATGCTTAGTAGATACACAAGTAATCCTAATGCTACTCATTAGAAGGGCAATATACTAGTGTTGGGTTATCTCCACTATACTCAGGATTATGGGTTGCATTATACTAAATACTCAACGGTACTAGAAGGGTATAGTAACGCTAATTGGATATCTGATATAAAATACTCCAAATCTGTCACGACCCACTCCCCGTACCCAAGGGTTAAACATCGTGATGGTCAGTAACTGAAGTTATCTCCGGCCAATTCATAAACAAATTAATAAACGCAAGCGGAAGAAATATTTAAGTAAGGGTACCAAAATAATCATTGGAGCTTCTATTTTTATTACAAAATTTATTGATCAAAAAGGCCGATATTTATATATAAAAATATCAATAAAAGTGCTGTGTGTGTTTAATCTGCAGCCTCGCATCTAAGACTTTCCAAAAACTATTTCTGAATTGCATTGTTTCCTAAAAATTGGTAAACAACTATAAGCACATGGCAAAGTGAGAAATATTATACCAAGAGTATAAGGGACACAAAATAACCATGGATAGTTAGTTAGGCCAAAACATTTACATAACTCCATTTGGTAAATAAATCATTAGTAACCAAATCATTTAAGTAGCAGAAACCGAAATACAGATATTACGTAAATAAATAACCATAACCACTTGCATCAACGTAGCGAGCAGGTCAGTAAGTGACAATGTAAGAGAGGTACGGATTCTAGAGATGGCTTCCACAATAGTGTAGCACTTAGTTCAGCACAGCACTTTGGTACGCACAGAACAGAGGTACGGATTCAAGAGGTGGCTCGTACGGATTCTAGAGGTGGCTCCTACAATAGTGTAGCACTTAACTCCGCACAGCACTTTGCTCCGCACAGAACAGAGGTCAATGGATCCATGACAAACAGAAGACCACAAGGTGATCAAACAGAGGCTAATAGTTATTTAAGTCCCCCAAGGCATGTGACTCCCGTGGTGGTATTTACAAAACATAATTGTTTATAAGGTCATAGTCAAATATTCTTTAAAATACAAAGAAACATATCCATGGATTTCCTTTTAAGCAAATAGGGTTCAGAAATAAAATCACGTAACTAAAACCTTTATAAAATATAACTTTTATTAATATACTAATAAAACATAACTTGTGTAAAACAAATTTTGGTAAGTCAAAACATACGTAAAATATATTTTGGTGACTCAAGGTATAATATAACTCACCTTAACTTTAATACCTCACAATTTCCTTTAACTGTTAAAGACCCTTTCACCTTCCACTACTCTTTCCTTCTTCCTCTCTTCTTTTCTTTCCTTTCTTTCTTCTTTTCTTTTCTTTCTTTTATTCTTTCATTTCCTTCCAGCCGAATCACCTCCCTATTTATAGGGAGGTGAAACCAGTATTTGGCCAACACGTGCCCCTTCCCAAATCAATCCGCAGATTCGATTATAATTATATAGATTCGTTCTTATCCTTAATAGATATTTAAGATAATTACCATTTGACCCAATATTTTAATATAATTATATAAATAAAATAATTTCTAATTAAATTACACTTTATCATATACCAACAGAAAATAAATTATTTATTTTACTACCACACCCATTATTATTATTAATAATATTATCTATATTATTATTCTTTATATTTTGACCCCTAAACTTTTAATAATTATATTATTTCACAAAATTATACATAATAATACAAAATAAATCATATTTTTTTCCAACTATAATTAAATAATATTAGTATAAATTCTACAGAATAATTAAAAATCTGGGTTGTTACAATCTTTCCTCCTTTTAAAATTTCGTCCTCGAAATTTGTCATATGTGTAAGCTATTCGCTGCGCACTCTGATAAATATACATATATATATTAGATGATTAGTTTGATAGAAAATACTAACTCAAAAAAAAAAAAAAAAAAAAAAAAAAAAAAAAAAACTTTACCAAAAATAACTCACTATCTAGTTGTCAAAAATTATTTTAGGCCAAAATAAGAAATAAGGAGCGACTTTAAAAACTTTTCACTCGTTTTGTTTACGATAAAAATAAATAAAAATGAGAACACAATGACAGAATTACATGCAAGAATTGAAAATTTTGATATGAACTTTTCATTGATGGGAAATAGTTTCAAAATTAGTATCTTTATAATTTGAACCCACTTTTTAAAAAACATCAAAATAATTTTTTTTTTGAATATGAACTGAAAATTATATGTATTTAATTATATTATAATTTTGGTAGATGCTTGAGCCCGACATCCTTCTTTTCTTGTCTTTCTTTTATTATAACAAATATAAATTATATCTAATATCTTTCACAAATTAGGCACACTAAAAAAAAAAATTTATTATATATATAATCATATAAAATTATAATATAATTAAATCGACGAATAAAATATAATAATTCAGTACTAATTACCCGCTATTCTACTTCTTAAATGTGCATGTGTGCTATACTCCAATGATGACTTTTTTTTTTTTTTATAAACCATTGCTCTGATACCACTTGTCACAACCCGCTCCCCGTACCCAAAGGTTAAGCATCGTGATGGCCAGTAAATAAAGTTACCTCCGGCCAATTCATAAACAAATGGGTAAATTACACAAATAGTCCCTATAGTTTGGAACTTGTGTCACTTTGGTCCCTCACTTTTCAATTGTGACGCATTTGACCTTGAATTTTGAATCTTGTTCCAAATAAGGACAATTGAATATATAATTAGATTTTTCATGGGTAAAACTGTCAATTTGATAAAATATAAACTAATATGACAAAAATAAATGTCAAACAAATATTTTTGAATTTTTAAAAATTATTTCTACCTATTAAAAATAAAATTATGTAAAATTGATAAATCTTTTAGACATTTATTTATTTATTTTACCAAACGAATTTGTATTATGTGTTTGGATGATGATCATGTAAAATTAATTTTAAAAAATTAATCATGTAATTTTTATTAATTTTACATAATTTTATCATTGGTGGATAAAAATAATTTTAAAAAAATAAAAAATATTTTTTTGACATTTATTTTTGTCAAATTAGTTTATATTTTATCAAATTGACGATTTTACCCTTGAAAAATCTAATGATATTTGCAATTGTCCTTATTTGGAACAAGATTCAAAATTCAGGGTCAAATGTGTCACAATTGAAAAGTCAGGGACTAAAGTGACACAAGTCCCAAACTATAGGGACTATTAGTATAATTAACCCTAAACAAATTAATAAACGTAAGCGGAAGAAATATTTAAGTAAGGGTACCAAAATAATCATTGTGTTTTCTATTTTTATTACAAAATTTATTGACCAAAAAGGCCGATATTTACATATAAAAATATCAATAAAAGTGTTGTGTGTGTTTAATCCGCAGCCTCGCATCTAAGACTTTCCAAAAGCTATTTCTGAATTGCATTGTTTCTTGAAAATTGGTAAACAACTATAAGCACATGACAGAGTGAGAAATATTACACTAAGAGTATAAGAGACACGAAATAACCATGAATAGTTAGTTAGGCCAAAACATTTACATAACTCCGTTTGGTAAATAAATCATTAGTAACCAAATCATTTAAGTACCAAAAATTGAAATACAGATATTACGTAAATAAATAACCATAACCACTTGTAACGTAATGTAACGAGCAGAGATCACAGTAGCGACAATGTAGCAGGAGTACGGATTCAAGAGGTGGCTCGTACGGATTCTAGAGGTGGCTCCCACAATAGTGTAGCACTTAGCTCCGCACAACACTTTGGTCTGCACAGAATAGAGGTACGGATTCAAGAGGTGGCTCGTACGGATTCTAGAGGTGGCTCCTACAACAGTGTAGCACTTAGCTCCGCACAGCACTTTGCTCCGCACAGAACAGAAGTCAATGGATCCATAACAAACAGAGGACCACAAGATAATCAAACAGAGGCCAATGGTTATTTAACTCCCCCAAGGCATGGAACTCCCGTGGTGGTACTTACAAAACATAATTGTTAATAAGATTATAGTCAAATATTCTTTAAAATATAAAGAGACATATGCATGGATTTCTCTTTAAGCAAATAGGGTTCAGAAATAAAATCACGTAACTAAAATTTTTATAAAACATAATTTTTATTAATATACTAATAAAACATAACTTGTGTAAAACAGATTTTGGTAAGTCAAAACATACGTAAAATATATTTTGGTGACTCAAGGTATAATATAACTCATCTTAACTTTAATACCTCACCCTTTCTTTTAACTGTTAAAGACCCTTTCACCTTCCACTACTCTTTCCTTCTTCCTCTCTTCTTTTCTTCCCGTTCTTTCTTCTTGTCATTTCTTTCTTTTCTTCTTTCATTTCCTTCCAGCCGAATCACCTCCCTATTTATAGGGAGGTGAACCTAGTATTTGGCCAACACGTGCCCCTTCCCAAATCAATCCGCAGATTCTATTATAATTATATAGATTCGTTCTTATCCTTAATAGATATTTAAGATAATTATCATTTGACCCAACATTGTAATATAATTATATAAATAAAATAATTTCTAATTAAATTACACTTTATCATATACCAACAGAAAATAAATTATTTATTTTACTACCACACCCATTGTTATTATTAATAATATTATATATATTATTATTCTTTATATTTTGACCACTAAACTTTTAATAATTATATTATTTCACAAAATTATACATAATAATACAAAATAAATCATATATTTTTCCAACTATAATTAAATAATATTAGTATAAATTCTACAGAATAATTAAAAATCTGGGTTGTTACAAAATCCACTAGTGGTTATGTGTTTACCCTTGAAGGAGCAACCATATCTTGAAAATCTTTCAAGTAAACATGTATATCGAAATCAACGATGGAATCTGAGTTTATTGCTTTGGATAAAGCAATAAAAGAAGCTGAATGGCTATGCCAATTCGTTGAAGATATTCTGCGTTGGCCAAAACATGTGTCCGCTATTTGTATTCATTGTAATAGCCAATCAACAATTGAACGTACACAAAGTAATATATATAATGGAAAGTCTAGACATATCCGCCGTAGACATAATTCTATATAACAACTACTCCTTAATGGAGTTGTCACTGTAGACTCACTACTAAAGAAAGGGCCTTTTGAGTCAATTTTTTGAGTCGATAGATTTTACTGTCGCAAAAGGTAGCCTTTTTGAGACGGCACAGAGTTACCGACTCAAATACCAAACCTTTAGCGTCAGCACCGTTGGTCGATACAAAAAATTAATATTTGATAGTATTATTTGAGTCGGTTGAATTTACCGACGCAAAAGATAGACTTTTTGAGTCGGCATAGACCTTTTGCGTCGGCAAAATTGTGCCGACGCAAAAAATTAGACCTTTTTGTGTCAACAACTGATGCCGTAGCAAAAAAAAAAAAAAAATTATAGCGAAGATATATATATTTACTTGATTATATTTAATAAATATATTTATTTATACATATACTTTTATATTAATATTGAGTGTATATACTATAAATAATATATATCTCATTTAATATCTGAAAGAGGTATGGTGGTGAAGTGGATTTAGTGCGGTGGCTTCAGGTCAAAGCATCCAAACGGTGTGTGTTCGAAACTTGGGAGCCTCAATGAGAAAATTATGGATTAAATTTTTTAAAACATTTAACCACTTTTTGAGTCGGCAATCTACCGTCTCAAAAAATTAAAACTTTTATGTCGTCGAATCGACTCAAAACTTTTTGCGACCCCACCATTTTCGTCCCTTGAGTTGCCGTCAAAATGCCGTCGCAAAAAGTTTTTGCGTCGGCAAATACGCTATTTGCGACGGCACGCTGCCGACTCAAAAACCCTGTTTTCTAGCAGTGACTATGTAAAGTCTAAGGACAACAATGCAGATCCACTAACCAAAAGGTTAACTCGAGAGCTAATAGAAATGTCGTCAAAAGGAATGGGGTTAAGGCATTTAGTAAATGTTACTAGAAAGGAAAACCCAGCCTAGTTGACTGGAGATTCCAAGATCTAGTTTCAAATGGACAACCTAACTGCATGTAATGGTTGAGTCACTGAAAAGGTAAGTCCTCTTGTTCATTCATTCATATAGTGACATCCTATGGGTGTGGAAGGTTAAGCTAATGCCTTTAATGACTTAAGTGATGTGAATAGTCAACCGTGGTATAGTGGCCCTATTTGTTGTTGCTTTCAAAAAAGATTATAGATTATAACTTAATAGATTAGAGATTATAACTTTAATCAGAAGTTGTTAATCTGTTCGATGTAACTGTTGGATTATAGATTTAAGTTGTTGAGTAGTGTTTGTTAAATAAACTGTGAAATAGCTTTTTGAATTAACTTTTATTTTTTGTTATCCACTACTTGTCTACATTTCTCATAAATAATAATAATAATCCATAGTCCATTTGGGTCTTTTTCTGTTTTTAAAAAAATAAAAAAAAATCTAAGAGTATAACCTTAAATTAACATGTCCACAGCAAAAACTGATAATCAGAAGCAAAGGGTGATCAG
Source organism: Camellia lanceoleosa (assembly GCA_025200525.1). Classification (NCBI taxonomy): domain Eukaryota; kingdom Viridiplantae; phylum Streptophyta; class Magnoliopsida; order Ericales; family Theaceae; genus Camellia; species Camellia lanceoleosa. Next base: position 34,342,961 of record CM045769.1, on the reverse strand, counting down.
CTTCTCAGAATCAGTTTTTTTGAGTTAAAATAAATTGCTAAAATTAGAAGCTGCTTGAAATAAGTTTAACCAAACAGTCCAAAATAACTTTTCCAAAACTAGAATCTATAAGTTGGCTAAAATAAGCTACACCAAACACCCCTAGTGAAATACCATATGTAGGTCACCTATGTAAGTACGAAGTGAGGCCGCTTTTTTTATAATTGATAAGGCAGAATTCTTTAAAAACACTCACCAAATCAAGCAAGTGTTTCAAGGCCAAACAGGACACACTAATAAGAACAAGAACAGCGGTTTGAGTAACTCCAGTATGAGGTCTATTGTCTTGGTTTATACAAATGACAGAACAGTTTAAAACACTTGTTCACTGATTGGTTAGTAAATTCAATAGGCTTTCAGTACGATAGGTTTAAGGCTAACAACTATCTTTTCTGATGCAGGGTTAGTCTGTGTTCTCTCTCTCCAAGTCTTTGTTGGTAAACGTTGTCCGTTTTTCTTTATTCAATCAATTTTTATTCATGTGGGGGATTGTTGGAAAAAATAGTTTAATGTTGACTTTAATGTGAAATTAAAATGGGTCTCAATCACTAGTTGATTTTGGATCAAATGGGTCTAGATTTTTTGTAACAAGATATTTACATCACAAAAGGAATAACAAAAAATCATTGAGAATTGAATGAAAAATTGTCTCATAAAGTTAGCCTCATGAATGAGGTGTTGGGGATGGTGTGTAACAACCTATCCCACATTGATTGTAGAGGAAAACATTGATAGATATTTAAATCTCAAGTTTTTGATAAGGGTATGAGCCCTTTGAGGAATCTAAATTTTTCGAAGGAATAAAGTTATAGATGTGTCAGAGATAAGTTTGGGCCAAGACTATGGTCCAAGTTGATTATGAAAAAAATGCCACACGCACATACATACACGCACTGCCCGCCCACCCAGACTAGGCCGGGCCAGGGCCGGGTTCAAGTCCGTGGTCCATGATCTGTGGGTCATAGATAGTGAATCTTGGGACTTAGGCTTGAGTCTTGAGGCTTGAGGCTTGAAGCTTCATAGAATGGGTTAAGTTTGGGCTAGGCCAGAGTAATGGCCCATCAACCTAATCTTTTTTGGACTAGGTCAGATAGATGGTTACAAATATATACACATGTGTGTATAGAGTGTGTAACTTACACACTTATTCTCCATCAGTTTTGCAGGATTTAATCCTGCATTGGTTGGACAGTTTTGCCTGCACTTGTTGCTAGCCTTCATAGCTTAGAGGCTCTACCTCTCTTTTCCATTGTGTATAAACGAAGACCATTGGTACAAAATTTTTGCTCTAATCTTATAATCAGTCTACACATATAATTCTTCCTATGTAAGAGAGTGTTGCCATTGTCAGTTCGCCAAAGCTATACAAAAGGTGTTTCTGACTTAGCGAGTTCTAACCGTCGTATCTTGAGAAACAGATGCTAGCATACCTCTAACACCCATGGTGAGGTGATGAATCTACTTTAAAGAGACTGTAGTATCACACAAGTTTCGATTTACTTTCTATACTATTTTATTTCAGTATATATTTTTGTTCATTAAGTTGTAATCTCTAACATAATCTAGTTACTTGGTTTCTTGTTCTATAATTTAAATTTAATTAAATATAAATTTATTTATGTTTATTTAAATTTTATATTTTATACAACAACCATCACATCGCCACTGCCTCTTCTGTTGTTGCCATCATTCTCTATCATCACTCACTCTAGCAACCTCATTAGCTATGCCAATCTAGTTGTTCTAGTAATGAAATCAACTCTAAATGACTCTAAATAATGATAATTATCTGCATCTTGCGTCTCCCTCCCTCTCCCTCTCCTTCTCCCCCCCTCTCTCTCTCTTCCTCTTTCTCTCTCTCTCTCAAACCAAATCTACTACAAACCAAATTTAGAGTCAAATTTATTGTTCAGTGATAAATTTATCAGTCTCTCTTATTCTCTATGTGTTATAAATGAGTGAGTGAATATGAGTAAATATGAGTGAATCAAATTTTTTATTTATAATTTTTTTTACAAATCAATCAGTGATAAATTTATCACTAATAAATTATTAATGATTTATCTTGATTTTATTAGTAATTTGTTCAATGATAAATTTATCACTAAATATATTTTTAATAAATTTATTAAATCAATTTTTATTACGTCCTCTATGTTAGTCTATGTGTAATTGTGTTTCTGTGAATAAATAAATGTATAAGAAAATGATTGTGAGTGAGAGTAAGGAGCGTGTATATGTAAATGTGAGTGAGTGAGTGTGTAAGAATGATCAACTGAGTGGTGGAGATAGTGACAGTAATGACTTGGTGGTGATAGATATTATTTTTGTTAAAAAATGACCGAAAAAATGTCACCGAAAACCATCATCGAAGGTGGTCACTAGAAACTATAGCCGAATGTGGTTGCCGTAAACTATCGCTAGAGGTGGTAGCTAGAGACAAGAGCTGGAAGTGGTCATTGGCAGATGAGAAAGGAGTTATAGTAGAGACGATGAAGGTGAATGGAAGATATTTTAGAGAAAAAAAATTATAAATAAATACGATAAGTCTAGTTGTACTGATCCGTAAGTACCCTAATATTATAGTGATGGTTTTAGGTCTGTTTGACAATCCTACCTTTATTTTGAAAGGTAGTTTAAAAATTAATTAATTATTATTATTATTATTATTATTTTTAACTCCTTTAACTTTTAAAAAAAAAAAAAACGTGTAAAAAAAAAAGAAATAATATAATCCAAAATAACCATTTTCCTAAAAGAACCATTAAGACGTCCTACTAAAATATCACTTGGGTCCACAAAATGTCTTCTTATATATATCATGTCATCAACATTTTTTTAATTACTATCCAAAAAATAATAATAATAATAAATAAATAAATTAATTAATTAATTTTTATATCAATGTAAATGGAAAATTTTATATTAACTTTAGGATAGGTAGCACCAGCAAATTAATGTTAACTTTAGTATAGATAGCACCAATGTGATTGATGATTGCCATATGAGTGGGATCCACAAATTAAAAGAAGGATATAATTTTTTATTAAACTAATAGGTCATAGTTATCCAAAAGTTGATTTAATAAAAAACAATAAGAAGAAGCTTTAATGATGAGTTTGCCATCACACTTAGGTCTTTACCCAAGTCAGGTTGCTTTCGAATGTAGATGCTATTCTATGTCTACTGGGAAAACAACCTATCGGATTTGGGTTGGGGAGATAAGGGTTCAAAAGATAAGATTGATTATTATTATTGTTTGTTGTTGTTGTTTTTTTAGACCAATGACAATTCTTGATAATTTGGTAGATGACAAAAAATTTAACCCAACAAAAAAGCACACGAGTTATTGGTGGGGTCTTTTTGGTTTGTGTTTCGTTTCATATTTTTGTATTTTTTTAAATTAGAAAAATATATATATATATATACAAACACAGGTCTAAAATATGGCTCTTATGTTAAAAAAAAAAAGGAGAAAATTAGTGAAATATTTTTCTCTAATTTTTTATAGTATGAGAGATTTTAATATATATTTTTTTATTAGTTAAGATTTCTCAATAATATTGTTAGAGAAATTTCAGCTTATCATAGAGAATTTTAAATTTTTCTATGAAGAGTTGAAATTTTTCTGTGAAGAGAAATTTTTCTGTGTCAAAATTTCTCTGTGAAAATGTTAAAAGATCCTAACTATTATGAAAATATTACATATCTTTTATTTTATAAAATCTTTAATATTAAAGATCTTAAACTAAAATTCTCCCCAAAAATGTTCTTACATATATAGGTTTTGTTTGGGTTTGAATTTTTTAGCATTTTTTCGACTTTTTAATTTTTTTTATGAAGTGAAAAAAGTTGATCTGTCTAAGAATGATATTTTTTTTTTTTTTTTTTGGTGTGTGTTAGTAGCATAGAAAAGCATGAATAAGAAATATGTTTGACTAATGTTTAGTGGATTTTTGGCTTTTCAATTTCTTAGTGAGATTTTTAATTTTTAATTTTTTGGTTTTTTAATTTTTAAAACTTTTTTCACTTTTTTTTTTTAGCTAAATAACCAAATTTTCAAATGAGGCCTCAGATAAAAAATAATAAAGGGAAAAAAAAAAGTAACTTACATTCCTAAATTATTAGTTTGAATTAAAACAGTAATATACAAATTAAAAAAATTTATACATAATGACTTGGGTGAATTTTTGGCGTATCAATTTAGAATGAAGAATCCATTGACATGCGTTTAAATAATTACACTAATAACACTTTAACATGATTTTGGTACAATATCCATATAAATTTTTTTTAAGAATAATATTTTTGTTTGAACAATTAATCTCTTAAACTATTGACATTAGATTGTAGAACTTGATATTTTTTACAGAATATCACACATTCTGGACACAAAATATAATCAATTGTACAAACTACTATTATGATACAACTAAACTAAGTAAATCACATGGATAGATCACAAAATACAACCAAAATTATTAATATGTGTGTCAGCATGCGTGATATTTTGTCAAAAATATTAATCTCGATATAAATTTATGATAAAATGAATTAATATCAACAGTAAAGGGATAGATGTTCAGTGTAACAGTGAGGGGCAAAGTTGGTTTTTTCAAAAACACCTGAATGAAACATCTTTTTCACTTCAAATAAAAAAATTTTACAAAAAAATGTTTCCTGCTCTGGCAAAAAAAAAAAAAAAAACTAAGAATTTCTAAAATTAGAGAAATAACTGTGACCAGAGTGACACTAGATGTATAAGCTATTATATTACTCTTTACACTGTGTTTGATTGAGAGATTTGAGAAAAAATTTAGAAAGGGAAAGAGAAAATGTATGTGAAATTAGGTAAAATATAGGCATGTTTTATTCACATTTCACCTATCCTTTTCATTTCTCTTTCCAAATTCCTTCTCAAATCCCCCAACCAAACACAGTGTTAGTATTTATTTATTTATTTATTATATACATGAAAGTTTAAATAAATTTCCATCATTCCTAATCCAAAGACATATGTGGCTCTTTTAGTGCAATTTATATATGAGTTGTTTATAATTATTTATCTACTTATATTTTGAGAGTTCATTTTGTGCAGTTTTTATTTATAGTTGGGGTAATAATACTTTTAGCTTACATTTTTTAATTATTAATTTTCAACTTATAAAAAATTGCACTAAACATGCCTACAGCATTTGTTGGGTTCAACTAGCCGAGTGCCTTATTCATTTTTAATAAACAGGCATAAAATTTTAACTTAAGTCACATGAATTAAAATCCTGATTGCATGCTTTTAAAATTGTAACACTCTATAAATAGCAAGTCTTAATATTTTTTTGAACCTATCTAAAAAAAAATATTTTTTTGAATAACATTATATAAATAAATATTATAATTATAATTTTTGTTATAGATTAAAATGGTTGAATTAGTGTCTTATATTTTAAAACAAAACAATTATCAACAAAGTTACAAACCCAAAAGTATTGAAACCTCACAATTTTACGCACAATAATAAGGTAAGATATGTTTTGATTTTTGATTTGTCATAAATTCAATCAGGTAAGACTCAATTTTTTTACTATATCGTTATAAATGAATTTTAAGTATTAAATTATGAATTTTTAACATTTCTCATTAGAAACATACCATCACCGAATCATTTATTTATTTATTTACAACTTTTTGTTTAAGATTAGAATGTTACCATTAAGCCTTAAAGTAAGAATTAAAGTCATAAATCAAAAGGATTAGAAAGCATCTTTTGGTGGAAGGTGGAAGCAAAGCAAAAACACCCATCCATTTGCATTAGAGATGCAAGAAAAAATAAAGGGAAAATTACTTATTAGTAGTAAGTTGAAAAAGTAATTATACATATATGAAAAAGTTTATAATTTTAAGAAGAGTTAAATTTATATTATCTTGTTGTGATTTAGGATTGGAGCACTTTATTTTTCTATGTTTTAAATATAAGCAGAAAGTCTTCATATGATTTTTGACTAAAATGTCACCGGTAAGTTTTCCATCCAAATTGACGAAAAGTATATTACACACACTATTTTTTAGAATGAATTTGATTTTTTTTAAAAATAAAGTCAAATTAATACAACAACAAGATAATTTTACTCCAATTTTCTTCAAACCTAAAATTAAATTAATATGTTAATTAAATTAAAATAAAATAAAATAAAATAAAATATAATTAAGGATTGATCTAAAATATAAAATGTAATTAAGAATTTATTTTAAATATAATTAAATAAAAATAATTAATAATTAAAATTTGATCTAAATTATGATTAAATTAAATTAACATGTTGAAAAAATAATGTATAATTAAAAATTTAGAATTAATTGTGATATAAAATATAATTAAATTAAAATTAGAATAAAAAGTTAAGAATACAATAAATAATTACAAATTTACAATTATTGTGATTTAATTGAATTAAGATTAGACATTATAAATTATGTGTATGAGAGAGGAGAGAGAAAGAAAATAACAAAAAAAGTATAGCATTTGAGAATATTATAGGATTTTCATATTTATAGTTAACAATGATCTAAAACTACATGGGGATTTTTTGGCTATGTTTAAACGATATGGGGTAAAATGCTTTTGCCTCAAATCACATGGGATAAAATAAATTTTGGAGATTTACATGCATATCCTAACAGGTAGACTTAGAGATTGTTTGGGATGTTCTAAGTGTACTTTTTGACTTTTTATAAACATATGAGTTGGGTTTGATGTGATGTGGTAGAGAGATGATGTGACTTAAATAAGATGATGTGACTTAAATAGAATAGTGACTTTTTGCCTTTTTGCTTTTTTTAGAGTATGCCAAACTAGGCCTTATTCTCCAATAAGTCATGTGATAATTAATGGCATTTTTATCAAACATTATTAAAAAAATATCACTAATTGTTAATTTTCAGTGACAATTTAAAAATTTTATCATAAAAATGTTACTAACTATAAATTTTAATAAAATTTTTAAAAAAATGTCATAAAACGGTTACTAATTTTCAAATTTCATCGACAATTTGAAAAATTCGTTATAAAAAAAAAGTCACTAATTGTAAATTTTAATGACAATTTATAAAAATTATAAAAAAAAAAAAAGGCATTTTTTGTCAATTTTTAGCAATATATAAAAAATCATCACATAAAATTATTTTAATGACGATTTTATTAGAATTTATTTTCAAGAGGATTATTTTTCAACTTCAATAATGTTTAAAAACTCTAATTTAAGAGTTCTAATAGAGTTTTAATGATAAATCTCACATGACAATGTGATGTTTTAACTTACTCTTTTTCTTTTCTTTTTTTTTCTTTTTTTTTTTTATAACACCTCACTAGAGCTACTGATCCCCTTTCAACTTTTACATTAGTTTGAAATTTCTCTAAAAATAAATCTATTGTACCGGTGAATAATTTTATATAAAATAAAATAAAATTAGAGTTGACATGTATTTATTTGTTTTTTAATAAAAAAATCTGACCTGAAAAACCACAATTAAGAATACGCTTCAAAGGTCAACGCATCAGGTGCACCCCAGACGTCAATAAAGGGTCCACCAACTTGAACCACCCACCTGAACCACCCACCTGAGGATCACATGTCCGTTCTCTTCATTATAATATTCCACTCATCAACGGCCAAAGTTTTGCCACGTACGCAGAATATCATTGTTAATAGACTGCCACTGCAGAGTAATATCCCTCTTTCATCCTTATCTCTATCTCTCTCTCTCTTTTTGAGTAAAGAAACGTTTTGAGTAGTGAAAACCGGCCGTTTCTTTGTCGTTTTGCAGTTCCCGAGTTACACGTGTCGAAATAGGATAACTCCATGTTGCACGTTGTTATTTTGAGGCTTATCCAAAAAAATTAAACAATCAATTTTTTAAGGTAAATTACACTTTAACCCTTTATATTTTATTATTTCTTAAAATTTAGTTTTTTTTGTTTTAGTGATTCATATTTTAATTTTTTTTATTTTACTTCAAAAGCTAATTTATATTCAAAATTAAATAAAAAATGATATATTGACAATTATATGACGTAAAAAATATTTTATTATATATAATTTATATTTTTGATATAAACTTAAACTTTGAAATAATAATATATTTTTTATGTTATATTGATATTTTATAATCTTTTACACAAGTTAATTTTAGTAGTAAATTAAAAAATAAAAATATAAAATATAAAAGGTCAAAATAAAAAAAATAAATTATAAAAACTAAAGTGTAATTTATTTATTTATTTATTTTTAGTTTTGTTTTTATTGGGTAGGAGGGGTGCTTTGATTTCTGTGTTGAGTTCTGGTTAGGAGGATCCCACTTGCGTGAAAACACATGCTTGGTGGGGCCCACTTTGATGACCTGGTGGATAAGTCCAGCGTGACATACAGCTGTTTTTTTATGGTAGGAGAGATTTTAAAGTTGCCCTCTTCCCTCTCTCACTGTGTCGGCCGATATTTTGCTGTCGGCATTATAAATTATTATTTGGGATAATTTAAATAAATATATTTTTAATTTTTTTATTTAAAAAGTAAATAAAAAATTATATATTTGAAATAATCTTTTTGATTTTTTTTTAAAAAAACATAACATAAAATAATAGTTAGTAACATAAAATAAAAAACATAACATGAAATAATCTATTTGAAATTATATATTTTTGTCCCTCTTTTTTGACCAAAAAGAATTGCAACAAATACAGTTTGATGAGGCGTAAAAAAATATTTAAAATTTTTTTTATCCTCGCTCCTGCAAAAAAATGCAGCTTGATGAGACGTAAATAAATTTTTTTTTTTTTTTTGGTCCTTGTTCGTGCAGCAGCAAGAGATAACTTATGTTGCCATTATTTTGGACTATTTTGAGAAGATAAATATAATTAATTTTTTAATTAAAAATTAATTATAATTAATTTTTTACAAAAAATAATAAATAAATTATAATTTAAAAAATAAATTATAACTCACTTCTAAAAAGACCCCTTTACATACATGGTTTAACACACCAGAAATGAGGTGTAATAATCACCACCTCTGCACATTGTACTAAGGAATCTCTGCCAATATAAATTTTGATTTAATTTTTTTTTTGCTTTTGCTATTTCAATTTTTTGTGCTGTGTTTTTAATTTTGGGATCAAGGTTGTTGATAGCAAAAATTTTAAAAACCCATGCTTTATTTTTGTAAAAATTGATATTTGTAATGTTTAAAATATGTTTTTGTGAAATAATTGTAATAATTTTTTTAATCATAATTTGTATGTTTAAATTTTTATTTTTTATTTATATATATTTAGTTGTTTGAGATAATCTAAATAAATATATTTTTTGACTTTTTACGAAAAGATATATAGAAAAGTAGAGAGATGATATGACCTAAAAAAATAAAAAGATAAAAAATACACTTATATAGCACACTCCAAACAAGCTCGCGAAACTCTTGTTTTGATGGAAAAAAAAAATAACATGAAACAAAAATGTGTTGTGAAAATATGTACGTATTTGCAAAATAAAATTTAACTTGTTTGGTTTTTGTTTTCAGAAAATTTTATTTTTTATTTTTTATTTTTCGTATTTTTTTTTTTTGTTGTCAATGAATTTTTTAAATATTTTAAGCAATTTTTTTTTTAATTTTTAGACACACCTAACATAAATATACTAAAAAATTATAATATTTGTGAAAAATATTTAAAAATTCACTAAATATCAAAAATACAAAAAAAATAAAAATTCAGTACATTTTTCTTATTTTTGTGTATTTATTAATTTTTTAAAAATCTTTTTACAAATTTTTACTATTTAGATACATCTAAGTAAGGTGCATCTAAAAAAGTAAAAAAAAAAAAATGCTTAAAATTTTAAAAATATTCACTAAAACTAAAAAAACACGAAAAATAAAAAACTCAAGATTTCTAAAAACTGAATTCAAAAAATTGAAATCAAACACACTGATTATTGCTCTAATCCATTTGACACATCTGTTAACAATTGTACAAATTTGTTTTTCTTATCGTGAATTTGTACTGTTTCGTTTTATCATGTTGGCATCACAATTTTGCATGTAAAAATTAACAATTGCCAAGTTTAATATAAAAATATTTCATGATGATCTAAAAGAAAAAGATTTTATTTAGTGATCCGTAAATAAAAAATAATTTGTTAAAAAAATTGAATTTTTTTTACCCTTAACGTTTCATGACATGATTTTTTTTTTTTTTTTTCTTTAACAAACAAAAACTGAATGTTTGAAATGATATAATTTACATTTCTCATATACACAAATAATCTTGTAATCTACTTCCCATTGCCCCCACCAACAAAGCCACCAACAAAGCTACTACGCTTGCAGTTGCGCTGCCAACGCAATAGTTGCCTCACAATGGCCATTTCAATGTCTTCATCTCCTAGCATCATTATGTCTCCAATTGTTACCATTGTTGAGTGGTCTGGAAGGTCCAATGCTTCGTAGTCTTCGGCATTTTGGATATTTTGCATTATTTCATCATTGAGGCTATTTCATATTTTGAAATTATATAAGGCTATTGATGCTGCAACAAAGGGAACTTGTACTGTTTGAAAATCATATTTCATCATGTTCCTCAAGATGCCCTACCTTGATTTCCACGCCTCTCTTGATGCAACTATGCAACGACGAGTGTGTCTTATTAAAGCGTTTGTAGTCGTCCCGTGATCTTCAGTTGCAATAAGCCGGTTGGTGATACTGATAGCTCTTAAATGGTACCAAGAACCCTTTCTTATTACTATAAGCACTATCAACCAAGTAATATTTACCTGCACTTAAACAATTATCATATATCACATAACATTTATATAAGTAAAGAAATTTACAAAACTATTGCATATATGTCAAATAATCATTGCATACAATTTTATTAATAATCAACTTTTACCTGATTTAGGATGCGGGAATTGATGTACGTCATAACTTGTAACGTAATGCAAAACTCTACTATTGTGTATGCTTTCATCCCAACCACAAAAAACAAAAGTGAAGCACAAATCAAAGTCACACACCGCAAAGATGCCCTACCTTGATTTACACGCCTCAAACGTCCTCTTGATGCAACTATGCAATGACGGGTGTGCCCTATTAAAGCGTTTGTAGTCGTCCCATGATCTTTGGTTGCAATAAGCCGGTTGGTGATACTGGTAGCTCTTGAATGGTACCAAGAACCCTTTCTTATTACTATACGCACTATCAATCAAGTAATATTTACATGCACTTCAACAATTATCATATATCACGCAACATTTATATAAATTAAAGAAATTTGCAAAAACTAGTGCATATATGTCAAATAATCATTGCATACAATTTTATTAATAATCAACTTTTACCTGATTTAGGATACGAGAATTGATGTACGTCATTACTTGTAACGTAATGCAAAACTCTACTGTCGTGTATGCTTTCATCCTAGCCACAAAAAACAAAAGTGAAGCATAAATCAAAGTCACACACCGCAATAATATTTTATATGGGAATTCCTTTGCGGCAGTAGAATAGCCCTGCGTCATATTGTTTTATTCAGGCTATCACGTGTGTGCCATCCAAGGCACCAATGCAGTCATATTTCACATGTGTGTGATAGTATAGAGTTACGTTACACATTATTGTGGAAATGTAAATTTGTAAAGCACGTATTAAAGAAAAAATACAAGTATTGCACCTGGAATGACAAGTATTGTGCTTGCGACAGTAGATGTGGGTGTCGACGCCGTTGCACAGTGGTTGGGTCTAAACTTCTACTATAGATATTCGTGAAAGGTATCATCACCTACAACACTTCATGGAAATTTCTTGACAACGTCTCCTCGAAGTGTTGAAACCATTTTATTACTGTCTTTCAAGTAAGCCCCTGCAAAATATTTACGAAAATAGCCACCTTCTGTTCGACCTCTAAACCATGCCCCTGTTTATGTATCGGTAGACCAAAGTCGACAAGAGTTTGACAAGAGTTTGGCATAGCAATAAAAGAAAAAAAAGTTCTTCGGCATACCTATTGCATCTTTGCAACGCGCATGATGGCCCTGAAATAACTCGTAAATTCATAACCGTTTCGTTAGTATAGAGGTATTTTGTGGTAATTTTTGGAAATTGTTGTAATAATATGTTGCTACATTGTTGCATGCAGCCAACAAGCTCGAATTAGTTTCCTTTATCATGTCGGTAGCAATTTCATCAATTGCATCTCGTACCGCCGAAGTTACTAGGACGGGCTTCGTCATTTATTTTACCTATGAGAAGCAATGATGGAACGGTTGAGAATAGTAATCACAAACAATGACACTTATGCAACTCATAAATTTGCAAAGTATTCTAAAAAATATTGCAATAGTTCGGTGGTGTGTCGTACTATCCACAACTTGAAATTAAAAACCTTTATTTTAAAAAATATATATACCAAACAACAAATCTGTTGTTTGCATAAATAAAATAAAAAAAAAATTATGTAAACTTTTTTTCGGTTTGACTGTCAAACAGACAAAAAAAACATGACGAAAGCAATAATTATTGCATATACCGAATTTTTTGATAAAACAAAAGAAAAAGTTATTTATTTAGAAAGCATTTTTTTGACAACCAAACAAAAAATACAACCCAAAACTCAAAAAATACCCTCAATTTTGTGTTTTCAATAACCAAGTGAAATGACTTACACCCTTGCTGTATGAGACAAAATAAAATTATTATAAGACAAGTTTTCTGAAAAATAATAAGGACCAAGACAACAACAACAACAAAAAAAAAAAAAAAAAAAAAAAAAAAAAAACCTTGTTGTATGTTAAAAATAAAAATGGTATTTGTTTGTGAAACATTTATATAAACCACAAGTGCAGATGTTGCATTACGAAATAAGTTGGTGGAAAGTGGTTTTTGTTGTGCAAAAAAATACCAAATTCCAGTCAACATCGTTGTTTGAACAAAAAAAACAATTCTAACAAAACAAAAATATCAAAAACAGGTTGAAATGCATAATAAAATAAACAAAACGTGTGTAGAACGAGAAACCAATCATTGAACATTTTAAGGACAACAACATAACAGAAAAAAAAAAGAAAAAAAAAGAAAACCAGAAATGAAAAACTCCTTACTATTGCAAATACCACCTGGAAGAGAAAAAAAAATGAAGAAAAAAAAAGCTGAAATGTTCCAACAAATTGTTTACAGTCTTTCAATCCTTCCATATGGAAGCAGTGGAATGAACAACACATTCAAAACCACCCGTTCAAGCTGGGTATATGCGCGGGGCCTAATAGGCCGCCAAGTTAGGCTTCTTTTCTTTTTAACCAACGAATCACCTACTTGTCCATCGAGATCTTTAATAATATGTATTGGTTTGCCGGGTTGTCTATCAACAATATAGCAAAATCAATAAGCAAGTCGGACTCCTCTATTCCCTCAAACATGTACAACTTGTTAAGACACCTATCAATCATCCGCTGATAAGAGTTAGCATAATCATGATGACACAGATGTCCCTACTTTGTGTTTTCACAGACATACACAGATTTTCCATGTTGCTTGCCAACAGCGAAGCGCCCTCAGATTGATCTTTCTTACACTACAGAGGCTTTACCGGTGTGTTTCCGTTGCTGCCACCGGTTGATGTATCTTCTACCGAATTGTTGATGACTTTTCACGTACACAAGGGTCGACTGTATGATGAACAAGCTTCGAAAGGAGGCAAATCATCAGGTTGTGTCATGGACAGCCTCGAAAGGGGGCAACCTGCTGTTGTCCTCAAGGCCTTCTTCTATCATCGAAGTCTCCGCATCCACTTGAAATGGGTTGAAAGCTTGACTGGGTGTCCATGTGTTCTTCCCTATTGCTGTTGCACCTTCGTACCTTCCTGGTAATCGTTTCAAAGTTCTTGCACAGTGCTCTATACCCGTGCATCGTCATGGTATGAGATGTGCCTTTGAAACCTACCTTCAGCTCTTTGACCATGAGTTCTAGGAAAATGCAGGTATTTTCTGAGTTCCATACTGCTTTGTGGACATTTACCAACTGCGTTTGGGTTTGGGACTGACTATTACCCCGGGTGAGGGATTGACTCGTAGCTCACTTCCGCAAATTTTTGGAAAGGGTGGTTGGTATTTGGGACAGATCCATATGGCTAGTATGGTACGGGAAAAGAAAAGTTGTCATACACGTGTAATAATTAATATAATTGCACAAGTGAAATATATATATATATATATATAGCACAACCAATAACAATGTAACAAACAAAAAGCTAGAAGGAGTTGCCATAATAGTTGAATAAGTTTAATAAATAGTGCATAATTTACATAGTACAAGGTAACATTTCTAAAGGGAAATCACATATGTAACAACAAAATAACAACAAACAAGCTTAACACAAAGGTCACACATTGAAAAATACACAAGGAGTGTTGAAAGTTGACGAAGTCACCCTTTAACTGGAATACAATGTTTGTAAGAGATGTGTGAAAGTCAGAGATGTACGTTTGGCCATATTCATCAGACCAACGAATCCAACTACGACATGTCTAAAGTAGACAAAGGTATTAGTAATGTTTAAAAAATATGTAATTTGAAAAACTTGTGACGAGGCATTGGTAGTAGGCATGACTCGTATTTCTCAAAGATCTTGAAATCTTCACAAGACAATGGCCAAAGCCATAGGCACACAAGGGTCCTGGCCACGTAGACGTGGCAAATGACATAAAGGAAGTCATGGTCTATTTTGGGAAGAACCATAGATGAAAAAAGAGTAATGGCCTAAAAAAAAAGAGAAGAAGGAAAACCCTTTGTGATCATCCAATGTTGTTCAAAAAAATATGAAAACCCTCATATATCTTAAGGGCGGACAGTCTAAACAAAAAATGTTTGAATGCAAAACAATAGAAAGGAAAATGGATTGCAAAAATTCTACTTGAAATCCTTCAACCCAAAAAAAAAAAAAAAAAAAAAAAAAAGCACTTGGAGTGGTCGTCCAATGTCTCAAAATTCATTTTCGAGTTTGAATAAAAACAAAATATTACATTAAAAACGACCATTTTCCACAACCAAAGAGCATTTAAAAAAAAAAAAAAATCATGGATGTTAATTTTTCACTCAAATCCCAGATCCACCTCTGAAAACATGGTTGAAAGTACCAAATAAGGCCAACACACAAAACAAACCGTAAATACGGTTCACCAGTTCATCATGAAAACATTTTTGGTCATTTTCTTGGTTTTTTTTTACCCTACACAGTGAGACTGTAGATTTATGGATGACTGAGAGAAAAAGCCCCAATTTAGGGGCTTTGATCTGAAATCCAAATGTGAAGGAGTGTGTTTCAAAAATTAGAAAATTGTGTGTGCTCTAAATCATCCATTTTTAAAGAGCGTAACTAGGATTAAGGGTTAGAGTTGTTATCTTCATCGAAAGTGGGAAGAAGGGTTAGAGAGATGAAGAACTAGGCGATCATTTGCTTTTACTGCAAGTTCCAGTGGGAGAAGTACTATTGGGAGCCAATCTGCTATTCAGAGGAGTTCCAATTGGTGGCAATGTGCGTTGTGTGAGGCCGGCTTCCATCGTCCTCTCGCCGGTGTGAAAGCTTATAGGTTAGAAAAATGTCTCAGACAGGTGTTATGCAAGTTTGGAATCTTAATGTATACATATATTTATTGAGACTTGTGTCCATAATGAGCCGAAGAGGGGTATTTCAGTAATTTTTCCAACTAGGGCTTCCATTACCAAAAATATGATGTACTTTTTGCTTTTTTAAAAACTTTTTGTACTACTTTTGAGTATGCCAAACAAAACCTAAATAGCTTACCACGATTTTACTATTATTAAGGTATTGAGAAAATTTAACTTTGCTTTGGATCATGTGCAGTTTACTTCTTAATGTTTAAAAATAATCATATAATCCCCACATAGTTTGTGAACTGAAATACGCTATTAGGTCCGTTAATGATATAATAAAAAAGATTAAAATACCCCTATATATAAGTAACTTAATTGTATGAATTATGGATATTTTCGTCATTTGCTTAAAAGACAAAGTGCAGTTTAACCCCTTGTACTTTATTCTATGTGCGATTTATCTCCTTAAAATTTGAAAAAGAGCATATACCACCCTTATGTCTGCCACATATTTAACACTTGCTGTTAAATTAAGCGAAATGCTTAACAGTGCATTTCAGTCCACAAACCACGTGAGGGTTATATGATCATTTCCAAATATAAGGAGGGTAAATAGCACATGACTCAAATCACGGGGGGTAAACTGAAGTTTTCCCCAAGGTATTTTCAAAAATATAAATTGAAAAATCTTGTCAATTTTTTTTAATTTTAAAAAATATTTTATATGTAATAAAATTTAATTGTTACATCTAATGAAGTTATTTAATATGTACAAGAAGTGAAAAAATATATATTCTTTGTAAGGGTTCATTTTGACTATTTTAGTTGTCTTTCTGATTATTTTAGTTTCGTTAAAAAAGTGTGTTTTAAATGATTTTTAGTTTTTTTTTAATTGATTTGATAGTTATGAGAGAAAAAAATGAAATGATTATGGTTTGAATGTGATATTTTATCTTATTAGCTATTTTACTCCCAAACTTGCATCCCAAACACCCCATATTATTTTGTTTGCTATTAACTTACATCTTTTTCTTCTATTTTTTTTTTTTTTTTGTTGATAAATTATAGTAAATCTCCTTTAACTATAATGTATTTGAGTTTTATCCCAATAAATTTCAAAACATAACAATTAACTATCTCTAAGTATTATTTTGTTATAATTAACCTGTTTTATTAAAATTCTATTAGAAATTTACACAAAATCAAATAAAATGTTAAGCACATGACACATTTATTGAATTATTAAGGCAATAATGCCCTTATATGGTGATCTTGTTTGTACTTTGCCATTAAGATAAAGGAGATAAAGTGTAAATAAGATCACTAAATATGATTATTATTATCTTCAAAAAATCAATAACTGGTATTATTGTCCTACAAAATTAATAAATGTGTCATGTGCTTCACATATGATCTGATTCCATTTAAATCTCAAGACAAAATTCTAATAGAAAGTGTTAAGTAGGGGTGCTCATGGACCCGACTAATCCACTAAACCCGACCCAATTCACCTATTTTTAAGCGATTTTGATAGTATGAGCGGACGGATGTGGATGAAGTTTTCTAAATCCGCCTATGTTCGGATGGATGGCAGATGAGAGGTCACTCAACCCAACTCAATCCTCTAACTTTCATTAAGAAAATGATACTATTATGTTTTTATGCTTTGCATGTTAAAAAATATATTTTATTCAGTAATAAAATTTGCTATTTATAAAATATGAAAGTTTGGCCTTTATTTTAATTATAAAAATACAAAAAAAAAAAAAAATTAGACTCAAATAAAGCCTAAAATAGTAAAAAAAAAAAATTACTCTAAAATGATTTCTAAAAAAGAATAAAATAGTAAAGTCCAAACTGCTAAATTGATCTGCATCCACCTGTCAACCCGCATGGGCCACTTAAACTGTATCTGTTAACTAAGCGGACGAATGCGGATTAATTTTTTCTAATCCGCCTAAATTCGGACGAACTACAGATGAGAGGCCACTTCAATCCGATCTGCAAGCACCCAATGTTAAATATTACAAGATAATAGTTCGAGGTCGTTAACAATTATGTTTCGAAATTTTAGGAAGCAAAGTGCAAATGAATCATAGCTTAAGGGGGTTTACTGTAACTTATCTCTTGTTCTTTGACTTTTTATTTTGATTCGTTGGGTTGGTAGCTACATTGTGATGGTCTCGAGATAGTGTTGTCATGACTATTCTGATGGTGCTAGGTAGGGTTCAGGGTCGAGGAGGGAGTTTTGATGGTGGTAGGTAGGGGTTGGGGTGGGAGTGATGTGTTTGTGGTGGCAACAATGATGACTATGGTGGTGATGATAGCAAAACAATGATAGTAAAAAATGGAACAATGAGAAGACTATGACAATGCTTTAAAAGTCGTATATAAATTCCTATTAATACAAATGCTAACGATCAGTTAATGGATGGTGATTAATGCTTGTATTTCTATATATAAATATAAATATATGTATCAAAAGTGTATAAAAGTATATAATATATAAAGTATATATTAGAATTATTACTTTATTATTATTATGTGGTTCTTAATGAATGTCCATAAATGGTTGTTGGGAGGATGATTTTAGATGTAAAACCCTTACATTTTAAATATGAAACCCTTTTCTTTGATGGGAAATTACATATTAATGGAGAATACAAAAAATATTTACAAAAAGGGTTAATTACATTAATAGTCCCTATACTTTGGGACTTGTGTCACTTTGGTTCTTGACTTTTCAATTGTGACACATTTGACCCTGAATTTTGAATCTTGTTCCAAATAAGGACAATTAAAAATATTATTAGATTTTTTAAGGGTAAAATAGTCAATTTGATAAAATATAAAGTAATTTGACAAAAATAAATGTCAAAAAAATATTTTTAATTTTTTAAAAATTATTTTTATCTACCAATGATAAAATGATGTAAAATTAATAAAAATTACATGATTAATTTTTTAAAATTAATTTTACATGATTATCATTCAAACATATAATAAAAATTAATTTGGTAAAAAAATAAATAAATGTCTAAAAAATTTATCAAGTTTACATAATTTTATTTCTAGTAGGTAGAAATAATTTTTAAAAATTCAAAAATATTTGTTTGACATTTATTTTTGTCAAATTAGTTTACATTTTATCAAATTGACAATTTTACCCTTGAAAAATCTAATTATATATTCAATTGTCCTTATTTGGAACAATATTCAAAATTCAGGGTCAAATGTGTCACAATTGAAAAGTCAGGGATCAAAGTGACACAAGCCCCAAACTATAGGGACTATTTGTGTAATTTGCCCTTACAAAAAAGTGATAAATATTATAAATATTAATAATTTTAATTTTAATATTTTCATTTTTTCATTTTTTTTTTCATTTTCCATTGATATGTAATTCTCCATTTTTTTGATTGATCATGTGATACTACCATCTTATTTACAATGTGTGATTGTATTTGCACCCACTTTTCTAAAATGACTCCAACTATGTAGAGATTATTTTCATTAAAATTGTTAAAATTACATTGCACAAGAAAATTAGCCATTAAATATTAATTTATTTTTCATTTTTTTTTGATATGATAATTTATGTCAATAGATAAAATCAATCATGCCTTGGCAATTAAGGCCTCCTCTGGGAAGTTGTTACTGTTTTGGCTTTTTAGCTATTTGGTTGTTTTAGTAGACTATTTTAGTTTGTGTTTGGGAAGTTAAGTTGAAATTTTTTGGTTGATTGTTGTATTGAAAAATGTGTTTGAAATGATAGTTAAGGCTGAAATAACAAATTTGTCCTTAACCTTACTTTTTCCAAAAATGGTCTAAAGGGGGCAAAATAGTTATTTACTACATGTGGGATAGGCTGTCAATGTGATAGTGGTAGGCTGTCAACGTGATAGTGGCTTAGGTTACTTTTTTTACTTTTTTTTTTTTTTTTAATATAAGTCAATGGCTTAGGTTTCTGTTTGAGACTATTTGGCTTTTTTTAGTGTTTGAGGCTATTTTAGCCCCAAACTTGGGTTCCCAAACAGGGCCTAAATCTTACTTTTGTCTTTGGTGGCAACAAATAACGGTAGTAGTTGTGTTGAGGTAAGGTAGAAGTGACAGATAGCGATGAGTTGGTGGCACATAGTAGTCGTTGTGAATGATGGTGACAGTGATAGTACGATTGTAGTGACGGTTGTAACGTTGGTGATGACAATAATGATGATGGATAAAAATAGTCATAGTATACATTGTATGGTGATTGAGTAATGACCGGTGATGATAGGGATAATGATAATGATATCGTCGCAACAGATAGAGATATAGAAGTGGCAGCAATACTAATGCTTGATTTATTACATTTTATAAAATATTCATTTAATGTGATGTGGCATATTTATAATCATTAAATATTAATTAAATTACTATGAAACACACATCATCAATAATTAATTGTGATATAAGACAATGATAAGTAATAAAATTATTGGTAAATTAAATTTCCTTTTTTGAGGTTTGGAAAAAATACAATAAGTCTTATAATTTTGACATAATTATATCGGCTTTCTTTTTAAAGGATTTTGATAAGGTTAAAGAATTTAAAACTAATGTAGATGACTTGAAAATAAAAAAATTTAAAAAAAAAGAAAAGAAAAGAAAAGAAAAGAAAATATATATTGAAGTGTAAAAAAGATGACGACACTATTTCATTCATCCATATGAGTAATAAATTACGGATGAAAAGAAATTAAGTATTATGTGAAAATTGAACATATGGAGTAAACATATTTAAATAGTAATAATGAAACTTATAACTTTTGATCTTTATCAAACAACATGTTCAAATACAATTTTAATTTAATTTTTATAGTTTAAAAGTAAAGTTTGATATTTCAAAATTCAAACAGCTTGAACCCTAAAAAAATTTGAAAGTATAACATTGATGATTTATTTAATCATCAAATGCAT
This sequence comes from Camellia lanceoleosa, assembly GCA_025200525.1. Taxonomy (NCBI): domain Eukaryota; kingdom Viridiplantae; phylum Streptophyta; class Magnoliopsida; order Ericales; family Theaceae; genus Camellia; species Camellia lanceoleosa. The sequence goes on along the minus strand of CM045769.1, from coordinate 34,322,310 downwards.
TAGTATAAAAATGAAAATAAAATAAAAGAGAGAGAAAATTACTCATAAATCTCATTTGGAGAAATGCTATTGCAATTGGTCCTAGAAGTTTTCTTTTAAACCATATAGTTATGTTTATTTTTGGTATGGTGTATTTATTTGATTTGGGGGTTTTGGAGTTACATGTTTGCCCTTGCATTTGATTTTGTTTTGATTTGTTTTCTGATGTTAGGTGTGTGTGGGTAAGGTATGTTAGTAGGTTTCTATTTTTTCAGGGGATTTTGCGGGAGTGATTTGTGGAATTATTGGTGTTAATCTGTTGGTATGGTGGGGTTGATGTAGATTCTCTGTTTCTGTTGAAGGAGTTGGTGAGTGTTGCTTATTGTTTGTTTTTACTTTTGGATAGGTGTTTTGACATGCTGGACGAATTCTTTGAGGTGAGTGTACATGTTGGCACCTATTGATTCATTGTGTTTGTTTGAGGGTTCATTTCGGTGGATGTGCCTAAGTCTGGTGTTGACGTTTTGATGTTATTTTTTCCTATGTCTGACCAGACAACTATGAGCGGGGTGTTCATTCACTAGACCTACATATCGAGCTTTGCCGTCCTGTACTACCTGCCATAATTGCCACACTAAAATATTAATCCAAGTGTAATCATAATGGCAGCTTGCAAAAAATAACACTGTTGAATTTAAAAAAAAAAATTAAAACACAAAACATCAACAAGATATCGATGCAAATCAACATTGACAACATACCACCACACGCATGCGATCCAATTATTAAAAGACAATATCGGATGAGATGCAAACACAAAACTCATTGATTACTCCGCATATTAGAGAGTACAAACATTATGCAACATTACAAATCCCATATTACCATAAAAAATTATGGAATTGAAACAGAGTTATAACCATCCTAGTATTTCATTTCAAACACTCCAAGTTGGAGATGGATCTAATACTTTCACCCGTTGTCAACATACAAACAAACTTTACCACAATAACAATTTATGATAACACGAACATCACACAATCGGAAATTTATATAATACTTTAACAACAAGCTCGAGTAGCACATGTGAAGTTTTCACAACAAACCATGCACTCTATCATAACGGAAGCCCCGAAATCATCATGCAATAGTTTTCATTATAGCATCTCGACGTATCAATTTGTAAAACGTATACATGTGTGGTTGTTAACAACACCACATATTACCTAACATGACCAAATTTAACAAACATGCAGACTGCCCTTTTAAAACAACACTCTACGACAAAACAAACGCAATAACCGACATTAATGTTGCATTTAATTAACATGGACACTAATGATACACCCTACCAAAATCAATGCCCTTTTTATCACACATCAACGAATGCAGCCATTAATGTCAACAATGACACACATTACCCAACGTAAACAAACTCAACAAAACATGGGGACCCAACTATTAAATAACACAACAACAACACAAATGCAAGTCCTGATAAATTGACATTGCATTTAATTAAGATGGACACCAACAATGTTACGCTCTAGTGAAATCGATGTCCTTTTCATCACACATCAACTAATGTAGCCATTAATGTTAACATCAACACACATTACCCAACATCAACAACGAGCCAAAACATAGGGACCTAACTGCTAAAATAACACAACGACAACACAACCACAAATACCAAACACTAACATTGCATTTAATTGACATGGACACAAACAATGTTACACCCTAACTGAAATCGTTGTCTCTGTAATCACACATCACCTACCAACTACATATACTAAAAACCAGGGGACTCCTTGCCACATTCGACTAGAACAGGACAACCAACACCAATAACATCACACATAATCACAGACACACTATCCCACAAAATAAAAAGTGACCCAAGAAGCAAAAGAATTTCAATTAAATCAGGTTACACTAGCAAAACTAATATCCCCAAAATCGAAGAACACTACACAACATTAACCCCAACAAAATTCCAAATCCACATTAACAATGACGCACAAACAACATGTCGGACGATTAACCAACATTACTTAACCACCATTAACACCAAACCCAAACTACAACGTCACTCACACAACTCAACACATTTAACAAAACGAATAAAAGAACATCACGAACACATATATGATGCCATGGGTTTGGAGCACAATCACCGACTAATGTGGAAGGCAATAAGTCAACCCGCTGGCAACACGTCGACAACGTCAACTATAACGACATAGTGACATAGTGTCAGACCATAATCGACACTGGAAATGTATGCACAAGAAGGGGTTTTTGTGTTTCTAGGGTTTGTGATGAAACACAATGTCAAATTAGGCAATGTAAAATGCAGAATGAACATTACTACAATCGAATGATGCAAAAATGGGATGAACTTCATGGAATCAACACTGGAATACCAGAATCTTCCATCTTCGTCTATTCCATTTTGATTAGGAAGGAGGGAAACCCAAAAAACCTACAGTATGCTTTTTGGACAAATTTGTAAATTCCACATTACAAAAACCCACATATATATCTAATATTGGTACAACACGCGCGTAATTGGTGTACAATTGCGTCATTAACATTGAAATGAGACTTATAGGTTCATTATATAAAACACATGACTAAATGGTTAACAAGGTCTTAACTTGGGATTTATTGGTACTTTCACACTTATTAAATAAAGATAAGTGATTTAAAATAAAGTATAAATATCATTGTTTTAAAAAAATTTAGATACATATATGTCTAATTTTTTTTTTCTTTTTTTGGTATAAAATAAATTCCTGATTGTAGACACCCCATTTTTGACCGTCCTCAAGACTTGGACGTCACCGTTTGAACACCCGGTGATTATCCATGTTTGTGTTCGTTTGGAGTTTCCGGAGGTCTCGGCTATGCGCCTTGCCTCAGGATCTCTGAACTCGACCGTTTAGTGTCTGGTTTTGTACCAAACACTTGTGTTTTGCCTTGGTGGGGCAGGGGATGCCTTGTGAGGTCTCCCCACACTCCACCGGCCGTGGCTTGAGGCCACCGGCTGTTGTTTGTGTCCATCGGCCATATATTTGGCCGACCGGCACTCTTGTTGGCCGACCAGCCATCAATTTTGTCAAAAATGGCAATTTTGAGGAGCCGACTACTGTTCATCTGCTTTTGTAGATATTTTAGGACAGCTGTGTGGCATTTGGTTCCCCTCCATACACGTGTATGGAGGGATGTCCTCCTTGTTAGCTTATTGAATAAGCTTTGCAAGATGGGTTGCCTATAAGAGAAGGGGTCTTCTCCTGGCATTAGGGTTAGAGAAATTTTGTGAGGAAAACACAGAGGAGAGCTCTGGTTCTAGGGTTAAAAAGTTGTAACTATTCTATCTCTCTTTTTCTCTCTTTTATGTTCTAGGTGCTTTTGTCCATACTATTGCACATAAACACCTAGTCTTTCACCTTTTCTTGGTTCCTGAGGAACCTGAGGTTTGTTCTTGCTGTTATTGGCTGGATTTGAGCTCAAGGAGGCAACAAAATCATCTTTTGTGAAGAGGTCTACAAGGGTAAGACACTAACCCTTTTTTACCCCATTTTTGCACACTACTTTTGGCTATCTTAGAACTGTTTTCAAGCTTAGTGTATAATACAAAAAAGTTCTATTTTTAAGCCCTCTTAATAGTTTATTTAGAGTGTTTTGTGGTTTGGAGGTGTTAGACCCCTCCTAAGCCTTGAGAGGCCTCATTTTGTGCCATCTTTGGTGAGCTCCGAGACTTTGGTGCTTGGGCCTCCTCACCACTGAAATCTTGAGGGATTTCAGTGGTAAGGATGGTGCCTTAAAGTCCCAAGAAGGAGAGGGCCACCCCCTCTCCTTGTTGTCCTTGAAAAGGGCACTTTTTGGCCTCTTGAGGGAGCATCGTGTTTAAGTGTTTGTTGATCATGCCATAGCTGCTTTTTATGCTTATTATGCCATGATATAACATTGTTGTGTGTTGGTTTTGGTGCATCATGTTAGTTTAACATACATGCCATGTAATGCCACTTTGAGGCCTTAACATGTCTTAGGTTGTAAACCCTTATTCTAGCATGTTTTAGGCTTGGTCTTGTGAAGCTCTTGTGCTTATTTCACCATGTTTAAGGTCTGCCCATAGTTGTTTGGGTCGATCTTGGCATGCTTTGTGTGGCCCCTTTGCATTTTTAGTTTGTTGGCCTTAAGTGTGCAAGTGTGTAGCTTGCATTATTTGCTTCGATTTAAGTGGTTTGGCACCATTTGTAACATCATTTCAGTCCCTAAGATATGCTTGTATGTTTGCCTTAGGCACCTCTTTAATGCTTTGAAGGCTTGTGTTGTATGCTCTATGTTTTGGCCATTGCGCATGCTTTTGAATTTGAGCCACTTAGATGCCATCTAAGGGTCCCTTTTGCACGGTCAAGGACTGCCTTGAACCTATTTTAAGCCTTCTTGGCCTTACGGGGCTTGGTTGGCTTAGCCATGGTTTAAGCCTCTTTGACTTGCTTCAAGTACTTGGACTATTTGCATGCTAATGTTTGTCTTGTTTGAGTTGGTTTGGCACCTCTTATAGCATGATTTTCAGAACTTATGTTGCATGCCTAGTGTCCATGTTATACTCCTTTCAAGTGTGCTTGAGAGTTACTTGCTTAATGCTTAGATTTGTGTCTTAACATGTGCATGTGTGTATGTGTGTTCAGCCCTCATATTTGAGCATTTTGGCCACTGTTTTGGGCCTAATTAGAATTGCCTAATTCATGTTTAAGTCCATCCCTTCATTGGTTGCATATGCTCCTTGTGTGTTGTAGCATATTGATAAGTTGTTGCATGTTGGAATTTGCATGATTGAATGAAGTCACATGCTTGTTTGCATGCTTAAACATCCACATTACATCTTGCATGCCTGTTGGTTAACATTGATGTTTCATGTCTTGTATGCTTATTTGCATGGCCATGGTTGCATACTAGTCAATGTGCCTAGGATTGTATTGCATCAATGCGCATGCTTGGCCTCTTGAAGTGAGTGTGATAGAGGTTGGCCCTTTTATGTGATTATGTGCATTGCATTCATTTGAAATTGAAATGTGCACACTTGGTTTTTGGGCCATCATGCATCGAAATGCTTGATTGGTGGTCCTAAAACCAAGGACCATGTCCCTTTGAGTTCTACACATGATAAGGGGTATGGTTAGGGCATACATGGTTTGAATTGCATTGCCATGCAAGTTCTGTCCTCTGCTGCTATAAGTTGCATGTTCTGCAGGCATTTTTGGCCGACCGACCATCCATTGGTGGCCGATGGATGTATCTTGTGCCGATGACCACACCCCACTGCCGGTGGTAATTCTACTCAGCCGGCGGTATTCCCCAAGATATCGGGAATCAATTGAAACTTTGTGACCTTGAGAAGAGTAGGAAAAGAGGCGATCTATGCATGACAAGGCGCTTCAAGCAGACCGAGCATGCATTGCACCAAACTCTCCTCCCGAGGCGGTTTACTGTCTTTCCTAGCTTAGTTAGTTTGTTAACTAATTAGGTAATCTGTAATATTTAATTAGCTCGTAGTTAGTTAATTTGTATTATTCTTTTGGTCCCTCCGGGCGAGGGCAAATTTGTAATAAGTGTGGGTGCGTGTGTGTGCATGTCTTCCAATCCCCACTTCTTTCTTCCCTTTTATTTACCCGCTTATGATGGTAGATTAGGGCATGTTTAAATTAGCATACCTTATGCTACGCATGTGTGCATCCATACACTTGTCTCGCATGCACCGGGCTCGGCGCATCATGCTAACTACATTAGTATTTCAAATCTAACTTGAATACGTGCATCAATTGATTGCATTTCACATGACATGTTTAGGTTAGCCGAGCCTACCCTAATTGCATCTTGTATGTGTTGCATTAGTCAATTTGACATGAACTAGGATCATGCATGATTGCTAACTAGTTTATTGTTATTGGCACGGAGTACGATGTAAGTATTTTCATGCTTTAGCATACTGCATGTGTGTGAATGCTATCATGATAGCATGCTTACTATGTGGCTAGATGCTTATGTGAGATAAACTGCCTGAATGCCTGTGGGTGAAGGCTGGATTGCCTGAGTTGGAACAACTCGTTGAAATCCATATTTTAGCTTACTTGCGAGTAGCAAATTCCAAAGCGTTTTCCAAACAAATGAATATGCAATGCTTATTTCCAAATTAGGCAATCTAGTCTATACTTGTTTGCTGTGCGCATAACATAGTAATTCTAAGCTAATAACTAGAATAAGAACACATAACGTTTTCAAAAACGGATATCACGGTTAGTAGAGGCCGGTCTTCGGACCGGGTGAGAGGGGGTGCTCATAGCTGACCTTCCCCAATCGTACCCAAGCTCCCGAGCCGAGGCAACTTTGGTGATGACGGACATGTGGCCTTTGGCACTGAGTTAGGGTTTCCTAAATTTCCCCATTAAAAAAATATTTAGGTGGCGACTCTGTATCTGGCAAAGCAGTCCATGTTTGGCACTTCTTTCAAAAATCTGTTTTTTCAAAACGATTTGCCGGATTTGGACTCTTTGGTTCAAGATTAAGAACCGAGACACAAAAGGGAGTCCGAACTGTAGAGTGAAGCCCAAGAGCGTGTCACGCCCCGAACCCGCCCCTAGAAGTTCGGTGACGAGACCGGCCAGTAATCTTTGGATTACCACAGGCCTTCCTGTACTAAACATAAACTAAAGGGGCTCGCGGAAGCGAAATAAAGAAACTAATAGTCCAAGAGCTGTGCATAAATATGAACATATATTTACATGCCAAAAATGAGTTAATTACCCACGTTCATTACATAACATGCTCACAACAATAATCCTGTACAACACATATCATTCAGTTATAATTATACACTAAAAGAAACAAACCAAAACTCTCAAAACGGCCTTCCAGGCCTGGCCCCAACTCTGAGGCACACAAGACTAGGTAGGCTTCAAAACGGCGGCTCAGCTAGAACTCCGCCTCGGCTTGACTCCCCGGCTGATCACCTATAATACATAAATACACACAATGAGCTAGAGCTCAGCAAGTAACATAACAGTAAAAGGGTTAGTGAACGAACTCCAACATCTCATATATACATAAAATAATCACCATCAACATTAATGGCATATTCCACGTAACCTTTTCATAATCTTTTCATAACCTTTTCATAACATGTGTCGACTAACGACTAGAGTAACCGTCCGGACACCTTAAACACATACGCAGATCTGGTAACCTTTACCGTGCATGCCATAATAGATTCGCACATAGAACATTCGTTCACAGAAAACATTAACGTTTCAAAACCATATCATAATAATCATTTTGAACATACTTTCATATAAACATATCTTTTACGGTGATGTTACTCACAAAGGGGTTTCAATACCGATTATACGGTCTTCAAGTTCAACACGCAATTGACATATAAAACATTTCTTCAATATACATATCATAAATCGTAATTCATGCACTTCATTCTTTTCTTTACATTCTTCTCATGTTCATTCCTTTCATATTCGCTTCATGCATTCCATTCATTCTTTACTTCTTTTCATTCCTTATTACATTCTTTCATACTCATTTCATGTTCATAATATGCTAAAAGACACAATTAACATGCTAAAAATCATGCAGAGCAACTTCCGTAATTTTCTGAAAATAAACCTTCCCGCCGAAGCGCCTAATGTCCGCCGAGCGCATACATAAATCAAAAACTCCGAGAGGTTTGAATTCTACGCTCGAAGGGCCTATCTCCGCCGAGCGACAAAGGTAAAAGTCCGAATTTCGGTCGTTTCTTCCTCTTTCAAACTTCAATCTTTTCTTTACAAACTTTACTTCCAAAATCATGAAATTCAAGGCTCAAATACTTGCAAAACAACTTGATTATACCATTACATCTTTAATTCAAACCCATTTGCATCATATATACAATCAACCCATAAATTGAGACAAGAATCCATAACCTATACATACAAGCTTCATATCTCATTTCCATGGAGGTTTTCCCTCAAATATAACAAACATAACCATGAATCAACAAACAATTTCATGGAAATCTTACCTTAAATTCTCAATTGAAGAAGCTACACTTGAGTTCCTCTTTTTCTCTCTTCTTCTCCCTTGGTTCTTCCTTTCCACGAATCTCTCTCTCTCTCTCTCTTCTCTAGATTTTTCTTCTTTTCTTTGGTTTGAGAGTCAAATGAGTCAACAAGACTTATCTTATATCATATATGTCAATAAATCAATTTGTGCCAAAAACGTGGTACCAAACAAGGCCTAACGAATCGTAATTTCTAGTCTTAAATTTATCATTTCATCGTTCTAAATATTCCCAGATCGCATAGGTATTTTTAATTTCATTTTCAACTCATTCTGGTCATTATTTTCAGTCCCGAAGATGTCATTTCACCAGATATTTTTCCAAAAGTAAACAGATAGTCTACAATTAAATCACACTCAAGCTTAATTAATTACTGATAATTGCATCACACGGTTCCGGGTCGTCACATTCTCCCAACTTAAGAAGTTTGGTCCTCCAAACTTTTCTCATCTTAGCGAAGTTCAATCGTAAATCTCGGTCTTATGTTACCAATCATTCCAAATCACGCTAAGAGTTCTACAATGTCATCATGTAGAAAGAATAATTCAAGCTTCTATTCAGTTACTCAATTAGTCTATGTAGCAATCTCATAATAACCCGACATATAAGATACATATTCACACGTGCTGAAGTCAACTAACAAATTCCACAGGGTTCAATGCAAAGGTAATAACAGAAGATAATAATCCATAGCAAAGGGAATAGTCACAATTCCATGTGGTAATAGCATTCATACGTATCCGAATAGTCCATAGTCCCAATTTGTCAGGTGCTTCACAATAAATCAAATAATAGAAGTCATTTATATATGCCCACTAAATCAGTTCAAATCGGTTCAAGTCAAGTCTAGGATACATTCGGTTTCAGAAATCATAGTTCAAATTGTCAAGCATAATAACCCATGGTCTAGTGTTCCCATTTCATGTTCAAGTTAAAAGTCCTTAGACAATTAATAGCAAAGGATAGCATAGGTAATAGCACAAGTCATTTATTCCGTCATGGTCATAGCCAATTTAGTTCATGTCATTCATATTCAATTAGTGTCACATAATTTGCATAGATTTATTCCGTCACAGTCGCATATTCAATATTTCTCCATTGCATAGGTATTATCACTAACATTACATATATAAGAAATTCATACCTGTAGTTGTTTGTCCACTATTCTGCGTCTCACTTTTCTGTCCACTAGTAACAGATCTCACATTTCTTGAGTAAACGTATGGGCAAGCTTTAGCTTTATGTCCTTCCTGTCCGCATTTGAAACAAACTCCAGTTCCACGGCGACAAATACCCCAATGATGCTTTCCACATTTCTGACAAGTACGTTTACCCACACTTCCCTTTTTCGTATTCTCATCAATGTTCAACTTCAAATTCTCATTCACAGACATCATTGATTCACCAACCAGTTCCACTTCGCTTCTTAACATCAACATATTGTTCTACCAAATTTCGATTAAAGCTTCCACCTTCGTTCTAACCGATCTATTCTCGCATTAATGATTCAGCCACTTCCATTCTTTGCTTCAGTATTCTCCATTGGTCTATAGAACCCATAACATATAAATCATTTCATTCTCAATATACTGGTTCTTCTGTTATTTCATCATTCACTGTTCTCATTTTCTGTTCTCATAAACACACACACACATGCACATGTGTTTATGCCATACTCTATATCTTTCTAATGCACCTAACAGCTCAAATGGACACGTGTGTGGGAAATAACTCGTGCTCTGATACCACTCTGTCACGCCCCGAACCCGCCCCTAGAAGTTCGGTGACGAGACCGGCCAGTAATCTTTGGATTACCACAGGCCTTCCTGTACTAAACATAAACTAAAGGGGCTCGCGGAAGCGAAATAAAGAAACTAATAGTCCAAGAGCTGTGCATAAATATGAACATATATTTACATGCCAAAAATGAGTTAATTACCCACGTTCATTACATAACATGCTCACAACAATAATCCTGTACAACACATATCATTCAGTTATAATTATACACTAAAAGAAACAAACCAAAACTCTCAAAACGGCCTTCCAGGCCTGGCCCCAACTCTGAGGCACACAAGACTAGGTAGGCTTCAAAAAACGGCGGCTCGGCTAGAACTCCGCCTCGGCTTGACTCGGTGATCACCTATAATACATAAATACACACAATGAGCTAGAGCTCAAGAAGTAACATAACAAAGAAAAGGGTTAGTGAACGAACTCCAACATCTCATATATACATAAAATAATCACCATCACTCATTAATGGCATATTCCACGTAACCTTTTCATAATCTTTTCATAACCTTTTCATAACATGTGTCGACTAACGACTAGAGTAACCGGTCCCGGACACCGGTTAAACACATACCGAGATCTCGTAACCTTTACCGTGGATGCCATAATAGATTCGCAAATAGAACATTCGTTCACAGAAAACATTAACGTTTCAAAACCATATCATAATAATCATTTTGAACATACTTTCATATAAACATATCTTTTACAGTGATGTTACTCACAGTGGGTTTCCAATACCGATTGTACGGTCTTCGAAGTTCAACCTGCAATTGACATATAAAACATTTCTTCAATATACATATCATAAATCAGGTAATTCATGCACTTCATTCTTTTCTTTACATTCTTCTCATGTTCATTCCTTTCATATTCGTTTCATGCATTCCATTCATTCTTTACTTCTTTTCATTCCTTATTACATTCTTTCATACTCATTTCATGTTCATAATATGCTAAAAGACACAATTAACATGCTAAAAATCATGCAGAGCAACTTCCAGAATTTTCCTGAAAATAAACCTTCCCGCCGAAGGCCTAATGTCCGCCGAGCGCATAAAGATAAATCCGTCAAAAGCTATGAGAGGTGAATTCTACGCCGAAGCGGCCTATCTCGCTTCGAGCGACAAAGGTAAAAGTCCGAATTCTGGCCGTTCTTCCTCTTTCAAACTTCAATCTTTTCTTTACAAACTTTACTTCCAAAATCATGAAATTCAAGGCTCAAATACTTGCAAAACAACTTGATTATACCATTACATCTTTAATTCAAACCCATTTGCATCATATATACAATCAACCCATAAATTGAGACAAGAATCCATAACCTATACATACAAGCTTCATATCTCATTTCCATGGAGGTTTTCCCTCAAATATAACAAACATAACCATGAATCAACAAACAATTTCATGGAAATCTTACCTTAAATTCTCAATTGAAGAAGCTACACTTGAGTTCCTCTTTTTCTCTCTTCTTCTCCCTTGGTTCTTCCTTTCCACGAATCTCTCTCTCTCTCTCTCTCTTCTCTAGATTTTTCTTCTTTTCTCTTTGGTTTGAGAGTCAAATGAGTCAACAAGACTTATCTTATATCATATATGTCAATAAATCAATTTGTGCCAAAAACGTGGTACCAAACAAGGCCTAACGAATCAGGTAATTTCTAGTCTTAAATTTATCATTTCAGATCGTTCTAAATATTCCCGGTATCGCATAGGTATTTTTAATTTCATTTTCTGAACTCATTCTGGTCATTATTTTCAGTCCCGAAGATGTCATTTCACCAGATATTTTTCCAAAAGTAAACAGATAGTCTTCAATTAAATCACACTCAAGCTTAATTAATTACTGATAATTGTATCACACGGTTCCGGGTCGTTACAGAGCGCGTCTACACTGATACTGTTAGTTTATCACGAAATAAAAAATTATAGTAAGTCTAGCAAGTAGATGGTTAAATTGTACGGTGAAACAAATCAAATCTAATGATAAATAAAGGGCTTGTTTGGCATTGGCTTTTTGATTAAAAAAACACAAAAGATAAAATATACAAAATAAATTAATAAGACAAAATATTACATCTAAATCATAATCATTTCACTTTTTTTTTTCCTCACAAAAGTCAAAAAAGTCAAATTAAAAAAAATTAACTAAAAAAGTCAATTATCAAACGACAACAAAATTATATTGCGTAGTAAGTACGATCAAATTCAATGATAATCATGGAAATATTTTAATTTTTGAGAAAACCATAGCAATATTTTACCCTATTTTTTACTTATTATTAATTAATGATTAAATTTTTATACTTAATTCAAAAATCTCCAAAATAAACTCGATTTGGTTTTGAAATTCAAAATTTATTTTTGATTTAAAACTTTTTTAGCAATTTTTTTGCATATTTTAATAATTTTTTAAAGTTTTCAGATCCGTAAATATGCTTAACAAATAATTTATTTATAGAAAATAATTTATATTTTTGTATTTTTTATTCAATAATTTCCTTTTAAAATTTATTCACAAATATTTTATTTTTTAAACGCCTTTAGATTAGATGCATCATAAAACAAAAAAAAAATAGTCTTTCAAAAATTCATTAAGAATATACAACTCTTTACAAAGAAATTTTAACTCTTCTGTGAAAGGTTAAAATTTCTCTAATAATATTATTAAGAGATTTTAATTAATAAAAAAATATATTAGATCTCTCTTATTACTTAATATTTGAGAAGAATTTTTCATTAATTTTTTTTTAAAAACAAATTTCATTTGTTTTTAAATTACAAGATAAACCAATTAGTACCCCTTTTTTTTTTTTTTTTTTTCCCATAAAAAATCCTCTACTCGACTGGAACAGTGTCCATGTCCCAGCAGCAGTAACGATTGTCTTTTGTCGGAACGCCGATAAATCGGGTCAAAACAAAACTCGTTTCTCGAGACGTGTCTCGGTTTAAAATCTATTTAACGCACCTAAAGCACGCCACGTAACCTATGTTTCCGCACAGACAACGAATGAAAATAGCCACGTGTTAATTTGGACAAGCCATTACAACCATTCGATGAGATAGGATTGTTTGAAATGATTTAAATAAATATATTTTTTATTTTTTTATAAAAAAATATGTAAAAAAATAAAGAGATAATGTAATAAAAAAATAAAAAATGTGTACTTATTTTAAATAATTAAACTTAATTTAAGAATTAGTTTGACATAATCTAAATAAGTTAAAAAGTCACTATCTTATTTAAATCACATCATTTTATTTAAATCACATCACCTCTCTAACACATTACATTAAACCCAACTCAAATCCAACCCAAACTCATTAATAAATCAAAAAATACACTTTTTTAGAACATTTCAAACTAACTCTAAATCTCCCGAGTGGGTCCCACACCACTATGCATGTTGCCTCATGGCGACATCAACGGTGCAGCTGCACGATACTCATCACCCATACAACCCATCTCTCCACCGTTCGATTTCCAAAACCGCTGTCCCACAACGGTCCTAAAATTGTTTTTTTTTTTTTTTTGTCAAAAATCATGTTTAGTCATTTAAAAAAAAAAAAATTATTTTGAATCTTAAAATTTATTTTTTTTCATTTTAATCTTTCATATTTTAAATTTTTTTAATTTACTCATAAAATTAATTTATATAAAAAATTTGATAAAAAATGATACATTGACTGTCATGTGACATAAAAAAAATATTTCTTAAATTTTATTTTTCGTTTTAATTTTTCATGTTTTAAATTTTTCATAATTTACTCCTAAAACTAATTTATGTAAAACATTTGATAAAAAAATGATATATTAATTGTCGCGTGACATAAATATATATATATATATATCACATTTTAATACAAACTCAAACTTTAATTTAAACCTTTTTTTTTTTTTTTAATGTCATGTGGCAGTTAATATGGTATTTTGTGTTTAATTTTGAATAAAATTTAGTTTTATGAGTAAATTTGAAATATGAAAAGCCCAAATATGAGGCAAAAAAAAAACTTTAAGAACCAAGACTAAGAAAATAACCAAATACAAAAGGACAAAGTGTAATTTACTCAAAAATCTAAAATTATTGTTATGAAAAATTAGAAAATATCGTTGTATTGTACAAGTGAAAGTATATAATTGTTTAATTATTTCAAATTTTACGGTCCTCAAATCTAGTAGGATCTAAAAGTTGACAAAATATTATTTATAAAAATTTAGTTTTGAGTTTTCAATCTATATTATTTTATTCTAGATAAATATTTGCGAACTAATCTAAAAAAATTTAATAAATACAAAAAATTATTAAAATATATTAAATTTTAATATTGTTTTTGTATTTAATAATTTTTTTAAAAAATTTATATTTTTTAAGTGTATCTAGTTTAAATGAATTTTAAAAATAAAACAACTGTTAAATATTAAAAAATTCATTAAAAAAAGTAGAAATTAAAAAGTCAAAAATTATTTTTAAAAATTAAAAACCAAACAGAGTAAATATAATTTACAATATAATTATTAACTGGCAAACATTTTATCTTAAAAAAAAAAAAAAAAAATCTTACTATTTATATGCTATTATCTTGAAAAATTCCAAAAAATATATTATTAGTACTATATTTATCAGTTAGGACAGTGTGGAGTGTATATATATAATGAGCTGTTGAGGAAGCTCTGTATAATCTGTAGAGATAAGCTTTAAAAAGAACAGTCCTCTCTCTATTTATTTATTTATTTATTTATCATTTGCTACATTAGGGTTTTCATTTTTTGGGGATTCAAATTGTGAAAGGTCTGGTAAATTTTCATTCCCATGTTCTTCAGTTCTTATCCATCAATTGTCTCGTATCTCTAACATGTGATTTTATCTCTATCTATATCAGTGTGATTCTCTCTTAACAGTATATTTTGTTATCAGCTGATTATATTTCATCTGAATCTATTCTATTCCTTTCCTCTTTTCGTCTGTTTGTCAAAGAAACTTGTTTCCTTATCCACACTAGCTTTGATTCACTTGTCACTGTTAAGTTCTTCTAAGAATTTTCTTGAAACTTCTGTTTTTTGGTTTCATTTTGGTTCACAAAACTTACCTTTAATTGTGAACTTTGTTTCTGGGTTAATTTGCTTTTGCTAGTTGGGTTTTGTGGTTCCATGAGAGTTCTCTTTTCTGTTTGGATAGAGAGAAAGCTATATATATAATATGCTTCTGCTAGTTGGGTTTGTGGTTTCATGAGAGTTCTCTTTTGTGTTTGGATAGAGAGAAACAAGGTTTTCTTCTGATTGGCTTATTAGGGCTACGTAAATATACATAATCAGTGGGAAAAATGGTGTCAAGGTCATACTCAAACCTCTTGGAGCTTGCCTCCGGCGAGTCTCCGGTGCCGTCTTTTTCCCGGATGGGCCGGAGAATTCCCCGGATTATGACAGTTGCCGGGATAATGTCAGATCTTGATGATGACCCGTCTGAGAGCGTGTGCTCGGATCGGTCATCGTCATCAGTCCATCGGGACAGGATAATCATTGTAGCCAATCAGCTGCCAATTAGGGTTCAAAGGAAAACAGAGAATGGAAAGGGGTGGATTTTCACTTGGGATGAGAATTCACTTTTGCTTCAATTGAAAGATGGGTTGGGTGATGATGAAATTGATGTTATATACGTGGGTTGTCTCAAAGAAGAAATTCACCCAAATGAACAAGATGAGGTCTCACAGATACTCCTTGAGACATTCAAGTGTGTGCCCACTTTTCTACCCTCTGATCTGTTTACTAGATACTATCATGGGTTTTGCAAACAACAATTATGGCCATTGTTTCACTATATGTTGCCCCTTTCACCAGAGCTTGGTGGTCGGTTCAATCGGTCACTATGGCAGGCCTATGTTTCGGTTAATAAGATTTTTGCAGATAGGATCATGGAAGTGATTAATCCAGAAGACGATTTCGTGTGGGTTCATGACTATCATCTTATGGTGTTACCTACCTTCTTGAGGAAGAGATTCAATAGAGTGAAACTCGGGTTTTTCCTCCATAGCCCCTTCCCTTCGTCCGAGATTTACAAGACTTTACCCATCAGGGAAGAGCTTCTGAGAGCGATTTTGAATGCCGATTTGATTGGCTTCCATACCTTCGACTATGCTCGGCATTTCCTCTCGTGTTGTAGTCGGATGCTTGGCCTGTCATATGAATCCAAAAGGGGTTACATAGGCCTCGAGTACTATGGTCGGACCGTGAGTATCAAAATCCTTCCTGTGGGTATTCACATGGGACAGCTTCAATCGGTTTTGAGCCTTACAGAGACTGAACAAAAGGTTTCCGAGCTCATCAAGCAGTACTGTGGACAGGATAGGGTAATGCTTCTAGGCGTTGATGATATGGACATTTTTAAGGGTATTAGTTTGAAGTTATTGGCGATGGAACAACTACTTATGCAGCACCCAGAGTGGCAAGGGAAGGTCGTTTTAGTACAGATAGCGAATCCCGCTAGGGGCCGTGGCAAAGATGTAAAAGAAGTTCAAGCTGAGACATATTCAACTGTGAAGCGAATTAATGAAGCCTTTGGTAAACCAGGGTATAAGCCTGTCGTCTTGATTGATGAGCCCCTTAAGTTTTATGAGAGAATTGCTTACTATGTTGTTGCCGAGTGTTGTTTGGTTACAGCCGTCAGGGATGGAATGAATCTCATACCGTATGAATACATAATCAGTCGCCAAGGAAACGAGAAATTAGACAAGGTTTTGGGGTTGGAGTCGTCTGCGCGAAAGAAGAGCATGTTGGTTGTGTCTGAGTTCATTGGATGTTCTCCATCTTTGAGTGGAGCAATTCGGGTCAACCCATGGAATATTGATGCCGTTGCAGATGCAATGGACTCTGCTCTTACGATGGCTGAAGCAGAGAAACAGATGCGGCACGAGAAGCATTATCGATATGTGAGTACCCATGATGTCGGGTATTGGGCTCGTAGTTTCCTCCAAGATTTGGAGAGGACGTGTAAGGATCATGTGCAGCGGCGGTGTTGGGGTATTGGGTTCGGATTGAGTTTTAGAGTTGTTGCACTCGATCCAAATTTCAGGAAGCTATCGATGGAGCACATAGTTTCTGCTTTCAAGAAGAATAGAAATAGGGCAATCCTTCTAGACTATGATGGCACGTTAATGCCTCAGGCTTCAATTGATAAGGGCCCAAGTTCTAAAACCATCGAAATCATAAATAGTTTGTGTAGAGATAAGAACAATATGGTGTTTATCGTCAGTGCCAGAACTCGTGACAAACTAGCTGACTGGTTTTCTCCGTGTGAAAATCTTGGAATTGCAGCTGAGCACGGCTATTTTCTGAGGTGGGTAATGTCTTGTTTGTTTGTTGAAATTTCGGTTTATGGAAAATGGAGGTGCTTTTATTGGAAATTGATGCTCATTTAATTACAGGCTGAAGCGGGATGAAGAATGGGAAACGTGTGTACCGGTGGTAGATTGTAGTTGGAAGCAGATTGCAGAACCGGTTATGAAGCTTTACACAGAGACAACTGATGGGTCCACGATTGAGGATAGGGAAACGGCAATGGTTTGGTGCTACGAGGATGCAGATCCTGATTTTGGATCGTGCCAAGCTAAGGAACTTCTTGATCATCTTGAAAGCGTGCTTACCAATGAGCCTGTTACAGTCAAAAGCGGGCAGAACATTGTGGAGGTCAAGCCACAGGTATGAATAAATTACTTATAGAACAATTAGTCATGTAGTTTGTCTTTGGTATTTGTATCTCCAATTGGTTGGGATGGATTGAGGGAAGACAAAAGTGTTTTCGGAAAATGAAAACAGAAAACAAAAACAGAACCAAACAGAAGTTTCTTGCAGCATAACCCAATGTAACCTTGGTTTGGTGTTTCTTGATCCAAATTCAGGTGGGATTGGGTTATGCTGCTTTTCTTTAGTTGGTGTCGATGAGATATCCTCTTTTGTGCATTTCATCCATGCTATTGTCCCTGTCACTATGTAAATGATATTATGCAGATAGAATACCAGACATGAAACAATTTACAAAAAGTTGGTTTGCTTAGGGAAGAAACAATTGACATTAATTAGTGATCATAGGACTGTTCTCTAAATTATGCTAAGCTAACAGAGTCTTAGATTTTCTTGTTGACAAGATAGATACTATTTTTGTTTAGTATCATATAATTAGCATAAATTAGGCAAGACTTGATCAAGCCTGAACCTTTCGATTGGGCTTTCGAACCCATACCCATTTTTCTGCAACATTAATGAAACTATGAAAATTGAAACATGTGAATGCTTGTTTGGCATGTTGGATATTAGTACACTCTTTTTTTTTTAATTTTTTTTTTTTCTTTTTTGAGTTAAATCACCTCCGTACTTTTCTGCATATCTTTTTGTAAAACGTCAAAAAATATACTTATTTAAATCATCCTAAATAATTATGTGCACAGAAAAATTGTAAGAACCACACCTAAAATAAATCCGGGCCATATTAATTTTTCAATGCATATTTTTTATGATATTTTTGCATTTCTGTTCAACATCAGTTCGTTAGACTTGATTCAGCTTTGGTCAACTCTAAAGAGTTGTGGGTAGTATAGCTTCCGTTTTCTGTTTTCGTTTTTCTGTAAGTTAGAAACTAAAATTTGTTTGACATATATATATATATATTTTATTTTCAAGAAGATGGAATTGATTTCAATTTTTGAAAATTTTCGGAAATGAAGAAAGTGTTTTCATTCTCTCCTCTCCCCCCTACCACCTCTAGCCACAACCTACCGCCGGCTGGTGACCCTGTGGCGAGCTCCAGCAACCGGATGGTCACCGCCGCCCTGTGACTTCTTGCCACCTTCCAATGGGCGAACATGTGACGTCCACGCGACACTCCAATTGGCACCTCCAACTACCATCTCTGGCAACTCACCAAACATATGTTTTTGTTTTCAATTTCAAAACATTTGTGTATACTTCAAAAAAAAAAAAATAAATAAAAAAAAAAAATTGTTGTCTCCTGTTCTATATGAACAGAGAAGAGGAAAGTGATAGCGTTATCAAACGACATGTAACAATCATTTTAATTTTTATGAAAAGCACCAGATTTCAACGTGCTATTGAACCTGTTGTTTACCCTGTTCTTCATACTAGAGCCTTTAAGTATGACCTCATTGAGTCTAGCATGATTAAAAAGAAAACATAACACAAGACTTGATACATTTCTGTATGCAGGGTGTAAGCAAGGGGCTTGTGGCTAAACGCTTGCTTTCTACGATGCAAGAGAGGGAAATAACACCGGATTTTGTCCTATGCATCGGAGATGACCGGTCTGATGAAGACATGTTCGAGGTAATTACTAGTTCCATTGACGGGCCGTCTATAGCCCCAAATGCAGAAGTTTTTGCCTGTACCGTTGGTAACAAACCTAGTAAGGCCAAGTATTATCTTGATGATGCTGTGGAAATTGTCAGACTGATGAAAGGCTTGGCCTCTGTTTCAGATCAAACAGTACATGTATAGGCTTCACAAAGATAGAAAAGGGAAAATTTCACACTATGAAATGTGTATGCCATGAGATGTGATCTTGCAATGTTTTGATTCCATTTCCTTTTCCATCTTATATCAGTTGTACATTTGTAGTTGGTACTAAGAGAACTTGCAAATTTGGAAACTTTTTCGTGGTGTTTGATCTCTCTATCTAGTGGAGTTGTACATATGTAATTC
Organism: Camellia lanceoleosa; assembly: GCA_025200525.1. Classification (NCBI taxonomy): domain Eukaryota; kingdom Viridiplantae; phylum Streptophyta; class Magnoliopsida; order Ericales; family Theaceae; genus Camellia; species Camellia lanceoleosa. Next base: position 34,302,709 of record CM045769.1, on the reverse strand, counting down.
CTCAATTACTGTTTCTTTCTGATGCATGTTGGTTGCAGGCTCTGTTTGGATGGTAATGATTTTGAAATGGCTGTTTAACTCAATTAGCTTTACTATTAGGTAGGATTTGACATTTGTTTTTTAGTAGTTTATTTTATTTAGTTTTTATTTTTTATTTTTTTAGAATCTGAAAAGCTGATGTGTTTGACCATTGGTAAAAGAGTTACCTTTTTTTGTTATGGAGAAAATTTTGTAGGTAATGTCAAACCTTTGCTCTTTGTGCTTAACTTGTCATATTACCCTTGAAACAAGCCATCGTTAACAAGAAGAAGCATCAAAGGAGGGTAATGTTGTCTATTTACAATGTTGCAGAGATTCCAAACACAGTAGTTTTGGCTTTTGTTTGGGATGTAGGTTGGTTTTTAGCTTTTTGGTTATTTTATTTGGAGTTAAAAAATTTCGTTTGGGATAGTTTTTTTTGATTTTTTGACAGAAAAATAAAATGATTATGGTTTGAATGTAATATTTTATCTTATTGGATTAAAAAGTTTATTTTGTCTTTTTGTGATTTTTTTAATCCAAGAAGAGGATGCCAAACATTGTTTATGTACAAGTTGCGTTTTTTTTTTTTTTGGGGGGGGGGAGTATAAGTTGAGAAAAGTATAAGTTGCTTTTTAAATTTGAATAATATATATATATATATATTAATTAATGTATTAATTAGTGTATCAATTGATGATATGATATAATTTAAGAAATTTTTGGTATTTGTAATGTGATTAATGAGAGTAGTCAATAATAATGTTGTAACTAGTGTTAGTACATTAATTGGTGCATGTAGCACTGTCGTTTAAATTTTTACAATTTTTTAGTTTTTTTTTTTTTTTTTTTTTTTTTTTTTTTTGAAGTTTGTGGTGAGGAAATATAAATTTGAGATGCAGTTTTGCTACAGAGTTCTAATTAGAGCTGCTTTAGTGAGCGGCACCACATGTAAAAAAAAAAATAAAAAAATAAAAAAATAAAAAATGAGGTAAAAGACAAAACATAAAGAAAAAAAAAGACAAATTAATACTCCATTAAAAGTCTCTTTTTAGAGATCTCACTCATTTTTCTCTAAATATATTCCAAATAGACAGCAAAACTGATTTCCCCTATGCATGTAAAAAAGTAGGGAACAGCATCTAATGTTCAATGAACCACAAATTATCTTTCTGACAGCTACATGTACATCTAGTGGTGAGAATTGTTGATCGTGTTCATGCTCGTGCCATCTCAAAGGGGAAGGAATCAGAAGATTGCTATCATTTTCACTCACTTTCATTGTCAATTGGGTACAAAAATTGTTTTTTGTGTTGTTCTTTTGACCATCCACTTAGGTTGGGCAGTAATATTCGGAGAAAGACAATCACCCATTCTTAAAATTAGAATTTGAAAAAAATTTATGTGGTTGGTTCAGTTCAATATTTTTTATTGATTGTTCTCGTGCCGACCTCTATTTAATTAGGGGTTGGAAATGCTTTCTAGAGTTGAAAATAAGCATGGCTTCTTGTGCTGATTTCGCTTTAATTAGGGTTTGGGAATGCTTTCTAAAGTTGAAAATAAGCATAGATGATGAACCAGTCATTAGCATTCTCTCGTTGGGATCTTTGACTTGTTTCCATTTATTTTTAATCGAATTAAAAGAATTAGCAAACAGGTCCAAGACCCATTTAACTTGGGTTGTTTGGTCAAAATTTCGGTACATGGTTACTCTTTAAGGCATTTATAGTCCATAAATTCAATTTTGAATTTTTTATGACAAACATTCATACTCTAAAATACTTTGTTAATAAGGATAAGTTTTTGTAAAATGACCAAATTATCCATATATATATATATACCAACCAAACCTATATTTCTCCAATGAAACCGCCTCTCTTTGCAATCTAAACCCTTGGTTATGTCGTTACCACCTCCGCCTTTGCCATCACTGCCTCCTCTCTACCACTTCTGTCACTGCCTCCTCTCCGCCTCCAACATTGCCTCCTCCTCTCTTTGCAATCTATACCCTTGGTTATGCAATTTAAAGGTTTTTTATTTTTTTTTTAATTTTTTTCCCAATCTTGATCTGGAACCTACATTACTACATATGTTCATCTATTCCGTTCAAATTTGAAGCTAATTTGAGAATTGAGGTCATCAAAATTAGCTTTAATTTTCCCAAAATTGTTGTTCCCTATAAATGTAATTTGGTTGTCAAAATCTGGATTTGTTTGAAGCTCCCAAAAAATAAAAATAAAAAATAAAAAAAAAAAAGAAAAAGAAAAGAAAGATTTGCTTGGACATATATATATATATGTATGCATGTTGTATACATGAGTGGATGTTATTTTGTTCCTGGTAATATCAAATGAATTATCACTTTGTTCCTGGTCATACATGGATGAATCATTATTTGTGAAATGGTTTCATACTGTGGATGGATATGGGATTCTTTTCTTGAATGTTGTGGAAAATGAGCCACACTTTTTTTCTGTGTAAACCTAAATGAACAAATAATAAAATATGTTTAAAATCTGAACAAATAAAAAAATTAAATAGATAAAAGAATTTAAACAGATAAAAAATTGAATAGATAGTTTTGAATAGATAAGTGAAAAAATTGAATATATAATAAAATTTAGATAGATAAGGGTAAAAAATTTGAACAGATAAGAAAAATTTTCAATAAATAGGGACAAAATTTGAACAGATAGGAAACAAAAGTCAATAGATAAAAAAAAAGTCCATACATAAATTAAGGGGATAAAATTAAAAATAAAATGTCTTTCAAAACTAACAAAAAGGACTTCTCACTAATCTATTTTGCAAATAGTAGACCTTTTATCAACAAAAATAATCAATTAGACCTAATACTTTAGATACTCTCGGAATTATATTTATCACCATTTTACTCTACTTTTTATTTATTTATTAATTTTTCCGATGCAATTCTCTTTCATTTGGACAAAAAAGGGTGTTGTGGGTTTAGGTGAGTCTATCATGAATTTCACTTGATTAATCGAATTTAGGTTTTGGGGTTTAAAATTTATGATTTATCTCATGCAATTTTTAAGTAAATAATTGATAAAAAAATCATATAATCATACGATTATTTTTTAAAATCATAGTTACTATTTATTTTTTTAAGTTACAATCGTTTAATTAATTTGATTTTTTTATAATTTTTTTTAAATAATCTAATAAAATAAATAATTCAAATCATTAAAATCAAGTAAGCTTGTTAATTTGCCCATCAACATACAAGAATGCCCTCAAAATAAAGATCCCATCTACAAAGAATTCCAATTTAATAATAATGGTTGTGATTATTTTATTAGTCTAGATCTTTAATCACTGTTCTTTTCTTTTTTTTCTTTTTTTATTTTATTTTTTTGTTGTTAGAAAAATTATTAAGCAGTTATATAATGTTAATGGAGCAATTCATGTTCTGGTCCTAGATAGTTTGCATTTGAAACTATAGCAATTCATTCCCATACGTGGGTTTTATTTTATTTTATTTATTTATTTATTTTTTGTGTGGGTATTCATGTGTGATTCTTACAAGTAAAAACGGTGAAGGATTTATGAGTGTGTTAATTAAATTACAAAGGCATAATCAAGTGTGTACATTCAATAAAATGTCACGATAATTTTGTTGGGGTTTGAATTCTCTTAAGTTTGCTATCTAACTTGAGAAAGCATTTAGATTTGGTAGTTCATTTTGAAGCCGACTTCGGTGATTTAAGTCTTTCACTTTTTAAGATTCGTTGAGTAGATTATTCATATAAAAAATTAACATAATCAGATATCGCTAACTATATATTTTAATAACATTTGTTTTAAAAAAAAAATGAACGGCAATCATAATTTCAAAAGCCATTCATTTTTTTGTAATACAAAATGATTCAAATATATAACTATTGATATTTGATCATTTTGATTTTTTTTATGAATTTTCTACTCAACAAGTCCTAAATGGTTTAAATCACCGAAGTCGACCCCAAAATAAGCCCACAAAATCCAAATAAGATGGCTAATTTGAAAATAAATCTAAACCCAATTTTATTGTGTGTAAGATACTATGTTTAGTTGAAAAATATAAAGGTTGAGTTTTAAAAATTTATTTTTAAAAAAAAAATTTGAAAATTAGGATGGTGAAAAAAAATAAATAAATAAAATAAAACATATTATTTTCATATGATTTTCTTCTTCTTCTTCTTTTGGGGCGAATATATATATATTTTATATTTATTTTTGTTTAAACAAAATTCAACAAATTAGTCTTGAAAACTCAAGTAAACAGAGGCAAAGTTTTTTTTTTTTTCCCCCCTAAATGAATAGCAATTTGCAGCCTAAAAGATCAGTTGAAGCACAACCCAGCTCGGTTGGTGGGTGAGTCCAGTATGTCTGTTAGCTCTCAACATACATGGCAATCAATCTGGCAGGTCGAACGTAAACTCCAACATTTTATCTGGCATTGTGCGCACAATATTCTACCTACTAATCTGGTTCTTTCCCAGCATAAAGTGTTGGAAGAAAATGGGTTTTTTTTTGTAAATTTTAATGTGAAATTAAAGTAGGTCCTAACTATTGGTTGATGTGAGATTAAATGGATTTAGATTCTTTGTAACAAGATCTTTACATCACATAAAAAGTGATAAAAAATCATTGAGGATTGAATGAGAAATTGTCTCATAAATATGGCCTCATGAATGAAGTTTTGGGAATTGTATGTAACTACCATTTCCACATTGATTGTGGCAGAAATACACACTCGTGTATACATATTTTCTCTCATCAATTTTGGTCTATTACTCCAGCAATTTTGCAAGAGTAATAGCGATTAGTGACTAGCCTTCATGGGCATTAGATGATAGCCTTCATAGCTAGAGGCTTCTCCTCTCTCTCCCATAGTGTATAAAAGAAGATCCATCTCCCTTGGTTTAGATACAACTTTTCCCTTCCAGAATTATATAGTCAGTCTGCTTGTGTCTACAATTTTTTTCTTATGTGAGAGAGTGCTGTCATTGTCGGTTTGCCAAAACTAACAGAAGGTGCTTTGAGTTAGCCGGTTTAAACCATTTTATCTCGGGAGATAGAAGTCGATGTTCCTCCAACACCTACGGTGAGGCGGCTAATCTGTTTTAAAGACACCGTGGTATCACACACAATTTGGTTTGCTCCCTTGTTTTCAATATTTCAATTCCATTTATATTTCGGTTAATCATGGTTCATGTTATGTAAGTTAACTGATTAATTTTTAATCTATTTGTTTCGTCTAATTAGCCTATATGACCAACAAACTTAAAACAGATTAGGTTTATACGTTTTGTAATAGATTAATTAACATTAGTTTTGTTACTGCTAGTACTTAGGGAAAAAAGGCAATAAAATCGGAACAGTATATATTTGCATGCTTCTGTTTATTATTTTCAAGATTTGTGCATTCCCTAGGAGTAGGTGTTCCATTGACTAAAATTGGTGTACCTGAACACACTGTTTCTTATATGTAATGTGCTGTTCTATTTTTTTTAGTTTAATTAGAATGGCTTTTATTTATAGCTATCTAGGACTATATATGCATGCTATTGTTTTATGTGTTTTAGATTTCCTGTAGCATATAATAGTCCACTGTTGTTCATGAGGAAAATAATGAAAAAATAGCCTACTGATTTTTCCATGTTGATTGCTACCTGGTTTTCAATTTTAAATTGGTCTGATATGCCACTGATTACATATATAAATTTATGATTATAAATTCCATGTTTAGATTAGTAAATTCATATATGTAATAATATGTGTGATTTTTATGATCAATTTAATAATAATGCTGCTGTGTTGTTTTCCATGTGGGTCTATCATACATGGTATAAAGCTTGTTTATGAAATAAAATAAAATATTTTTTTATATACATGCTTAAGGCCATTGATTACAGAAATATATATTTCTTTAAATATTATTTATTTTCTAGATTTAATTTGTTCATGCTTATTATTTTCTAGGATATTTGCATAATTTTAATTGTTAGACTTATTTGCATGTTTATTGTGAATTAAACTCATATGTAACTCTTTCCTAGTATTTAATTCAATTAATTAGGAGTTACAAGCTTTGTTAATATATAACTCATGACAATAAAGTTTAATTTGATTATTTGAATTAAAAGGTTTCGCAACTTGTCTATGTATGTATTTGTTTATTGTATAAATTACATTGTCAATTTAATTATGGAGGTTTATTTAATTGGTGTAACTTATATAGCATTTTAATGTTTACTTAATGTTGTTATTCATTATATAGTGTTTGAATGGTTAAGTACAAGTTTTTTCCAATTCGCTGCTTTGTATTTCTACTAACTTTCTTTGCCAAAATATCTCAGTGTCGAAACGAATTTTTGAATGGACTACTTATAATCCTCAATTGAATTGGTTTACTTTTGTTTAGATTTGTAGCAATGGTTTATATTGCTTGTAATTTGGTTAGCAATTTTTAAATTGTTTGTAAGTGTTGGACCTTGGTTTGTTTTAACCTAGTTAATCCTTTGAAAATTTTAATTTTAAAAATTGTTTTCCACGGACAAGGAGTCAACATGCTCTTAAAAGTTTTGTCAAAAGGTTAACTGAGTTTTAAGTGGGACCGTTGTGACCCCTCCAGCCTTCCTGAAAACATTCTTGACCATGTTCGATTCTAGGTTTAGTGGTGAGACTAATTTTGAATTAACTTTTCAACTATGGGATTTTCTAGTATTAAGTTTAATTTCTGAAAACACAGAACATGATATTCTGGTGTAATTTTCAGAAATGACAACTATCATTGATGCTACTGCTACTGTTAACGTTGGTGGGGATCTGAACCCCAGGGCAACTGGGTTGCCAACCCCTACTACTGTGACCTTTCTGGTCAACCCTAGTGTTACTCTGGCTATTCCGGGAGGACCGCTCAGTCATCATGAGCGCCTAGAGAAATTTGTTGGGGTGAACTTCAAGAGATGGCAGCAAAAGATGTTCTACTTGATCACGTTGAACCTTGCAAAGGTTTTGAGTGAGGATCCTCCAGTTCTGGCAGAGAATGAGCCAGACAGGCAGAAAGTCATGGCGCTTGACACATGGAAACATATAGACTATCTCTGCCAGAACTATGTGTTCAACAGCTTGGCAGACTTACTATATAGTGTGTTTTGTGCCAAGAGCTCAGCAAATGAGTTATGGGAATCTCTGGACAAGAAATACAGGACTGAGGATGCTGGGGCAAAAAAATTTGTAGTTGGCCGGTTCCTGGACTTTAAAATGATTGATTCAAAAACTGTGATAAGCCAAGTCCAAGAGTTCCAAGGGATCTTGCATGATATTCATGTTGAGGGGATGCCATTAAATGAGTCATTCCAAGTTGTTGTGATTATTGAGAAACTTCCTAATGGTTAGAAGGACTTCAAGAACTACTTGAAGCATAAGCACAAGGAAATGTCCGTTGAAGAGCTGATTGCCCGATTCCGAATTGAGGAGAATAATAAAAAGAAAGGAGGGAGTACCTCATCTGTGAAGGCCAATGTCATTGAACATGGAAAATCTTCTGGAGCGAGGAAGAAGCCTCCTGTGAACAAGGGCTCAAAGTTGGGGCCAAGGGGTGGTGTTGCAAAGAAGTCAACATACAAGCCGCAAGGACATGGTTATCGGTTCTTAGGGAAGTGCTACAACTGTGGCAGCGAGGGGCATCGGGCTAGTGACTGTCGCAAGCAGAAGAAGCCATACAAAACCAAACATCGTGCTCATATGGCAGATATACAAGAGCACTCCCATGAGGAGAATGATATGCACTTGTCTGCCGTTATCTCTGAGGTGACTCTAGTGGGTTCAAACCCAAGAGAATGGTGGATTGATACTGGGGCTACATGCCACATCTGCTCTGAGAAGAAGCTGTTTACAACTTTCAAGCTGGTTACAAAGGGTGAGAAATTGTTTATGGGAAACTCTACTACCTCGATTGTTGAGAGAAAATGAAAGGTGGTCCTGAAGTTGACTTCAGGAAAGGAGCTGACCTTGAAGGAAGTTTTGTATGTTCCAGACATTTGTAAGAATCTTATCTCAGGGTCTCTTCTCAGCAAACATGGTTTTCACATGATTTTTAAGTCTAACAAGGTCGTTTTGACCAAGAGCGGAGTGTATGTGGGTAAGGGTTATATGTCGGGGGTATGTTTAAACTCAATGTAATGATTGTTATCCCAAAGATGAATAAAGATGCATCTTCTTCTACTTACATGCTTGAATCTTCTAATTTGTGGCATGGTAGACTAGGATATGTGAACTTTGAATCTTTACGTAGATTAATCAAGTTAGATCACATACCATCTTTTAAGATTAATCCAAAACACAAGTGTAAGACTTGTGTTGAAGCGAAGTTGACAAGATCTTCATTTCATTCTTTTCAAAGAAGTTCAGAGCCGTTGGACTTAGTGCATAGTGATATGTGTGACTTAAAATTTATACAATCACGTGGTGGCAATAAATACTTCATCACTTTTGTTGATGATTGCACTAAGTATTGTTATGTCTATTTGCTTAAAAGCAAATGAGGCTATTGACAAATTTGCTCTTTATAAGAATGAAGTTGAGAATCAATAAGGCCGCAAGATTAAGGCTTTAAGAAGTGATTGTGGTGGTGAGTATGAATCACCGTTTATTAAGATTTGTACTCAATCCGAGATTATCCACCAAACCATGGCGCCTTGTTCTCCTCAGTCAAATGGGATTGCTAAACGGAAGAATATGACGCTAAAGGAGATGATGAATGCAATGTTGCTAAGTTCTGGATTGCCACAGAACTTGTGGGGGGAAGCAATTCTCTTTGCGAATTACATTCTAAATAGAATCCCTCGAAAGAAAGTAGACAAGACTCCATATGAGTTATGGAAAGGCCGGAAGCCTTCTTATAACTTCCTACGAATGTAGGGGTGTCTTGCAAAAGTGACGTACCTACACCCAAGCGGGTTAGGATAGGTCCAAAAACCGTGGATTGTATATTCATTGGTTATGCACAGAATAATAGTGCATACAGGTTTCTTGTGTACAAGTCTGAAATTTCAAATATCCACAAGAATACCATAATGGAGTCAAGGAATGCATCTTTCTTTGAAGACACATTTCCTTGCCGAACCCGAGGAGATGATCAAAGTTCTAAGAAAGAACTTAAAGATAATAATCAAGATGATAATCAAGTAGATGATCAAGATGAGGAAGTAGATAAGCCTAGAAGGAGTAAGAGGGCTAGGACTACCAAGTCCTTTGGCCCGGACTTCTTGACTTATATGTTAGAGGGAGAACCTCGTATTTTCCATGAAATGGTGACTTCACCAGAAAGTCCCTTATGGAAAGAAGCTATTAAAAGTGAAATTGACTCCATCTTACAGAACCATACTTGGAAGTTGGTTGATCTACCCCTAGGCAGTAAGGCCTTGGGGAGTAAGTGGATCTTTAGAAGAAACATGAAGGCTGATGGGTCAATTGATAAATATAAAGCTAAACTAGTTATCAAAGGATACAAATAGCGAGAAGGCCTGGATTACTTTGATACGTATTCACTTGTGACAAGAATTACATCTATTCGCATGGTGATTGCGATAGCCGCTTTACATAGTCTAGAGACACAAAGACAACTTTCTTAAATGGAGATTTAGATGAAGAAATCTACATGGAACAACTCGAGGGGTTTCAACTCCAGGGAAAAATAAGAAAGTCTGTAAGCTTGTCAAGTCATTATATGGTTTGAAACAAGCGCCTAAGCAATGGCATGAGAAGTTTGACAATGTTATGTTGTCAAATAGGTTTAGAATCAATAAGTGTGACAAGTACATATATATGTTAAAGACACTGATGGAGGTTATGTCATTTTGTGTCTATACATAGACGACATACTCATTGTTGGTAGTAATGATGAAATGGTTCGAACAACCAAGAGATTGTTAAACTCAAAGTTTGACATGAAAGATATGGGCCTTGCACATGTCATTCTAGGTATTAAGATTACCAGAACATCTAGTGATATCGTATTTTCTCAGTCTCACTATGTTGAGAAGATACTTGAAAATTTTAGTAAATCAGATACAAGTGTGTCTAGGACACCGGTAGACATAAGTCTACATTTGACTAAGAATAATGGTGATAGTGTCTCTTAGCTAGATTATTCTCGGGTCATTGGAACTTTGATATATCTGATGAGTTGTACAAAGCCGGATATAGCCTACTCTGTTAGTAGGCTTAGTAGATATATGAGTAATCCTAATGTCACTCATTAGAGAGAAATTATGCAGGTGTTAGGTTATCTACGCTACACCCGGGATTATGGGCTGCATTATACCAGATACCCAGCGGTACTAGAAGGGTATAGTGACTTTAACTAGATATTTGATATAAAAGACTCCAAATCCACTAGTGGTTATGCGTTTACCTTTGGAGGGGCAGCCGTGTCTTGGAAATCCTCCAAGCAAATGTGTATATCGAGATCAAAGATGGAATATGAGTTTATTGCATTGGATAAAGCAACTGAAGAGGCTGAATGGCTTCGCCAGTTCGTTGAGGATATTCCACATTGGCCGAAACCTGTGCCTACTATTTGTATTCATTGCGATTGCCAATCGGCGATTAGACGGGCACAGAGTCATATGTATAATGGAAAGTCTAGACATATCTGTCATAGACATAGTTCCATACAACAACTACTCTCTAATGGAATTGTCTCTCTAAACTATGTAAAATCTAAAGACAACATTGCAGATCCGCTAACCAAAGGGTTAACTCGAGAGTTAGTAGAAACGTCGTCAAGCGGAATGGGGTTAAGGCCTTTAGTAATGTTACCGCAATGGAAAACCCAACCTAGTTGACTGGAGATCCCAAGATCTAGGTTCAAAGGGACAACGTAATTTTGTGTAATAGATGAGTCACTGAAGAGGTAAATCCTCTTGCCTATTCCTTTGTACAGTAATACTCGATAGAGGTAGAAGGTTAAGCTAATGCTTTTAATGACCTAAGAGCATCCCCAAGGGGATAGTTAAACAAGGCTTGTTAGGCATTTTAGCCAATGTAAGTCTAATTTTGAGCTCCAATGAGCTAGCTATTGGGCTAGCTACTTTACCATCCTATTTTTTTGGTGGCTACAATTGAAGAGCCCTAGAGGCTCTCCAAACAATTATGTATGTATATATTTTAGATTTTTGTATATTTATGTCTTGAATTTAGAATTTAGAATTTTATATTATATATATATATATATGTCTGTGTGTGTGTGTGTATGTAGCAATTTTATATGTTCTTTCAATTCTGTTTGATGAATTACGGAATAACTTATTTTGTATTTTTTTTCTCCTCATTCTACAGATTTTGTATGTTTGTATGGGCAAATTTATTATTATTGCAAATTTATATTAGTAAAATATCAACAATTAGTATTTTTTATTTTAAAAATTATTTTAGTTAGTTTAAATGATTAGCTAAAATAAAGAGCGCGGTTGGAGAACTGTGACAACCCTCACAACTGCTTACTGATAAGACCACTGCTTACTGCTAAACTGTGACTGAACTGGATAAGTAAATGATTAGACTGAAATTCTGAATTAATTGCATGAATATATTGTGTTATTTGCAGTTCTATCTATTGACTGTTAAATGCATCTGTTCTTGTTTCATGCTTTAAACTGCAAATTAAAGGTCTTATCGGCCGAATCTGAAATTAATTAATGTTCGATGCTAATTAGAATTAATGTGATTTTATGGTGTATTTATCTGAAATATGATTTGGTATGATTTAATTAGATTAAAATAAGCTAAATCCCACAAGTTGCATTATTTACAATTTTGCCCTATTAGTGGACCACTACACCAAACATTTTGAGGCTTGTTTTATTTCATCTTGCGCATCATTTTGTTCATTCTTCTTGAGCCAAACCAAATTAGAGAGAGAAGAAGCTTGAGTTCATGAGTTTTGGCCTGGAGACTTGAAGGATTTAAAGATACTTGCAAAAATTGAGCTTCTACACTTGAATACAAGACCTAAGGTAGAAAATTCAACCTATCATTGATGTATTTGTGTATTGTCTTGCATGATCCATGAGAAATTAGAGATTCTAGCCAAGAGTTAGTTTATAATGTTGAATTGTAGCATAAATCATGCATGCATGTTGCCATTCTTGAGTTTTGAAGTTATTGTTCATGAAATTGTACATGCATGTTCATATTTTTACAATGGATCATGAATTCACCATGTTCTTGAGGAAATAGACTCTTTTGGACAAGTATTTGAAGCTTTGGAGTCGGTTAAATTCATGTATGTGCATGTTCATTACGTTCTTGAGTTTTGAGCTAAAGTTTGTATTTAATTAACTTACTTTTGGGCTTTGATTTCTCAAATTGAGCTTTGAACCATGTTATACTATGAGTTTACAAGTGTTTTCCAGAAAATTAGCCCAAGAGAATCGAATTTGATGCATTAAAACTTGGTTTTGAGCTTGAGGTTCAAATTTGGAATTTCCAGAATTTGGACTCACGCTCGAGCGGGGAAATTGGCGTTCGAGCGTGAAATACGTGCTCCCAACACTTTACATTGTTTTATAGTCCGCTCGAGCGGAGAAATGCACGCTTGAGCGGGGACTTGTGTCACACGCTCGAGCGGGTGTCGAGCGCCCATTGAGCGGGATTTTCACACATTTAATACTTTTGCCATGTTTTACAGTCCGCTCGATTGTGGGAAGTGACGCTCGAGCGGGGAACCTTTGTCTGCATGTCTGCTCGAGCGGGGAAAGCCACGCTCGAGCGGGACCCTATTTTTCTGAAAATTCTAAAAATGTTTTTAAAGTGCATCTTTGCATCCTCATTTCATTCTAGGCATCCTTAGGCCTAGTTTAAAGCATCTTAATGAGGATATTGATGTAGAACCACACCAAGGCAAATTAGGGATTAAGTTATTATTTTTCCTGACTGTGTAGCTTAGTGTGTGTTCACTCTGTAACTGTGTAAGGTTCGCATCCAGAGACGCGTACTAGCTTATCTGTAGCCCAGAACTTTGTGAGTAACAATGTTGTAAAGATATGTTCGAAAATGAATATTTTTTGAATGATCAACTGAACTGTTTTCTTAACTATTTACTGTTAATTGTATGAATGTTTGTCCTCTATTCTGAACTATATTGTGGCATCCTTAGCAACTACTGTTACTGTTACTGCTACTGTTACAGAGATCTCTGTCAGTTCCTATCTTGGAACTTCTGTTTACTGTTACGATGGCCATCATTGACTGTTTGGTCTTTAAGACCTACTGTTTACTGTACTGTTCTGCTAATGGATGTACCACATATGACTGCAATGACTGAATAACTGATATACTGATTGAAATGACTGTTTTCAATACTGAAAGGACATTCATTCTTAACCTCTTTATGCATTATGTTATTCACTGGGCTTTAGCTCACTGCTCATATATATATATATGTAGGTGTACAGGCACCGGACCGTTGCTAGGAGCGTCGAGTTAACTCCTTTTTCGTCAAGCCAACCACTGTGCCTCATTGCGAGGTTCCAAGTCCTTCAAGCCAGGGCTTCTGGGGATGTTTTAGATTTCCCCCTTTTTTGTACCTATTTTTGTAATATTGTATAGATTGACTGTACCCGTACTGTACTGTTGTGTTAGGGATTTGATTCCCGACCTGGTTATCTGTATATGACCGTATATGTGTACATACTGTTTGGGTACTGAATGTGAATGTATTATGGAAAGTCTTTTTGTATACAGATTGTCACAGCTCATTGGACATCTTTTAATTACTGTTTTGGCTTCCGCCAGCCCCTGTACTCTGTATTGCTGTTTTATTGTTAAGCAGGCCTTCAGTAATCTCGGATTACTAGCCGGTTACGGTGCTAAACCCATAGGGGCGGGTTTGGGTTGTGACCGAGTGGTATTAGAGCGTTATTAAACCACGAGTTATACCGCACACACGTTTTCAACTGAGCTATAGGATGTCCTAAAAAAGTGAATAGGGCATTACATGAGCATGAAAAGTGTGTGTGTGGACATGACATTAATATATGTGTTAATGTGTTTAAGTATGCAACTTCCTATGTTTATTATTATTACTGTGTTGCATATAGTGAAATGGATAATGCAAGGACTACTAATGAAACTTAATCATCTGACACCATAATGGTGAGATTAGAAAGAACCGTTGAACTACTGACTGAAGCCTTAAGGCAATAGCAACAACAGAACCAATAGCCCCCACCTCCTCCGGTACAGCCGGAACAGAATGTGAATGATGACATCATTACTCTAACGCAAAAGTTCAGTAAGATGAAACCGCCATCATTTTAAGAAGGCCTTGAACCATTAAAGGCTGAGGCATGGGTGTTAGAAACCAAAAAATTATTCGAAGTCTTTCCGTGTTCGGAGGCACACAAAGTACTGCTAGCTACCTTCACCTTACAAGAAGAGGCCCGAAGGTGGTGGATGCTGGTCCGTGACACCATTACAGTTGTGACTTGGGCTTAGTTTAAAGAGTCCTTCTTTGAGAAATACTTTCCTCAGTGTGTCAGGGATCGAAAGGTGACTGAGTTTGAACAACTGAGACAAGGCACCATGTCTGTCGCTGAATATGAGTCTAAGTTCATCGAGCTTGCCAGATATGCACCACATATGGTGGACACTGACTATAAGAAGGCTAGGAAATTCGAAGGCGGCCTTAATGTCGAAGTAGTTGACAGAATTAATGTGTTGAAATTGCACAAATATGTGGATGTTCTTGACCGGGCCATTATAGCTGAATCAAATATTGAAGCACTGAAACAAACTGAAACACCAGCGTCGGAATGGCTTGGTAAGAGACGAGGCCTTAAATTCAAGAAAGGCAGGAACAATCCGTTGAACAAAAAGTAGAATACAGGGTCAACGACTAGTTCTAGTCAAGGGAACCGTTCCATACCACCCTGTTTCGAATGTGGTAAGAACCATAAGGGAGTTTGTTATAAAATTTCTGGTGCTTGTTACAGGTGTGGCAAGGTGGGCCACATAGTCAAAGATTGCCCTTCCACTTCACAGGGCAATAGTAAAGCTGCACCTAGCACAGCAGTATCAACTGTTACATCAAAACCTAACCCTAAAGCCACTGGAAAAGAGCCCTTGAGGCAAGGCCGAGTGTTCGTGACTTTCGTCTTAGGAGATGTCTGAGAATCTGAGGCTGTGTCAGGTATACTCTCAATTTGTGCTCAAAATACATATGTTTTGATTGATTCGGGGTCTACACATTCATATGTATCGCATGTTTTTTTGCGAAAATTGAATAGACCGTTGGAACCCATGAATTACTTGTTAGCTGTATCTTCACCTGTTGGGGGATCCATGACTTGTGCTTATATGTACCCTGCATGTGAGATTATTGTTGAAGATGCGCATTTATATATTGATTTACTGCCATTGAACATTGACCATTTTGATGTAATATTGGGAATGGACTGGTTAACAAAATATCATGCCACCATAGACTGTGTAACAAAACAAGTTGTTTTCCGTCCGCCTGGATTGCCTGAATTCGTGTTTAATGGAGTTGGAGTAGTACCTCCCCCATATCTGATTTCATCCATGAAAGCTTTTAAACTGATTAGAAAGGGGTGTAAAGGGTATCTATGTTCTATATTAACTGTACCTACTGATGCTAACACTGATGTGAATAGTATTCCTATAGTCAGAGAATTCCCAGATGTTTTTCCAGATGATTTGCCAGGGGATTTAATTGATAGGGAGATTGAATTCACCGTTGATGTGATTCCGGGTACATAGCTAGTTTCTAAAGGTCCGTACAGAATGACACCTACCGAACTGAAGGAATTGAAAGTTCAACTGCAAGAACTACTAGACAAGAAGTTCATCAGGCCCAGTACTTCACCGTGGGGTGCGCTAGTCTTATTTGTGAAAAAGAAAGACGGCTCACTAAGACTCTGCATTGATTACCGCGAACTGAACAAGGTAACAGTGAAAAATAAATATCCATTGCCTCGCATTGATGATTTATTTGACCAGTTACAGGGTGCCCAAGTGTTCTCCAAAATTGACCTTAGATCTGGATACCACCAGTTGAAAGTCAAGACTGGGACATTGAAAAGACTGCATTTCGTACGAGGTACGGACATTATGAATTCTTAGTTATGCCTTTCGGAGTTACTAATGTGCCTGCTGCATTTATGGACCTTATGAACAGAATTTTTAAACCATTCCTTGATGACTTTATTGTTGTATTCATAGATGACATTTTAATTTATTCCAAAAGCACTGAGGAACATGAACATCATTTGAGAATTGCCTTACAGACCCTAAGAGAACAGAAACTGTATGCTAAACTGACTAAATGTGAATTTTGGCTTGATAGTGTGATGTTTTTGGGACATGTGATTAGTAAGGATGGTATTACAGTTGACCCACAGAAAATTGAAGCAGCAGTGAACTGGCTTAGACCAACAAATGTTACCGAAGTCCGAAGTTTTCTAAGCTTAGCTGGGTATTACAGAAGATTTGTCAAAGATTTCTCCAAAATTGCCCTACCATTGACACAGTTGACTCAGAAAGGGATATCATTTGACTGGACCGACCAGAGGGAATCAGCTTTTCAAGAGTTGAAAACCCGACTAGTGACTGCACCGATTCTCACCTTATCCTCAGGTACGGATGGTTATACTGTATATAGTAATGTTTCTTATAAGGGTTTGGGATGTGTTTTAATGCAGAATGGTAAAGTTATCGCATATGTTTCCCGACAACTAAGACCATATGAAAAGAACTATCCGACCCATGATTTGGAACTTGCTGCAGTGGTATTTGCATTAAAAATTTGGCGTCACTATCTTTATGGGGCAACATGTGAGGTGTATACAGACCACGAGAGTTTGAAATACTTTTTCACACAGAAAGAACTGAACATGAGGTAGTGGAGATGGTTAGAACTGATAAAAGACTATGACCTGCAAATTCTGTACCATCCAGGAAAAGCTAACACCGTTGCCGATGCACTGAGTCGGAAATCGATTGGGAATTTAGCCTGTTTACTCACCGGGCAGAAAGAATTGCTATGTGACCTTGAAAAGTTTGAAATTGAGATCGTTTTGCGTGAACAAGGTGGAACATTAGCTGCTATTTCTGCTCAAACAGCACTGATTGAAGAGATTAAAGAGAAACAGCAACAAGATGACTTCTTGAAGAAGATCATCGAAGAACGGGAATCCAAACTAAGGCCAGATTTCAAATTTGAGAATAATTTGTTGAAATTTCAGGGAAGATTGTATGTACCGAGTGATTCTGAACTGAAAAGAAAAATTTTACAAGAAGGCCACAATTTGAAATTGTCTATTCATCTAGGAAATACGAAAATGTACCAAGACTTGAAACTGAATTTCTGGTGGCCGGGGATGAAGAAAGAAATTGCTGACTTTGTGTCGAAATGTCTTCATTGCCAACAAGTTAAAGCCGAATATCAACGACCCGCAGGCTTACTGCAACCCTTACCGATACCAGAGTGGAAATGGGAACATATTACCATGGATTTTATTGTTGGTTTACCTCGCTCCAGTAAAGGTATGGATTCAATTTGGGTTATTGTTGATAGACTGACTAAATCTGCTCATTTCTTACCTGTCAAAACAATTTATAATGAAGACAAATTGGCTGTAATCTATATTTATGAGATTGTTAGTTTGTATGGAGTGCCTGTGTCCATTGTTTCTGATAGGGACTCGAAGTTTACATCGAGATTTTGGCAAAGCCTACAGACAGCACTGGTACTGAACTGAGATTAAGTAGCGCCTTCCATCCTCAGACAGATGGCCAGTCAGAAAGAACCATCCAGACTCTGGAGGATTTACTGAGAATGTGTGTTCTTGATTTCCAAGGAAATTGGGAGAGCCACTTACTTTTAGCTGAGTTTGCTTACAACAACAGCTTTCACTCGAGCATTGGTATGGCGCCTTTCGAGGCTTTGTATGGCAGAAAATGTCGATCTCCGATTTGCTGGCGGATGTCCGCAGGCGAGACAGAGAATATGAAGTAGGTGATCATGTTTTTGTTAAAGTGACACCGGTGAAAGGCCAGACTCGTTTTGGAGTCAAGGGTAAGCTAGCGCTGAGATATGTCGGACCGTATAAGATTATTGAGAAAATCAATCCGGTGGCGTATCAAGTAGCGCTTCCTCCTGAAATAGAGCATATACATAATGTCTTACACATTTCAATGTTGAAGGACTACCTTCGGGATCCCTTCCATGTGATTGAGCCTACCCTTGTAGTGTTAAGTGATGACTACACTTACGAAGAACGGCCTATCCAGATTGTGAACAGACGGATCAAGAAGTTGAGGAACAAAGAGATTCCGTTAGTGAAAGTTGACTGGCAAAACCATGGTGGCGTGTATGCCACTTGGGAAAGGGAATACGATATGATGAAGAGATATCCTGAATTGTTTCCACTGAATCCTGTTTTCTTCTAGAATGAAGGTAATTCGAGTTTGGAAGACCAAACTCTTTGTAAGGAGGGGAGACTGTGACAATCCTTACCACTGTTTACTGATAAGACCACTGCTTACTGCTAAACTGTGACTGAATTGGATAAGTAAATGATTAGACTGAAATTTCAAATTAGTTGCATGAATATATTGTGTTTTTAAAAAGCATCTTTGCATCCTCATTTCATTCTAGGCATCCTTATGCCTAGTTTAAAGCATCTTAATGAGGATATTGATATAAAACCACACCGAGGCAAATTAGGGATTAAGTTATTATTTTTCCTGACTGTGTAGCTTAGTGTGTGTTCACTTTGTAACTGTGTAAGGTTGGCATCCGAAGACGCATACTAGCTTATTTGTAGCCCAGAACTTTGTGAGTAACAATGTTGTAAAGATATGTTCGAAAATGAATATTTTCTGAATGATCAACTAAACTATTTTCTTAACTGTTTACTGTTAACTGTATGAATGTTTGTCTTCTATTCTGAACTATATTGTGGCATCCTTAGCAACCTCTTTATTCATTACTACTCTTTACGAGAGATCTCTGTCGGTTCCTATCTTGGAACTTCATTTCTTTATTCGATGGCCATCATTGACTATTATTCGGTCTTTAAGACCTCATTTCTTATCTTGTTTTGCTATTGGATGTACCACATATGACAGCAATGACTGAATAACTGATATACTGATTGAAATGACTGTTTTCAATACTGAAAGGGCATTCATTCTTAACCTCTTTACGCATTATGTTATTCACTGGGCTTTAGGTCACTGCTCATATATATATGTAGGTGTACAGGCACCAAACCGTTGCTCGGAGCGTCGGGTTAACTCCTTTTTCGTCAAGCCAACCACTGCGCCTCATTGCGAGGTTCTAAGTTCTTCAAGCCAGGGATTCTAGGGATGTTTTAGATTTTCCCCTTTTTTGTACCTGTTTTGTATCTTTGTATGGTATTGCCGTCTTTGTCTTGTTGTGTTAGGGATTTGGTTCCCGACCTGGTTATCTGTATATGACTGTATATGTGTACATACTGTTTGGGTATTGAATATGAATGTATTATGGAAAGTCTTTTTGTATACAGACTGTCACAGCTCATTGGACATCTTTTAATTACTGTTTTGGCTTCCATGCCACATACACTGTATTCTTTGTTTTATTGTTAAGCGGGCCTTGGAATCTCAGTTACTAGCGGTTCTTGATGCTAAACCCATAAGGGCAGGTTTGGGTCGTGACAAGAACACAATAGTTAAAGTAATTAGGTAAAATAAAGAGTGTACTTTTTTTGTACTTTAGGTAGTGAAAAGTAGAGAGTGTGGTTGGAGTTGCTCTACGTGATATGATAGTTAACCATGGTATAATGAGATACCTTATATAGGTCACCTATGTGAGTGCGAAGTGAGGTCGCTTCTTTAAGAATTGGTAAGGCCGAATTCTTTAAAACCACTCACTGAACCAGGCTAGTGTTCCAGGGCCATACCGAACACACAAGTGAGAACAAGAACAATGGTTGGACTAACTCCTGTGTGAGGTCTATTGTCTCGATTTGCACAAACGGCAGAATAGTTCAAGACATCACGTTCACTGGTCAGCTAGTAAATCTGATAGGTTGTCACTACGAAAGGTTCAAGGCCAACAGCTACCTTTTTTAATGCAGGGTTAGTTTGTGTGCTCTTTCTCCGAGTCTTTGTTGTAAACGTTGTCCGTTTTTCTTATTTGGTCAATTTTTATTCATGTGGGGGATTGTTGAAAAAAATGGGGTTTTGGTAAATTTTAATGTGAATTTGAAGTAGGTCTCAACCGTTGGTTGATGTGGGATTAAATGAGTTTAGATTCCTTGTAACAAGGTCTTTACACCACATAAAGAATGACCAAAAACCATTGAGAATTCAATGAGAAATTGTCTCATAAAGATGGCCTTATGAATGAGGTTTTGGGAATTGTGTATAACTACCAATCCTACATTGATTGTAGTAGAAATACACACTTGTGTATATAGAAAATATATATATTAGATATTTTCTCCCATCAATTTTGGTCCATTACTCCAGCAGTTTTGCAAGAGTAATGGCCATTAGTAGCTAGCCTTCATGGGCATTAGATGATAACCTTTATGGCTAGAGGCTCCTTTTCTCTCTCCCATGGTGTATAAAAGGAGACTCATCTCCCTTGGTTTAGATACAACTTTTCCCTTCCATAATTATATAGTCAGTCTGTTTGTGTCTACAATTTTCTTCCTGTGTGAGAGAGTGTTGCTATTGTCGGTTCACCAAAGCTAACAGAAGGTGCTTTTGAGTTAACCGGTTTAAGCCTTCTTATCTTGAGAGACAGAAGTCGACGTTCCTCCAGCACCCACGGTGAGGCGGCTAATCTGTTTTAAGGACACTGTGGTATCGCACAGAATTTGGTTTGCTCCCTTGTTTTCAATATTTCAATTCCATTTGTATTTCGATTAATCATGGTTCATGTTATATAAGTTAACTGATTAATTTTTAATCTATTTGTTTCGTTTAATTAGCCTATATGACCAACATAAAGTTCTACATGATTCGCGATGCCCTTGTTGTGGTAGTGAGGTGGAAACAGTTGATCATCTTTTCCTCCATTGTCTTGATTCTCAAGTTGTTTGGCGATGTTCTCCGCATCGAATGAAATCGCCTCCACAGATTACTTTAGGTCACTTTTGTGAGTGGTGGCAATATCTTGAGCTTCTTCTCGGTACTGTAGGTCAAGGTGGCATAGTGATCGACTTAGCTTGCTACATTTGTTGGGCCATTTGGAAGTCTCGAAATGCTTGGATTTGTTTTTCCCATCTTCGCCAAACGCCCCCTTTTATTTCTGGTTTGGCAGTTGCAGAGTGGATGGAATTTTCCGAAGCTAAAGCCTTGAATGTGCAACCACGGCCATCCTTGCCTAGTGATACTGTTTTTGTTGCTCCTTAAGCTCTTGCACCTATAGATCGATGGGTGTGCCCTCCTCTTGGGTTCATTAAACTAAATGTCTGATGCCAGTATGCGGAAGATTTTTGTGCTGGGATTGGTATTGTGGGGCGAACTCATATAGGTGATATTTTGTCAAATATGTTCCTTTATTTTCTTGTCCCTCTCCTCGAGTGCTTAAAGTAGTGGCAGTTGCAAGGTCTAGATCGAATGCCAAGATGGTTTATCGAAGTCTTAATGGTGAAATCCAACTTTGTCCACCAACCTTCTTAGGACATTGTTATGATTGTGCAAAACTGCAAGGCATTGAGTCTTTCTTTTCATTTAGCTTGTTTTCGTTTTATTCCACGAAATTGTAATGGAGTGGCGCATGATATTGCGTGACATGATCTTTTGATTGATGAGATCCGAGTTTGGGAAATCTGTTTTCCTCCCTGTTCTCATCAATTTGATATTGGCCGTGAGGTTCTTCTTCTCTGATTAATGAATAAAGTTACTCCTTTTTCTTTGGCAGGGTAAAAAAAAAGAAAGATCACTTGAAGCAATGTGCCCCTAAATTGAATTAAATTGTAGCGGGCTGACTCCTTTCACATTGCTATAATTTAATTCAAATCAAAGGTAAATTGCTTTAGTTGGGAAGGAGGGTGCCCAAGGCAGAATACAAGTCAGCTTGAGATTTATGAGGTCTAAGGCAAATTATGAAAATGGGGTCCTCAAATATATATATATATATATATATGTATATGTATATATTTTTAATAAAAAATGTATACATAAAATGATAAGTATCAACAAATTAGGTCCTAGATAAAAAAAAAAAATTATTATTCCACTAGGAAAACATAAGGGCCAAATTAGAAAAAAATTATTCAATTAAAACTGATAAAGACCTAGGCAAAAAAATTAGGATAAAATTATTTATTTCACTAAAATCTAATAGATAAAGAAGGTAAAAAAAAAATTAGGACAAATTTATTATTCCACTAATTGATAAAGAAAGAATGCAGAAAAAAAATTAGGGCAATCCACTGATTAATAAAATCTGATAGTGAGAGAGAGGACTTACTATAAGAGAGAGAGTGAGTCATCTATGAGAGAGAGAGAGTGAGTCACTGACTCGCTCAGTGCTGCTCTCTGCGTCTGCCCTACTTTATACTTGCTTTGTATATGTTTCCTTCTTTATCACTTCATGTGAGAAAGAAAGAGAGAGGGAGAGAGATACAGAGAGAGAGAGCACTGAGCAATGTATTGTATGTATTATTTTTCTTGAGTCCAAACACTTTTTTTTATATATATTTTCATTTTAATAATATGGGTCAAACCACACTTATAAATAAATATGGACTAAACCATACTTATAAATAAATATGGGCCCAATAAAATATTTTGAGGCCCTTTAAATTGGTTCTGAAATAAAAAAAATAAAAAAAAAAGGATATGACAATTTACTAAATTTGGGAGCTCTATTTTGGGCCAAAATTTTGAGGCCTAAGGCACAGGTCTTACTGACATTAGGACAGGGCCGGTCCTGGCACAATACGGTGTTGTAAGGTCCATGTGACTACTCTCGAACAGATGTTGTTGATTTAAATAATTTATATTATAAGATTTATCAAGTAGATTATTCATAAAAAATTTAGATTAATTGAATATTTATAACCTCAAAATAAGATCATATTTACTGAAAAAAAAATTAATAATTTATTTTAAAATAATTAGGACTTGATTAGGGTTATGCATGTCTGATTAATTTTTTTTTTATTTTAATTTTTTTTATATAAATAATATGCTTGACAAATCTTATAATATGAATAATTTAAATTTTCAAAGTAAGCACGAAACAGTCTCGATGAGGCCATACTACACCTTGCGCACCCCTTGTCCCTTTAGTGGATCTTTTAGAGGGTAAATTATTATCATATTTTCTTATTTTCACACATAGCTGAGTGGTCCAATATGCATTTATTAATGCTAGTCACATTGTCTCTTTTCTAGTTGGGAGGAAATGGGGCGGGAAATAAAATTACGTATATTGCTCTTTTATAAGTTTGATTAAATTATATTCATTTTGATTAATATTTAAAAATAAAATACAATAAGCCTGACAAATTTAGTGTATTTATACTGGGTTTAGGGATGACAATTTTTCCTTACTCCGCTCTATCCTTGCATCCCCTGCCTTGAGCTGCACGAATTTTTTCTACCTTGAAAAAGTGGGGTGGGGAAGGGTTTTGCTTCTCCTAACCCATTTATATTTATTAAATGTATTTATACATATATCATTTAATTTTTTTAACATGCTAAAATTAAAATCCAAAATATTACATAAAATATTCATTTTCACTAATTTATTTCTCATCATATATCTTTTAACTTTCATTAATTATAAATCACTATCCATAAAAATTTTATTAGTATTTGTATTTTTTAAATTATAAAATTACTCCATCCCTAGCCTTGCTTCCACCACCAACACGATTTGCTTTGCTCCCAATATGATACAAGGCGGGGGAGTATAAACTTGGCCCAAACGCGACCCATTGACATCCCAAAGTAGGCTTCCGTAAAATTTGCATTCTCATAACACTTAACTCTAATAGTAATTTGTTAATCATATGGGTAAAAAATAATATTATCATCTCATTTACATTGAAATGTATATTTTTTTCTTATTTATCTTTGTCTTTTCGTATCATTTGCATTAGTTTTAATCTCTTTAATCTTACTGAAGGTTGGATTGGTGTAATTGTGTTAAAATTGTGAAATTTGATGTATTTTCCTCAAACCTTAGGGAGGTTAGTATATTTTGCCTAAGTGTGCTTACAGGTCAAGTTTGAGCAGGATGTCATCCACCATTTGACTGAATGAGGTTCGGGTTGAGAAAATTCGATCCGCATTCAAATATCTCAGCAATGCTATGGAGCTCTAAAGAAAGAGCACTAACATAGCATTAATTTGTCCTTTTCTTCACTGATTTTTGTCTTTTAGTTCACTGTTTTTTTTTTTTTTTTTTTTTTACATGAGTGACAGCTCATTAGAGCTATCCTTTGACAGCTCTAATTAGAGCTCGAGGGCAATTCTCCAACTATCTATGGTTTCAAAATTGATCGAGTCAAATTGATTGATGGATGCTAATTGGGTTGGTAGATTGAACAAATTTTAATTTTACAATATATATATATAATTTTTTTTAACTAAACAATGAAGATAAGAGGGTTTTGCTTTTCTGAAATGTGGAAAGTGCGATTTTGAAGTTTCAATACTTTATTTATTGAACAATATAAAATATAAACATATATAGATAATATGTACCTATATCAATGTTCATTAAGAATTTCTTAATTTCATGCCATCGGGTTGGATCGATACTTGACCAGAACTCGACTTTTTTGAAATTATTAGACCAACATCTGTTTGTTAGCCGTATCGAAATTACCCATTGTATCAAAACTGCCCATTTGAAATCAGGTTGGATGGGTTGAGCGAGTTGATTAGATGTTTCCCCAGCTCTAATCTGACCCATAAATTTTCGGGGTTGAAGTGTTAAAAGCCCAAACATAAATATTGAAGGGATAACTATATTTGACTTCTGATTCTTGTACTTTATGAGATTAATCATATTTATATCTTGAAACCCAAACTAGAAAAATAGGTAATTGTGGATTAAGGGCATACATATGAGTTATTAGGACCATTTTTGGAAGGGGATTCCATTTTAAAAATAATAATGTGTGTTTGAATTGAGTTTTTTGTTTTTCATTTTTGTTTTTATTTTTAGTGAATATTTTTAAAATTTTAAGTATTTTTAAAAAAAATTTTAGATGTGCCTTACTTGGATGTATCTAAAAAAGTTAAAAAAAAAAATTTGTAAACAAATATTTTACGAAATTAATAAATACATAAAAATATGAAAAATATACTGAATTTTTATATTTTTTTTGTATATAGTAAATTTTTAAAAGATTTTTTTCATAAAAATTATACTTTTTATATGTATTTATGTTAGGTGTGTCTAGAAATTAAAAAAATTACTTAAAATATTAAAAAAATTCAATAAAAACAAAAGTATAATTTTTGGAGATAATTTTGGAAAGTGTATTTAAAAAGTAGAATTTTCTGAAAAGTATTTTTAAAAAATAAAAAACAAGCAAATTTTGAAAATACTTACAAGCTGGTCCATTTATATTCCAACCACTTGGGCCTTAACTCAGCATTTATGAGTAAATAAGTCCATTCAATAAGACTTATTGAGTAATTATCTCTTAAAATGCACAAAATAAATGTTTTTTTTAACAAGTAAAAGAACTAATAGTAATATACAATCAAGCTCCAAACATAAATAAAAACAAGCAACACAAAGAAAAGTCTTCATACAAAGGCAGAGGAGAATGGATTCTCTCTAAAACCATAGTCGGTGTTTGGAAGAGAGCTTGATCTCTGTTTTAGAGTTTGATCTCAGATGCTGACAAAGGGTTGCGTGGAGTGTTAATTAGCTAGGGGGTTTTGATCATTAGTGACATCATTTCGGCTTTCTTTTGATAGGTTCGTTTCTACTTTTCGAGTAGTATCGTGCTGCTCTTGTGGTAAAGTATCAATTTCCTTTTTTGGTCTTTGTTGCTTTGGACTGGTCTTTAGGTAGTCTGCAGGTGGCCCATCCTTTGGTTCATTGGATAAAGCAAGTTAGTGACGCTGGAACAAGCTGATGAATGTTGGTCTGAGTGGTCATCAATACTTCAGGCAAAGGGAATTGATGCGGTTGTTAGATGTCTTCAGAACATTCCCATCATGCAGATGATTTAGTGATAGGCGGTGGTGATGGACAGATGGACTTCAATATTCATTTAAGTATCAGGGACTCAATTTTTGATGTGGAAGGGGAGGGTGGTTTGGATTGTGGCCCAAACTGAGGTAGTAAAAGAGGAGGGTGGAACATATGGTAACTAAAGATTTGGGCCGCATGATATGGATTTGGACTCGAGCCTTGATAGGCCAACAGGCCTAATTATTATTAGTGAGCCAATGGCCCAGTGGATGTCATCGATTGTGGCCCAGATGAGTGATCAAGAGTTTAACGCTATGTTTAGTTGGAGAATTTAGGAAAAAATTTGGAAAGGAAAAGAAAAAAAGTATTTGAAATTTGGTGAAATATAAATATGATTTATTTATATTTTATTTATTTTGTTTTTCAAATCACTTTTTAAAACTCTCAACTAAACATAGTATAAAAGAAAAAGGGAACAGAAAAGGAAATGGTAAAGATAAACGTGAAGGTAAAGGCCACATGGATGGAGATGGAGGCGATAGCTGCTATGAGAGTGAGAGCCCTATTTTTTCTTTTGATTTTCAAAGCCCATTTGGTAGAAATTTAGAAGTGGGTTCCTCCATGGGTGTCAGGAGCCCAACGACCCAGATCATGTCAACTCAAGGTAATCAATCTTCCTGTTCAGATGCCCCCCGTCGGAGAAGATGGGTTATGGGTGGAAGCTAGATTCATGTCCTCAGACGCCATTGTGAGCTCTATCGAAATATTCGCTGGGGCTGGAGAACAAAGATGGAGCAACTGATAAAAATGTGAAAGAGTCATCCGGAGTCAAGTTCATGAAGAAGAGTGGCCGAATCAGAAAATTGAGTTAGAGGGGACCCTATTAATTATAATTTTTTATTTTAAAAAAGATATGATGAACACTTAGATAATAATAATTTTATGAGCTAAATTTAAGTATAAAAAATTATATATTCATTAGTAATAGGAACAAATTAAAATTCTATAATAGTGTAGAATAGATCGGTACAGGATGGTAATGTAAGTTTGTAATTTCAGTACAAAAAATTATGAATCAAAATTCTTAATTTTAGAAAATAAAAACCCATCGTTTATAGCATAAATTATTATAAAATCTATTTAATTTTTATTTGATAGAAAAACATTAAAGAGATGACATTGCTTATAAATGATGTGTTTTGAATGAAAATTATTAAACGTCTTAGAATACCATATAACATTGCCTACGTGATGCTCAAAGCATGAGAAATCACAAATCACACTAAGCGATCTGTCAACTGTTTGAAAATAATGAGTTTATTATATCTAATATATAAGATTTTTCACTACGCTATTGGTTTAAACTATTATATGAATAATATCACACAATATTCTTAAAGTATCAAATAATTATTTGTTATGAGCAATACAATAAATTGTTAACCAAAAATATGTTAAAAAAAAAAATACATTTTATATATAACAAAACACCAAAACAAAAAACAAAAAATCTTAAAACTGAGGGTAACCCCCTCGTCCTTCTTTGCCTCCGCCAATGGTGAAGAAGAGTTTTTAATTGAATATAATACGACTTTTATGTTGGAGCTTATGTTGGCACCGGGTAGCCCAAATTTGAAAGAGGTTTTCGAAGAGGTTGTCCCACAATAACCTCCTCCATCGCCATGGAGGTTCTTAGCTGGAAATGTCAACGGATGGGTCACCCTTTCGTAGTTTGAACAGCTCGTTTATCGACCCAGTCTTAGAAGTCCAACTTATTACTTCCTCCGTCTCAAAATATTAGTCCCTTATGTCATTTTTCATTGTCCCAAAATATTAGTCTCTCTTCAAAAATAAAGTATAAAATAATATAAATTTTTTATTTTGCCATTCTTTTAAATTAATAAGTAATATAAAAAGTACAATTATGACATTGATATTTTCAAAAAATGTACTATCAAAAGGATAATTTTTCAAAATTAACTTTTTTTAAATGCAATAATTATACTACTAAAAAAAATTAAATTCTTTAAAAAAGACCATTATTTTAAGACGGAGGGAGTATTTATTATTGAGACTAAGATGAAAGTAGAGAAGTTGAAGTTTTCGGTGATTGTCATTGGGTTTCAAGTTCTGGACAGGTGTAGATAGTGAAGGGCAAAGTGGGGGCTTATGGGCTTATAACGACCCGAATAATTCCATCTACAGAAAACATACTACTTAAGTTAGGATAAGAGAATCAAGATAGCATAAAAGATTTGAATTGAAAGCAAAAAAAAAAAATTAAATTATGTTGTTTGGAAAAATATATGATTTTTTACAAGTAAATCAATTAATGAGAATAAAAATTAACGTAGAAAAATTAAATTAAAAGCAACACAAGAATTTTTATGTGGTTCCCTCAATATGAGGTACGTCCACGGGATCGAAATCCGATTCCACTATCAACCAAAAAGTTTCCAAACGATTACAAACGAGACACGAATAGTCTCACAAAATCACCCTTAGGTGAATTCCAAATAATTATAAATAAACAAGAGGAAAGATCTCACCAAATAGATGAACAAAAATCTTCAGAATCAGAGTTATAAAAGACTCAAAATAATTATCCCAAATCAATCCGCACGCTGCTGAAATAAAGCCACAGAATTTATGTCACCAAGCTTTGAATTCACCAGTTGATTAACTCAACAAGCACATCTCAAATCTATAGCTTCCACCCAAAACAAATAAGCATCAAAACTGTTAAAGCAACCGCTACAATGTGCCTCGGAAAACAAATACAATATATTTATATATATTGTTGAATTTTGAATTTTGTAATCAAACCCTAATTGTTACCAAACTGAGTTAGGTCTCCAAAAAATTAGATATAATATATTAAAATATATTATACATAAACCAAACCAAATTAAAATCTTTTAATAAATCAATTGGGTCTCAAACTCCAATAAGGAGATATATCCCAACAATTCTTCCCCTATTGACTTAGGTGGAGATATCAACCATACCCGCCAAAATTCGACACTTCAAATGTTTGTCCCTCGACAAAGTTTTTGTCAACATATCCGAAATATTATCATATGTGTGAACCTTTTCGTGTTGCAACAATTTCGAAACTAACACATCACGAATCCAATGGTATCTCACATCAATGTGTTTCGATCTCGAATGAAAAGTAGAATTTTTACTCAAGTGAATAGAACTTTGACTATCACAATAAAGCACATACTTTTCTTGCTTCAAACCCAACTCTTGCAAAAATTTCTTCAACCATAACTCTTCTTTACAAGCTTCTGCAATGGCAATAAATTCAGCTTCGGTAGTTGAGAGAGCAACACATTTTTGTAATTTAGATTGCCATGCCACAGCTCCCCCTGCAAATGTCATCAAATACCCCGAAGTAGATTTCCTAGAATCAACATCACCGGCCATGTCAGAATCCATGAACCCATCAAGCATCGGCTTACCATCCCTAAAACACAAACACACCTTCGAAGTCTCTCGAAAATACCTTAGAATCCATTTTACCGCTGCCTAATGTTCTTTACCCAGATTAAAGAGAAACCGACTCACCACACCAACGGCGTGAGCAATATCTGGCCTTGTACAAACCATGGCGTACATCAAAGAACCAACTGCTGAAGCATAAGGAATTTTCAACATCTCTTCTTTGTCTTTCTCACTTGTAGGACATTGATTCGAACTAAGTTTAAAGTGACCTGTAAGTGGACAACCAACCGGCTTTGCTTTATTCATGTTGAACCTCTCAAGAACTTTCTTAATGTAGCTTTCTTGAGACAACCAAATCAGTCCTTTTTTGCGATCACGAACAATTTTCATACCAAAAATTAGCTTTGCCGATCCCAAATCTTTCATAGCAAAAGATTTACTCAACTCTAACTTCAACTTGTTAATCATGGTAGAATCTTGACCCACAATTAACATGTCATCAACATAAAGCAAAAGAATAATAAATTTACAATATGGGAAATTTTTCACAAACACACAATGGTTCGAAGTGGTTTTAGAAAAACCATTATTCATCATGAAAGAGTCAAATTTTTTGTACCATTGCCACGGAGCTTGCTTGAGACCTTCTGGTTGCTCCATGTAAATTTCTTCTTCAAAATCACCGTGAAGAAATGCGGTCTTCAAATCAAGTTGTTCAATTTCAAGGTTTATACTTGCGGCCATGCCAAGTACAACCCGAATAGAAGACATCTTTACAACCGGTGAGAAAATCTCGTCAAAATCAATACCTTTCTTTTGCCCAAAGCCTTTCACAACAAGACGTGCCTTGTACCTCAGATTTTTGCCATCATTCTTCAATTTGAAAACCCACTTATTTTTCAGAATTTTCCTCCCTTTAGGCAATTTTACTAAATCATAAGTCTGGTTTTCAAGTAAGGAATTCATCTCCTCGTCCATAGCCTTTTTCCAATCACCTTTCTTTGTATGCTCAATTGCTTCTTGGTAGCTCTCAGGCTCCCCTTGATCGGAAATCAACACAAATTCATTGGGAGGATACTTTCTTGAAAGTTGCCGGTCCCTTGTAGATTTTCTCAACTTAAGTTGTGGTGGCAGTTCTTGAGTTGGATGCTCTTTCTTAATTTCTGGCTCAACTTCATTAGGATTAGCATCATCATCTACATCTTCAATAGGTGGTTGCACATCTCCTTCATTTTCATCATCAACTGAAGATGAAGAAGATGGATCTATGTCAATGAGATCACTAGTTTTTGGCTCCGGTTGATCACCTTTGCCAAAGTCTTCAATTGTTTGGTCTTCAAGAAACACAACATCACGGCTTCGAATGACTTTCTTGTTGACCGGATCCCACAATCTATACCCAAATTCATCACGCCTATAGCCAAGAAAAATACATTGTCTTGACTTACTATCAAGCTTGGACCTCTCATCCTTTGGAATGTGAACAAAGGCTCGACAACCAAACACTCTCAAGTGCTCATAAGACACATATCCAAACTCTTTCAGGAACATCACCATTTAAAGGATAGGAAGGAGACAAATTGATTACGTCAACCGCTGTCTTCATGCCTCACCCCAAAAGGATCTTGGCAATTTAGCTTGTGAAAGCAAACACCTTGTTCTTTCCACAATGGTGCAGTTCATCCTCTCGGCAACTCCATTTTGTTGAGGAGTCTTCTTAACTGTCTTTTGATGCCGAATACCTTGGTTGCGACAATACTCATCAAATGACCCAACGTATTCACCACCATTGTCTGATCGGATGCACTTCAATTTCTACTCTGTTTCTCTTTCAACCATGGCCTGAAAATGCTTAAATACTTCTAGAATTTGATCTTTAGTTTTTAGTAGAAAAACCCAAACTTTCCTTGAATAATCATCAATGAAAGTAACAAAATAAAGTGCACCACTATGTGTTCTAACTTTCAAAGGACCACAAACATCCGAATGAATCAACTCCAAAACATTTTCTTTTCTAAAAGTAACATTTTCTGAAAAGAAACTCTATGTTGTTTACCCGCCAAACAATGAACACAAGTTTTAAGATGTGTACCTTTCAAACCGGGTAGAAGCTCTTTCTTGAACAAAACTTGCAGCCCCTTTTCACTCATGTGCCCAAGTCGCTTATGCCACAATTCAGTAGAAGTATCATCTTTAAGTGCATTGACAACACCTTTACAAATTTTTCCTCACATTGAATAAAGTGTATGAGTCTTTTTGCACTTAGCCACCACCAAAGAACCGTTTGTGAGCTTCTATATTCCATCACCAAATTTGTTGTTGAAGCCTTCATCATCTAGCATCCTAGTAAAGATCAAATTGAGGCGAATGTCAGGAACATGCCTCACATCTTTAAACGACAACTTGTAGCCCAAATTTGTTTCCAAGCAAATATCACTCGTGCTAATAATCTTAGACAAACCTTCATTACCCATTCGAACAAAACCATAATCTCCTTCGGTGTAGGTAGTGAAGAAATCAACTCGAGAAGTCACATGAAAAGAAACACCGGAATCAATCACTCAATTGCTCTCTTGGTCCACAAAATTGATACAATCATCTTCACAAACAACCATGAGATCATCGATAGTAACTGCCGTTGTGTCTTCTTGCTTCTTATCTATACTTTTGTCACACATTTTCTTCTTATTCTTGAGCTTTCCGTATTCCCGCTTCATGTGCCCTTTCTCGTGGCAATAATAGCACTCAATGTCTTTCTTTGAAAAAGAATCATCTTTTGATTTGTCACGGCTTTGATCACGACCATGAGGAGTCTTACTTCTCCCCCTTGTTTTACTTCGGCCTCTCACAACAAATGTTTCTAAATGAGAGGAATTCGCTAATTTTCTTCTAGTTTCTTCATTCAACAGGCTACTAGTGACTTGGCCCATTGTGACAACTCCATCGGGCGCCAAATTACTAACGGTCATAACCAAAGTCTCCCAACTTTCAGGCAAAGAGCTAAGTAACATCAAAGCTTGCAACTCATCATCAAAAATAATTTTCATAGAAGCAAGTTGGTTAACAATACTATTTATTTCATTCAAATGTTCTGGAATGGGGCTGCCATCTTTATATTTTAAATTAACAAACTTACGAAACAGAAAAGTTTTATTTGTGGTTGATTTTCTATCATAAAGGCCTTCTAATTTTTTCTATAAATCATGTGCTGAAGTTTCAGTAGCAACATAATGAAACACACTGTCATCAATCCATTGACGGATAACACCAATGGCTTTTCGATTAAGCCTCTTCCACTCATCATCTTTCATACCTTCGGGTTTGCCACTATCACCCTCAATGGATCCATACAAATCTTTACAAAAAAATAGGTCCTCCATTTTAGTTTTCCAAGTTATCCAATTGCTTCCATTGAAGCTAGACATACGACCCACATTTCCCTCCATTGATTTACACAAATAATTAAACCCAAATAAATCGTAAGCTCTGATACCAGTTGTTAGGGAAAATATGTGATTCCCCACAAGTAAATCAATCAATGGGAATAAAAACTAATGCGAAAAAATTAAATCAAAAGCAACACAAGAATTTTTACGTGGTTCCCTCAATGTGAGGTACGTCCACGGGATCGAAATCTGATTCTACTATCAACTAAAAAGTTTCCAAACAATTACAAACGAGACACGAATAGTCTCACAAAATCACCCTTAGGTGAATTCCAAATAATCACAAATAAATAAGAGGAAAGACCTCACTAAATAGATGAACAAAAATCTTTAGAATCAGAGTTGTAGAAGATCCAAAATAATTATCCCAAATCAATTTGCACGCTGTTGAAATAAAGCCATAGAATTTATGTCACCAAGCTTTGAATTCACCAATTGATTAACCCAGCAAGCACATCACAAATCTATAGCTTCCACCCAAAACAAATAAGCACCAAAACTATTAAAGCAGCCGCTACAATGTGCCTCGGAAAACAAATACAATATATTTATATATATTGTTGAATTTTGAATTTTGTAATCAAACCCTAATTGTTACCAAACTGAGTTAGGTCTTCAAAATATTAAAATATATTATACCTAAACCAAACCAAATTAAAATCTTTTAATAAACTAATTGGGTCTCAAACTCCAATAAGGAGATATATCCCAACAAATTCCACCATAGGCTAGGAGATATAAGTTTAATAATAATAATAATAATTTTATTTAAGTGCGTAACAAAAACAGACCACTTTTCTAAGGATAAATTTTGAGGACGAAAATTTTAAAGTAGAGGAGAGTATAACAACCTGAATAATACCACTTAGAGAAAACATATTACAATCCATATCAGTTCCCTCGTCAACTAGTGAAAGTTAAAAAGTGGAGGGATTTGGTGATAGACCTCTCACTATCTAATTTGTCTTTCAAAAAGACAAGAATTATATAAGTATTTTGAAAACCTCCTAATATTTTAAAACTTGTTTATTTTACTATATTACCCTCATATCTATCAGCTCTCCTATTAAGCCATCTTCACCATATATTTCAGAGTAAAATTTTAATTTGAATCACAGTAAACTTTACTCTGATTTAGAGTAAAATTTTACTCTGAATCAGAGTAAAGTTTACTGTGATTTAAAGTAAAATTTTATATTGTTAAGCAAATCAACATGTTTTTAACCAAAGTAAAATTTCAGAGTAAAGTTTTACTTTGAATCATAGTAAACTTTACTCTGATTCAGAGTAAAATTTTACTGTGAATCAGAGTAAATTTTATTATGATTTAAAGTAAAATTTTATATTGTTAAGAAAATTAACATTTTTTTAACCAAAGTAAAATTTCAGAATCAGAGTAAAGTTTACTATGATTCAAAGTAAAATTTTATATTTTTAAGCAAATCAACATGTTTTTAACCAGAGTAAAATTTTACTCTGATTCAGAGTAAATTTTTACTCTTTTGTGTGAAATTCTTATTAGAGAGAGAGAAACAGAGAGAAATTGAATAGATCATCCATTGAACAAGCTGAGTATGAACATATCAATTCAAAAACTAGTAAAATGTTAGACTTTACACAAAAGTAAAATTTTACTCTGTATAAAAGTAAAATTTTACTCTGAAAAACAAGTAAACTGTGAGACTCTGAAGCTAAAAGTAAAATGTTATTCTGCACAAAAGTAAAAAAGCGAAGGTAGTGTTTGTGGTGGCTGAAATGTTTGGTAATGACCACCTCTTGACAGTAAAATTTTACTGTCATTCTAACACCAGAGTAAAATTTTACTCTAATTCTCTCAAACAAAAAAAATAGAGCAATAGAATCAGAGTAAAATTTTACTCTCATTATCTGAAATAAAAAACAGAGCAATAGAAACCAGAGTAAAATTTTATTCTGGTTCTATCAAATGAAATTAGATCAAAACAACAAAAATAAATCAAAAAAAAAAAAAAAAACAAAACAAAACAAAAACAAAACAAATTAATTAACAAATCAACATATTTAATTGAGAAGAAAAACTTCTAAAACTCGATCAACAATCACAAATCTCAATGAAAAGAACACATCTGTTCAACAACACTCATACACACAAATATATATATATATATATATATACATATTCAAAACTCAAATCTGTGTTTAAAAAAATATGTATAACCAAACAGCTCCACGAAACATGCCTTTGTCGCCTCCTAGAAGGGAGAGGGAGAGGGAGAGAGAGAGAGAGAGAGAGAGAGAGAGAGAGAGAGAGAGAATTGATTTGTAACTTTGCAGGAGGTGATTTTGAGCAATCATTCAATAACTTTTCGATCAACGAGGCTATCATCAACGGCAAGAACATGAACTTCATGAGAATTGGAAGGTAATACGTCGTCGTCGTCGTCAAAGCTTTCTCCGATCATCTCCGACGATCTCTTCTACTGCGAAATAGCATCGGAGAATCAGAAGGCGATACGTCGTCGTCGTCGAAGCTTTCTCTGATCATCTCTGACGATCTCTTCCACCGCGAAACAGCACCAGTTCTGATCATCTCTCTAATTCAAATCTCTTAACCTTTACCAACAAAAAATTGATTGCAAATTGATCAAAAATTTGACACTCCCTGATTATATATGCAGAAGCTGTCTGTGGATTTAGAAAGGAAGAGAGTGAGGAAGAGAGTGGGAAGAATTAGTTGAGGATATAATAGTCATATAAAATATTTAAATAATAAATTTTGTCCTTTATGCAAGACTTTATAATTATGAAGGGGTTTAGAAAGTATAATTTTTTTCTTAGTCCTTTTAACAATGAAAGGAAGGTAAAGGAGGTTTATAGCTAAATTTCCCTAAAAAGTGATCACCTCCCAAGTTGTCAAAGTGAATATATATTACACCAAATACAGTATTACATGATATAAATAAATATATATGTACTATAATTTAATAATTATATAATATTTTAGAAATGGAAATATGAATTATTAAGATGGAATGTTTGAATATAAATATGATGGTAAAGAATTTAAAAGAAACATATGTGATTAAAATTGTGACACTAAACAAATTGGATCAATTTTAAGGAAAGCATTTATATTTTTGATGTATAAAATTGAGCTAGAGTATAACTTCACATTTGGAACTGAAATATTTATGCAACTTAGAAACTCTAATTGAAAGAGCTTAATAGCTTAATTGGATATTTAGAATATTTTAGAAAATTTGTTGAAAAATCAATCAGGTTAATGGAAATTAGACGAGTCTAATTTAATTTGATTGGAATCAAATAGGTAATGAAGATTTAAAATTGAATCTGATTAATTAAACTGAATCAAGGTTAATGCGTTAATGAAAGTAATCAAATTAAAAGAGATTTTGCTCAAATAAAAAAATTGAGTAATTATTTGATTTAGAAACCATAATGATGAATTTAATAAGTTTGGTCTAATGTGTGAAACTCGTGAAAACTTAATTAAATGTAATTAAAATTAAAATAAATTAAGACTTAATTGAGATTTAATAGATGAATTAACATGAGAATTTTTTTTTAATTAAGATTAATAAGTGATTAATTAAGCTAAGGAATAATTAGTGTGTTAATCTAATGTGAGTCAATTAAATGAAAGATAAATAAATTTAATAAAGTCAATTTTATGAGTAGAGTTATTATTTTAATTCAGAAATTGAAAACTGAGATGATTTAAGAAACCATAAGTGACGAGCTTAATTGAATCATTTTAATACATAGAACCTTATCGGAGTCTAATTAAAAATTTCATTCAGATTAATAAAGTTAAGAATGATTAAATTAAGCCTTAATTGAGATTAATTATATTAATTAAGTTATATGGTAATCATAATTAACTAGGACTAGGTGAGATCTGTATAAATTTGGAATAATTAAATCAAGACTTAATTAAGTTTAATGGAATTAATTCAATCAAGTGTTAACTATAATTAATTGAGATTATGTAGTGTTTAATTAAATTAATATGTAATTAGCACCTAACTTAATCCCACTCAAACTAATTGGAAAATATGTGTATATTTGGGTTGGGTACGTTCTAGAGAATTTGAGAAGAGAGGGCGTGTGTTAGGAGTGTAAAAATGGCTCGAGGCCCATGGCCTAAATCCCGCCCGAGGCCCGAGGTTGGCCCTGCCTGTTTCTGCTCGGGCCCGAGCCCAACCCAACACCTTGGGCCTGGGCCCTCCATTTAAAGTTGTTACCCCGACCTGTTGGCTTGATCCAAAAATTTCGGGCCCTACAAGCGGTTCGGCCCAACCCACCGAGCTCTCTCTCTACCAATAGTCAAATTTTAAAAAATAAAAATAAAAAGCAACTTGCAACGGTTAAATAATTAAAAAAATATATAAAATAAATAAATAAAATATTGATGTTGCAAAAATAAAAAAAATAAAAAGAAAACAAAATAACACAACAGTCAATGTCATTTCCTTACAATGAATGAATAAAAAAAATAAAAAAAAGAATATATATTTCAACCTACTACCCCTTTGCCCCCGCCCAACCTACTATCCGACCCCCTGCATCACATCATCACCCTTTCACTTTGTAATGAATAATAAACATGAATAAAAAAAAAAAAAAAATTCAAACGGCTCATCACTTGCTACTTACAGCCTGCAACTACCACTGCCACCTCCTACTAGCCTACTCATGTGCTTATATGCTTGCGTCACTCAACAAACTCTTCATTCATTGAATGAAAAAAATTCAAACGGTTATATTACCGTTTACTATAACGGTAATATATATATATATATTAAATTTACTTCAATCTTTCAAACTACTATAAATATCCACCACTTTTCAAAATAAATCTTACAAATAATTCTCTCTCTCTCTCTCTCTCTCTCTCAAACTCTCTCAATCTCTCTTAAACTCTCAATCTCTCTCAACTCTCAATTAATTTTGAAGTGTCATCTCTAAGTGACAATTATAATTGTGCAACAAGAAACTTTTATCAGAAGAAGCTAATTTCTTTATCGCATTCGCCAGTCGGTAACATTAATTAGTTTGATTAAATTTATTAGCTACTCATTTTTTTTATTAATTATTTGTTCATATATATTAATTATTATTTTTTATTCAATGTATTTACACATTATTTAAATTAATTGTTAATTCTTGTATATTGTTTTACTTATATTACTATGAATCCTACTATTCATAATGTTTATGTCGATATTGATACATATACTATACAACATGAATCTGTTGATTCGCATTCTAATATCCCTCTTTCAACAGTTGGATCATTATCCAAGGGTACAACTAGTACTGTGTGAGAAAATTGAAAAAAAATATCTATAAATAATCTTGATGGTGCAATTACATTTAAAGAAAAATGTAAATATTGTACACATTTACTTAGTGTTGCATCTATAGGGGGTACTAATCATTTAAAAAGGTATGCTAACAAATATTTACAAAGTCAACAACCTGATATTAGAAGTTAAAAACAATTAGGAATTTCATCAACTGGTAATTTGCAAACATTTTCACATGATCATATACATGCACAAAATTCTGTAGTTGATTATATTATTAAAAAAGAATAACCTTTTACTATTGGTGAATGTCCTGATTTTATCAAAATGATTCACGAAAATTTTGCACCACAATATCAAAGTTTTTCAAGAAATGCTACTAGAAATAGAATTTTAAAGAAATTTGAGGATATTAAAAGTGAATTATTTGACATCTTTAAAAATTTGAATGGAAAATTTTATTTAACATCTAATCTATGGTCAAATAATGGTTTTGAATATCAATGTATCACTATACATTTTATTTATAATGATTGAAAATTAAATAAAAGAATTATTTCATTTAAAGTAGTTGAACTTCCATACACTGGTCATTCGCTTGGTGTAGAAATAAGAAATGTATTATATGAGTGAGCTTTACAAAATAAAATATTTACGATTAGTTTAGATAACGCAACATATTATAATTAAACTGTAGCCCATTTAAAATTAATTTTACAATTACTTGTTGATGGTGATTTATTTCATGTTCGTTGTTGTGCCCATATTTTAAATTTGATTGTTAAAGAAGCTATGCATGTATATGAGACTCCTGTACTTGTAATAAAAAATACAGTTGTTATTATTATGTCTTCTGCTAATCAAATTTCGGAATATAGAAAAATTTGTCAACGAGAAAATATGCCATTTAAAAAATTAATTTTAGATGTAGAGAGTAGGTGGAATTCAGTGTATGATATGTTAAAAATAGCTTGTAAATAAAGAAGAACAATAGATTTATTTTTTGCAACAACATCAATAGGAGGAGTCACACAGAACTTAATTGGCGTCAAATAGTATTGTATAAAGATTTTTTTAAATTTTTTTGATACTTCAACAAAATTATTATATATATATATATATATATATTCCTACTTCACCATTTATTTTACATATGCTAGCAGAAATAATTCAAGTTTTCGTAAAATATATGAGTAATGGATATTATGTGGCCATTGTTACTTCAATGAAAGAAAAATTTAATAAATATTTTGATCATTTGCCTCATCCTTTAGGTTTAGACTTAATAATTGATCATAGGTGTAAATAAATTGGTTTACTAAAATTTTTGGAACGTATTTTCATTGATCAAATATAGTTTGCCCCTATTATGCAAACATGCAACAGATTATTTGAAAAATATAGGGCAGTTGCATTTGTATCTGTAAATACACTTACACACACTATACTAGTAGTCTCTTTTTGAGGCGGGAGATTAAGTGTTTTTTTTAGCAATAAAAAGTAGAAGAATATCTCAACATACAAGTGTAAGTAGTTTTGAACTACAATGTTATTTGGAAAGTCCGTCAGTGGATGATTCCGATGATTTTGACATTTTGAAATAGTGGAAATAAAATAAAACTATGTGGCCTGTGGTTTCACAGATGGCTCGTGATATACTAACCATTCCAATTTGTACAATTGCTTCGGAAACAGCTTTTAGTGTGGGTGGACAGGTGCTAAGCGATTACCAGAGTAGGCTTTCACCCCAAATGGTTGAGGCACTGATGATATCTAGAGATCTGTAGACACCTTATTTTTGACCGACATTAAGACTCAGACGTCACCAACTGAGCGCTCGGTGATAGTGCATATTGTGCTCATTCTGGAGTTTCAGAGTCTTGGCTGCGAGCCTTGCCTCCAGACTTCGGGGCTCTTTTGTGCTTTGCCTCGGTTTGCGAACCGGGTCCTATTTTCTTTGCTTTCTCTTACGAAGGAAGGGAGAGGTCTCGTAGACCATCTCTCAGTGGCCGTAGGCTACGTTTCGTGGTCATAGGCCATTTTTCCCGTTTGGAGGCCAGTTTTCGGTTTTCGGAGCCGTCGGCCGTGCGCCTCGGTTCGAAACTGCTTAATTACCTCTGTTTGCTCCGGTTTTTGGCACACACCTTGTTTCCTCTCCTTAGAGGGACACTGTGGCCCGGGAGACCACCTTCGTGGTTATACGCCACCTCCGGTGCTTAACAGCCTGTTTTCGGGGCCCCAGGCTGCGTGTTTTGGCCTCCGAACCCTCGTTTTACATCGGTTAGGGTTCATTTTTGGTGTGGACCTTTGTTTCATTGCTAGGAAGGTGGTAGGATGGTGGGAGATCAGCAATTCTTTTGAAAACCATTTTCTCTCTCGTCCAGTTGATTTTTCTGACAGAAAGCTGGTTTTTCTCATTTTTGAGCCACAATTTCTAGTTTTTCTTACCACCATTTTGTTGTGCTCATCTGGGAGGCCACCAATATGGGTGGGCTGACTAGTATTTCTTTTTGACCCTTTTGAACCTTTCTAGAAAGTTGATTTTCCTCTCTCTTGGGTCACATTTTCTGGTTTTCCACCTTACAGCTGTGTTGCACTCATCTAGGAGGCCACCTTTCTGGGGTGGCCGACCAGCATTTCACCTTGACCCTTTTGACCCCTGGTCGGCCGACCAAGTGAAGTGGCCGGCCAACCACCTTAACTGGTCGGCCAGCCATCTGCTTTTTGCTCTCTCTGAATGCTACACAGCTGTGCCAGCTGGGAGGCATTTGGACCATCCTCCATACACGTATATGGAGGATATTTGAAGCTTCTTGGAGAAACTTTGGCCTCTCTTCTCTATAAGAGAGGCCCTCCTCTTCCATTTTGAGGGTTCAACAATTTTGTTAAGGCTTATACACTCCAACCTCCATAGCTCTCTTCTTCAACCTCCAAACCCTAATATTCTTGCACCATTTGCACACCAACCCTTAGCATAACACCTCCACCATCCATCCAAGCATCTTGGAGCTGATTTTCAAAGGTTGAAGAACTCCTTTCTTGGTCTAGAAGTTGCTGGAAATCTGCTCTTCAAGGGTAAGTCTCTATTTCCCCTTTTCTTGCATTATTTTGCTCCATTGCTTAGCCTTGTTTGCAAGCATTTCTGGGTTTTGTCATAAACTGAAAAGTGTCTTATTTTGAGCTCCTCTTGAAGTTTGATTAAGGACACTTTTCTAGTTGAGGTCATATACCTCCTTGTATGCTCTATCCCTCTTTGTAGGCTTATTTTGCTTCCTATCTTAGCCCTACTTGTAAGCATTTTCGAGATTTTTCATAAACTGAAAAGAGTCTTATTTTGAGCCCGTCTTGATGTTTGATTAAGGAAAATTTTCTTTTTGAGGTCATTTACTTCCTTGAATGCTTGTTTGCCTCTTGTTTTGAGCCTTGCATCTAGGCCTTTATTGCATGCTTTGTTTGGCCTTCTAGCCACTAAAATCTAATGGATTTTTAGTGGCTAAAACACTGTTTTGAGAGCCAAAATCAGAGGGGGGTGACCCCCTCTCTCATTGTCTTGTTTGTTGGCCCTTTTGGCCTTCCAAAGGGGCTCCACCTTGTATGCTTTGAAGTCTTATTTCAAGCCCTATTATGTGAGTTTTGAGGTCTGCCTTAGCTCTGTCCCGAGCCCTTTTGGCCATATTTTGTGTCCCTCATGCATGTGTGGAGCAATCCTCCTTAAGGCTTTTCCAGGGGACCTTTTATTGCATGTTTCATTGACCCATTTCAGGGCCTTTTTGTTGAGTTTTAGGGCTGTCATAACTGATTTCCAGAGTTGGTTTTGTCATTTTACATGTCTATCTTGTATGTGTTGAGTAATCCACCTCATGGCCCTTCAAAGGAGCCCATTATTTTTGCATGCATTGGTTGCATTTCAGTGGTTATTTGGGCATATTTTAGCATACCATGTTCCTATTTGTGGCTGGTTTGGTGACCTCTCTTGTGCTTCATATACATGCCATGTAAACCATGCTTACTAGCCTATGTCGCATGTGGTTTTAGCCCTTCATGTTAGCACTTTTTGGCCATGCTTGAAACTGATTTGGTGCATGTTTAGGACTTCCTTGGCTCTGTTTTCATGCCTCATGATCAAATAATGCTTGCTTTGCATACTTGTGGTTCAATACACTTGCTTAGCTTTGAGTTTCGGGGTCCATTACATGCATGTACTGAGGTATTTCCTTGTTTTGGGGCCATTATACATCATATTTCAGAGCTTGTTTGAATGCCATATTGCCATGTTTTGTACTATTTAAATGCGTTTGAGAGTCGGGCTTGTATGCCTCATTTACCGACCGTTGAATGAGCTCCATTTTGTTGCATTCCGAGCCATCATTTTAGGCCATTTCCCCACTATTTCAAACCTGCCTAGGGTTTGTTTGGGGTTGGTTTTTCCACTGGTGCATTGCTTTGGGTACCTCTAGTGTAACGCACTTCACTAGTTTCGGTACCCGAGCCACCTAGCATGCTTTGTGTGACATGTTTCCATGATTCGGAACCGTTGAGCATCTTATTTCAGAGCTGGAAATTGCATGTTTGTATGCCATCTTTCATCCCTTGCCATGCTTTGGTAGAGTGGCATTTGATGCCTTAGGATCAGTCCCTTGCATCGTGCATGTTTGCATGTGTTTCGGTTGTCTCATTTTCATCATGTGGCCACTGATGTGAGTGTGGCTGAGATCCACTCATATTGGTGTAAGTCCATCATGCATTGTGTATGCCATTTTAGTCTATAGCATTGCGTATGCTAGGTTGCATGTTAGAGCATTGTGTATGCCATGTTACATCACGTGCATTGTGTATGTCATTTTAGTCCATAGCATTGCTTATGCTAAGTTACATATTGGTCGCATTGTGTATGCCATCTCATTTGCATTGTGTTTGGGATAGGAGTTAGCCCAAGCACGGGAAACGAGGGACGTTTTGTACTCCAAGTGACGGAACGTGTTTCAATTCCCGGTCGCCGACACTCCGGATTACCCATGATGGAGTCTAGGCCTTGTTGTGTTTATATGTGCATTCATTTCACATTGAGTCGTGCAATTCAACTCCTCGGCCATCATGCATCGAGATGCGTGATTGGTGGCACGAGGATCGAGGTGTGCATACATATGTGAAAATACTTTGCCATGCCCATTTCTTGCTCTCTGTTGCAGCAAATCAAAAATCAACAGCTTTCTAAAGCCTTGCACAGCATTCCGGGATTAATTGCAAACAGAGGCAAAACGGGGCATCGCGATGGATTTCTGCGCCAAGCAACTCAAGCATGCATCATTCATCATTCGGAACAGAGCTGAAGCGGTCCATAGCTTGCATGCTAATTTACTTGCTTTCTTAGATTAATTTGTTAATTAATTAGGGTTTTGTACTTATTCGGACTGTATTATTTATTCGGATTGTATTATTTATTCGGACCCTCCGAGCGAGGGCGCAATTGTAATAAGTGTGCATGTATGTGATGTATGTCTTCCAACCCCACGTCTTTCTCCCTTTTATTTACCAGCTTATGATGGTTAGTTTAGGGCATGTTTCAATTAGCATACTTATGATAGCATGTTTGCATCATTCATTTGTATTGCATGCACCAGGCTCGGCGCATCATACTAACTGCATTGTATTTCAATTTCGAGTTGAATACTTGTTAGTTGTAGCATTTCACATGCCATCTTTAGAATAGCTGAGCCTATTATAGTCGCATTCCTGTATGTGTTGCATTAGGCACTTCAGCATAGTTAGGATCATGCATGATTTCTAATTAGCTTCTGTTTTGGCTTGGAGTACTCGGTAAGTGTTTATGCTTTAGCATCCTTGCATGCGTATGAGTGACTGCCATGATAGCATGTTTACCATGAGGTTATTTGCTTATGTGATATACCTGCCTGAATGCCTGTGGGTGAAGGTTGGATTATTTGAATTAGAACAATTCATTGATTGCGAGTTTTAAGCCCACTAGATAGTGGCAAATCACCATGTTTTTCTAAGCCCACCTGAGGGTGGCAAATCCACATTTTAGCCTACTTGCGAGTAGCAAACCGCTTTAAAAAACAAACATGAAATGTTTTGTTCCAACTCAGACGATCCAGTCTATACTTGTATGCTGT
Source organism: Camellia lanceoleosa (assembly GCA_025200525.1). Lineage (NCBI taxonomy): Eukaryota > Viridiplantae > Streptophyta > Magnoliopsida > Ericales > Theaceae > Camellia > Camellia lanceoleosa. The sequence continues at coordinate 34,258,152 of CM045769.1, read as the reverse complement.
GCGCATCACATAGTAAATCTAGGCTAATAACCGGAATAAGAACACATAACGTTTTCAAAGCTCGATATTATCGTTAGTAGAGGCCGATCTTTGATCAGGCGAGCGAAGGTGCTCATGAAGTGACCTTCCCCAATCGTACCCAAGTTCCCGAGCCGAGGCAACTTTGGTGATGACGGACACGTGGCCTTAGGCAACGAGTCAGGGTTTCCTAAATTTCTCAAAATAAAATATTTAGGTGGCGACTCTGTATCTGGCAAAGCAGTCCATGTTTGGCACTTCTTTCAAAAAATCTGTTTTCAAAAACGATTTTGCCGGATTTGGACTCTTTAATGATTCATTGGTCTTGCATTGCACTTTGCGAGATTAGATACAGGACCGTGACATTGAGTCCTGAACTGTAGTGAGCCCAATGAACAAAACGGGATTCCCTCCCGGGACGTTCGGGGACGTCTACAAGATTATATGCATGCACTTACAAGAAGGCAAAATTATAGTGAAAATGAGTGAATTCAAAATGATTTGGATGATATATCATCTGGCAACGCGACTAAAATGTTTGTTTCCTCCGATGATTGATCAACAATTTGGTTTTTACTATTTCATTTAATTTTTTTAAATTTTTTTAAAATAAAGATTGTTGAGGTGGAGTATAATGCAAATGATTGGTAGGCTAATAGGTGCCAACTTAGTTGAGATGCACTTGACCTATAAAGATGCAATTGCTCTACTATCATCAATAATCTACACCTATTTTATTTAATAATATAAATTTTTATAATATTTTATTTCATTTTGAAATAAAAATTATTCATTCAATAAATGTTATATAATTAATTTAACATTGTAATATTGAAAGTTTCATTTTCATATATATAAAATTATTCATTTCGAAAGAAAAAAATTACATAATTGCATACTTTTTTAGTTATAAGTTCATAATTAAGAAAACATAAGTTATACATAATTAAATTTAACAACCACCATAAAACATAACCAAACAAAACATCTCATTAATTTTAACTAAAATACTCTAGTATAATTTTTCTTTTATTTTTATTTCTAATAAATAATCTATATAGATAATGTATTTATTGTTTATTTTTCAAAAAAAAAAAAGTCCGACTAGCCCTAGCCCTAGGCCCAGGCTTATTATTAGTGGTCTTGGGCTTGGGGCCCACTTTTTGGCCCATGGGCCGGCCAGGCCCTGCCCGTTAAAAAAATGGGAGCCCTCAAGGCCCGTTTGGGCCGGGCTAGGCCAAGCCATTATTACATTCCTGGTGTGTGTATTCAATTAACTCTTTTGTTAGGAAAACTTGAGGGAAAGAAAGAGAGAGCCCAGAGAGAGAGAGAGAGAGAGAGAGAGAGAACTCATGGTGCTAAAGAAGAACAGAGAAGAGAAGAGAAGAGGAAGACTTCGGGTATGTTTGGTTTGCATTTGGGAGATGAGTTTTAGAAAAAAATTTCTAAAAAATTGTTTGGTTTGAGTTTTTCTCAAAAAATTTCCAAAATCACTTTCTTTCTCTTACACATCAATCAATCACTTTTTCTCTCTCATCTCTCATTCTCAATCACTTTTTCTCTCACACACATCTACTCAAATTCTTTCAAAATATCAAATCATCCCAAACTCTCAAAAAACCAACTCTCCCAAAATATACAACCAAACAAACCAAAAAAATTTCTAAACTCTGTCCCCAAATTTTTTTTCAAAAACAACTCTTCCAAAAACAAACCGAACAAGCCCTTCAAGTTTGGTGCTGAAAATTTGAAATAAGAACTCAGGAGATTCAACAAATTAAAGTTTTAATTAAGAAATCCAAGCCTAATTCTTGCAAGAAATTTATGAGGTAGTTGAATTTAAGAAGTAATTGGTTTCAATGCCATGAAAATATAAAGAAACTAGGAAAATAATAAGGAAATTTCAATTACTTTAGGTTTAGTACGTATGGATCTTCATCCTCACATACTCTCATGATTTTCACGAGTTTTTATGATTTAATCCATGTTTTGAAATAAAAGAAAAGAGAAGTTTTGGAAAAGGTTTGAAAAAGAGCTAAGTCTAGAGTTTTGATCTTTCAAGCTTGCAATTTCATCAAGACTTTGATGTTTTGATTTGGAAAACAATAATAACTTCATGCTTTCCGTTGATTTTGAGTGTCTTTGGTATTTTAGCTTGAACCCTACCTTGAGAAATGAAAGAAATCGGCTTAGAGCCAGCAAATTTTTCGGATAGCAGCAGTTTACCCAGCATCGCACGTGCGGTGAGGCTTCCCGCATGTGCGACACACTTTTTCTAGCAACAACATTGAATCTGCTTTAATTGCACGTGCCCCCATATGTGTAGCCAGGGTTCCACCGCACGTTTGGCGGCAGTCACTTGTTTCATTTTCTTTTTGTTTCTTCCGGCCTCTGGATACTCATATACATGTTTTGAACCTTAATAAAGATTGAATGCATTTAGAAACCAACCTAAAACAAGTTAGAAGAATAGAAAAAAGTTAAGTAAAAACCGATTAATCTTGTTTGTGCTTAGGAAGTTCAATGTCTCATTCTTGTTTTGTAGGTCAAACTTCGAAGAGTTTAGCTCTGAACAAGGAGCCAACTGTGAGTAGTAGTGTAGTAAAGTTATGTTCTTAAAGTTATATTTTGAAATGAAAATATATGATATATTTAGAAAGTTATATTGTTATTTTGTTATAAATGAACATCATATACTTTTATATCATATAATACGATGACATCTTGGACTTATTTGTTATTGGGAATCATGCCAATAACCTCTTCTCTACCACCTATTGTGGCCTCTTGTCTTGTGAATTGAAATGCCTTGATAATAGTCATCGTTATGTATATGTGACAATCTTGTTTTGCTTGGGAAAAAAAAAAAAACCATATTATGTTCAATGGTTTGCATGCTTGGTTTTGCTAAAACTTGCAGGTGTTCATTCATTAACCACTTTACTATATTACTATTCATTGAGTTTTGGCTCACCCTTTTTCTCTATATGTACATAGGTGATGCTGTGGATCCTGTTATGGATAAGAGAGCAAGCTAGAAGTCTTTTCTTTTGTTTTTCTTCTTTTGAGAGTAAGAGTTTTGGTTCAAGAACTTTATGTTAGAGTTTAGTTTTGGTTGTATATATTGTGAATCATGTACTTATCTTTGGATGTTGTTGTACTAAGTAGACTAAGATAAATAAATAAAGTTGCTTGCTTGTATCATATAATTCATGCACAGGCTCTGGTTGGATTTTTGGTAATTAATGGACTAAGTCAATCTGTCACGACCCAAACTAGCCCATATAGGTTTAGCATTGTAACCGGTCAGTAATCCGTATATTACCGAAGGCCTCTTAATTAGAAACCAAATTATTAGGGGTTAGTGGAAGCAAATAATAAATATACAGTGTCCATTGAGCTGTGCTGATATATATGAGACAAACAAAATTTAAACTTTATATACATACATATACACACATCATCCTTACGTCATCATATATATATACAAATTAGACAAAAAAGGACTTAGCCCTAATTACAAAATAAACAAAAATTTAAACTTTAATCACATAGTCTTGATCACTTGACGTATTCGAAACCTCCACGGGAGGTACATAGGTTGGCTAACAAAGATAGATTCCAGGTAAAAGCTCTAGGCTTGGTCACGCGTCTGATCACCTACATATATATATATATATATATAAACACTGAGCTGGAGTCTAGTGAATAACAAGAAGGTAAAGGGTTTATGAATGATGTCCAAATAGTTTCAGAAATTAGAGTTCATATTAGAAACAGATTCAGATTCACATATTTAACCAGAAGTCATAAATAGTTATATGTGGTACATCCATTAGCTATCATATCGTCTTAGTATTGGGACCTATATGCATAGTCGATACTGATGACCCCAAAGGTCCATATCTTATGCACAAGTAGCCATGGTATTATTTCTCCTAGGCAAGGGCTATGTATAAACCATGGTATTGTTTCCTTCGGGTAAGGGCCATATGATCATAAGCCGCAGTATTGTTTTCCCTGGGCAAGGGTCATGTGAACTAAAGATGCCACAAATACATTTCACAAAATTGGACACTCATTCTCTATTCATAAAAATAGCATTTCATAAAACAGATCATATCTTAACATTTTGAAAATACTTATAATCAAACACAGCTTTACAGAGTTATTACTCATAGATAGCTTCATAAATAGATCAGATAGATTAGACAGATCAGATGGATTAGGCAGATGTTAGCGTGTGACCTACATAAACACATAACATATACACATTGAAACAAAACATCACTTCCTTAATCAAACTTTACTTTTTTGATATTTTTCTATTTAAGTAATCCGAAATTCTACCACGCTTATTCAAATAAATCAAGTTCTCATTCATATATTCTTTCATTACTAAATTCTTTTTTTTCAAGTAGAATGATTTCTTTCTTGGCTTCTTAATCAGTTATTACTAAATCAATGACTTATTCTTTAATTAACTAATTTATGTTGATTGTTAACTTATTAATCTTCAATGTGCCATAAATCATGTGTAGAATGCTTAGGAATAGATGAGAATAAAAATATGAACTATGTAACGCTCCAAAATAAATACAATAAACCCATCTCATAAATGATGGTATAAGTGAAATGACATACTTTCATTAATCAGAGTTTAATATACATTCATAACAAAATGGAAGTTACACAGATAGTCATATGCCTGGATGGCTTACTTACATCTTTCCAAGCCACTACTTGGGTGCAACAAAGGTAAGTCATAAGCTCAATACAAATAAAGCCCTTGGCTTGTGCAAATATGGAATACAAAATAGAAGCAAAATAAACAATATGAGCCTTCAGCTCCACAGTCCTCCTAAGCTAAGCCCTTGGCGGAGGCATATCACTAACACTTGAAAATGGTTTTCTCATATAGGGTGAGCCAAAGCTTAGTAGAAATAATCAAGTACAACATATGAAACTTAATGAAAATATAAGGGTAATATGCAATTACAATGCCATTGATAAACTGTTTCATAATTCTTTTGCAAACCATGCAGTACCAACTGTATTATTTCAATTCATGACATTAATTCCATTTCATTCAAACAACCAAATTGAGAATACAACTCAATAGGTCTCTAACCAGTACTACCATCATACAATCACTTCTATTTGCCATTTTATGGATTTTTCGTCCGTAGGAATCGGCATCCATATATATATATATATATATACGTGTGGTTTTCAAGACTTTCACCCTCGACACACATGCCAACTTAATTTAATGGAGTATATCTCCTATCTTCTCCCAAACATGGAGTACATCCCCTTTCTCCTCCCAAACATCATACATATACAATGTTTTCAAAGACATAATCATATTCAATGACAACAGATGAGAAATTAGTTTTAATTTACCTAATCCTCATACAATTTCTACAACAATTATAGCTATCCTCCACCGATAGCTCAAAATAGATATTTCTAAACAAATATATAATCTCCAAGACAGATAAACTATCCACATTTCCATAGGTGAGTGATAATACACATATAACTCCGTGTATAAAAACATCCATCCAATTTCACATTTTCAATACCAATTCCCTTTATTTATACAAAATACATATTTGAGACATTTTAGGACAAACTCCCTTTTCTTTCGAAATACAACCCAAGTATCAAAATCAACAATTTTATTACACCACAACCTCATATTTCCTCCTATAACCATTTTCAATTCATCTATTGTAAACCCCTCTTTTGATTTTAAACTAAAATCCTAGGTTTGTTTAAAATCCTCCAAAATCACAATAATGTTTATACAAAACAAATAACTAAGTTAAAAGTCATATAGGAGTATAGAAAATCCCTACCTCAAATCTAGAAGACCAAAGGAACAAAAGGAGAGACGTCAAGAACGCCAAAACTCAACTCTACTAGGATAGAAATGTAGCCCTTAAGATGCTCTATCTTTTTAACAAAGGGCCACGGGTAGAGAAACCTTTAAATCTAAGTGGAAAATATATATAGAGTTTAGAGAGAGAAACTCTAGATCTAGGGTTTTTAGAAAGTTTAGAAAGAGAATGAAAGTGAAAATGTGATGTAAAATGTCACTTTCATGAACTGATATACGCACAGTCCGTTCAAGCACAAGAAGTGACGCTCGAGCGTCAGACACAATAAGTTGTTCCGCTCGGGTGCAATAAATGATGCTCGAGCACAGAATTCACACTCCCAATTGTTTTGCAAACAACAGGCCAACGCTCGAGCTCAAAAAAGGCCGCTCGAGCTGAGCCTGCTCAGAAAGCACCGCTCAAGCGTAGTAGATACTCTCCTAGTAGTTTTGAAGATCTGCAAAAGTACTGAGAGTTCACAAAGCTCGCTCGAGCGCAAGAAGTGATGCTCGAGCATAGGAGTAAAATTTTGGGTAACAACAGTTAGAAAACCAAGCAACCAACCTGCTCTAAACGCAGCTACTACAATCCAATAGCCAAACTCAAGGAAGTATAAGGGAAATATGACATGAACAACAATACAGAGCCTTGAAATCTGAGTCCAAAATATCAAATGGGTCGGGTCTAAAACTAGAATCGCTATATAGTAAATGCCATTTTTCAAAATATGTTGAAAATAGTTATTCGCTTGAGCGAACCTTTAGTTGCTCGACCGATCTGTAAAAGACTACAAAAGTACTAGAAGCTTTCAATGTGCGCTTGAGCGGTAATTAGTCTGCTCGAGTGGTCTGTATAATTCCAGAATTCCGAATTTCTCAACAATGGTTTCCAAATGCATTTTTCAATCTTTAAACCCATCTTGATCAAAACCTTAAAAACACTTTACAAAACATAAACACTTATTTATTTATAAATCATTTGCTCAAAATCTCATCAAGTTGTCAAAACTTAAATCAAACTCCATGCATTCAAATATTTTCAAACTTCTTTTCCTTTTCAAGAATAATCATGAAATTAAACATGAGACACATGAATTTCTTAAATAAAATTCAATACAAAAAGCTCCATACAACAACTCTTTAAAATTGAAACTCAACATCATGAAACATATATATTAATTAATTTACTTAAATCAAAATCTTGCTTAATTTCAAAATCAAAACCCATGAACTCGTGATTTCTAAAATTCTTTTTCAAAATCAAATGCACAATGACATTACATGTAATTTATGAAGCTTAATTTAACTGTAACTTTCAAAATTAAACTCAAAATAATTAATTTCTAAATGACCTTTCATAAACTTGAAATTAGCTCTAATTCTTCATTTTCTTGCCAATTTCTTTTTGTTTACATAAAATAGACTTCAAACTCTTCTCTATCTTCTTTCAAAAAAAGAAATTAAAATTATAAATTTCTTAGAAAATCATTTGCATGTATGAAATTAAGATCAAAACTAACTAACTAATTTTATATTTTCAAATCATAATTTACTTCTTAAATTTCTCTAATTTAGATTTTTATTAATTTTCTTCATATCAAACCTAATTTAAACTCATAAACCTTTAAAACATGAATTAAAGTCTAAAATTTTGAAAATCCACAATGCATGTAAGGTTAGACTTCAAATTATGAAGGATGACAATAAAATCTAACCCAATAACACATTACATTATCATTTTCTTAATTATCAATCTTAACCCAAATTTCCTTCTTTACCTCTTTAATTTCCCTCTAATTTCATGAAATTAAATCCAATTACTACTTAATTTTAGTTGCTACATGCTTAATCTACAAGAATTTAAGCTTAAAGTTTTTTACCAAAAGTCTTCAATTTGTTGAGTCTCTTGACAAGGCTTGAGATTCTTCCATTTGTCTTCAATTTTTGATCTCCCTTCTTTCTAGAGTTAAGCTTCCAACACAACTTCTCTTCTCTCTCTCTCCCTCTCCCTAAAGCTTCTCTAGCAAAAGTGTTCTCTCAAAATTGAGTTCACCTCTCTTCTATATGAAGTTAGCATAACATACATACACCCACTTTCAACTCCTTGTGTGCGCGCGCGCACACACACACACTTGTCAACACACAGAATGCAACCAGATTTCTCAATACACCCACATAAATTTCTCTGCACACCCACACCTATATACACTCTCAATTCTAGATTCTTCCACAATTCATTTTATGTTTAGAATTTATTTAATTAAGCAACACTTCGTCGTAATAAATCTCAATTAGCACATCATTAAATTAATTATAACTAATCATAAATTCCACATAATTTAATCAGTTTAATTTGACTTCCATTAAGGCCCAATTAATTTTATTTAATTTATCATTTTGAATCATATTTTTAATCAAACTTCCAAAAGGCTCCAAATATCAAATTAAACTTATTTTCATCATCAATTTTGACTTATCACATTATTAAGGCCTTCAATTTCATATTAACTCAAGATTTCCGCCAATAAATTACATATTCAATTGAACACCTCATAAATAAATTTAATTCATAATAATCTTAATTCTCAATTCTCATAACTTAATCAACTCCAATTCCGACTCAATTAATCAAATCTCAATTTTATAAATCTAAATCGAATATTTAATTAAACTCCCATATGATTCGATACTCGAAATTAAAATAATTCAATTCACCATTTGTATTCTCTTGAGCCATTTAGGCTTTCAATTTCTAATTTCAAAATAAATCTTCAATAGAGTCATATATGACTCAATCTCCATAATTTTCATAAATCCTAAATTAAATTAAAATAATTGACAATTAAAAATTCAAAACTCCTTAATTAATTAAGTATTAATCATTGTACGTGGTGGGGTTGTTACACAATCTTTCATTGAAGCCTCATTATTTTTGGTCCAACCTTGTTTCTTCTTGTTAGGCCTTTGGTAGTCGAGCACTACTGGCCGGTCATGGCTACTATCCTGCTTGGGGCAGGATGGGGTCGTGATAGGCTTGGCTGCTTGGGATGATGCTCTGGAGGTGAAGGTGTTGTATCAATGAGCACGGTTTTTGGCTTTGACGGTTAAGAAAGATATAAAGCAAGAGTGGGTGCTTTTGTTGTTCTATGGTCATTCGAGGTTGGCACTATGGTGGGGGTGTGGGATAATGTATCACGATTTCAAAATAAATTGGATAAATCGTATGTGATTTTGGGGGAATTTTATCAGGTTTTACATCCGTGCGAAAGAAAAAGTTCAGCAAGATCGCAAGTTCTTTGTATGGATTGGTTGTTCGAGTTTGTGGATTGACATAGATTGATAGATGTTCCTTACTCGGGGGTTAAGTTTACTTGGACAAAAAATAAATCTGGGTTGGCGTCCATGTATGAACAATTGGATCGTGTAATGGGTTCTTCGGATTGGATGCAAATGTTCAGGAAAATGTCATTGTTAGCCCTTCCGCTCCAAAGATTTGAACATAGCCCAATTATTCTTGATACAAATCCTTGTGAATATCGAAGATGGAAATGAAGCTGTTTTGAAGCCACATGATTGATGGACTCAACAGCAGAGCAGATTGTGAAGAAGTTGTGGGCTTATCCATCTGTGCAAGTAAGAAGAGGGTTGCATTCTTGAAAAAAGAAGATGGGTCCTTCACTACGGATCACAATGAGATTCAACAGATTTTCGTGGAGCATTACAGGAAGTTGTTTCAATCTGAGCAGTATGCTTTCGATGTTAATTTTCCGTCCTATTTTGAATTATTGAATGCTATTAACTGTGAATTAAACAAAGGACCAAAAGGCTTTGTTGAATGCGGTTTAGGGAAAAAAGAATTTGATAAGGCAGTGTTCTCAATGGGGGGATTGAACGTGCCTAGTTTGGATGGCCTCATTGCGGCTTTTTACCATATGCATTGGCGTGTAGTAAGAAATTTGGTCAATGAGGTGGTTTTGTCTATTCTAAATTTGAGTGTGATACATAAGGAATTAAATCAAACTTTTTTTTGGCTCTCATACCCAAATCTAAAGCACCACAAACTATCAATTATAGATGGATTAGTCTTTGTAATGTCTTATACAAGGTTGTAGCGAAGGTCTTTGCTAATAGACTTCGTAGTGTCCTCTCTTCTTCAGTTTCATCATTTCAGAATGCTTTTGCGCCGGGAAGGTTGATTTCCGATAATGTCATGTTGGCTCATGAGCTGTTAGAAATTATTCATAAAAAGAAATAGGGTAAGACTTCTTTTTTTTGCTCTTAAATTACATATGAACAAGGCTTATGATAGAGTTGGTTTGGGGTTTCTCATTAAGGTAATGGAAGATATGGGTTTTAGGCCTCGGTGGATTCAATTAATTTCTTAGTGTATTTCCACAGTATCCTTTTCAGTTCTAATTAATTCTCAAAGAACTGATTGGTTCGAACCTGTAATGCCCCAATATTTCTATACTATTTATAGATTACCAATCCGTTACTATTACCTAATTCCATTACGTTAATGTGAACAAGAAACAAAAGCCAACAATCTTATAAGCCAAAACTTACCATTTTTTTCATAGATTCTTCATCAAGTTTGTAATGCCCTGAAATTTATTACCAAAATCCCTCCACAATATTCATAAACGATAATAATAATAAAGTAATTATCTTAATTGGGATTACAAAAGGGAAACATATGCAGTATACATTCATAATGCCTAGCCCTGAATATATAGCATATGTTACAAATGACAGAAAAGCATGGAAGTTAAACAAATAAGAAATGCCCTAAAGGCTTATAACTTTCCAAGATAGTTCTTGGTTATACAAAAGTGGACTTTAGGTCCAATACATTTAAAGTCTTTGGCTGTACAAAAATGAATACAACAAAAGAAGCTCTTTTTCCAATTTCTCCCAAGCTACTGCCTTGAAAGGCATATTACAAGTACCTGAAAATCGTTTTCTCCAAATAGGGTGAGCCAAAGTCCAGTAGAAATAATTTAACACAATGTATGAATCTTAACAAAGATATAAGGGTGAAATGCATCTACAATGCTCATGATCAAAATGTTTTACATTCATTTTCTTTTCGAAAACAATGCCATGTTCAATCTATATCAAAATTCTCAAAGTCATGCTCTTTACAATAGAAAACAAGGGGGAATCCTCAAACCGGTATAACCTTTCACGGATATTTCATCCGCGGGAAACCATCAAACGGCACCCATGTAAACGTAATCTATACAAGCACTACTATTGCTATTTTATGGATATTTCGTTCGTGGGAATTGACATCCATGTATATGCGTGTTTTTCGGGACTTTCATCCTGAACACACAGGCCAACTTAGTTTGGTGATACACATATTTTTCCAACATTCATCCATTTTTCTCAATTTCATTTACATATGCAATTATTAAATGAGTAGCAATATTCAAAGCACAAAAAATGAAAAATTAGTTTCAATTCACCTAATCCTCATGCAATTTCTATAATAATCATAGTTATCCTCCGCTGATAGCCCAAAAGAGATATTTCTAAGTAGATATATATAAAATCTCCAATACAGATAAAATTTTCGAATTTCAGAGTGAGTGATGATACATATCAAACTGCACCATCTATATCAATATCTATCCAATTTCACATTCCCAACATTAATTCCATACAAAATAAATATTTGAAACATTTATGTCAAAACCCCCCCTTTTTTTTTTTTTCCAAAATCCAATCCAAGTATCAAAATCAACAATTTTACCACCACTCAATCTCATTTCCACTCCCACACCATTTTCCATACAATCATTTGAAAACCCTTTTTTTGATTTTAAACGAAAACCCTAGGTTTGTTCAAAATCCTCCAAAATCAGAAGTTTATTTTATAAAAACAAATAACTAAGTTAAAAATCACAAAAGAGTGTAGAGAATCGCTACCTCAAAGCTAAAAGACAAGAAAAGCACGGATGAAACTCGAATGAAGCCGAAACTCAACTCTGTTAGGATGAAAATGAAGCCCTAAGTGAGCTATACCCTTTTAACAAAGGGAGTAGGGTGGAGAAATGGGTAGATCTTGGTATATTTGTAGAGGGAGAGAGTGAGTTTTAGAGAGAGAGAAAGAGAGAGTGTCTCAACTTAGGGTTTTGAAGTGTTTTAGAGAGATATACGAAAAACTAATGTAAAATGACCTTTTTACGAATTGATATACGCACAGCTCGTCAGAGCGCAAGAGTTGTTGCTCGAGCGACCAAACACAATAAGTTATTCTACTTGAGCGCAAGAAGTTTCGCTAGAGCGCAGAATACACACTCCTAGAAGTTTTATAGACAGAAGACCATCGCTCGAGTGCAAGAAGTCTCGCTCGAGTGAAGAACACTACCTCCCCAGTGTCTCTACAGGCCTGCAAAAGTATTCGAAGCACACAAAGCTCGCTTGAGCACAGGAAGTTTCGTTCGAGCGAAGAGGCCAAATCCTTGACAATAATAATTTGAACCAACTAGCAACCAACCTGCTCCAAACACAGCCAAAACCCTCCAATACTCAAAATCAATAAGAAATAAGGAGAAACATGGTATGAATATCTAAACAAGACAAATGAAACTCGAATTCAAAACATTAACGGGTCGGGTCTAAACCAGGAATGCTATAACCTCCCCTCCTTAAGGAATTTCGTCCCCAAAACTTTAAATCAAACGTTAAAGTCATGTTTAAACCAATTATAACAATGACAATCAATTAACCCCAACATCATGACCTATCCACTGGTCATTCATTCTCATTAAAACCAAGTTTTCAATACTGAATATATAATTTACATATCCAAAACATATACAATGTTTATATTACATCAATATCATAAAAGTTTCAATACATGGTTAAACATTAACAAATAGGTCCAGATGCTTCTCATGGACTTCCAACTCACATTCCCAAGTTACTTTTTCAACTCCGTGATGTCGCCACAATACTTTTACCAATGGAATTGTCTTGCCTTGCAAGACTTAGTCTCGAGTATCCAAGACTCTCACCGGTCTCTCCTCATACGAGGCATCCTCATTTACCTATAAGTCGGTCTAATCCAACATGTGCGATGTATCCAACTTATACTTCCGAAGCATACTAATATGGAACACATCATGGACCTCAGAAAGCTGTGGCAGTAAAGCCAATCGATAAGCTACCTCTCCAATCTGCTCAAGGATATCAAAAGGCGTAATAAATCTAGGAGATAACTTCCCACTCTTTCCAAATCTCATCAAACCCCGCCTAGGTGATATTTTCAAGAAGACATGATTTTCTACCTCAAAAGACAAATGTCTCCTCCTCTGGTCGGCATAACTTTTTTGGCGACTCTAGGCAGTAACCAACCTTTTATGGATAAGTGAAACTTTCTCCGTCATTTCCCGAACTAACTCTAGACCCAACAAGGGTGTATCATCCACCTTGGCCTAACACATAGGGGATCTACACGGTCGACCATACAAGGCCTTAAATGGTGCCATGCCAATACTCGACTGGACACTATTATTATAGGCAAACTCCACTAAGGGCAAGTGCTTCTCCCACGACCCCTTAAAGTTAAGAACATAACCCCGAAACATATCCTCAAGGATTTGAATAGTACGCTCGGACTGCCCGTCAGTCTGAGGATGGTACACAGTGCTAAAAGTCAATCTCATGCCCAAGGCATTCTGTAGGCTCTGCCACAACTGAGCCATGAAATGCAGATCTCTATCTGAAACAATCGTTATAGGGACCTCGTGCAACCTCACTATGTCCCTAATATAAAGGTCACCAAGATAATCTACTGAGTCACTCACGCACATTGGTATAAAGTGCGTTGACTTGGTTAACCGGTCAACTACCACCCAAATCGCATCACTACCCCGTTGCGTCCTGGGAAGACCCACAACAAAATCCATCATGACATGCTCCCACTTCCACTCAACTATAGGCAAGGGTTGTAACAAACCCGCTAGCCTCTGATGTTTGGCCTTCACTTGTTGACAAGTAAGACACCTTGATACAAACACGGTCACATCCTTTTTCATTCCCCTCCACCAAAACTGGAGACTAAGGTTATGATACTTCTTTATGCTCTCGGATGAACTACAAGGCACGAATGGCGAAACTCTCGGAACACTTCCTCTTGGCAAGACCCCGGTATGAAAAGATGATCACGATATCTAACACTCGAATCGAGATATACATTCAAGCTTTTCTATACCTTCCTACTGGAGATCTTCTCCAAGAGGGAGTCTATCTCAAGGTCACCTCTTTGTGCTTCTATCACTTGGTTCATAAGTGTAAGTTGTGCAACTATCGAAAACAAGGCTGCAGACTCCACAGACTCGCTAAGATGCAAGTCAAACTCACCAATAGCACCCAACATCTCCATTCTCGAATGATAATACTAGCTCGGATGATAATGCAACTCAAAGTCATAATCTTCTATAAACTCCATCCACCTCCTCTGCCTCAAATTCAAGTCTTTCTGTGTAAACAGATATTTCAGACTCTTATGATCAGAAAACACTTCAAACTTCTTGCCATACAGATAATGCCTCCAAATCTTTAAGGTAAAGATCACTACCGCTAACTCTGGGTCATGAGTAGCATAGTTCCTCTCATGTGTTTTCAACTGACGCGAGCCATAAGCTACTACCTTCGCTCATTGCATCAAAACACAACCCAAACCTTCCCGCGAAGCATCACAATACACTGAGTAGCCTAAACCTCTCTCCGGAATAATCAATGCTAGAGCAGTGGTAAGTGTAACCTTAAGTTTTTGGAATGACTTCTCACAGGTCTCACTTCACTCGAACTTAGTTCATTTCCTCATCATTCTAGTCAACGGTGAAGCTAATCTAGAGAAATCTTTCACAAATCGACAGTAATACCTGACCAACCCCAAGAAACTACAGATCTCAAAGGCATTCTTGGGTTGTTCCCAATCTTGTACGACTTCTATCTTAGATGAATCCACAGCCACTCCTTACCCGGATACCACGTGGCCTAGAAACTTCACTTCTTTTAACCAGAATTCACATTTTCTGAACTTAACATAAAGTTTGTGGGCTCTAAGCAGCTCAAGTACTACTCACAGGTGCACCTCGTGCTTCTTTTTAGAGGATGAGTAAATTAGGATGTCGTCTATAAAGACGACTACAAAACGGTATAGGAGCTCACGGAAGATTCAGTTCATCAGATCCATAAGCATGGCTGGTGCATTGGTTAGTCCAAAAGGCATCACTAGAAACTCATAATGGCCATACCGCAAACGAAATGACGTCTTCTGGATATGCTCCCCCTTTACCCTCAATTGGTGATAACTTGATCTCAGGTTTATCTTGGAAAAGCAACAAGACCCATTCAACTGATCAAACAAATCATCTATATGAGGCATTGGGTACTTGTTCTTAACAGTTACCTGATTCAATTTTCGGTAATCAATACAAAATCGCAACGCACCATCTTTTTCTTTGGCAAAGAGAGCCGGTGCTCCCTAAGGTGAAGTACCAGGGTGGATAAAACCCTTATTTAACAGTTCTTGAAGTTGAATCTTTAACTCAACTCAACAGGTGCAAACCTATACAGTGCCATAGGAATCGATGTAGTGCCAGGCACTAAGTTAATAGAGAACCCAATCTCACAATGAGGTGGTAAAGTAGTGAGATCCTCAGGAAAAACATGGATATTCACAAACTACCCTTGGCAACTCAACACGGACTTCATCACACTCACTATCTAAGAAATTGGCAAGAAGGCGACTAAGCTCACTTCGCTCACGTGGATCATACATCGGTGATAAGACTCTATCAACCCGGTCTCCCAAGAAATAAAAGCAAGCACTGCTTAAGGTATATATAATAACCCTCTGACGATAGCAATCTATGATAGCCCGATACGATGATAACCAGTTCATACCCAATATAGCATCAAAACTCGATATGTCAATCAACACAAATGCAAAAGAAAGTCAGCGATCGGTAACCTCTATGTCACAACTCTGACACCCCTGTTATAAGACAATCTCACCACCAATAGGTGACTCTACACTGAGAGGAGATGCTAACCGAGCTAATTCTAACCCCAAAGTTGATGCAAATGTAGATGACATAAATGAATGGGATGCACCTGTATCAATTAACACATTAGCAATAGAATTGCATAACAAGAAAGCACCTTTCACTACTGAAGGTGTTGGTACTAGGTCTGGTGTGGTAACAACATACACTCACCTTGAAGGCCTTTGCTCTACTTGCTCACCCTTTGGAGCAAAAGCTTGATACATTGACTAAGCCAAAGAGGCTCCCTGATTGGCCTTTGAGGCATGAGCTAACTGTGCGGGCTGGTGGCTCTGTGCTTGCCTCGAACCAAACACACTGGGTGTGCCATCCAACTGAGGGCAAAAACCTCTTTATGTGCCCCGCCTTCCCACACTGATAACAAGTGAGTGGCTGCCCTCTTCCCTAACTTTGGCTTTGAGAACGAGCTGAAGACGATGTAGACCGTTGCCTTCCTTCCTTTTGCGGGCAAGTTGGAGACTTGTGTCCCAACTGGCCACACTTGAAACAAGTGAAACTTCCTTGATCACCTCTCCCAGAACCCGAACTCACTACTAGAAAAGTGGACCTCGACTAAGCTTCCTGGGACTATTGTGGGTTAGAACCCCTCTGCCTCTTACTGTCCCCCTAAACCTTCAGACTTCTCTTAGATTCCCTCATTCGCTTCTCCTCCATTTGTATCATGGTCTCAAGATGAGCTGGTGACTCTACAAGTCATCTATAATCTCTAATCATTGAACAGACTACTTTAAAAAAAAGCTCAGTCCTTAACCTTTTCTCGAACTCCACACAACTGTGCTCATCTGTCGCCACTAACTCTGGTGCAAATCTAGAGAGGCTAGTAAATGTTGCCTCAAACTCGGCTACCGGTGTGTTTAACTGCTTGAGCTGTGAGAACTGCTCCTTTAACTTCTCCTTAACAGTGGGAGGCAAAAACTTAACTTGGAAGGCGTTGACAAAAGCCTCCCAAGTCACTCCAATGTGCCCACGTGCATAGTTTTACCACTGACCCACATCACCCTTCAACTGGAAGGATGCCAGGGTCACTCTCAGTCCATTGTCCTCGATGCCAAGCATCTCAAACATCTTTACTATCTGCTCTAGCCACTCATTCGCCTTCAGTGGCTCCTTGGGATCATCCAAAAACTCTTCTAGGTTGGACCGGAAGAACTCTTACTTCAGAAAAGATGGCCCTGTCATAGTAACATGGGCCTGGACTTGATTCTCAGCCCTGAGAATGTCCATGGATTCCCAAAATGCTCCAACCATTTCACGGGCTAAAGCGCCCATGGCCTGCTAATCGACTGGTTCAGCCACATTGGCCTGACCAACCCTCTTCTCTTATGTTGGAATGTCATCCGGTATCAGCACCTCCTGTCGTCTAGGTCTACCATGCCTACCACCACGACCACGTCTTGACATCCTAATAAAGGTAACAAAATAGATTAGCATATTTACAAATATGCCAAAGCTGACTCACTCGAGTCCTAATACGGTAGACAACAGTAAGTCACTCCACATAAGCACATAGTTACATAAACACATACGGATTTTCTTCATAGATAATAACCGTCCCGCGGCATTACCATAGTTCCAATTAGAAACAACAGTGATCAAGTGCTCTTCTAATAGGACTTCTAGAAACCTGTAGACTCAATCAACACCCTAGAAATTAAATCTCACACCCATATAATCACATAAACATGTTATCACATAGCATTACAAACATACAAACATCTCTGTCAAGAGAGACAAACCCATTGTGGTAATAACCACTTCCTATGTACCCAAAGTATTCAAACTCGGTACGTTCTGATACCAAGTTATAATGCCCTGAAATTTATTACCATAATCCATCCACAATATTCATAAACGACAATAATAATAAAGTAATTGTCTTCTATTGATTCTAATTGGGATTATAAAAGGGAAACATATGCAGTATACATTCATAATGCCTAGCCCTGAATATATGACATATGTTACAAATAATAGAAAAACATGGAAGTTAAACAAATAAGAAATGCCCTAAAGGCTTACAACTTTCCAAGATAGTTCTCGGTTACACAAAAGTGGACTTTAGGTCCAATACATTTAAAGCCCTTGGCTGTACAAAAATGAATACAATAAAAGAAGCTCTTGCTCCAACTCCTTCCAAGCTACTGCCTTGGTGAAAGCATATCACCAGCACTTGAAAATGGTTTTCTCCAAATAGGGTGAGCCAAATCCCAGTAGAAATAATCTAACACAATGTATGAATATTAACAAAGATATAAAGGTGAAATGCATCTACAATGCTCATGACTGAAATGTTTAACATTTTCTTTCCAAAAACAATGCCATGTTCAATCTATATCAAAATTCTCAAAGTCAAGCTCCTTACAATAGAAAACAAAGGGAAATCCTCAAACCGGTACAACCTTTCACGGATATTTCGTCCGTGGGAAACTTGCAAACGCCACCCATGTAAATGTAGTCTATACAAGCACTACTATTTCCATTTTACGGATATTTCATCCGCAGGAATCGGCACCCATGTATACGCGTATTTTTTGAGACTTTGACCCTAGACACATTGGCCAACTTAGTTTGGTGATACACACCTCTTTCCAACATTAACACATTTTCTTAATTTCATTTACACATGCAATGTGTTAAATGAGTAACAATGTTCAAAGCACAAAGATGAGAAATTAGTTTCAATTCACTTAATCTTCATGCAATTTTTACAACAATCATAGCTATCCTCCACTGATAGCCCAAAACTGATATTTCTAAGCAGTTATATATAAAATATCCAATACAAATAAACTTTTTGAATTTCAGGGTGAGTGATAATACATATCAAACTCCACCATCTATATCAATATTTAGTCAATTTCACATTCCGAACATTAATTCCATTTATTTATACAAAATAAATATTTGAAACATTTAGGTTAAAACCCCTTTTTTCCCAAATCCAATCCAAGTATCAAAATCAACAATTTTACCACGACTCAACTTCATTTCTACTCCCATAATCATTTTCCATACAATCATTTGAAAACCCCTTTTTTTATTTTAAACCAAAACCTTAGGTTTGTTCAAAATCCTCCAAAATCACAAGATTGTTTTATAAAGACAAATAGCTAAGTTAAAAATCATAAAAAATGATAGAGAATCCCTACCTCAAAGCTAAAAGATGAGAAAAGCATGGATGAAACTCGAATGAAGCCGAAACCCAAGTCTATTCGGATGAAAACGAAGCTCTAGGTGAGCTCTACCTTTTTAAAAAGGGGAGTAGGGTGGAGTAATGGGTAGATCTTGGTATATTTGTAAAGAGATAGAGAGAGTGTGAGTTTTAGAGAGAGTGTCATAACTTAGGATTTTAAAGTGTTTTAAAGAGAGATATATGAAAAAGTGACATAAAATGACCTTTTTATGAACTGATATATGCCCAGCTCGCTCGAGTGCAAGAGTTGTTGCTCGAGTAACCAGACACAATAAGTTGTTCCGCTCGAGCGCAGAATACACACTCCCAGAAGTACTACAAACAGAAGATCGTCGCTTGAACGCAATAAGTCTCGCTTGTACGAAGATCATTACCTCCCCAGTATCTCTGCAAGCCTGCAAAAGTACTGGGAGTACACAAAGCTCGCTCGAGCGCAAGAATTTTTTCTCGAGTAAAGAGACCAAATTCTGGACAACAACAGTTTGAACCAACTAGCAACTGTAGATACCCAATTTTTGACCTCCCAGAAGACTTGGGCACTTTATTCTAAGCACTCAATGATGAAAGTTATGTTGTTAATGGTTCGAATTCTCAACGTAGGAATCCGACTTTTAGCTCAAAAAAACTTAACCTTCCATACCCAGGCTGTTTCTTTACCTCTATACCACAAAAATCCATGTTTTAGCACTGTGCCAACCTACACTAAGCCTGAAACAAAGGAACAGGGGAGCTACATTTGTGCTCGGCCGTGCCTTATTTGGGGTCGCCCGTGCCTTTTGGGCGAGAAATCTTTGTTCTATGAGAATCCATCAGCTGTCTATTTTTGAAGATATTTGTGACCTATTTCGCTCAAATTCTATAAATACGAGCTGATATCTCTATTTTGAAGGTTAGAAAAATTTCCAAGAGTGTAAATGATTTTTAAGAGCTCATTCTTCCTTAGCAAGCCTATCATCCCTGAACTATATCTATACATCATATACACCCTTGGAGCTGAACCTTGAAGCCTTGGTTGAGCCTTGAGAAACATAATTCAACTTTGAGAGTGTTTTAGGATCAAGTTTGGTTTACAACCAAAGTTTGCTCTCTTCAAGAGGTATAAGCTTGTCACCTTTTTCCTTGCTTTCATTTCAATCTTTTTCTATCATTTTCTTGTGTTTTCTAACTATTTTGGATCCATTTCAAGTGTTGAGACTTGGAGTTAAAGAGCTACCAAGGGTAGAGAGGTTTAACACCCTTTCTTGCACACTATTTCATAGCTTATCCTCTTTATTTTACCACTATTTTCTTGGCTTACACATTGATTTTCAAAGTTTAAAAGGGCTGGAAAGCATGTTTTAGAAATCCCAAAAGTGAAGGGGTTAGCCATCTCTCATTGGTCTTACTTACTAGTTTTGTAACTCTTTGTTTTTTGCTATCTTTTTGTGCTCTTTACACATTTTTGGCTACTATTTTTTGTATGTTAGGGGCTGTTTTAGGGCTGTTTTACTTCCTTTAATTAGCGTATGCTTTGAATACTTTGCTTGTTGTGTTGTAAGTCCTCATGGCTTCGATTGTTTAGGCCTTAGACACCAAGTCATTTGAGTTGATAGCTTTCTTTAATGTAAAGAGTCCTATCGTTTGCAATAATCAACTTCACATAATCATTTCTGCACCCTCCCCGCTTTCTTGGTTTTCTTTGTTTGAGAGTCGTTTTAAGTGAGTGTTCTTTAAGCTTGAGAAAGAGACCCTTCCATGCTTAATGGTTTAATCTCTTCAGAGGTTCATTACCAAGGCATTACATCCCTTTCATGCTCAAAACAACTTCTTGTTTGACACTTCCCTCCTTTTAGTGGACTTAAAATCTCACTTTTAGACTAACAGATTAAGTAATGGAAATGTAAGTCGAAAAACGTTAATAAAATTAAATTCAAATCAATTCAACTGACATAAAGAAGATTAATAAAATTGGTTGGATTCAGTCGGACGTTATGCCAAGTCCATCGCATCAAGAGTCATCACATATTAATCCACCATGTTTGATGATTCTTGAGGTGTATCTACTTTCCTCCTTGAACTAACCTTATGACAGGAGGGAGGCGTGGTTTGTCTCATTGCATTCATTGATTTTTTGTCTCATCGTGTTCAAAACCATCAAGTAATCAACTTATGCCTATTAGTGGTTTTGGAATCGGTTTCACTCTTCTCTTGAGTTTCTCTATGATAGAGAAGAGTAGAGGGGACAAACATGGTTTAAAATTACTCTGTCTGCACTGTTTTCACCTCAGAGCACAAAAACAATTTTTTGCAAGAAAATAAGGCATGACCGGCCTTGTTTGGACCCAATTGGGCCTCATTGGGGGCCAGTTGGGCTCCAATGTTTGGTAAGTAGAGTACTTTTGGCAGAAACAAGGGGCAGTGGCTGAGAGTGAAACAAAATAGTTCCACAGAAGGCAGTTAGAGTAGTTTCTGAAAACTGTCTGCATGGACGTGCATCCGATTCTTGTGCATTATTAATGTCATTCATGTTAATGTTGTTCATATTAATGTTATAATAGTACCGTTCATGTTGTTACTGTAATTATATTTATAATTATTATTGTTATTATTGTTGTAATTATTAGTATTGTAATTCTTATTGTTATGCTATCCTTGTTATAATAAATTAGATAGCTAGTTATTTATTTAGCATTCATTTGAATTTGTAATAAAATAGTTAGTTTAGCCAATCCATTCAGTATTCATTCAGGTTTGTAATAATTAGTTTAATTCGAACACCTGGACATTCGGATCCCCCTTGCATGAGGTCAAAATATGTAATAATTGTGTATGTCTTCCAACTCCCATTTCTTTCTCCTTTTTATTTACTCTCCTATGATGGGTAGCATAGAGAATCATGTTTACTTTGCATTTTTGTGACTTGCACGCATTTGTTTTGCATGCATACGGGTTCGACTCATCATACTAACCGATGTCAATTTCGAATTTTTTCTCGAATACATGCTCTCTTGCATGTCTTGCCTTGAATTGAATCACATACTATGTTAGTAGCCAAGCTTATTAGTTGCATTTCGTATGTGTTGCATTGGTCATGTTGCATTGTTAGGATCATGCATTTTTTCTAAACATTTTATTTCTTTCAGCATGCCATGGAGTACTAGGTGAGCGTTTATTGCTTTAGCATTTTGCACGCATGTTTATGTTACCATATCTGGGATGTTTTATATGAGGCTAAGTGCTTAAGTGATATACTTGTTTGAATATCGGTGGATGAAGGCCTTTTACTTAAGTTGGAATAATTTGACTAATGTAAATACGAGCTCGCTTTTTTCAAGTGACACGTATTCAAAACAAATATGAAATCTAAGTGTTCCAACTTTTGTGAACTAGTCTATACTTGTTTGACATCACATAGTAAAAAATAGCCTAATAACCAGAACAAGAGCATATAATGTAAATAAAAATCACAACATGATTAGTAAAGGCCAATCTTTAATCGGGTGAGTGGGGTGCTCAGTTCATGACCTTCATCTCTCATACCTAAGTTCCCGAGCTGAGACACTTTGGTAATGACGGACTAATGGCCTTTGGCAAGAGTCACGGGTTTCCTAAATTTTCCAAAAATATTTAGGTGGTGACCCTGAAATCTGGCAAAGCGATCCATTTTTGGCATTTTTGATTCAAAATTGATTTTGCAAAAGATTTGCCGAATTTGGACTCATTTGTGTTTATCTATTTCACATTGCACTTGTGAAACTAGATTGAACTATAGAGTCTGAATCAGGACTAATCATATCCAAAAGGAGCACGAAAATCAAACTACAGTTTTTGGCGACTTTACTGGGGATTTAGAGAACTTCATGATGTGAAATTTTATCTACACTTACATATTCTTTGCATTGCATTTGCATGGTTACTTTAAGTCACTGTGTTTTTCATCTGCTATTCCTGGACGGTTTACTGGCGGCTTGCCCAAAAGCTTGCCAAAAGGCTGGCTGGTCGTGGGCTTTTCCATGTTGGAGGCACAACCCTTGGATCTGGATTACCATTGTACCTCTTGATCCTCATTTCACTTTTCAGTGTTAGGTGTGAGAGGTATATTAAGGTAATCTTGCCAAGGTACCCCTTTTGACCATATAGCGTAGCTGCATATAGTGAAGCCATAGCGACTTTTCCAAATTAGGACAGGATGGTTACCCATATACAGGATGTTATGAAACTACTTGCTTGAAGTTGTGTAGCCTAGATCATGTCAAAGTCTAGGATAGGGTAACCCAACCCCCTCATAGGGATGTTTTGGTTTTTTTACCTGGTATGTGCTTTTACAGTGAAACTTTACAGAAATGTTCATATCAGTGGTGGATATTAGTTTGGAAACAGAGTTCAGTGGGATTTGTAGTTCTTTAGCTATGTAATTATATCTGTTGCAAATTGGACCGAAGTGCTATCCGATTTTGATTGCGTTTCTTTTTCTTTCTTTTGCTAGGTAGTTTACAATCATAGCTTCAGACAGACCTGATATCCTCCAAGTTGTCTGGACTCGTTCTGGCAGACTTTGTAAAACTTAAGACCATGTTAATGGTCAACCACTGTTAGTCTCACTTCCACCAGTTGTTCAATGAAGAAGCAATAGACAGTCAGCAGCACCAGTGCAAAGCACTCAGGGAACACCTATCCGTTCTTGCCAAATCAGTTCACCAGCATCTAACTCACCCAAACCAGCAATGGCACAGAACACAGAAGAATTTGCTGCCATGATGGCAACTTTTCAGAGAACCATGAATGGCTACACAGGATGAAATCATCACTGATCTGTGATGTCTATCTGGGGCATCCGCATCCACTATCCATCCAATCCCGGCAGCTCAGTCGAATCTTGATCCACTTCCACTAGTGGAAAATCCCTAAGTCCCAGAGATGTTTCCACTGGCTCCGGCTTACAGGTCCCTGGCATAGCTCCCTACGGGACTCCTTTCCTTTGATATCTATGATATAGATCTGGCCATAATTAAGATTACCAAGTTAAAGAAAGCGCTGAAAAAATCCCAAGGCTTCAATTCCATTTCGAATATTGTAGACGGGTATATCGACAAATTTTATAGAAATAAGGATCCGGTTGTACATGTTCGCCTGTTTTCGGATGTTCTGAGGCTAATAGGTCTCTCTCGGCTCAGAAATTGTTGTTATTTGGGAGAACTCTGTTTGATGTGGCAACTATCTGGTATGCAAAACTAGAGAATTCTACGAAGCGGAATTGTGAGGAGCTATCTGGGGGGTTTCTTAATCAATACTTATATAACACTCAGATAGAGGTAACAATCAATGAGCTAGAAGCAACTACGTAGAACCCCAAAGAACCTTTCATTGACTTTGTCACTAGATGGAGAGCAAAGGTGGCCCGGATGACAAATAGACCTTTTGAAAGGAAGCAAGTCCGGCTGGTGGTCCAGAATCTCAAGCCAGATATACTCCAGCGAATGGTAGTGGCTCCGTTGTCTACATTTGCTTCACTACACGAGTTAGGAGTCCAAATTGAAAGTGGATTCAAGAAAGACATCATCCAAAGAACTAGCGAACCTGCAAGAGGGCCATTCACCAGTAATACCAATGCTAGCAATAACATTATTCCATGACCTGCAGATGTCAGTATTGTTGTCACAATGGCCAAAATGGCCGATCCCTTTGCTGCAACAACCTTACAATCCTCACAACCCACTGGTCTGAGCCGAAACCAAAGAACCTTTACCCTCTTCCATATGAGCCCAGCCCGCACCCTCAAACTGTTAATGGAAAAGGGACATCTCAAAACCCTCGATCCTTGACCTCTCCCCGACCCACTACCACTTAGACATGATATCACCCAGTATTGTATTTTTCACCAATAACACCGTCACCCTATTGATTGTTGCTACCGCTTGCGTCATGAGATCTAGGATTTCATTGACAATAAAATCATCACTCCACCTGCTAAACCAAACGTAACCACCAATCCACTTCTTGATCATAACAAAGTCCCCCCGCCTAGAAACATTAACCAAATCCATACACTACCACCCTCTTTTAACCCTAGCGCATATGTTACCCCATCCCATCTACCTAAGCCAGATGTGGTTATTCCAGAAAACATGGACATGTGCATGATGGACATAACACCCGAAACCTAACTAGGGCTTGCGGCAGTAGAGGTGGAGAAGAAGAATAATGCACTAGAAACAGGGTTGTCAAACACCCAAGTCATAGAGAAAGGGCCATCACTTGCAGAGGAGTATGACCTTAGCTTGTACATCATGGCCATTTATCAACCAAAACCAATAATTATACTGTCAGACTTCCTTAGCATTAACGCCATTGGGGAAGATGAACTAGGGAAAAATCAAAATGATTGGCCTAAACAAAGCCTAAATGACTTGGCAGAATTAGAAGAGGAAGATGTAGGCAGTGTACAAATTGGGTGGTGGGATCTAAGCCAACCCGAAACCAGCAATGGGTGGTTGAGTGGAGATGAATCAGATGTGAAGGAGCAGGCGAGAGAGCCTGTGAAAGAAGAGGAAGTTGGTGATACTAGCAAGGCTAAGGCTGTACCTTTGACGTAGAAAAAACAATTCAAGGATAGAAGAAATCCAAAGAAAGATAGCCCTGGAGTAGGAAAAATAGAAAGGAAAAGCAAAGTTCGAGCCAACAGCGGTAGATGTCCTAAGCATGGGAAAGCCCGAGTAGGAGCCTAATGACAGGAAAAGAATGCCAAGAAAGCTCAAGAAGTATTGGAATAGAGAAACCAAAACTGTTATGGAAGAGGAGTAGTATAATGACGGGGGGCATGATGTGAACATGCTCCAGGTAAAACTTGATAAAAGCCCATCTATGACTATAGGGGAGTGGTGGGAAGATAGTGACCTAAGTCATGCGTACACTGACGAATAATGGAAAGCCGATACCTCTAATAATACGTGGTATACTGATGAGATCAATCATATAACCCGCAGTGGTCAGTATTTCAAACCCCTGACTTTAGATTAACCAGAATCCTCTGGGAAAGAGGTCGAGAAATCAAAAGAGAAAGACATTAAGGAAGACCTGGTCTTGAAAAAGCTCAAGAAAATTTAGGCAGATATATCAATCTGGGAGCTGCTGATGGCTTCTCGAGAACATAAACAGGAGCTGCTAGAGGCCATGAACAAGACGAAATTGCCCATTGACACCACCATTGACCAACTGGTGTCGTTGGTCACCTCTGGGGACGATATGCCAGTGATATCCTTTACAGAGAAAGACTTGCCACCTAAGGGTGCGAACCACAACAGACTCCTATACGTGACGTTGGAAAGCTGGAAGAAATGGATCCCGACGATACTAGTGGATACCGGCTTGGCGATTAATGTGTGGTCGGCAAGGATAGTTTATGCCATAGGTTTGAAGCTGACCGACTTCATGCCCACAACCTAAGCCATTCGAGCCTATGACAACACTAGCTGGGATGTTATGGAAAAATTCCAGAGCCACGTATTGATCGGTCCATCTGAGCATGAGGTGGAATTCCATGTCATGGACGTACCAACAACTTTCAATCTACTCCTAGGAAGGCCATAACTGCATCAGATAAAGGCAGTTTCATCAACAGTTCACCAATTGGTAAAATATTCCTTTAAACGTGGGATTGCTACTATCTAGGGCAATTATGCAATCCATCCTCTCCAGGGAACTACCACACCTCTGTTAGAAATCATACATGGGGAAGAGGACATGTTCCTCTCTGGCTTCTCCTTGGTGGAGGCCCGGTTGGTCCAAACTATCACGGCGGAAGATGATGGTGTGGACGTCCCCGAACGCCCTGGGAGGATGTGTCCCGTTCTGTTCGCTTGTGGGTTTACTACAGTTCAGGACTCAAATTGTCACGATTCTCAATCTGAACCAAAGAGTCCAAATTTGGCAAATTGTTTTGAGAAACAGATTTTGAAAAAAGTGCCAAACATGGACTGCTTCGCCAGATACAAAGTCGCCACCTAAATATTTTTTTTAATGGGGGAATTTAGGAAACCCTGACTCGTTTGCCTAAGGCCACGTGTTCGTCATCACCAAAGTTGCCTCGGCTCGGGAACTTGGGTATGATTGGGGAAGGTCAGCTATGAGCACCCTCTCTCACCCGATCCAAAGATTGGCCTTTACTAACCATGATATCTCGTTTTTGAAAACACATGCATTCTTATTCCGGTTATTAGCCTAGAATTACTATGTGATGTGCATAGCAAAACAAGTATAGACTAGATCGCCTAATTTGGAACAAAGCATTGCATATCCATTTATTTGAAAATGGTTTGAGATTTGCTACTCGCAAGTAGGCTAAAATACGGATTTCAATGAATTATTCCAATTCAAACAATCCAACCTTCACCCACAGGCATTTAGGCAGTTAATCAAATAAGCATTTAGCCACATGGTAAGCATGTTAATATTCACACTCATGCGAGATGCTAAAGCATAAATACTTATATCGTACTCCGAGCCAAAACAAAGAACATGTTAGCAATCATGCATGATCCAAGTCCATGTTAAGTGGCTAATGCAACACATACAAAATGTCACTAGAATAGGCTCGGCTAATCCTAGGATGGCATGTGGAATGCAACAAGTAGCACGTATTCAAGTTAGATTTGAAATACTATGCAGTTAGTATGATGCGCCGAACCCGGTGCATGCAATACTGATGAATGATGCACGCATGCATAGCATAAGGTATGTTAAAGTAAGTATGCCCTAATACTAACCATCAAAAGCAGGTAAGTAAAAGGGAGAAAGAAGTGGGGGGTTGGAAGACATGCACACACGCACCCACACTTATTATAATTTTGCCCTCGCTCGGAGGGACCGAACGAATAATACAATTAATTAACCTACAAGCTAATTAAAATGTTACAGACCAGTTAAACTAGTTAAACTAGTTAAGCAAATTAACTAATCTAAGAAAGCAGTAAATAGCCTCGGGAAGAGGGCCCAATGCAATGCGTGTTTGGCTCCGCTCGGAAAGCCACTGCCATGCACAAGTTGCCTCCGCTTTGACTGTTATCCTCCTCTGAAGACTGCACAAGTCCCAGGGTTGCTTCTCTGAGTGCTGTGGAACACCACCGGCTGAGAGGAATGGCCACCGGCCAAGGGGAATGGTCACCGGCCAAGGGGAATGGTCACCAGCCACTGATTAAGCTATCGGCCATTGATGGATGACCGGTCGGCACTGGAGATGGCTGGCCGGCCAAAGCTTCCTGCAGAATCTATTTTTGACAGCAGCAAAGGGCAAAACAAGGCATGGCTATGCATTTCAAGCAAATGTATGCACCAACACACCCCTTATCATGTTTATGACTCAAAGGGACATGGTTCCCGATTCTCGGACCACCAATCGCGCATTTCATTGCGTGATGGCCCAAGAAACCAAGTATGCATTTTGATATGGAATGAAATGCACATAAGAAAACGAGGAGGCCCAACTCTATCACTTGATCAAGAGGTAAGGCATGTATGCCAATGCAATGCATCCTAGGCATGGAGGCGAAGAATGCAAAATGAGCATGTAATGAAGCAATATATGCTAGGCACACAACCTAGGCAAACAAACATGCAAGGCATGAAGCAATGCAACCAACAAGTATGCAAGATACAATGTGGGTGTTCAAGCATGAAGGGTGGACTTAGACTAATTTAGGCAGCCCTCAAACAAGCCTAAAATAGTGGCCAATGCTATGGAAATGAGGGACAATTATACATACAAACATGCATGCAAATGGGCCAACACTTAAGCATCAATCAAGCAACCTTTAAGCATACTTAAAAGAAGAAGAACATGGACAATTAGCATGCAATGTAAGCTTTGAAAATCATGTAGGAAATGATGCCAAATCAACCTACCGATACAAGCTAAGCATGCAACCAAGCCCAAGGACCTAAACTATGATCATATGACACATGAAGCAAATGACCAAAATGAACCAAAACAGTCCCAAATCATGTTAAGGCAAGCCCCAAAAACCACTTAGATGGCATCTAAATGACCTACACATGGAGGCATGCACAAATACTTAAACATGAAGCATACAACACAACCTCTTAAAGCATCAAAGAAGCATTAAATGCAAGCATGCAAGCATGTTAAGTGGACTGAAATGACATGATAAGTGGTGCTAAACCACTGAAAATGATGCAGGTAAAGCATGCTAAACATTCACACACCTAAGGCTAACAAGCCAAAATGCAAGGTGGCTACACTAAGCATGTCATGGTCGACCAAAACAACCAAAAACAGAACTTAAGCATGCTAAAACCAACACAAAATCTTCACAAAGCTTGGCCAAAATCATGCTAGAATAAGGGTCAAAACCTAAAGCATGTTAAGGCCTAAACATGGCATTACAAGACATGTATGCAAGGCATGCAAGGTATGTCTAAACCAAGCAAAAACAGAGCTATATTATGACATAATAAGCACAAAAATCAGTTAGGACATTTTAGACGTCCCCGAACGCCCCGGGAGGGTTAGGTCCCGTTCCGTTCATATTGGGTTTACTACAGTTCGGACTCGATTTGTGTCGGTTCTTAATCTTGAACCAAAGAGTCCAAATCCGGCAAATCGTTTTGAAGAAAAACAGATTTTTGAAAAGTAGTGCCAAACATGGACTGCTTTGCCAGATTACAGAGTCGCCACCTAAATATTTTAAAATGGGAAATTTAGGAAACCCTGACTCGGTGCCGAAGGCCACATGTCCGTCATCACCAAAGTGGTCTTGGCTCGGGAGCTTGGGTACGATCGGGGAAGGTCAGCTATGAGCACCCCTTTCGCCCGGTCCGAAGACCGGCCTCTACTAACCGTGATATCCGATTCTGAAAACATTACATGCTCTTATTCCAATTATTAGCTTAAAATTACTATGTTATGCGCACAGCAAACAAGTATAGACTAGATCGCCTAATTTGGAAACAAACATTGCATATCCGTTTATTTTGAAAACAATTTGAAATTGCTACTCGCGAGTAGGCTAAAATACGGATTTCAACGAGTTATTCCAACTCAAGCAATCCAACCTCCACCCACAGGCATTCAAACAGTTTATCTCACATAAGCATTTAGCCGCATGGTAAGCATACTGTCATGGCAACATTCACACGCATGTGGTATGCTAAAGCGTAAAATACTTACATCGTACTCCGTGCCAAAACAATAAACTAGTTAGCAAACATGCATGTCCTAGTTCATGTTAAGTGGCTAATGCAACACAAGGAAGGATGCAATTTAGAGTAGGCTCAGCTAACCCTAAACATGGCATATGGAATGCTACAAATAACATGTATTCAATTTGGAGCTGAAAATACGATGCAGTTTGTATGATGTACCGAGCCCGATGCATGTAAACAAATGCATGAATGCACGCATGCATTGCATAAGGTATGCTAATCTTAAAAATGCCCTAATCTACCATCATAAGCAGGTAAATAAAAGGGAGAAAGAAATGGGGGTTGGAAGACATACACACCACTCACCCACACTTATTACAATTACGCCCTCACACGGAGGGACCGAATAAATATTACAGATTAATTAACTGCGCAAGCTAATTAAATATTACAAATTCACTAAATTAATTAACAAATTAACTAAGTTAATTAAAGCAGTAAATGCCTCGGGAAGAGGGAAAGATGTATCCCACGCCCGGAACTTGCTCGGAATCGCACTGCCATGCATGATTGCCTCTGTTTTCCTCGCTTCCATCTCGGAAGATCGCCAAAACTTCGTGAATACTTCCTTGGCATCGGAGATTACCACCGGCTGGAGTAGAACACCACCGGCTGAAGGATGTGGCCACCGGCACTGAATTCATCCATCGGTTGCCAAGATATCGCCGGTCGGCACTAAAGGCTGCCGGGCACAAATGCTCAGAACACCGAACTCACAAAGACGAGAGGACACAACTTGCATGGCAATGTAATTCAAAGCATGTATGCACCAAACACACTCCTTATCATGTTTTTGACTCAAAGGAAGATGTGCCTCAGTTCTCGGACCACCAATCACGCATTTCGATGCATGATGGCCCAAAGAACCAAGAGTGCAATTTTGATTTCAAATGCATGTAATGCAAACAAACAAACAAACAAGGGTGCTAAACCTCCATCATGACTTGGTCAAGAGGCTTAGCATGCATGTCAATGCAATGAAGTCTTAAGCATGTCAACTAGTATGCAATATGAGCAACACAATATACTTATGCAAGCATACAAGTGAACATGCAAGATAAGCATGCAAACCAATTGAAGGATGGACTTAAACATGAATTGGGCAACTCTAAAAAGGCTCAAAACAGTGGCCAAATGCTATAGAAGTGAAGATTAAGATACATGCAACACATGTACACATGCAAGCATACATAATCCAACACTTAGGCATAAACAAGACAACATTCAAGAACACTTGAAATGAGTTAAACATGGACAATTAGCATGCATAGAAAGCTCTGAAAATCATGCAAAATATGATGCTAAACCAAGCAACAAAGCAAACTAATCATGCTACAAGTGGCCCAAGTACTTAATGCAAACCAATGAGGCATTGAACCACACATATTACAACCACACATGGTAACACTTAACCAATTAAAAACAGAGTTTTAACACATAAAACTAAGCCCAAAAGACCACTTAGACGGCATCTAAATGGCATGAATCCAAAGGCATGCACAAATGCTAAAACATGAGGCATACAACACATGCTTTTAAAGCATTAAAGAGGCAACTAAGGCAAGCATACAAGCACACCAAAGGGACTGAAATGACATGCTAAATGGTTCCAAACCATCAAAATAAGGTAAGCAACACATGCTACCTATGCATGCTCAAAGGCTAGCAAGCCTAAAATGCAAAGGGGCTATATAATGGATGCCAAGATCAACCCAAATGACTATGGACAGAGCTAGAACATGTCAAAATAAGCACAAAACATTCACAAATCTAAGCCTAAAGCATGCTCAAGTTAGGGCTAACAACCTAAGGCATGTTAAGGCAATACAAGGCATTACATGGCAACTATGCTAAGCATGCATAAGGGACCAAAACCAACACTTAGCAATGTCATATTAGGGCATAATAAACATAAAATGCAGCCAAGACATGCTCAACAAACAATCAAAACTATGCTCCCTTAAGAGGCCAAATCTTGCCCTTTTCAAGGACATCAAGGAGAGGGGGTGGCCCTTTCCTTCTTGGGACCTCAAGGCACCATCTTTACCACTGAAATCCCTCAAGATTTCTGTGGTGAAGAGGCCCAAGCACCAAGGTCCCGGATCTCAACAAAATAGCACAAAATGAGGCCTTTTCAAGGTCTAAGGGTGGTCAAACCTACCCAAACCACCAAGCACTCTTAATAAACAATGAAGAGGCTTAAAAAACAGAACTTTTATGTGTTATAGACTAAGCACAAAAACTGTTTTAAACTAGGCAAAAATGGAATGCAAGAATGGGGAAAAAAGGGGTAGTTTCTTACCCTTGATGATCAACTCCAACAATGGTGACCTTGATGCCTCTTTAAGCTTCAAACCAGCCAAGAACACCAAGAACAAGCCCTTAGCACCTTAGTTCCAAGAGGAAGGTGAAACACTAGGTGTTGGATTACGAAATCAAAGATGAACTAATTTAAACAAAGAATTGGAATGCACAAACCAAAATATAATTCAAGTCATAATATATTAAAACATTTAATTAATACAGAAATAACTTGCACTTACAATTGTTGTAATCTGCAAGGATCTTTAATTGGTACAGAACATGGGAATGGGAAAGTAAACCTCACTCAGAATCTGTCTTTCTTACAAACTGAAGGGTTGAAGAAAAGAAGGTGTCGAGTGATTACAAACAATTACAAATATATAGAAAATAAAATTAACTATGCAAAGATGTGAATCGGAGATCAGCAACATGTGAATCGAACTATGCGACATGTGAATGGGAACTATGCAAAGATGTGAATCGAACTATGCAAATGATGAAGGCAAATTGGTATTGAAGAAGACCGAGCAGGTATGGGTTGCTTTTGATTGATTGAATAGTGGAGCATGTGAATAAAGGAATCAGAATAAATATAAATTGACAGCTTTTCTCAAAAGAGTATTGATTGAAGTCAATTTTATATTTATAAAGAATCTATGTTGATTATTTCAAGCAAATGGATCTGAGCATCTTGAAACTTCGACGATCCAGTTGATTGGTTGATTCTTCTGAACTGTTTGAATTAGCTGAACTGTCTTCTGAACTGGACTGTTGGACTGGTGTAGGAGATTGTTCATTCTTTGATTGGGCTTGGGCCTGATCTACCAGGAGACGGGCCATCTGGAGCAGCTGATCACTAGTGGATCCAGGTTGAACAATGGGCTGAGCAGGAGGTGAAATGGGCTTAGCTTTTGATTTGGATTTTGACTTGGGCTTTGAATGAGCCTTAGGCTGGTCCAGAACTATTGGAATTTTGGACTTTCCTTTGGATCTAATCTTGGATGATTTGGGCTTGGAGCCACTAGATGAGGGGCTGCCAAGATTGACTGGAGGAAGACTGGGCTGACTTCCTTGATTGGACAGTAGTTGGGTTCTCTGGCTTTGACTATTGCAGGAGTTGGAGCACAAGTATCAGGAGGAAATTCCTCATAAACAATTTCAATAATCCTGGGCACATTGAACTTAGCCCACCATTTAACTGAGTGTTGTCGAATAATTATGTTATCATCAATTCCATAATGCCATTTGAATATCCATGGAATTTTGTATTTGGATATAAAAGTGAGCAATATAGGAAATTGTGTTTGATGAGCGATGAATGGGTAAACAATGACAAAGTATGCAATTGTTTCATTAAGGGAACTTGGGAGAATATTCTGAAATGGGGCCATAATGAGTCCACCATCTCGAAACCAAAGTTGGTAACTCGGATTTGAATTTTTGATCAAAGGAGATAAACCAGAGTGACCGAATGACTCATTTTGGTGCAGAACAATTTGAACCAAGCATCAACATAATCATGGTAACTATATTGAATAGAGTGGCGGGGAGATCACGAAAGATTAGGATTTCCCATTCTCGCTAAAGAAACAATGTTGTGAATATAAAGTGAGTGGTATAGGATCTTATAAGCATATACCGATCCCTGAATGGGTTTGATCAAAATGGAGCGGTGGTTGAGCGGGATATCTTTGTAATAAGAGAGGTTTTTCTCGAGGTGAAGAAATGAAATGACATCCAGAGCCAAAATGGAATTGAGCAATTTCATTAATGGTTTGACTTCTGGGGTGACTAGGTTCTTTGTAGAACAGGTTAGTAACATGTGATTTGGTGTACTCAGTTCGGGATGGGCGAACCTGGTTAATTGGAAGCGGAGTAACTGAAACTGTTTGGCTTGAAGCAAAAGGATCATTAGCCAATGCAGAGGAGTAATCAGGACGGTGAATAGTACCAAGAGTATGGTAACGGTTTACTAAGTCAATGGATTTGGCTGGCGCCAAAGGAGGAGGAACTATAAGTTGATTAGGTTTACTGGAACTAGAAGAGGGGACCAAAGCCTTGGAAGGAGGCCTTGGACGAGACATCTGTGGAATAGGAAACAAAGATTAGCAACCAGAAAGAAGATCTAAATAATTCTGGTAATAAAATAGATCATTATAATAATTATGGCGTAAATTGCGTTGAGCTTGTAATCGGTGGTGAAGAATGTATTGGGCTCTTTTAGTAGTAGGTCTGGCTGATTTAAGGCGGTTAACTTGTTTGATCAGGGTTTGGAAATGGGTAATTTGGGTTTTAACATAGGAAATTTGTGGAGTAGCACTCATCCCTTACCCCCCTGTAAAAATTCCCGGGTAAGAAAATCAGGCAAGGAATTTTGACAACCAGGGATATAAGTAATATCAAAATCAAAAATACTTAAAATAGATTGCCAGCGGGCAAAAATTTGTGTACTAGCAAGATTTTGAACATCTTTTTCCAAAACATATTTAGCTGATTTGCAATCGAAGTAAGAATTTTTGATTTAAAATATCATCTTGAAATTTTTGAATACATAAAACAAGAGATAAAATTTCTTTTTAATAGTACTATAATTTAATTGTGCTTTATTCCGCATAATTTAATGATAGCGAACAATTTGTTCAGATGATCGGGAGTGACCTTCGGAGTAGAATGCCACCATAACCAATATCGAAGCATCGGTTTGAATAATTTTGAATGAGTCCTCGAGGAATACCAAGACAAGGAAGGGACTTAACATATTGTTTGACTTGTTGAACAACAAATAGATGAGCGAAGACCAAGGAGGAGGATTATCCTTTAACCTATCGAACAATGGTTGATGATTTTCCTAAGGTCTTTATAAAATTCAGCAATGTAATTGAGAGATCCTAAAACCGTTGTAATTGGGTTTTATCAAGAATTTCATCAGAAATTTAGACGCAAACTCGAGAGAGCGACTAATTGGGAGAATAGTATTATGGTGAATATCATAACCTAAAAACCTAACTTTAGTTTGAAACAATTTAATCTTAGGGCGTAAATGACTAAACCATGACTTTTAATAGTATAAAAGAATGCAGTTAAATGTTTCCAATGTTCACTAATGGATTTGGAAAAGATTAATATGTCATCAATGTAAACAATTGAAAAATGACTAAATGGATTGAATATTTCATTCATTATGTTTTGAAATTCACTAGGAGCATTTTTTAATCCAAATGGCATGACATTCCATTCATATTGACCAAAAGGTGTATTAAATGCAGTTTTATATCTATCTTTAGGATGAATTTGGATTTGCCAAAAACCACTTTTAAATCAAATTTACTAAAAATAACAAGTGATTAAGTCTTTTAATTAGGTCTTTTTATTGGGAATAGGATATCTAATCCATTCAAGAACACATTTAATGGTTTATAATTAATAACTAGGCGAGAACACCTCGTTTCTAATTCAAAGATTTTTATTAACATAAAAAGCGTGACAAGACCATGGTGATTTCTCGACTAATAATTCGATTTTTAATAATTCATTAATTTCTTTTACACATTTCTAACAATTCATGATTCATTTGAATAGGTCGGGATTTAGTAGGTATTTGTCTTTCATGAAAACCTTTAATATATGGTAAAGTAACAACATGCTTTTTCTATGCCAAAATGCAAAGGTAAAGATGAGCAAACAGTTGATTCAAGTTTTAATTTAAAATCATTAATTTGAGAAATAAGAATGGATCGATTAATCGTTGATCAATTCTTTTATAATTAATTTCTTCTTTAAGAAAATTAATATGTCGAGTTAATCGGTTAATAGTATGAGTAATAGAACAATCTTGTAATTGATTTAATTCTAATGGTTCAGAGGAAACAAGAATTTAAATGTGACAGATGTCCTAAAACATGAGTGGTAATTCCTTCAGTAGAAGTGGTAAATGGATATAATAATGATATAAATGGTGTACCTAAAATGATTCTATCAGTCATGTTTTTGACTAAAACAAATGTAGTTTTGAAACAAACATTATTTTGACAAACATGTACTTTAGGTAATTTATATTTAATATGCATTTTACTACCATTAGCAGAGGTCAATTTCTCTTGGCATTTGTGATAATATTTAGTAGGGAGTAATCCTTCTTGAATACGATTTAAATCGGACAGTATCAATTAAAGCAACTAGGTCTAATTCAAAATCTTCAACAATGATTTTAATTCTTGAATACCATTTTTGCATATAAATTTTATTAAGTAAATTTAATCTTTTATCGTCAAGGTTAGCAGATTGAGATCGATTATCAAAAATAAGTTTATCTGGATTTGTATGATCAGATTCAGGATCAGAATTATGTTCTGATTGATGAGGTGATGCTGGATTAGGTTGAAAATCATTTAAATTTTGTTTAAGTTTAATATTGATGATTTCATTTTCTAATTTATTATCTTTATTCTGAAGTTCTTTGATAGTTTGTTTAATTTGATTGATTTCAAATTGTAAATCTTGAAGTGTAACTTCTTTAGTTTTATTTTTAAATTTTTCCAAAGTTTTAGACAAACTAATTATAGGTTTATTAACCTTAGGTTTAGTTTCTGATTGAAGCATTAAGCCTTTCAATTTATCAATATATTGTTGTTTTAGTTGAGGATCTTCTAATTTACTAATTAAATCGATTAAAGCAGATTCTTCTTGAGTATGTTTGGTAAGAACGTAAATTTGTTTAATGAGTTTACAACAAACATCAAGACAAGCCAAAGTAATTTGATTATCTGAATCGAATGATTATTATCGAAGAGGAACTAGATGTAGTTGGAGGAGCGAAGAGGAATCATTATCGATTGATTTAATTGGAAGATTTCAAATAATTGAATTTTGGATTCTTCATTAATTTGGAGTTGATTAACTCTGTCTTTGAGTTTGTGTTTCTCTTTACATTTATTAGCATAATGACCCTTTTGTCCACAGTTATAGCATGTAATATCTTTATTAGATTTTGATTTCGGATGTGATTTAGATTTGTAATATTTCTTTTTGGGTTTAGTATAAAATTTATCATTCGATTTGGAAGATGAATAAGGCTTCTTGTATTTATTATAATATTTTGATTTATGTTTTGAATATTTGTGTGATTTCCTACGAGAGGGTGCAACAGGAGGTAATCCATATTGTTCACAAAAATTACCTAATTCATATTTAGCTTTATGTTTATCTTTAGAGGCTTTTTGACTAAGTTTTAGGTCAATACACATTTTTAAACCTTCTTTTTGAATAGTACTAATTATATCACCATATGTTAAATTATCATATTCAATAACACCAAAGAGGGTGACTAAGAACATCTCGTATTTTATGAGCAAATAAACTAGGTAATCCATTAATAAATTTTTCTTTCCGAATGATTTAGCAGTCTTCTCTTAGCATAACTCGAGAGGTGAAAACATCTTTATACCATCCTAAATCACTTAAGGTTGGACAAGTAAGATTACCGAGTTGATCATGTATGCGAGAATATATATTAGTTGGGGTACCAATAAAATGCCTAATAATTGTATAAATTAATTGGTTAATACCATCATGTTGGCAACATCCTAAATTTTCATCAAATATAGGTAATCCTTGATCATCGGTTTGGTTAGCATAGATGATGGAGTCTCGTTGGGTGTCGCTAAATATTTTTCCCACCAAGATTTGAGTTGACCAAGAAAACCAAGAGTAATTAAATTTACAATTTCGGGTTGAGTATATTGGGGATAGTTAGAGAGATAACTATTCGAGACCATAGATAAATGATTTAATTTTTGGAGGAGTTGATCTTCACTAAGACCATCAATATTCCATTCAGATAATTTTTGGCGAGAGACAGAAAATTGATTATTAACATTATTTTCTTCAAATTGTAAATCAACAGAGTAGGTTTAGTATACCAATTCTTAGTAGTTTGAGGATTAACTTTAGGATAGTGAATTTTCGCAACTTGGAATTGTTGAGCTAATTTATTGATGTCATTGTCGATCGAGGAGGTAGGATCTGGGTTAATATCAAATTGTTGATTTAGGACAAGAATACCTTTATCTCTAGAAGGCGAGGAGTATCGGGTACGATAATTTGGTAAATAATTTTTCAATAGCTTGGACAAGAGATGATTGATCATTTGTAACTAAGTTGGTTCGGTGAACGTTTACTAGGTAGGTTAAGTAAAGGTGCATCTAAAGGTTGTTTAGAAGTGTGAACAGATTCTAAATTAGTTTCTATTTTATCTAATTGTTTACCAATTGTATTTAAACATTGGTTAGTATAATTATTTTGTTCAATAACTTTTTTGAGTTCATTATCATCGCCAGGTAATTTAAAAGGAGAGGTGAATTTCGTAACCTTGTTGATTAAGAATAATTTTCTCTAAGGGAGGATGACTAGAACTAATTGTAGTGGTAGCAGAAGTTTTCCATTTATGTTTAGTAATCGTAGTAAATGTTTTATAATATTTTTCTTCATATTCTAGTAAGGGTAATTCAAAACCATATCGAATCATAAAATTATACCATTCTTGGGAGATTTGAGACATTTGAGCGTAAGTATATTTAGCATAATAAGCATGGTATTTGCATTAGCTTTAGATTTAAAATCAATAAGTAATTTATCAAGATTGGGAGTAAATTCCTTTTTAATTGTCAATAATTGGGGATTGACAGTGGTGTAAATTCTTCCATATCGGTTTGAGTCGGAGAGTTAGTCGAATGAACTTCTTCATCAAGGAAATGAGTATGTGTAGAATAAACAGTTTACTAATTTGAGAAGTTGAGGAATTATCAATTCCATTAAATTTTGGATTAATTGTAGGACCTATGGTTGGAACAATATTGAGTTGACTATTTTTTCTAAATAGAGGTGTGGTGAATATTTCATCTTCGTTTCTATTTCGCTAGGGACACTAGATGTACTATGTCTAGAGGATTGACTTCGTTAAATTTAATATGAGCAGAACCATCATTATATTGTCTAATATCTTTAATATCTTGTTCGGAGGATTGTTGCGATTATGTTTGTAATTTTCATTAACAATAATCCATTCATCGTAAATCTATATCTTTCCATTCAATCATTTTAGGAATATTAATATGTGATTCATTATGACTACTACTTTGAATAAGTAAAGTTTTATCTTTAGGTGATTTATGCGAGCATGAACATTTAAATTAGTTTGCATACATTTATAGTGAACACGATAAATTAAAGCAATATTATGTGTCTTAGCCATCATATTAGTAAATGAACCATGTAGTTGAATATTTAATGTTAAAGCATGTAAAATATTTGGATCACTTAAAGCGAGTGTAAAATCAGAAAACAATTAAAATGTCTTGGACCTTTATGAAGACCCGTTTCCATCATTCCCATTAGACTATCATTATAATTAAGAAAACGAGCATCTCTTAAGCATAATAAAAGCAGTATTTTTTTCCAACAAAGCGTGAGTGGATTAAGACCAACTTGGATTAGACCAATGTGAATAAAATTGTAACCATTATCTTTGTGTCTTTTAATTAATTTAGTATCAAATAACCGCAAGTTTCTCGAGGTTTTTCTAAAGCATAAACTTGTTCAATTGTTTTAACATGTAATGCAACTTTAAAAACATTCTCAGAGAAATGTTGTTTTATAAATTTCTTTGATCTGTAATTTCGGTATATTCCAATCTCTATTAAATTGATCATTTTGTATTTCAACATCTTCTTCATTAATTACTAATCCTTGATTAGGTATTGAAGGCAAAGTGGTTGACCTAGAATCGATCGATGAGTTACTTGAAATAATCGACTCATTGTTCTTTCTAATTAATCAGTTCTGAGATATCTTAATACATACCCTATTCTTGTCAAGTTACCACAGACCATAATGGTTTCATACGCACCTATCCTAAATGTCCACACCGCCTAACTCTAAGGACTTACTCGGACGAGAAAATGGAAGTGGGTGATGAAACCAGTGGATATGTGATCTCGTGGGTGATTAAGATGGAACCGAAAACTAGATTAATCAAATAAACAATGGAAACGATTAATTGGAAGAAACTAAACAGTTAGAAACAGGATACAACATCACCGGGCTCTGATACCAAAACACCTAGTGTGTTGGTGAGCAATAGTAAGTCACAAACACCTAGTGTACAAAACAAAAGAGAAAGAGAGAGATAGGATAGATACACAAAACCTAACCTAGAACCAGAGCTTCCTCTCTGTCTTTTTCTCTAAAAATGTCTAAGTTTGCTAACCCTTGAGCCAAGAGAAGAAGCCTCTCCTTATAGGCAACCAAAACTTACAAGTTAAGGCAAAACAAAGGCTCATCCCTCCATACACGTGTATGGAGGGGAAACAAAAGCCAGAAAGCTATCTGAAAATATCTCCAAAAACAGCTGTAAAGTGATCGGCAGGGCAAAATGGTCATTTTGCCAAAATGAGTGCCGACCGGCACAAAATAGTGTCGACCGGCACAATATAGTGCCGATGGCAACAACAACCAGCTGGTGGCCTCTAGTCACTGCCGGTGGTGTGTGGGGATGCTTCACAAAGCATTCCTTGCTCCTCCAAGGCAAAACACAGGTATTTGGTGCAAAACCAGACACAAAACGGTCAAGTTCGGAGGTCCTGAGGCAAGGCGCGTAGCCGAGAACTCCGGGAACTCCAAACGAACACGAACATAGATAATCACCGAGTGTTCAAGCGGTGACGTCCAAGTCTTGAGGACGGTCAAAAATGGGGTGTCTCTGATTTGCCTCTTTGACAGAACTTCGGAAGTCATAACAATGACGGAGTGAATGTCAAAGCCGAGACGACCCATTTTGACAAGGCGAAGACTTGGACAAACATGCAAGACAAACAAGGTATCTTGCGGCGGGGGCAAAATGCAAGACGATGCAAGAAGCCGAGCATAACTTATGATCATGCAAAGAAAGCTGTAATGAAGCACGCATGCAACAGTTGTAAGCTAGCATATGCCAATCTACACTACAATGCAGAAAGGATGTAAGAGAATTATGCAATTCTCAAAACGTCTCACGCGGAGGATACAATACCTGTGCAGCTCGTCCGGTTGCGCCGGCCTCAAATGAGCCGTACATACAATATTGTGCCTGCAAAGAAAGTAAACTTAACAGGTACAATATTGTTAGCCATATGCATGGCAATGCGAAATGCAAAATGATATGCAATATATACAAAGTGATGTATGAATAATGCAAATGATAATGCAATGCAATTGAATTGAAACAATGCAAACTACATGCAAAGCAATTGAATCATGATTCAATCAGGAGCGGTTCGAAACCACACATATGTCAAATAGATTGATGGAAGTAACGAGTCTGTCTACCATAGAACGATGTCTGAACTATGAGTGATGTAGACGGACAGAAGAACAAGTATTAGGTGGATTGACATAAGTGGGGTGACGACCCGCTGAGGAAAGAATAATGATCCTAATGCCGGATGCAACAATTATACTACAATGTAATATACAATTATGGCGCGCGGGCCAAACCGTATCTCGCTTAGGAAAGGCATGCACACATACAAGCCATGTCTAACACGGAAAAGGTGCCGCAACCTCAAACCAAGTTCATCAAGGAATAGGCGCGATGCACATGAACCATGCTTTGACGTGAAAAGTAAGGGCACATACCAGACCAAGCTCAACAAGGAAAGACGCAAGCCATAGATGGAAGATGATGCAGTGAATGCATGCAACTACAATGCAATATGCAACGGAATGGATATTCACAGAAAATGCATGACATATGCGCTATACTACAGTGATGATGCATGACATATGCATGTTTTTTTTTTGTTTTTTGAATTTTTGAAATGCATGACATATGCAGTATTAATGATGCATGACATGCGGATGCGACGGCTATGATTACAGCTTTCCCTATCTTACCAACAAGGCGATATACTAGGTTGGTTCAGTATCCAGAATTGAGGCGTAAACACGCCGCCTCAACCTATGGGGCTTCCATACAAATTTCAAGCCGGGGGTACACTCCCTGGGTATTTAAACCAGACTTTAGTCTCGGAAATTCCGAACCTTTGTGTTCTAGGCATAAGCCGTTCAAACTCTAGTTTTCACCGTCCCCATTGGTCTTCTAGGAACTCACCGCAAACACAGACAGGTGGCTTTACCAGACCACCGAAAGTCGTTCGGGCACGACAAACACCGAAGGAATTGCACCTTCAGAGGATTTAAGGTCTCCTAGACCGGGATGCGAATATGGTGAAGGTTTTGCACCCTCCAAGGATTTAAGGTCTCCTAGACCGTACGTGTTTAAGGTCTCGCCAGACCCAGGGGGCAATGATGAGGTGCGCGAAACAACGCGATGGAATGCATGCCAAATGCAATGAGGTGCACACCTTAATGCACCGAAGGTCTTGCACCTCCCGAGGATTTAAGGTCTCCTAGACCGTGCGTGTTTAAGGTCTCGCCAGACCCGGGGGGCAATGATGAGGTGCGCGAAACAACGCGATGGAATGCATGCCAAATGCAATGAGATGCACACCTTAATCCACCGAAGGTCTTGCACCTCCCGAGGATTTAAGGTCTCCTAGACCGTGCGTGTTTAAGGTCTCGCCAGACCCGGGGGGCAATGATAAGGTACGCGAAACAACGCGATGGAATGCATGCCAAATGCAATGAGGTGCACACCTTAATGCACCGAAGGTCTTGCACCTCCCGAGGATTTAAGGTCTCCTAGACCATGCGTGTTTAAGGTCTCGCCAGACCCGGATGGGGCATCAATTACGCAACGCTTTAAGCGAATGCGATGCAAACGAGACACGCATGCGGATGCAAATGGGGTAAACGAGACGTGCGTGCAATGAGGTACGCATGCCTCAAAGGATGGAAAATGAAGTGCAATGAGGTACGCGTGCCTCAAAGGATGGAAAATGAAGTGCAATGAGGGTGCGCCAAATGGCGCGATGCGTTTAGACAACGCGAGTGCACAAGACAGTGCGATATGATGTATGCCGAATGTGATGAAGTGCATATCTCAATGCACCAAAGGTTTTGCACCTCCCGAGGATTTAAGGTCTCCTAGACCGTACGTGTTTAAGGTCTCGCCAGACCCGGGGTGGAACG
The DNA here is from genome assembly GCA_025200525.1 of Camellia lanceoleosa. Taxonomy (NCBI): domain Eukaryota; kingdom Viridiplantae; phylum Streptophyta; class Magnoliopsida; order Ericales; family Theaceae; genus Camellia; species Camellia lanceoleosa. The sequence goes on along the minus strand of CM045769.1, from coordinate 34,214,348 downwards.
AAAAAACAATGAGGCATGCAGGACAACGCAAAGAAGCGCAAAATGAGATACAAGACGAGGCATGCATACCTCATAGATGCAAGAATGCAAAACAAAATGCAGGATGAAGCACGCGAGGTAGTACACCTCATGTGGATCAAAACGAAATGCAAAGTGAAGCACGTGAGGTAGTACACCTCACGTGGATCAAAATGAAATGCAAAATGAAGCACGTGAGGTAGTACACCTCACGTGGATCAAAATGAAATGCAAAATGAAAGTATGACACGCATGCCACACGACAATGCAAAACGGTGCAAGTCGCAAAGGACTTGCAAGATGGCGCGATACGATGCGCCGGACAATGTGATGGATGCACGCGACGCACACGGGGCAACTTTTGAATCTTTATAAACGACAAAAGGATACAAAAACGATATAGTCTTTTCTTGAATTTGAGTGTTACGCACAGTAGACACGGTCCGAAGTCAAAACGGAGGCCGGTTGAGCATCGGGGGTGCATTTTCTTGCACTTTCTTGAGCTATGAAGACCAACAACTACTCATTTTGCCTAAACAAGGCCTTGGGAACACCACCGGCCGGATTAGAAGGCCACCGGCTACAGAAAATGTTCACTGGCACAATATTGTGCCGACCGGCCAAAAGTTGCTGATCGGGGGTAGTTTTGCCATTTTGCTTCGGGTTTTATAAAATAGGGCTTGAAACCCTATTTCTTCACTTCCATACCGCCGAAAACTTTTGCCCTTTCTTTCTAGAGCCTCTTTTCCTCCTCATTCGCTCATTTCCTCAAGCTTTCGCGCCATTTTAAATCGTCAGGTCCTGAAGTTCGCCGCGTTTCGGACATTTTGAACCGAACAAAACTTTGTTTCGGCGCCTCTTTTGCTATTTCCACTTTTTCGGGACTTGTTCCCCTCGATTTCATCTTCCTCTCCGTGCCTTTTCACCTTCCGGCTTTTCCGGCCATTTCCGGCCCTCTCGGGGTTGACCTTCTCGGTTGACTTTTCGTATTCCGGCTTTTCTGGCCATTTTCTCACTACCATTGCCATGGCTGACGACATTCCACATGTCGGGACTCCTCCGGACCACGAGATGGATGCCGGGGTCGAGCTCCTCCCATTGAGCGAGCGTCCCTTTGATCCAGCGACCTACCACTCGGTGATCCATGTTCTACCTCCGGATGGTCTTCGCCATTTCCGTGGCCGACCGTGGCGGACCCGAGCTTCTCTGCGGTGACCTCTCACCTATCCTTCGGCGCCTCCAAGGTATCATTTTTTTACTATTTTAATTTCATGCAATGTAGAACTATTAAGCGCCATAATCGACTGCTCTTTAACTCCGCTTAGCTATAGGTCAGTTGATCGCAATCATGTTTACAACTGATATCTGTTTGAGACGGACACATGCACACACACTGCACTAGCCTCAATCACCCAAAACACATGGCACACACCGTTCTGCACTGCAAACTTACCGACACCCGGCACTTATTTGGATCTGAACGCATATTGTATGCTGTATTCGAACTGAATCACACAAAACACGTTGACGCATCACACGTTGTAGTTTACTTACTGGCACACTATAACCCGATATCTGCTTGAATCTGAAAAACGTGCATACATGCACCATATCTGTGTGTTGACTCTCACAAACACACTGACACATTACAGGCCGTAGTCCACCGTAGTACACTGAAACCCAGTATCTGCTTGGATCTGAAAAACTTGCACGCATGCTAGACTTGTATTGTCTTTAACATGTTTCCTCAGAACTATACATTTCATATTGCTTTGCAACCATTTGTTTGAAAGCAGGGAGATTCCCATACCATCCGCGGGTATGGGAATGTTGCGGCTCGAGATTGGTACTTGGAGCTTCCCGAGGCGGTTCGACACATCGTGGATGAGGCGGGCTTCGGTTCCTTTTGCAGGGGTCTGACCCGACTTACTGTCTGCAGACCTCTTTTAGCCGCCCTAGCAGAGAGGTGGTGGGACACCACCGATTCATTTCACCTATCCGCGGCGGGGGACATGATGATGACTCCCTACGACTTCTCGGTGCTCACCGGCATCGGGGTAGGGGGTGATCCGATTCCTTCGACAAACATGGATGAGTGGACCGCTTCGAATCCATTTACTTGGCGCGGCTCCGCCTCTTGCACGTCCAGGTTTCGTCTGCTACTCCTGGTTTGAGGTGCAGTTCCGGGTGTAGCCTCTTCTTGTTGACGCAGCCTGGCGACCGAGGCGGTGAGAGCAAGATGCGCGGCTTCGATGTTCTTGCTAGGGACGACCCTCTTCGCGACCGGTGAACACCGTGCCTCTCTGCTTCAACAGACCGGTGGACGTCCGGGACATCTTCGCTTATGATCGGGTGGCGCTCTCGCCACTTTACGGATACATGAGCTCGGTCTCGTGGCGTACGGCGATTCTTTCGACGCTATTGGCGAGCTTGGGAGGTACGTCTTCTTTTCCGCTTTACATTTCGCTTCAGACTTTCATACTCGCATGCACACATCGTAGTCTGTTTTACACTTATCAGATATTACACACACACACATACTCTGCTTTACTCATTGTACCTTTATCGCTCGCACTGTACACTCTACTCAATACACTGCATAACACACGGCTCTGCTATTTCGCTTTACAGATTCTCGCTTTACGATAAATGTTCGACATCTATCTCGCGCGATTGTGGGTTTACGCCTACTTTCCCGAGCTAGAGCGATCCGAGACGGAGACTCTCTGGTCATCCCTTTTCCGCCGCTATGACGGAGGTGCGTCTGGCGCCACGGAGACTTTAGCTTTTTCCGCCGCTATTTCGACACCATCACCCCCGTCGAGGTATGTTTTACTTGCAGTTCATTTAAGCTTCACTTTTCCACTGTATATTTGCAATACCAGTAGGCAATAAACTGTATTTCAATTTCAGATCACCTGGCAGCCGTGGGCTCCTCTGCCAGCAAGAGTGCGAGATCGGTTTGCCGGCGCGATCGAGATCTCGCGTTACCGGATTTTGCTAGAGGGCGATGCAGCCGGGCTTGGTACTGGTGGCGCTTCCTGCGTCAAACCTCAGGGTTACCTGAGCAGATAGTCCCGGTGCATCCTCCTGAGCACATGAGGGACACCGAGCGTTTCACCGCTGAGCAGACGGCGGACTACACCATCGGCTGGGAGGCAGACGGCTTCAGAGGCGAGGGCGATTACTCAGTCGTCCGGACCTTCATTATCGACCTCTGGCGGGGGCTCCCGAGTGAGCTAGAGAGACTCTTGGCCGCGGCTAGGGGCAGAGGTGGGAGCAGGTGTGGGATCGTCACAAAGAGCTCGGGCTCGTGGCGGGAGAGGGGAGTCAGAGGGGTCGAGGGACGGCCGCCCGCTCACCTACCATGCCGACGTGCGAGTGGGGAGACCTACCAGATCCCTTTGCTCCTCCTACTGGTCATGAGTTTGCGGGCATTCCTGACTTGCCCCCGGTATGTACCACTTTATTTCTGCATCTTGCATTGTCATTTCAGTTCAGTTCATTCGATATTCCACAGAATGTTGATGCATTTAATACTTTTGCAGGCTTCCTCTGAGTACACCCGGCAGTCATTGGAGCTGAATGCCTCCATGGCGGGGATGTTGCAGCGGACCTTCGAGTTCCTTGCCTTCTACGGCCTTCCGGTATGTTTTCTCTGACATAGTTCCAAACTATATACAAAGCGCCGCGCATCGATGCATGACACATCGATAATAAATTCCTTCACTTGGCACACTGTATTCATACACTGCACGTTGCACTGATAAACTGCTCACGGCATTCACACACTGTATTCATACACTGCATTCTGCACTGATAAACTGCTCACGGCATTCACACACTGTATTCATACACTGCATTCTGCACTGATAAACTGCTCACGGCATTCACACACTGTATTCATACACTGCATTACGCAGCGATAAAGCGCTACGGCATTTACACACTGTACTTTCTGTATTGATAAACTGCTTCATGTATACTGATGCATTTGCCTTTTGTACTTTTCAGCCTCCCTTCCCGATTCCTCCCATGGGTGGCAGCACTCCATCTGGACCTCCCATTTCTACTCAGGATGGCAGGATATTCCCCCGCACCAGAGGGGGGCGTGGCCATGTGGGGAGCAGCTTGCAGGCTCTAGTTGCAGGGGATGGTGAGTCGGAGGCAGAGGCCTCTGAGGAGGAGGCCGGGCAGCTTCGGGCTCCGGCAATGACACTCGACCATGCTCTGCTTACGCCTGGGAAGAGGGCGAGGACGGATCCCCCGGCGCGAGGCCATTGATGACGATTACAGACTTCTGCTGTTTTTTTTTCATTTTCTTTTCTTGTACTTTTCTCTTTTTGGTAGATAGAGTACTATGTACTGCCGCAGGCAGGTTTTTGTTTTTCTCAAACTTTGTACTTGAAAAGATTATATGGGATGAAACAAACTTTTTGTCTAAAAAAGAGTGTTACATTTGTATATATATGCATATTTCATACCTTGCACTGCATTGCATCATATTACACCTCAAATGTAAATGAAAATGATCTGTTGTCTGAAAACTGAGCAATTGCACTGTGATAATCGGATAACCAACCAATTAACAGTAAAACAGCTCATACAAATCCCTACTCAATCCGAACACACAGCCCATACTCTGTTGGGGACTAATCTGCTGGGGATTGATCTGCATATAGCCCATAACACAGCATTTGGTTCATTCTGCACACAGCAAACCCTGAACAAATAGCCCCAATCTGACAAGACGGATCACAAAGCTGACACGGTTGCAGTTGAAACACACTCGGATGTCCCAAATCTTCCCTTTCCTTCTCTTGCTTTGCACGGATGTAGAGAATGGCACAGCATTCTGAGCACAAGCGATTACCTTTTGGAAGAGGATGGGTTTTCAACCGGGGTATCGAGCCTAACACAGAACACGGCGAGACAGACTCAAACGAAGAAACAAAAGGCACACGACCTAACACAACGAGACACACTTGGAAAAGACTCAAAGCCAAAATTGAGACCGACAAATCAAAAGACACGACACACGGACATGTTTACAAAAAAGACCTCAAATCTCGAGGAGCCAAAGCCTCCGGGTATTATTCCCACCCTTTCTGATTTGTGATACTCACATCGCTCGGCCCTCAGGCTCGGTTTTTCTCTCAAAACTCTTTTCTCACTTCTCTCTCTACTTTCACCTCTCTATTCTTTATTCTCTCATTTTTCAATCCCTCCCCGGGGTGATTGACGGATGAATAGGAGGTCGCGGGTTCACGCCTAACACTGTTAGCTCACGGCTATTCCTTCTGGTGGATAGGGTGCCTTGCTGGCAAGCATATTAATGGGGGGAAGACAGAGGACCTGACTCAATTGTGCCCCTAGTTCGTCATTTTGACCATTTTTTGGTTATTTTCTAAAACAGTTTTGATCAAAGATGAGAGTCGGATGAGCACACTTATTCGATTTTGATTTGAAAATCATGCGAATCAGGCTGTGAGCACTGAAAATTCTCCTTTTTGGGTCCAAACATGGTCCAATTTGGAAAATGAAACAGTTTTCGAGAAAATAAGTCAACCTCGGTGAAAATTTTCAAAAACTATTTTTGCAAACAATCAATGCTCAACAAGCATAGAACTTACCCTCGAGATACGCAACCTCGGATCGGAGGCAATGGGAAATTGCTCCTGGCTTAAAGGGGGGGATAAGGCAACGGAAAGTTGCCCTTGGTTTAGACGGTAACTCAGGGCGACTTATGGCACTGCATGGCAACGGAAAGTTGCCCCTTGTTTGGATGACGCCGCGGCACGTCGTAAGCCAGTCTTTGTTGACGACGATCGGACCCTCAGGCGCGGAGGAGTCGAAGATGGCTTGAATCAATATATGGACACAGTCACCTGGAAGGTGTTGGTGGTTTGGACTTCAAGATGAAGTTGGTCACGTAATTCCAGGTCGCTACAATCAAGATATTGGATTTGGAGCAGGCAAAAGTGATCAAAACCATGACATGGACTGAGACGCTATGAAAGTGTTGGGGGCTGGACTTCAAGATGAAGTTGCCTATGTATCCCAAACATGAGAATCAAGCCTTACGTAGTTCCGGTTAAGGTACACTCGGGTATTTTAACCTTCACTGTTTAGGCTCTAATTTTTGCCAAGGCGCCTGTGGCAAGTTTTCGGCCTTGCGAGCTTTGTTTTTCTTCTTTTTCTTCACAAAGCATTCCCTGCCCCTCCAAGGCAAAACACAGGTGTTTGGTGCAAAACCAGACACAAAACGGTCAAGTTCGGAGGTCCTGAGGCAAGGCGCGTAGCCGAGAACTCCGGGAACTCCAAACGAACACGAACATGGATAATCACCAAGTGTTCAAGCGGTGACATCCAAGTCTTGAGGACGGTCAAAAATGGGGTATCTACAGACATGGCCAACATGAACCTAAATTAGATGCTCACACATGAGGCAAAAATGGCCCTTTTCAAGGACAACAAGGAGAGGGGGTGGCCCTCTCCTTCTTAGGACCCCAAGACACTATCCTCACCACTGAAATCCCTCAAGATTTCAATGGTGAGGAGACCCAAACACAATGGTCCCGGAGCTCACCAAAAATGCACAAAAATGGAGCCTAACAAGGCTTAAGATGGGTCAAACAACCTCAAAGCTCAAAACACTCTTAAACAACTATTTAGAGTAGGCAAAAAAAAAGACTTTTATATGTTATATACCAAGTCTAAAAATAGTTTCAAGGTAGTCAAAAAAGCTATGCAAAAATGGGATAAAAAGAGCAAGAATGTTACCCTTGAAGACCCTCTTCACAAATGGTGGACCAGCTGCTTCTTTGAGCTCAAAACCACCCAAGAACACCAAGAACAGACCTTTGGCCCCTCAGCAACCAAGATAAGGTGTAATGGTGGGTGTTTGTGTGCAATAGTAAGGCTAAACACACACAAATACATAAGAGAGAGAGATATAGGAGATGGAGGATATGCAAACCCTAACCCTAAAACTCAAAGCTCTCTGAAAATGTTGTCTAACCTAAAAGAGGGAGAAGAGGCCTCCTCTTATAGAAGATTCAATCTTGTAAAGCTTCCAAGGCAAGCTAACAAGGTTGAAATCCCTCCATACACGTGGATGGAGGAGAGCAAAGGTGGGTGCCAGCTATCACAGCTGGCACAAAAATATTTGCAAAAGCAGATGAACAGTGGTCGGCCGGCCAAAAATGCAATTTGAACAAAAAAGATGGCCTGTCGACCATCTAGAGTGCCGGCCGGCCAAATATTTGGCCGGTGGCAACAAAACATAGCCGGTGGCCTCAAGCCATGGCCGGTGGGTGTCAGGGGTAGCTAACAAGCCATTCCCTGCCCCTCAAAGGCAAAACACAAGTGTTTGGTGCAAAACCAAACACAAAATAGTCGAGTTGAGAAATCCTGAGGCAAGGCGCGTAGCCGAGATCTCCGGGAACTCAAAACGAACACAAACATGGATGATCACCGAGTGTTCATGCGGTGACGTCCAAGTCTTGAGGACGGTCAAAAATGGGGTGTCTACAGTTGCCTCTCTTTGACAGAACTCAAAAGTCATAATAATGACGGGAGTGAATGTCAAATCCTAGAGACGACCCATTTTTGACAAGGCCGAAGACTTAGACAAAGCATGCAAGACAAACAGGATATACGCCCGAAGGCAGGGGCAAAATGCAACTGACAATGCAAGAAGCCGAGCATAACTTATGATCATGCAAAGAAAGCTGTAACGAGGCATAACAATGCAACAGTTTTAAGCTAGCAAACACAAATCCAACTACACTACAATGCAGAAAGGATATAAGAGAATTATACAATTCTCGCTATGCTTGATGCGGAGAATACAATACATGCGCGGCTCGTCTGGTTGCACCAGCTTCAAATGAACCGTGCATACAATATCGTTCCTGAAAAAGAGAGAAACTTAAAAGGTATGATATCGTTAGCAACATGCATAACATACAAAACGAATGCAAAATGATATGCAAAATTACAAAACAAATGTAAAAACAATGCAAAATAAAACTATGTATAAATAATGCAAACGATATGCAATGCAATCGAATCATGATCCAATCATGAGCGGTTCAAAACCACACAAATGTCAAATAGATTGATTGGAGGTGCAAAGTCCGTCTACCATAGAAAAGGTGCCGCAACCCTCAAACCAAGTTCAACATGGAATAGGCGCGTACACAAGCAGAACTATGAGTGATGTAGATGGACACAAGGACAAGTAATTGGGTGGAATGACATAAGTGGGGAATGACCCGCTAACGAAAGAACATGATCCTAATGCTAGATGCAAAAATTACACTATAATGTAATAAATACAATGGATATGGCGTGCGGGCCAAACCAAATCTTGCCTAAGAAAGACATGTACACAAACGACCCGCATCTAAACACAGAAAAGGTGCCGCAACCCTCAAACCAAGTTCAACATGGAATAGGCGCATACACATGCAGAACTGTGCTTTAACGTGAAAAGTATGGGCACATACCAGACCAAGCTCAACATGGAAAGGCACAAGCCATAAATGGAGGTGATGCAGTGGATGCATGTAAGCTACAATGCAATATATACAACATGCACTGGAATGGAATATATATGATGGATAAGGCACGCGGGCCAAACCAAATCTTGCCTAGGAAAGGCATGTACACAAACGAACCGCGTCTAACACAAAAAAGGTGCCGCAACCCTCAAACCAAGTTCAACATGGAATAGGCGCGTACACATGCAAAACTGTGCTTTTACGTGAAAAGTATGGGCACATACCAGACCAAGCTCAACATGGAAAGGCGCAAGCCATAAATGGAAGTGATGCAATGGATGCATGCAAGCTACAATGCGATATGTACAATGATGCATGACATATGCAATATTTACAGTGGAAATGCATGACATATGCAATATTTACAATGAAAATGCATGACATATGCACTATTTACAGTGGAAATGCATGACATATGCAATATATACTTTTTGTTTTGTTTTTTTGAATGCATGACAATGCATGATAAAGGGAAAATGCATGATAATGCATGTTTTTGAGTTTTTGTTTTGAAAATGCAAATGATGCATGTTGTTTTTGTTGCTTTCTTTCTTTCTTCTTTTTTGAAGTGCAAATGCAAGATGATGCATGGTTTCGAAACGTGCGACAACGCGCAGCTTTTGAGATGCATGACAATGTAAATGTTGAAATGCATGACAATCCAAGCTAAACTCAAATGTACGTGTTACAACGTGTGGTTTTTGAGATGCATGACAATGCAACTATTGAAATGCATGACAACGCAAACTAAATTCAAAATGTGCGTTATAACGCACGTTCCTTGAAATGCATGATGATGCATGTGAAGTGTGCATGACAATGCGACGTAAGAATGTGCATACTAACGCAAGTATGGCATGCGCATGACAATACAAGATGCGTGCGTAACGATGCGAGGGAAATGACGTATGACCAACGCGCGTTTCACGACAAAACGTTGCAACTTATGCATGCAGGGCAAATTTTGAATCTCTCAAGAGACAAAAGGATACAAAAAGGATACACCACACACGTACTCGAGTGCTTCGCACAGAAAAACACGGTCTGAGGTCAAAACAGAGTCCAGTTGAGCTTCGAAAATGCACTGTCTTGCACTATCTTGAGAAATGAAGGCCCCAAACCACATATCTGACCCAAAAAAGGTTGTAGGAGGCTTACCGGCCATCATAGAAGGTCACCGGCTGTCCATCGGCCTAAAAAATATTCCACCGGCCAAATATTTGGCCGACCGGCCAAAAGTGTAGCCGACCAGCCAAATCTGTCTAAATCGGGGCAGTTTGGTCTTTTCGGCATGGGTTTTATAAAATAGGGCTTCTAGCCCTATTCTTTTCACTTTCTCTTGGCCAAAATTCCTTCTCCCCTCTCTCTAGAGTATTTTCCTCACTTCCATTCACCGCTTTCCTCGATTTTCGCGCTCGTTTCGTTGTTCGATTCGTGAAGCCCTTCGCGTTTCGAACATTTTCATACGAACAAAACATCATTTCAGTGCTTCCTTTTTGATTTTCACCACTCGGGGCTTGTTTCCCTTGGGTTTTTCTTGATTTTTGTGCCTTTTCCACATTCCGGCTTTTTCGGCCATTTTTCGCCCTCTCGGGGTTCACTTTTCGTTGACCCTTCGCATTCTAGCCCGATTTTCTCTCTTCCGGCCATCTTCACACCACTTTTGACATGGTGGATGATATTCCATGGGGCGGGACTCCCCCGGATCGCGAGATGGACCCAAAGGCCGAGCTCCTCCCCTTGAGCGTCCGCCCATTCGACCCGGCGACCTACCGGCCGGTGATTCACATACTGCCTCCTGATGGTCTTCGCTAGTTCAGGAGCTTTGACAGGATGGTGCCTCTAGAGCTTCTCCTGCGTGAGCCAGAGTCACACCTATCATATGGTGCTTCCGAGGTATATTCTTCCCTCTGTTTTATTTTCCGTAATGTAGAACATTTTAACTGCCATAGTTGATTCTGTTCTTTAACTGCTTAGCCCGGACACACCGATACACTGTATACTGTAGTTGACTGTGAACACACTTGTACTTGGATATCTGTTTGAATTGGAACACGCGCACACATACTGCATTTGCCCCGAACCACTCAAACACACTGACACATCACATGTTGTAGTTTACTTCGAGCACACCGACACCTGATATATGTTTGAACTTGAAAACGTGCACACACGCTGTATTTGTACTGAACCACCCAAACACACTGACACATCACATGTTGTAGTTCACTGTAAGCACACCGGCACCTGATGTTTGTTTGAACTTGAACACGTGTACACACGGTGTATCATTACCAATTCTGAATGCTTTTCAAAACTGTACATTTTATATTGCTTCGCGACTGTTTTGTTCTTGAATACAGGGAGATTCCCATGCCTTCTGGGGATATGGGAACATTGCCGCCAGAGACTGGTACATGGAGCTGCTCGATGCGGTCCGTCACATCGTGGACCAGGCCGGGTTCGGCACATTCTGCAGGGGACTCTCGCGCCTCACTGTGAGCAGGCCTCTCCTTGCTGCTCTAGTGGAGAGGTGGTGGGACACCACTAACTCCTTCCACTTCTCTGCTATGGAAGATATGACGATGACTTCCTATGACTTCTCGATGCTCACCGGCATCGGGGTAGGGGGTGATCCGATCCCCTTTGACACTAACATGGACGAGTGGGAGGTTGCTCAGATTTACCTGCTCGGCGAGGTGCCGCCTCTCGCACGTCCCGGCTTCGTCAAGTACTCGTGGTTTGAGGTCTAGTTCAGGGTTTAGCCAGCCTTGGTCAAGGAGGCTCCAATGACTCAGGAGGAGGTGGAGCAGTATGCGCGCGGCTTTCTCATGTTTCTGCTGAGGACGACTATTTTCGCCGATCGGGCGAACACTGTGCCCCTCTGTCTGCTCAGCGCTCTTGTGGATGTCACCAGGATCTTGTGCTACGACTAGGGTGGCGCTGCCTTGGCCACTCTATACGGATACATGAGCTCGGCCTCCCATTGCAACAGACAGTTGCTCGGGGGTTACTGGCGAGCTTGGGAGGTACTTTTTCTTTTTTGCTTTTCATTTCTGTTCTATATTTTCAGACTCTGTACCTTTGCACAAATCGTGATCGCTTCATCTTGTTGATCAGATATCGCATACATATATTACACATATATTCTCATGATACGGATCTGCACATCGCATTAATACTGTATCAGACACTACACTACACAATACACGGCACTGTTACTTTTGCTTTATTCTGCATTTTGCTTTATCTGATAATCATACTGGTATTTACTCTGCAGTTGTGGGTCTATGCCTATTTTCCGAGGCTTGCGCCCGTGCCAGACGTGGAGACCCCTCTCGTCGTTCCGATCTCGTGCCGTTTTGACGTGAGGTGTGTGTGTAGACACCCCATTTTTGACCAACCTTAAGACTCAAACGTCACCGATTGAGCGCTTGGTGATGTTGCATATTGTGCTCGTTCTGAAGTTTTAGAGTCTCGGCTGCGAGCCTTGCCTCCGGACTTCGGGGCTCTTTTGTGCTTTGCCTCGGTTTGCGAACCGGGTCCCGTTTTCTGTGTCTTCTATTCCTGAAGGGAGGGAGAGGTCTCGTAGACAATCTCTCAGTGGCCGTAGGCTACGTTTCGTGGTTGTAGGCCATTTTTTCCGTTTGGAGCCCAATTTCCGATTTTCAGGGCCGTCGGCCATGTGCCTCAGTTCGGGACTGCTTAACTACCTCCGTTTGCTCCGGTTTTTGGCATACACCTTATTTCCTCCCTTTTGAGGGACACTGTGACCCGAGAGACCAACTTCATGGTCGAACGCCACCTCCAGTGCTTAATAGTCAGTTTTCGGGGCCTCAAGCCACGCGTTTCGGTCCCCGAACCTCCATTTTGCATCCGTCTTGGTTCATTTTTGGCGGAGACCTTATTTTTATTATTAGGAAGGTTGTAGGAGGGTGGGAGACCAGCAATTTTTCTAAAAAACCAGCTTTCTCCTTTTTGTCTCTCCGAAAGCCGATTTTTCTGACAGAAAGCTAGTTTTTCTTACTTTTGCGCCACAATTTCTGATTTTTCATACCACCATTGTGATCTACACACCTGGGAGGCCACCAGTATGGGTAGGCCAACCAGTAATTCTTCCTGACCCTTTTGAACCCCTCTAAAAAGCTGGTTTTTCTCTCTCATGAACCACATTTTCTGGTTTTTCACCATACAGCTGTGTTTCACTCACCTGGGAGGCCACCTTTCTGGGGTGGCCAACCAACAATTGTTCTTGACCCTTTTGACCCCTAGTCGGCCGACTAAGAGAGGTGGCCGGCCGACCACCTTGACCTTTTGAACCTGGTAGGCCAGGTTTGTCTCCTTAGGTGCATTCCAATTTGTGCACCATTTTTTTTGCCCTTCATGTCCGAGGGTCTCTGTTTTTGGTCCATTTAAGGTGGTTTTCACCCCTTTGCTTGGTTTCAAGGAGAGTTTGGCCCTTTTGGTCAAGCTTCTTGGGGAAGCTTGACCGTTTTGGTTTAGCTTCCACAAGAAGCTTGACCCCTTTGGTCAAGCTTCTCTTAGAAGCCTTGAACCTTTCTCTTGGCTTCTCCAAGAAGCCTCACTTCTTCTCCTCTATATAACCAACCCTCCATCTCATTTTGCAAGGGTTAGAAAAAAAACCAGTTGGGATTTATACATACAACCCTCCATATCTCTCTTATCAAAGCTCAAAACACCCATTGTTCTTGGCCTTTACACTACACCTCCAAGCCTACTACCTCCACCACCCATTCAAACACCTTGAGGCTGATTTTCAGAGGTTAGGAGCTTATTTCTTGGATCAAAAGCTGCTGCATTGCTGTGCTACAAGGGTAAGTCATCTTCCCCCTCTTTGAAGCTTTATCTAGCTCTATACCTTAGCCCTTCTTTCTTGCATTTTTGGGCTTTGACCCAAACTGTAAAGTGTCTTATTTTGACCCCCTCTTCAACTTTGATTCAGGAAACTTTGCTTTTTGAAGTCATCTATTTCCTTGTTTGTTCAATCTCTCTTTTAGGGCTATTTTTGCATCATATTTTAGCCTTACTTGTGAACATTTTCAAGAATTTCTATAAACTGGAAAAAGTCTTGTTTTGACCTCCTCTTTAAGTTTGTTTGAGGTCACTTTTCTTTTTGGAGTCATCTCCATCCTTGCATGCTTCATTTCTACATGCTTTGAGCCATACATTTGAGCATTTGCATTGCCCTTGTTTTGGCCTCTTAGCCTCTGAAATCCAGGGGATTTTCAATGACTTTGATGAGGTTTTGAGCTTTGAAATCATAGAGGGGTGACCCTCTCACCCCTCATTCTCTTTACTAGCATGTTTGGCCTTCCATAGGGACTCTATTTTGCATGCATTGAAGTCATATTTCAAGCCTTATTATGAGGGTTTTAAGGTCTTCCTAGGCTTTGTTAAGAGCCCATTTTGCTATGTCTTATGTCTATGATGCATGTGTAGAGCAATCCCATTCAAGGCCTCTCAAAGAGGCCTTCCTTTGCATATTTCCTAGACTGATTTCATGACCTATTTGGTGAGTTTTAGGGCTTTCATAATCCATTTCCAGAGTTGGTTTGATCTTGCTAAGTCTCTATCTTATATGTGCTTAACAACCCCTTGTATGGCCCTTTAAAGGAACTCAGCATTTTTGCATGTGTTGGCTGCATTTCAGAGGTTATTTGGGCATATTTTGACATGTTTTATTCACTAATTTTGGCTGGTTTGATGAGTTCTCTTGTTCTTCATATACATGCCATATAAACCATGTTTACTAGCCATTGTTACATGTTGTTTTAGCCCATCATGTTAGCACTTTTTGGCCAAGCTTTAAACTAGAAATGTACATGTTTTGGGACTGCCTTGGCTCTGTCTTTGTTCTTCATATTCAAATAATGCTTGCTTTGCATAGCTATAAGTCAATACATGTGCCTAGTTTTGTGTTTCGAGGTTTACTTCATGCATCGGGTGCCATATTTCCATGTTTCGGGATCATTTAGCATCATGTTTAAGTGCTAGAATTTACATGTTCATATGCCATCTCTCATCCTTTTCCATGCCTTGTTAGAGTTGCATGTTGTGTCTTAGGATCGGTCCTCGGTTTACGTACATGTGTGCACGCATTTCGGTTATCTCATTTTTATCTTATGGATACTGATGTGAGTGTGGCTGAGGTCCACTCATGTTGGCGTAAGTCCATTATGCATTGTGTATGCCATTTCAATTCATAGCATTGCGTATGCTAGGTTGTATGTTAGAGCATTATGTATGCCTTGCTACATCGTGCATTGTGTATGCCATCTCATAGCATTGCGTATGCTAGGTTGCATGTTAGGATTGCATTCATGCATGTCATGCATATTGCATTGTGTTTGGGATAGGAGTTAGCCTAAGCACGGGAAACGAGGGACGTTTCGTACTTCGAGTGACGGAACGTGTCTCAATTCCCGGTCGCCGACACTCCGGATTACCCATGATGGAGTTTAGGTCTTGTTGTGTTTTCATGTGCATTCATTTCATATTGAGACGTGCAATTCGACTCCTCGGCCATCATGCATCGAGATGCGTGATTGGTGGCACGAGGATCGAGGTGTGCATACATATGTGAAAATACTTTGCCATGCCCCTTTCTTGCTCTCTGGTGCAGCAAATCAAGAATCAACAGCCTTCTAAAGCCTTGCACAGCATTTCGAGATTAATTGCAAACAGAGGCAAACCAGGGCATCGCAATGGATTTCCGTGCAAGGCAACTCAAGCATGCATCATTCATCATCCGGAACAGAGCTGAGGCGGTCCATGAGCTTGCATGCTAGTTTACTGCTTTCCTAGTTAATTTGATTCATTAATTAGGGTTTTGTACTTATTCGGACTGTATTTTTTACTTGGGACTGTATTATTTATTCGGACCCTCCGAGCGAGGGTACAATTGTAATAAGTGTGCGTATGTGTGATGTATGTCCTCCAACCCCATGTCTTTCTCCCTTTTATTTACCAGCTTATGATGGTTAGATTAGGGCATGTTTCAATTGGCATACTTATGCTCGCATGTTTGCATTCATTCATCTGTATTGCATGCACCGGGCTCGGCGCATCATACTGACGGCATTGTATTTCAATTCCGGGTTGAATACTTGTTAGTTGTAGCATTTCACATGCCATCTTTAGAATAGCCGAGCCAATTGTAGTTGCATTCCTGCATGTGTTGCATTAGGCATTGCAGCATAGTTAGGATCATGCATGGATTTCTAACATAGCATCTGTTTTGGCTCGGAGTACTAGGTAAGCTTTTATGCTTTAGCATCCTTGCATGCGTGTGAGTGACTGCCATGATAGCATGCTTACCATGAGGCTAACTGCTTATGTGATATAACTGCATAAATGCCTGTGGGTGAAGGTTGGATTATCTTAATTGGAATGATTCATCGACTGTGAGTTTTAAGCCCACTTGAGAGTGGCAAATCATCGTGTTTTCTAAAGCCCACCTGAGGGTGGCAAAATCTTCATTTTAGCCTACTTGAGAGTGGCAAATCATCGTGTTTTCTAAAGCCCACCTGAGGGTGGCAAAATCTGCATTTTAGCCTACTTGCGAGTAGCAAACTGTTTTCAAAATAAACAAACATGAAATGTGTTGTTCCAATTCAAGCGATCCAGTCTATACTTGTATGCTGTGCGCATCACGTAGTAAATCTAGGCTCATAACCGGAATAAAGGCACATAATGTTTTCAAAACTCAATATCATGGTTAGTAGAGGCCGATCTTTGATCGGGCGAGCGGGGGTGCTCGCGAAGTGACCTTCCCCAATCGTACCCAAGTTCCCGAGCCGAGGCAACTTTGGTGAGGACGGACACGTGGCCTTAGGCAATGAGTCAGGGTTTCCTAAATTCCCCCAAAATAAAATATTTAGGTGGCGACTCTATATCTGGCAAAGCAGTCCATGTTTGGCACTTCTTTCAAAAAAATCTGTTTTCAAAAATAATTTGCCGGATTTGGACTCTTTGATGATTCATCAGTCTTGCATTGCACTTTGTGAGATTAGATACAGGACCGTGACACAAATCGAGTCCGAACTGTGGTGAGGCCCAAGGGCGCGTCTACAGTTTCTGGCGACTCTGCTGGGGACGGGATTCCCTCCTGGGACGTTCGGGGACGTCTACAGTTTCTGGCGACTCCGCTGGGGACTTAGAGAACTTGACTTGAACTCATGATATCTTGTTTTGACTGCACTTATGTGTTTCTTTGCATTGCATGTGCATTGGTGTACCTAGGACACTGTGTTTGCCATCTGCTATTCCTGAGCGGTTTGCCAGAGGCTACGTGCCATAAGGCTTACCGGTTACGGGCGCTACCAGTATGGAAACACAAACCCCGGTTTTACCGGGGCACCCTTTTGACTATTCGACCTAGTGCATATTCGGAGTCCGTAGTGACCATTCCAAACTAGGACAGGTTGCTTACCCGATATAGGTTGTTTGAAACCGCTGCGTGCGTAGTGAAACCCTAGCTCCTGATAAAATAGGACAGGGAAACCCTACCCCAACATAGGGCTGTTTTGGCTCTCACTTATCTGTTATGTGCTTTTAGAGTGCGTCTCTACAAGGAAATGCATGTATCAATTTAGGAGTTTGGGCATCAGGCCTCCGGGCATCAGTCAGTGTTTGAGAATCAGTTATTTGCGGGTATCAAATTCAGTCTTGGGGGATAGTGATTCAGGGATAGTGATCAATTTTTGAGGACAGTGTGTATTCAGCTTATCGACCATGTGTTGTTATGCCCAGCTGTGTGTTGTGTATTTATTTTAAGTTGCTATGCTATTTGTTTATCTGGTTATCTATTTCCTTATTACTTTATTTATCTTTTTGCTAGGGCAGTTTTAGCACAATTGCTTCAAACCAAGCAGATATTTCCCAAGCACTCTAGATAAGAGGTCGTCGGCTCAATCGATCTAAGGATCTGGTTGACGGACAACCAGTGTTTCATTCTCTACCCTCGATTGTCAGACGGAGGCCGAGAAAGCGTAGTGTGTCTGAGCAGAGGTTACCAGAGCAGTGGTCTACCCTAGCAGTGAACAGTTGGGCGGAGGTCTCAGTTTCTACCATAGAAATACACATACTAGTCAGTCAGCAGGATCAGCAGAACATGGCCGGAATGGAAGAAATGGTGCGCCAACTCCAAGAGAGTATGAAGCAAATGCAGGAGGACGCTGTCCGCCAAATAGAGTTCTCTAAACAGTAGGCCATAATCATGGCCCAACAGGCGGAATTAATTACCCTGGCCACAAAGTTTTCGGAGCATCAGCCTCACATCCAGTTCCTCTCCCACCAGGGGTCCCGCTACCCGAGCAGACACCAACTACCCAGAATGTCCTGCCAAATGCCCAGAACATTTTGCCAAATGCCCAGAACATTTTGCCAAATGTCCATGCCGTTCAGAAGGACACAGACATCTCAACGGGGCCGGCTCCGCCCCCATTTCCACCTTAATTATCCAAGGTACATACACCCATCAACCACCCGGACTCCCCCTTCGAGTTCGAAGTAGACCTACAGCACTAAAATTGAGCAAGCTCGAGAAGCTATTCAAAAAATCCCAGGGGGTAAAGGCTATCCCGGATATCGAGGACGGATATACCGATGTGTCTGTGACGTTGCTGGATAGATTCAAAATGCCGCAGATCGATCGCTTCGACGGATCTGGGGATTCCATGGTCCACCTCCAGCTATTCTCAGATATACTACGGTTGATGGGCCTAACCAGACCCCAGAAGCTTTCACTATTCGGCCGGACCCGACAAGCAAAGTTGGGATGAAATGGCCGAGGCCTTTGTTGTGCAATACTCTTACAACACCCAAATCGAGATTACAACCCGTGATCTCGAAACAATAAGGCAAGAGCCCAAAGAGAGCTTCTCGGATTTTGTGACCCGGTAGAGGGAGAAGGCCTCGATGATGACTCTAAGGCCCACCGATAAGGACCAGATCAGGATGATTGTGCGCAATCTCCAGCCAAAACTGATGCAAAAAATGATTGTGCTCCCCTTCTCCACCTTTTCAGATCTGCACGAGATGGGGGTACAAATTGAAGATACAATGAAACAGGGTCTGATTAACCAAGACAGAGAGCAACCCCAAAGAACCTTTAACCCCAACAACAATGCAAGCCCGAGTGGCGCTGCAACTGTAAGAACTTCGGACGTAAGCATGGTCACCACCATTCCCCCTCCCCTTCCAAGGCTCATGGCAACCACACCCTTCTCCGGTGCATCCGAAAGCAATACACAGACCACCAAATACCAACCCAGAGGCCAAAGAACCTTCACCCCATTGTACATGCCCCTGTCCAAGGCTCTAGGGGTCTTAATCAGAAAAGGGCATCTAAAACCCCTGGAACCGAGGCCGTTGCCAAATCCACTCCCCCCCCCACTCACAACCCAGCCAAATATTGCGCATATCACCAACAACACGGTCATTACACCGACCAATGTTTCAGACTGCGTCACGAGATTCAAGATCTCGTTGACAAACAAGTGATTTTGCCACCAAAAAGACCCAATGTCACAACCAACCCACTCCCTACACACAACCAAGCTCCACCTCCCAAAAGAATCAACTTTATCCAGACTAGGGTCGTGTCTTACGATCCTAGCATCTATATCACTCCGTCCCATCTACCTAAGTCAGAGGTGCTCCTTTCTGACTGCACTGACTTTTTGTGCATGCTAGACATCTCCACAACCCAACCTGAGCCAATGGTGGTGGCTGTTGAAGACGGTGCAGGGGAGATTGCAGAGGAGGATGGAACTGTTGAGTCAGGGTTTGAACAGTCTAGGAATTTTGCTGGGGAAGCCTACGATTCGAGTGATTACATCCTGTCAGCGGGCCAGTCTGAGCCAAGTGTAGAATTGCCAGAGAGAGCAGAACTGTGTGTGATCCAGGGGGATAGATTTGAGCAGGGAACAGATGATTTGACGACTGTAGAAGAGGACTTTGCCAACCTACAGTTTTTCGATGACCAAGAATTAGGGGGCGCGGTAGTCAACTGGTTTGATTATGAGGAATCGATAGAGGCTACCGGATGGCTGGATGATCAACCGGATGTGGTGAAAGAGTTCCAACCAGAACGGGGCCCGACAGGGGGGAGGGTATCAGTTGTGGCCGGAAGGGCCGGAAGTCAGAGTACATTGCCGGAGAGCGCTAGTACGAAGAATTTCGCTCAGAACAGGAGCATTGTGAATACAGGGAAAGCTGAAAAACAAACTGCACCAACGCATATGGAACAAGAAAAGTTTTGGGATTCTGAGAGAACCAGGAAAGCCAAAGCCCATGAGGGGACTAAAAATGCTATGGGCACAAGGACAGAAGATGCTGCGAGCATGTGGGCTGAAAGTACTGTAAGTACAATCATGTGGGAGCCAGATAGATTCCTGTTGGCTGCTCACGGGATGTGGTGGGAGGACGATGATTTATGTCTTGCCCACACAGACGAGGATTGGGAGAGCAATCAACCAGACGACACCTGGTATCTCGATAAGGTTGATCACATGACAAGAAGCGGGCGGTATTTCAAGCCCTCGCACCTAGACCAGCCAAAGGCATCTGGGAAGGATAAGGAAGCTGAGAGACAGAAAGAGAAACAACTTGAAGAAGAGGCTGTGCTCAAACAGTTAAAAAAGATACAAGCAGACATCTCCATCTGGGGACTGCTTATGGCATCACGAGTACACAGACAGGCTGTCCTATCTGCCATGGACAAGGCTAAACTCTCGATAGAAACCACGCCAGAGCAACTGGTGGGATTAGTCTTTCCGGGAGGAGCTACCCCGATGCTAACTTTTTTTGACAAAGAACTGCCACCTGAGGGTGCGAACCACAATAAGCCACTCAACATCTCTATGGAGTGTAGAAATAAATGGATACCGGTGGTTCTTGTTGATACCGGATCCGCCATCAATGTGTGCCCGGCAAGGACAGCGTATGCAATCGGTTTGAAGACCGCAAACTTTATACCGACAGCCCAGGTAATTTGGGCATATGACAACACGAGCCGAGAAGTCACGGAGACAGTAAAGATCCAGACCAAAGTTGGGCCGGGACAGCATGAGATAGATTTCCATGTCTTAGAGGTTCCTGAAACTTTCAACCTGCTTTTGGGACGACCGTGGCTACACCAGGTAAAGGTTGTGTCGTCCACCTTACATCAGATGGTGAAATACCCCCATGGGAAGGAAGTAGCCGTTGTGTTTGGGAATTCATCGATCAATCCACCGTCGGAGGTGTCTACACCAGTCCTGGAAATTAAGCACGGCATAGAGGATGTGTTTATGTCAAGGTTTACCTTAGTTGAGGCTCGGGTTACGCAAAACATCATGGTTGTTAATGAGGGAGTGTATGTTAGTGCTCAATCTGTATACCTCATGAACAAGCTTCAACACATCCCCGGGATGGGATTGGGAAGGAGTGGCCGGAAGGGCGTCGCAACATTGGCCAAAGTGCCACACAACCTCCATACCTTTGGATTGGGTTATCTGCCCACCAAAGAGGATTGGATAAGAAAGGGAAAGGAAATGACTGGAAGAGCCAGAGCAAAGCAGGCTGAGAGGCCTTTTGAGCTGATGCATAGGCCCATTCAGGGTACCCTAAACGGACGCTTCGTCCGGGAGGGATAGGACTTTCTGTTTTGTGGCTTCCCAGAGCCATGGCTGAACACAGAAAAGAAGCGCGTGCCAGGTTTCGAGATCTTCTTCGACTTGAAATTATCTGGGGATAACGTTGCCGAAGAGCAGACAGACCCATCAGCTAAAGTTGAGCAGTGTAAGGAAGTGGATTCCGAGGGCGCTGAAATTGAAATGGGGGTAGCATTGGCTTGTCTACTTTTAGATCCTCCGATCGACCAGAAGTGCTTGGGGGATAACTTCTCGGTTTCCATGATTGGGAATGAAACGATCGGGCCTACCAAAGAACTATTTTGGATGCATCTATCGCACTCTCTCACTTGGCAATCTGAAGAGGGTTTTTGTCCAAGAAAGATCGGTCGTAGTGAGCCGGAATCTGATTCTATTGAGTCTTGTGAGTCGGAATCAGGTTCCAGCTCAACTGAGTCTGAGTCTGGTAATCCTGGGGATGATAACCCGGATGCCACAATTTTGTCCAGGTCGTCTTTTTCTTTCTCTTTTGAGTCTGTTGTAATCGAGGAATCGGACGACTTGGATGTGCTTAATGAGAATCAAGTAGCTGTGGTTTTTGAGTACTTTTCTGTGCCTTTGATTTATTACATTAACTCAGACTTTCAAAATTTTGATGAAAACGACGAGGACGAAATTTCTCCGATTTTGCAACGCTTAATTGAACAAGAGTAGGAAAGATTTGTTAAACCTTTAGATGATGAAATCACTACTGTGAATATTAGTACTAAGGAGGACCCGCGGCTAGTCCAGATCAGGTTCGCGTTGTCATCGGAGGAACGCGAGCTCTTAGTCGCTTTATTAAAAGATTTCAAAGATGTTTTCGCGTGGTCTTACGAAGACATGCCTGGAATCGATCCTGAGATTGTACAGCACCGGATCCCCCTTGACCCCGAGGCCCGACCTGCCAAGCAGAAACTCAAGAGGATCCGCCCGGACTGGGCTCTCAAGATTAAGGAAGAGGTCACCAAGCAAATCGACGCAGGCTTCCTGCTGGTATCCGAATACCCAACTTGGTTGGCCAACATTGTTCCGGTGCCGAAGAAGGATGGCAGGATCCGAGTATGCGTGGATTTTAGGGATTTGAACAGAGCTAGTCCGAAGGACGACTTTCCCTTACCGCATATTGATGAGTTAGTGGATTTCACAACAGGGCATGCTTTGCTTTCATTCATGGATGGCTTCTCAGGCTACAATCAGATAGTGATGGCACTTGAAGACCAGGATAAGACTGCTTTCACCACCCCGTGGGGGACATACTGCTACAGAGTGATGCCGTTTGGGTTAAAGAACGCTGGGGCTACTTATCAACGGGCCGCGACCACAATATTACATGACATGATCCACAGAGAGGTTGAGGTGTACGTGGACGACATGATTGTCAAGTCCAAAGAAAGAGAGGGCCACTACACCGCCTCGCAAAAGTTCTTCGAAAGGATCAGAGAATTTTGGTTGCGGCAGAATCCTCAGAAGTGTACGTTCGGTGTTACAGTAGGAAAAATGCTGGGGTTTCTGATTACACAGAGAGGTATCGAAGTCAACCCTTCCAAAATCAAGGCCATCTTAGAAATGCCACCACCAATGACTGAAAAGGAGGTACGAGGCTTTCTGGGTAAAGTGCAATTCATAAGACGGTTTGTCTCAAAATTAACCTTGACTTGTGAACCACTTTTTGGTCTCCTGAAGAAAGGAAAGAAATTCCTATGGGACGGCTGGTGCCAAGCTGCTTTTGAACAGATCAAGGAATACTTACAGAACCCGCCCGTGTTGTCACCGCCAGAGCCAGGGAAACCGTTGATATTGTACCTTTCAGTGACTGAGACCACAATGGGCTGTATGCTCGTGCAAGAATCAGAGGACAAAGTGGAGAGAGCCATCTACTATCTGAGCAAGAAGATGCTAGAGTATGAGACTCGCTACACACCGTTGGAGAAGGCTTGCTTGGCTTTGGTATGGGCTACCAAGAAGCTGCGGCACTACCTGTTAGCTCACTCCGTAATGTTGGTTTCACGACTCGATCCCATCAAATATCTTTTCGAGAAACCAGCACTTACGGGTAGGCTAGCTCTTTGGTTGCTGTTGTTCTCCGAATTTGATCTGAAATATGTGACACGCAAGTCAGTCAAGGGAAGAGCAGTGTCATAATTCTTAGCCGATCATCCGGTAGAAGGGGGCGAAGCAGTTGAGTACTTATTCCCAGATGAGGCTATTTTGCATATCGATGATAAAACTTGGACGATGTACTTTGACGGAGCGTAAAATCAGTACGGGTATGGGATAGGAGTGTTGCTGATAGCACCCGACAATTCCCGTATCCCTCTAGCCTTCAAACTCCGGTTCAAAGTCTCGAACAACGAAACAGAATATGAGGCGTGCATTGCCGGTCTAGAAGCTGCCTTGGAACTAGGGGCAAGACGGTTGGACATCATCGGGGACTCGAACCTTGTTGTGTTTCAAGCAAAAGGAGATTGGAAAGTCAAAGAAGAAAAGATGATGATGTATCACCAGACCTTGGACTTGTTAATTCCTCGGTTTGAGAAGCTAAACTTTACTCACCTACTAAGGGAGAACAACAGGTTCGTAGATTCTTTAGCAACTCTATCTTCCATGATAGACATCCTGTTTGGAGTCCGGATACGTCCAGTCATCATTGACCAGAAATTTGCGCCAGCCTACGAGTCGATTGCTGCTATAGATGAAGTTCAGGACGAAAACCCCTGGTATTACGACATTTGGAATTTCTTGGAGAAGGAAACATATCCGCCAGGGGTGAATGCCAAGGATAAAAGGGCAATCAAAAGAATGGCCGTTCAGTTCATCATTTGTGGGGGTAAGCTGTATAAGAGAGGTCATCTGGGAATGCATAAGCTGTGTGTCGATGCCGAAGAATCGAAGCGCCTAATGGAGGCCATCCATGGAGAGGAATGCGATGCGCATATGAACGGGGTAATGTTAGCTCGGAAGATCCTCAGACAAGGTTACTACTGGTCCACTATGGAGGAGGATTGCATCGGCTTTGTTCGGCGATGCCACAAATGTCAGATTCATGCAAATCGCATGAACATCCCGCTGTCAAAGCTGTACAATATGACTTCGCCATGGCCATTTTCAGTCTGGGGAATTGATGTGATTGAGGCTGTCACTCCAAAGGGGTCAAATGGGCATGAATTTATCCTGGTCGCGATAGATTATTTCACGAAGTGGGTCAAAGCCCAATCTTATGCGGTGTTGAAGGCTTTGCACGTTGCAAAGTTTATCAGAAACAACATTATCTGTCACTACGGAGTTCCAAACGAGATTATTTCAGATAACGGTTCCCACTTCAAGAAGGAAGTGATTGATTTGTTGGAAAAATACAACGTGGCTTTCCATAAGTCATCCACCTATCGGCCGTAGACCAATGGAGCAGTTGAGGTCGCCAACAAAAACATCAAACACATACTGCAAAAGATGGTGGAGACCTACCGGAATTGGCCAGATAAGCTGCCGTTTGCTCTGTGGGGCTACAGAACTTCTACTGGGGCGACTTCGTATTCGTTGGTTTATGGGATGGAGGCCATTCTACCTATTGAAATTGAGGTTCCATCTTTGCGAGTACTGGCTGAGTGTTAAATAGCCGAAGTAGATTGGCAGCAGAGCAGGTTTGAGGAACTCATGCTCTTTGATGAGAGAAGACTGAAAGCACTGTACCATGTTCAAGGTTATCAGCGCAGAATTGCCCGGGTTTTCAATAAGAAAGTTAAGTCCAGGAATCTAAAGGAAGGAGATTTGGTGCTCAAGGACAACCGAGCTCCCATCCACGACCCAAGGGGCAAGTTCAGACCCAATTGGACTGGTCCCTACATCATTAAGTCTATTTGGTCAGGTGGAGCTGTGGTTCTAATGGATGTAGATGGCCTAGAGTTCTCACAGCCAATCAATATGGACAAGTTGAAGAAATATTACCCTTGAGAGGCTCGCAAGGCCGAAAACCCGAAAGGGCGACCTAGGCAAAACTCAGAGCACAAAATTTTGAAATTATAAAAACTGAGCTCGCAAGGTTGAAAACCCGCAAAGCGCGGCCTTGCCAAAAGTTAGAGCGTAAAAGAAGAGTGAAAATACTCGAGTGAACCCGACCCTGAACTACGTAAGGCTTGATTTCCATCTTTGGGATATGTAGCCAACTTCATCCTGAAGTTCAGCCATAAACTTTTCCCCGATTAACTTTGTCCATCTGATCATCTCGGCCATCTTTGTCTACTCAACATTCAAGAGTTTGGTTAAGATCTCCGGTGCAGTGCTCTTCAGACTAGGGACAACTTTCCGTTGCTGTGCAATGCCGTGGTACTATTCAAACTAGGGGCAACTTTCCAGTTGCTGGGATCCGGATTTGTACATCTCAGTGACAAATTTCAGGCGTATCCAGTTCTAATCCATATCGAAAATGGTTTTGAAAAGTTTTAATAAAAGTTGACTTTGTTCAAATTAATCTTTTTACAACTTAGACCATTTTTGGACCAAAGTGGAAAATTTTCAGTACCCACAACCTTCAATTTCATTGATTTCAACAGTAGTTCTCGCTCTTGCATACAAATTGAAGTTGCTGTTAATACCATTCATAATGAAAACTTGAAGGTACTAAGAAAGCAATAAGTGCAGGGCATAGATAGGTCAGTGTCCCGCGCCTCCCGTAGCCGGTCGAAGCTCTCGACGCCAAGTCGGGCCCAATCAGGCTCTTCGTTGAGCCAATCTAAGCACTCGTCTGACAAAGTGCAACTGAAAGTGGGAGCAGGGCCAGGAGCTCTCTAGTCCTCCATGCTGTGGCATACCGAGCAAGTTGTGCGCCTCGAACCAGGAATGCAGCAGGATGCTCTATCCCCTCTGGCGGGCAAGTCTGGTCATGACCGAACTGGCGTTGGAACCGAAACGGAAAGTAGAACACACAGTGGGTCAGACCAATCAACTAGATCCCGGTCTGCCGGGACATGCTATAGCTCATTGCCGGGAGATTGAACCAAGGATAGCGCCAAGCAATGCGATCTGCAGACAAATTGCACATCCAGTCGAACCACCATCCCTCATCAAGGGCAACGACTAGGCGTTGTCGAAAGAAGTAGCCGCGAGCTGAGTAGGCTGGGCAAGAGTCCACAACCTGCAATTTATCCATTAACCATACCTGGGGAGGGATGAAAAATGAGAGAATAAAGAATAGAGAGGTGTACGATGAGAGAAAAGTAAGAAAAGGGTTTTGTGAGAAAAACCGAGCCTGAGGGCCGAGTGATGTGAGCAATACATATGTGACATCGGGTGGGAAACATTACCTGCAGCAGTAGTGGACTCCCCGCAAATCTGGTCATCTCCTGGCGATAGAAAACGTCCAAGCCCATCAGTGTCTCGGCCAATGTCATGGCGATGCAGCTCTTTCCTTCTTTCAAGCCTTGAACAACTTCAATCAGACGAATGCTCGACCCACTAAAGCTTGGGGCAAGCAAAAAGTGAGATAGCATGCACAAGCAAAGGGCATGTTGCTGCCAATGATGGCTGTCGTGGTCACCGGCATCAGGAAAGCGATGAATCAAGCCGAGGATATCCAGTTCCCCGTTACAGATCAGAGACCAAGCGTCATGCATGGTGAGCCCACACATCTGCCCTAAAGCTTGGGCGTGACCAAAGCGAAACTGAGGCAAAATCTCATCGTGGCGTTCAGACTCCATCAAAGCTTGAAAATCTTCAAAAGTTGGACACATCTCCTGCCCGCCGAAGCTAAAGACATGCGTTACCGGGTTCTAAAACCTCACCGCGACATGGAGGAAAGGAAGGTGCAGCGGAGTACGGCTCAGCGTGAATAATGCAATCAAGCCGAAGCCTCGGAAGTTCAACTTCTCCGAGCCGTCTAAAGTAGCAATCCAAGTTGCGAGATTTTCGACGAGAAACGCCTCCATTTTGGTGCAAAACTGAGATGAAATGAATCAACTATGAAGCTAGGACTTTTAAAGAGGATAAGGCACTATTCGGGCGACACGTGTCGAAAAACTGATGGTTGCTGAGCTAGGTGGTCGGGCGACCACCTTTTCTGGTAAGCCGACCACCCCTTTGGTCTCCAAATGAAAAAGCTGGTCGGCCAGCTCCCAAAGGTGGTTGGCCATGCTGCAAAGTGGGGCTTTGGTCTTGTTCTAGCCTCTAGAAGGAAGTTCCTAGCATTTCCATGCATCGGGAGTGTTGAAGGTGCAAGTTTTCCTCAGTTTCGGATGCGTTCCGTCACTACAATAGTCCGAAACGCACTTTGTTTATCGAGTTGTTGTTAAGTTTTTCTTATCGAGTTGTTGTTTTGTTTATCAAGTTATTATTTTGTTTGTCGAGCTGTTGTGTTTATCGAGTCTTGTTTATCGAGTCATTGAGTTTCGTGCATTGAGTTGTTACTCTTTGTTTAATCAACTTTGTTGTGTCTTGCTTATCGAGTTGTCAACTTTGTTGTGTTTTGCTTATCGAGTTGTAAACTTACTAAGGTTTTGTTGTTTCTTAGTAAGTTAGGTTGTTTTAGTTTGTTGCGTCGGTTCACTACCTGACTTGGCAAATACACAATGCACATTTCCATTCAATCTCATTTTGGGTGCAAAATGATGCGATACGATGCTAAGAATATAAAATACAACACTTTTTCAAAAGCTGTTTCATTCCATCATGCTTCCTTTGTTACAACATTTTACAACAAGGGTACAAGTTTTACAGAAAATAAAACTACCTAACAATGTACAATGTGCTATAACTACTTGTAAAAAAGGCAAATAAAGCGGGAACATCTGCATCGGTGCTCAAGTGCAAGAATAAGAGGCCCTCTTCGTCCTCTTCGGCTGAGAAGTCCCTGCACCATCTCTACCAACACCATCATCAGAATCGAGTCGCTGGCCTCTAACCCTCCTCCACCACCACCTCCACCTCGTAACTGCACTTAGAGTCCTCCTCTCTGCCTGCAGATGTCTCTGACTGAGGATGCGCGGACTCCTCCTCCTCGCTGCACTCCTCCTCCATGACATATGCCCTACGCCCACCTCGTTTGCAAGATGACTCCCCTCTCCCGGCTCCTCGAGAAGGCCCAGATGGCCCGGCCTGTGGCTGAGCATATATCGGACGCATCTGAAAATAAAGAGTGCAATTTGAATACATCAGCTCAAATATGTATATCAGATACAGATACAAGAAAACTACATGAAATGGATGCATGAAGATACAGTACATAGATGTAGTGAGTGTTAGATGTGCTTTACACAGGCAGCCTATCAATGTAGTAAAATGTTCAAGGTCAGCATGTCATCAGAAGTATGATAAATGCAAGAAAACTAAAGAGTACCTGGACACCCATGATGGACAACTGCGCCTCTCTCCGCAAGACCATGCCCTCGAGTGAGGCTACCTACCCGAGCATCTCGTCCATGTACTCCTTGGGTGGCTATAGATGCAAGCTCAAGTCATCAACAAATAAATAAATGCCAAAGTATCTATGTGATGAATGGAAAATAGTGGAACACACCGATGGTGAGTCAGGGTCACTGACATATCGGTGGTCAGGCATATGAGGCTCTATCAGAATCGGGTAGGAAGTCCCGTATCGCCATTCGGGATGATGATAAGTTGGGGGGATCGGGGGAACCAGTCCAACCCCACCTCTAGACGTGCCAGCCCTACTGGTCGAAGGAATGTCTCTGGCTCGAGTGCAACTCGAAGATGGCATGCCAGTAGACCTTCTCGTGGGACGGACACTCGCCAATGAAGGCATCAAGTAGGTACGATGGTAGGTCACATACTCCCCGTCCTCCAAATGCAGCAGTGCATCAGTGCCCAACATGGCGTCAATAATACCCTGGGGAGTGAGCCTATCAGTGGATCGCATATCATCTAGAGGTGCTGAGGAAACACTCAGCTCAGGAAAGCCCATAGTCTGGCGAAGGAAGCGGTCCCTCAAGAACCAGGCCCTACCAACTGGCTCCTCGAACAAGATCCTACACCGGGAAGCGACCCATCCTCCGACAAACTAGAATCGGAGTTCCCTACCCAAAGGCACCCAAGGCTGCCATAAGATCTGCGGATAACCAATGAATAAGCCGATTAGAAATCGCAAACGTGCAAAATAAATCAAAGAGAAAAACATGGAGAATTGAGAGTTCTAAAGTACCTCGGTCGCCCGCACCGTGTCAAAATACTGTCACAGATGAGGGAGAGTCTCCCGAGCTCTCGGCCGGTACTGGCCCTAAAAAACAAGCGAGTAAGGAATCATGAGAGGCACCTCCACCTCAAGCTCCAGGGCTAGTGTCGGGAAGTACGCAAAAACCCATAGCTGTAGAAAACAAGGCAATAGCTATCAGAGTACAGAATGCTGAGTGCAGAATGTGAATATAGAATGCATAGAGAATGTAGAATGCTAAGAACAAAGTGCAAAGTACAGAATGTAAAGTGTGCCGTGTGCGCAGTATACGGATAATGAAAGGAAGAAATATAAATAAAGAGGACAGAAAAGTACCTCCCATGCTCTCCAATAGCCCCCGACTGCGTTCCCCCGTCCGCGGGAGGTCGCACTTATGTAGCAGTAGAGGGCAGCCAAGCTGGTGCCACCTCAGTCGTACTGACTAACCTGTGATAGGTTTACCAGGGCACTCAGCATATACAATCCAACGGTGTTCCCCCTATTGGAGAACAGGGTGGTCCCAAAAAGGAACATTAAAAATCCCTGGGTGTACTGTGCTATCTCCTCAGGAGTCTCGAGCTTAGTCTGCCTGAACTGCGTGGAAAACCAGGTGTATCGGACCTGGCCCGAGGATCGGTCGATCGGTGGGCGAGCTCCCAATAGATAAATCCAGGCGGCCTTCCACTCGCCCATGTCCTTGTCATAAAAGATCGCCCAGCCTCCCACGTCAAGGCCAACAAGATGAAGTCGAATCGGGTCATGGTCATGTCCCCAAAGAATGAGAAGTGGAAGGAATTGGTGGTGTCCGACCATCTCTCCACAAGAGCACTCATCAGCGTCCTGCTAGCGGGATAGTGAGAAATCCCAATGCAGAAGGGTCCAAACCCTGCCTGGTCAACCCAATCCCGAACAGCCTCCGAGAGCTCCGCATACCACTCCCTCGCAATAATGGAGCCATATCCCCGTGTAACGCGGGAAGACACCTGCATTCACAATGAACACATGTATTCAGTTTCGGAATGAAATGAATGAGCTGCGTGCAAATGAAATGTATAAGCTGCATGCAAATGAAATGTATGAGCTGTGTGCAAACCAAGTGCTGTAGTGTGTGCTGTGTGTTCACAATCAGATACAGATATAGGCTGCATGTTCATCATTAAAGTTTGGGCTGCGTGTTCAACCATCAACAAGTGTGTGCTATGTGTTCACAAACAGATATGGGTTGTGTGTTCATCATTAGAGTTTGGGCTACGTGTTCAACCTTCTAACAAGTGTGTGTTGCGTGTTCACCTTCAATTTGGGCTATGTGTTCATCATTAAAGTTTGGGCTGCGTGTTCAACCTTCAACAAGTGTGTGCTGTGTGTTCACAATCAGATATGGGCTTCGTATTCATCATCAAAGTTTGGGCTGTGTGTTCAGGAAGTCAGAGTTTGGGCTGAGTGTTCAACCTTCTACCAAGTGTGTGCTGTGTGTTTACAATCAGATATGGGCTGCGTGTTCATCATCAAAGTTTGGGCTGCATGTTCAACTTTCAACAAGTGTGTGCTGCGTGTTCACCATCAATTTGGGTTATGTGTTCAGAAAGTCAGAGTTCAGGCTGCATGTTCAACCTTCTACCAAGTGTGTGATGTGTGTTCACAATCAATTTATGGGCTGCGTGTTCAGAGATTCGAGTGATTGAGCTGTGTGTTCAAGATGCAAACAGAGTACTGTGTTTTAAACCAAGTGTTCAGAACAAGCAGATAAGCATACATTGCATGAAATACACAGAAGATACAGAATATAAGGCAAGAAATGTAAAAAGTAAAGTACATACCTCCCGCGCCTGGTGGGAGAGGTGGGACTTCGGCTCCCGCAATAAAAGATCCACCGGTGCTCGATCATTGAAATCAGTGAAACGATAGAAAACTGCCAGAGGAAGGACATGTGTCGAAGGGTCGTACCTCTCAGGAATGAATGGCCGAACCCTCGGAGGTAGAGCCATAATATCTGGATCATCTCCGGCGCCTGGAGGACCTCTACCTTGAGGAAAGTGACCAGCCATTTCGAAAAAGGAGCAAAAATGAGCCAAAATTGGAAAAAGTCAACAAAAGTCAACTCTCGAGAAATGAAAAAGTCAACAAAAGTCAACTCCCGAGAAAATCTTCCAAATATTGAGACAAACTCACCTCAAATGGCGGAAATGAAGAAAGAAGCACCGAAATCAAAATCTAATCGATCCAAAGCAACGAAAACTGAAAGATTTTGCGAAACAACTTGGCGTGGGGCGTTGGAAAACGCGTATAGAGTTCAGATCTGAGGAAGAAAATGGTTTGGGAAGGAGGAGAGAGTAGTTTCGGAGCTGAAGTTATGAGCAAAAGGTGTTTGGATAAGCACATTTAAAGAAATGAGAGCAAAAAGACCAAACTGCCCACTGTTTTGGCAAAATGGTCGGCCGACCACCTTTTGTGGCAGGCCGACCACCCCATTTTCAAAAATCTGGTCGGTGGCCTCCCCCCTGGACCAAACCTGGTCGGTGGTGTTCCCAACATTGTCCTCAAGGTCTGTGCAAATTTTGGCGATGATTTGAGTCCCTGGCACCCGAGAAAGTACAAAGAAAGTGCACTTTTCGTCGTGAAATCCCTCCGCGGGAACTCCAACTCTAACCCTCGATGCGTGTCTCATCATTACTCGTCATGAGTGAGGTGTATCCTTTTTGACTAAGTTGTGACCCTTTCGGGAGGTAAACTGGAGGCCGCGGTCAAGTCGCCCTCGCCAAAACTCGCATTTCTTTGCTCGTTCTTTTGTGTCAAATATACGTCCGAGTTTGCACTTATCCTGCATTGTTATGCACGTCACTTGCATTCCCATGCACATAACTTGCATTGTTATGCACGTTTCTTTGGTATTGTCATGCCTCCGTGCTTAAACTTGTGTTGCCACGTGCGTTTCTCCTCGCATTGCAACACACTTTTCCATCGGCACCGTGTTTGTCTGCATTCGATATCACGTTGAACATATGTTGTTAACTATGTTGTGCTTGTTGAGTTTCTTTCTTTTGCAGGCACGATATTGTATGAACGGTTCATTTGAGGCTAGTGCGACTAGACGAACTGCGCAGGTATCGTATATTCTCCGTGTGAGACGTGGCGAGAATTGAATAATTCTTCGCATTCTTAACTGCATGAAATGTAGTTGTCGTTTTGCATTCTTGCTTAAAACTTGCATCTATTGTGAATATGTGCTCCATTACAGCTTGCTGCATTTGCATAATCATGAGGTACCTTCGGCTTCCTGCATTGTCAGTTGCATTTTGCTCCTTGCCTGCGGGCATGCCTGCGGGCACATCTCTTTTGTTTATCTCACCTGTTTGTCTAAGTCTTCGGCCTTGTCAAAAATGGGTCGTCTCTGGGCTTTGACATTCATTCCCGTCACTTATGACTTTCGAGTTCTGTCAAAGAGGGGCAACTGTAGACACCCCATTTTTGACCGACCTTAAGACTCAGACGTCACCGATTGAGCGCTTGGTGATGTTGCATATTGTGCTCGTTCTGAAGTTTCAGAGTCTTGGTCATGAGCCTTGCCTCCTGACTTCGGCTCTTTGTGCTTTGCCTCGCTTGCAAACCGAGTCCCATTTTCTATTTTCTCTTCAAGGGAGGGAGAGGTCTCGTAGACCATCTCTCGGGTCAGAGGCTACGCTTCGTGGTCGAGGCCATTTTTTCCGCTTTGGAGCCCGGCTTTCCCGGCTTCCGCTATACGGTGCCTCGGTTCAAGACCGCTTAACTACCTCCGCTTGCTGGCTTTTGGCATACACCTTATTTCCTCCCTTTGAGGGACATCAGGCCTAAGAGACCAACTGTGGTTTAACGCCACCTCCTGCTTAATAGTCGGGCTGAGGCCCCGGCAGCTGCTGTCCCCGAACCTCCATTTTGCATCCGTCTTGGTTCATTTTTGGCGGAGACCTTATTTTCATTATTAGGAAGGTTGTAGGAGGGTGGGAGACCAGCAATTTTTCTAAAAAACTAGCTTTCTCCTTTTTCTCTCTCCGAAAGCTGGTTTTTCTTACTTTTGGGCCACAATTTTCTGATTTTTCATACCACCATTGTGATCTACACACCTGGGAGGCCACCAATATGGGTAGGCTGACCAGTAATTCTTTCTGACCCTTTTGAACCCCTCTAAAAAGCTGGTTTTTCTCTCTCTTGAACCACATTTTCTGGTTTTTCACCATACAGTTGTGTTTCACTCACCTAGGAGGCCACCTTTCTGGGGTGGCCGACTAGCAATTGTTCTTGACCTTTTTGACCCCTGGTCGGACGACCAGGGGAGGTGGCTGGTCGACCACCTTGACCTTTTAAACCTGGTCGGCCAAGTTTGTCTCCTTGGGTGCATTCCAGCTGTGCCAGCTGTTTTGCACCTGTCCCTCTGTCCGAGGGTCTGCTCTGGTTTTTGGTCCATTTAAGGTGGTTTTCACTCCTTTGCTTGGTTTCAAGGAGAGTTTGGCCCTTTTGGTCAAGCTTCTTGGGGAAGCTTGACCGTTTTGGTTTAGCTTCCTCAAGAAGCTTGACCCCTTTGGTCAAGCTTCTCTTAGAAGCCTTGAACCTTTCTCCTGGCTTCTCCAAGAAGCCTCACTTCTTCTCCTCTATATAACCAACCCTCCACCTCATTTTGCAAGGGTTAGAAAAACCACCGATTTATACATACAACCCTCCATATCTCTCATCAAAGCTCAAAACACCCATTGTTCTTGGCCTTTACACTACACCTCCAAGCCTACTACCTCCACCACCCATTCAAACACCTTGAGGCTGATTTTCAGATGTTAGGAGCTCATTTTCTTGGACCAAAAGCTGCTGCATTGCTGTGCTACAAGGGTAAGTCATCTTTCCCCTCTTTGAAGCTTTATCTTGCTCTATACCTTAGCCCTTCTTTCTTGCATTTCTGGGTTTGACCCAAATTGTAAAGTGTCTTATTTTGACCCCCTCTTCAACTTTGATTAAGGACACTTTGCTGTTTGAAGTCATCTATTTCCTTGTTTGTTCAATATCTCTTTTAGGGCTATTTTTGCATCATATTTTAGCCTTACTTGTGAACATTTTCGAGATTTGATATAAACTGGAAAAAGTCTTGTTTTGACCTCCTTTTTAAGGTTGTTTGAGGTCACTTTTCTGTTTGGAGTCATCTCCTTCCTTGCATGCTTCATTTCTACATGCTTTGAGCCATACATTTGAGCATTTGCATTGGCCTTGTTTTGGCCTCTTAGCCACTGAAATCCAATGGATTTTTAATGACTTTGATGAGGTTTTGAGCTTTGAAATCATAGAGGGGTGACCCTCTCACCCCTCATTCTCTTTACTAGCATGTTTGGCCTTCCAAAGGGACTCTATTTTGCATGCATTGAAGTCATGTTTTAGGCCTTGTTATGAGGGTTTTAAGGTCTTCCTAGGCTCTGTTAAGAGCCCATTTTGCCATATCTTATGTCTATGATGCATGTGTAGAGCAATCCCATTCAAGGCCTCTCAAAGAGGCCTTCCTTTGCATATTTCCTAGACTAATTTCATGGCCTATTTGGTGAGTTTTAGGGCTGTCATAATCCATTTCCAGAGTTGGTTTGGTCTTGCTAAGTGTCTATCTTATATATGCTTAACAACCCCTTGTATGGCCCTTTAAAGGAACTCATCATTTTTGCATGTGTTGGCTGCATTTTAGAGGTTATTTGGGCATATTTTGACATGCTTTATTCACTGATTTTGGCTAGTTTGGTGAGTTCTCTTGTGCTTCAGATACATGCCATATAAACCATGTTTACTAGCCATTGTTGCATGTTGTTTTAGCCCATCATGTTATCACTTTTTGGCCAGGCTTTAAACTAGAAATGTACATGTTTTGGGACTACCTTGGCTCTGTCTTTGTGCTTCATATTCAAATAATGCTTGCTTTGCATAGCTATAAGTCAATACATGTGCCTAGTTTTGTGTTTCGGGGTTTACTTCATGCATCGGGTGCCATATTTCCATGTTTCAGGATCATTTAGCATCATGTTTAAGTGCTAGAATTTACATGTTCATATGACATCTCTCATCCTTTGCCATGTCTTGTTAGAGTTGCATGTTGTGTCTTAGGATCGGTCCTCGGTTTACGTACATGTGTGCACGCATTTCGGTTATCTCATTTTCATCTTATGGCTACTGATGTGAGTGTGGCTAAGGTCCACTCATGTTAGCGTAAGTCCATTATGTATTGTGTATGCCATTTCAATTCATAGCATTGTGTATGCTAGGTTGTATGTTAGAGCATTATGTATGCCTTGCTACATCGTGCATTGTGTATGCCATCTCATAGCATTGCATATGCTAGGTTGCATGTTAGGATTGCATTCATGCATGTCATGCATATTGCATTGTGTTTGGGATAGGAGTTAGCCTAAGCACGGGAAACGAGAAATGTTTCGTACTTCGAGTGACGGAACGTGTCTCAATTCCCGGCCACCAACACTCCGGATTACCCATGATGGAGTTTAGGTCTTGTTGTGTTTTCATATGCATTCATTTCATATTGAGAAGTGCAATTCGACTCCTCGGCCATCATGCATCGAGATGCATGATTGGTGGCACGAGGATCGAGGTGTGCATACATATGTGAAAATACTTTGCCATGCCCCTTTCTTGCTCTCTGTTGTAGCAAATCAAGAATCAACAGCCTTCTAAAGCCTTGCACAGCATTCCGAGATTAATTGCAAACAGAGGCAAACCGGGGCATCGCAATGGATTTCCGCGCAAGGCAACTCAAGCACGCATCATTCATCATCCGGAACAGAGCTGAGGCGGTCCATGAGCTTGCATGCTAGTTTACTGCTTTCCTAGTTAATTTGATTCATTAATTAGGGTTTTGTACTTATTCGGACTGTATTTTTTACTTGGGATTGTATTATTTATTCGGACCCTCCGAGCGAGGGAACAATTGTAATAAGTGTGCGTATGTGTGATGTATGTCTTCCAACCCCACGTCTTTCTCCCTTTTATTTACCATCTTATGATGGTTAGATTAGGGCATGTTTCAATTAGCATACTTATGCTCGCATGTTTGCATTCATTCATCTGTATTGCATGCACCGGGCTCGGCGCATCATACTGACTGCATTGTATTTCAATTCCGGGTTGAATACTTGTTAGTTGTGGCATTTCACATGCCATCTTTAGAATAGCCGAGCCTATTGTAGTTGCATTCCTGCATGTGTAGCATTAGGCATTGCAGCATAGTTAGGATCATGCATGGATTTCTAACATAGCTTCTGTTTTGGCTCAAGGTACTAGGTAAACTTTTTTGCTTTGGCATCCTTGCATGCGTGTGAGTGACTGCCATGATAGCATGCTTACCATGAGGCTAACTGCTTATGTGATATAACTGCCTGAATGCCTGTGGGTGAAGGTTGGATTATCTGAATTGGAATGATTCATCGACTGTGAGTTTTAAGCCCACTTGAGAGTGGCAAATCATCGTGTTTTCTAAAGCCCACCTGAGGGTGGCAAAATCGGCATTTTAGCCTACTTGCGAGTCGCAAACTATTTTCAAAATAAACAAACATTAAATGTGTTGTTCCAATTCAACCGATCCAGTCTATACTTGTATGTTGTGCACATCACGTAGTAAATCTAGGCTAATAACCGGAATAAGGGAAAATAATGTTTTCAAAACTCAATATCATGGTTAGTAGAGGCCGATCTTTGATCGGGCGAGCGGGGGTGCTCGCGAAGTGACCTTCCCTAATCGTACCCAAGTTCCCGAGCCGAGGCAAGTTTGGTGATGACGAACACGTGGCCTTAGGCAACAAGTCAGGGTTTCCTAAATTTCCCCAAAATAAAATATTTAGGTGGCGACTCTGTATCTGGCAAAGCAGTCCATGTTTGACACTTCTTTCAAAAAAATCTGTTTTCAAAAACAATTTGCCAGATTTGGACTCTTTGATGATTCATCGGTCATGCATTGCATTCTGCGAGATTAGATACAAGACCGTGACACAAATTGAGTCCGAACTGTAGTGAGGACCAAGGGCGCTCATTTCGGCGACTCATTGGGACGGATTCCTCCCGGACGTCGGGACGCTACAACAGACGGAGACCCCGGGAGACGTTCATCTTTTTTTGCCACTACTTTGACACCATCACCCCCGCAGAGGTATGTTCAACTTGCAGTTCATTTAAGCTTCACTTCACCAGATTTTCAATGATAGATAACAAATCAGATTTCATTTTCAGATCACCTGGCAGCCTTGGGCTCCAATGCTAGCTGAGATGCAGGCGCGGTTCGTCGGTGTTGAGGAGACCGCTCGCTTTAGGATTTTGCTGGAGGGCCCGGTCTGTCGGGCTTGGTACCTAGGTGAGCGTTTCCTACGCCAGACCTTGGGTTTACCGGAGCAGATAGTCCCAGTTCATCCTTCTGAGCACATGAGGGAGACAGAGAGATTCACTCCCGAGTAGATGGCTGACTACACGATCGGCTGGGAGGCAGATGGTTTTAGGGGCAAGGGCGACTACACAGAGTACGTCCGGGCCTATATCATGCGGCCTCTGAGCGGTGGCCGTCGAGTTGAGCGAGAGAGGCCCGCGGCGCCGGCAGCTAGGGCAGGAACAGGGGCAGGGACAGCGAGGACAGCTCGAATCCGTGGCAGGAGTGAAGCTCGGAGGGGACGGGGGGCTAGTTGGCCAACACTGTCCACTTTGATGACATGCCGAGGACAGGGTGGGGCAACTTACCAGATTCCCGTTGCTCCCCCTCCGGCTGATCATGAGTTAGTCGGGTTCTACGACTTACCTTCGGTATGTACTACTTCATCTTGCATCTTGCATTGTTATTTCATTTCAATTTATTGATATTTCGTAGAATACTGATGCATCTAATACTTTTACAGGCTTCCTCTGAGTACACCCGCCAGTCCCTGGAGCTGACTGCTTCGGTGATGGGGATGTTCCGGCGGAGTCTCGATCTTCTGGCCATCTATGGCATTCTGGTATGTTTTTCTAGCCACGGTCTCGAACCATACATAAACTGCTTCATATACTCTGATGCGTAGTACAACACCTGATACATTGCCCTTGAGGCATCTCGACACGTCAGATTCATACACCGTGATTCTACATCGAATCCGATCATAGTATCGCTTCGTGACTTCACCATACACTACATTCTCACCGATAAACCGCTTCATAGATTCACACACTATACTCATACACTGCATTCTGCACTGATAAATTGCCCACAGTATTCACACATTGTACTCATACACCGATTCTCGACCGATAAACCGCTTCACAAGATAATCGATGCGTTGCTTTTTGTACTTTTCAAAGATCCTTCCAGATCCCTATCAGGAGGTACTCCAGTCGGACCTTCCGTTTCCACCCGAGATGGCAGAGTATACCCCCGCACCAAGGCGGGGCGCACTCATGTTGGGAGTAGCTCACGGGCACCCGTCCCTGATGATGGTGATGAGTCCGAGGTTAAGGCAGAGGCAGAGGCAGAGTCGTCCGAGAAGGAGACCGAAGACGGCTCGAGCTCAGACTCAGATGACGATGCTGATGACGATGCTCCTAGACCTTCGTCCAGGAAGAGGACAAGGACGGACCCCTAGATCTGAGGCCTTTTGACATTGATCCAGATTTTTGCTATTTTTTTTTCTTCCTTTTTTGTACTTTTCTTTTTTTTGCTGGTAGCTAGAGTACCTTGTACTGCCGCAGGCAGGTTTTTGTTTCCAAAGCTTTGTGCTTGAAAAAGATGATGAAATGAAATAAAACTTTTTATTTGAAAAAGTGTTACATTTGTACATTTCATATATTGCATCGCATTGCATCATATTACACCTCAATGTAAATGAGATTGATCTTTTGTCTGAAAAATTGAACACTCGTATTGTAATAATCGATAATCTAACCACCAACAAAGAAACAACCCATACAAACCATTACTCAACACTACCATACTTTTTGTACTTTTCTTTTTTTGTTGGTAGCTAGAGTATTTTGTACGCCACAGTGTTTTTGTTTCAAAGCTTTGTACTTGAAAAAGATGATGAAATGAAATAAAACTTTTTATCTGAAAAAGTGTTACATTTGTACATTTCATATATTGCATCGCATTGCATCATATTACACCTCAATGTAAATGAGATTGATCTTTTGTCCAAAAATTGAACACTCAGATTGTAATAATCGATAATCTAACCACCAACAAAGAAACAACCCATACAAACCATTACTCACCAACACTCGCCCATACTTCATCGATTAATCAGATACAAATTTATAACACAAATAGCTTGGTTCATTTTGCACACAATGGATCCTGAACAAACAAATAAATCGACAAGACGGACTATAAAGGTTGAATCTGCTGAAGTTGAAGCACACTCAGATGCCCCAAATTGTCCCCTTCTTCTTTTGCTTTGCATAAATGTGGAGAACGGCACAGCACTCTGAGCACAGATGGTTTTGTTTTTGAATTTTGAAAAAAAAAATAAAAAAATGGGCTTCTCAACTGGGGTATTGAGCCTACGACTGAACATAGTAAAAAGACTCAACAAAAGGGCACAACTCTAAACACAACGAGACACGCTCGGAAGAGACTCAAAACAAAAGTCGAGGTAAACAAAACAAAAGACGCAACACACGGACGTGTTTACAGAAACGAAAGACCTCAGATCTCAAGGAGCCAGTTCCTCCGGGTATGTTTCCCACCCTTTCTT
The DNA here is from genome assembly GCA_025200525.1 of Camellia lanceoleosa. Lineage (NCBI taxonomy): Eukaryota > Viridiplantae > Streptophyta > Magnoliopsida > Ericales > Theaceae > Camellia > Camellia lanceoleosa. Next base: position 34,174,213 of record CM045769.1, on the reverse strand, counting down.
ATTTCTGATTCTCACATCACTCGGCCCTCAGGCTCGGTTTTTCTCTCAAAACCCTTTTCCTCACTTTTTTTTTCAACTTGTACCTCTCTATTCTTTATTCTCTCATTTTCCATTCCTCCCCAGGGTGATTGATAGATGAGTAGGAAGTCGTAGGGTCATGCCCAACATTATCAGCTCGTCGCTATTTCTTCTGGCGACGTCTAGTCGATGTTCTGGATGGGGAATGGAGTATCTTGATTCATTCCGATTTGTGCTTCGCACTTGGCTTGGTACCTCGTTGTTTGGAGGGTGAGAGAGCTTTCGACCCTTTTATCGACAAATTTCAGTTGTGCCCTTTCCGCAAGTATGTCATGACGGGAAAGACAGGAAGTCTGACTCAACTGTGCCCCTAGTTTATCATTTTGACCATTTTTGTTTTGGTTTTCTACTAAAACAATTTTGACCAAAATGAGAGTCGGATTAACATACTTGTTCGTTTTTTGATTTAAAAATCATGTAAGTCAAGCTATGAGCACTGAAAATTTTCCTTTTTTGGGTACAAGAAAATGGTCCAGTTTTGGAAAAGATGGAATAATTTTCGAGAAAATAGTCAACCTCAGTAAAAATTTTCAAAAACTATTTTTGCAAACGGTCAATGCTCAACGAGCACGGAACTTACTCTTGAGATGCGTAACCTCGGATCGGAGGCAATGGAAAATTGCCCCTTGTCTGGATGACACTACATGGCAACAGAAAGTTGCCCCTAGTTTGAATGGCGACTCATGGCAACGGAAAGTTGCCCCTTGTTTGGATGCTGCCGCGGCATATTGTAAACAATCCTTATCAGTGATGATCACGTCCGAACTTCCGAATACAGAGAAGACGAAGATGGTCAGAACCAATATATGGACACAGTCACTTTGAAAGCGTTGGTGGCTGGACTTCAAGATGAAGTTGCCTACGTATTGCAAACATGGGAATCAAGCCTTACATAGTTCCGGTTAAGGTACACTCGGGTATTTTAACCTTCACTTTTTAGGCTCTAACTTTTGCCAAGGCGCCCAATGCGGATTTTCGACCTTGCGAGCTTTGTTTTTCTTTTCTTTTCTCTTTTCTCTTTTTTTGCTTTCTTTTTTTATATATATTTTTTGCATTTTTTCTTCTTTTTTTTATTTATTTTTTCCTTACTCTAACTTTTGCCTGGGTCGCCCTTCCGGGTTTTCGGCCCAGCGAGCCTCTCAAAGGGTAAAAGTGTAACAAGTCCATGCCAAATGGTTTTAGGGTTTTGAAGCCATCCGTATCCAAGAGAGTGGCTGTTGTTATTGATTTGCAGAAAGACCCATCTTCGGCTCTTCAAGCATATCGGACATTTTTGCCCCTAGTTTGAGGGGTGCTTCTGTTCTAGCTTCGCGAACTTCTGTTGACGACGTCTGACCTCTTGATCTGACTTTGGTGCCCCTTGCTCGAGGGCAGCTTCAAATCTGGCCATACAGGCCTCTCTTGATGATTGATCGTTGAACGTTCTGAGTGGGTTCATGGTTTGGAAACAAATGGATTGAATCTTGAAGCTGAGAGCGATTCCAGGCTGCACAATCTCAAGAGCGATTCCACACAGGTCTTCGCAGGACTGCGCAAAACATTTTGTTTTTGAAATTTTTTACGAAAGCGACAAATTGCTCACGCTGAAGATAGTGTGGAACCAATTTGGATCCAACTAGGGTCCTTCTCAGTACTCATGCTAACAAGCATGATTTCATTCATTAAAGGCTCAGCATGCCTCACTTTCTCTCAAATTGATCAAAGTTTTATAAAACCCGAGGAATTCCATCCTCTTCGTTTTCATCACCACTGTGTTCAAAAACAGTTTTGAAAAACCTAGGTCAATACAATGAGTTTAGAGCACAGAAGAGTAAGTGAGACGCTCCGCCGTTTCATTCAAATCCTCTGGCACAACTAGCTCAAGGTAGCAATAAGCACGAAAACATGATAGCCGCAGCTGTTTCATTCGGATTTCCTGGTTGCAACTGGCTCCATAGCAGAGACAGACCCAAAAGAAAGCAAAAGGGTAATTACAAAACAAAATGGTGTTCAAGGCAACAACCCCGGAACCACCCGACATTCTATATAAGGGGACTGACTCGCTACAACAAGACAGACTCTTAAGCAAAAAGAACTGACTCAAGATGATGAGACAGACTCAAAACAAAACAAAGAACTGACTCGATACCCAAGCCAGTATTTACAAAACTAGCATTCGCGGATGCTCAAAAATACGTGCCAGACGCCACATCCAAAATACACCGGGCACCGCCCACAGCTGGTCCAACCCCGATCACATACTCGCAGTATCTTCGAAGTCCAATAGCTAGGTAGTAACAGACTTGGCTGAGGTGGGTGGGAGGATAACCTCATTGTCGATCAAATCTTGCACCTCATGATGAAGGCGGAAACAATTATCGGTAGCATGACCGGTTTGGTGGTGGTACGCGCAGTACAAAGTAGCATCATGTATGAGAGGGAGATTCTTTGAGAGAGGCCAAGGCTCCAAGGGTTTAAGATGCCCTCTTTCGGCTAGGATCTGGAGCGCCTTAGACAAAGGCATGTAGAGAGCGTGAAAGACCCTGCGCCCTCGGGGCAGGTACTTTAAAGTCTGAGTATTCTTGCTAGACGCACTAACGAAAGGGTCGGCAAGCACTGCCTTGACTTTCTGATCTTTCTCAGGTGCAGAGTTGGGAGTGGAAGGAACTGTTTTGGCATGACGGGGCCTATCCCGGTTTTCTGACTGGCTTGTACTGCCTTCGGTTGGAGTGGGGAAAACATCATCCATAGTCCTGGCCGCGACTGCAAATACCTGTTGCTTATTCATCCCCTCAGCTTTCAAAGCCTTGACTGCCCACAGCAGTTGTTTAATGGGATCGACATCTGCCTTCATTTTGTTCTTACCTCTGGCCTCAGCCTGATCGAGGGCTTTGGTTGATGTTGACATGTCATTGCTATAACTTGAGACAACCTCAGGTTGGCTGAGCTCGATCACAATCCGTCCTAATAGCGGGGGCTCTTGTGGTGCAAAATTCCCGGCGTATGGTGCAACTGGTGGCGAAGCCGATATTCCGTAAGCGAGATCTGCCACAGACCTCTGGAGGTCACCAATCATCCCCATCAATTCGAACGTAGTGGGCTCACAAGCTCACAACCGGGTTCCCAGATCGGGCGCTAAGAATAAAGTACCAAGGTGGATGCGGTACATCAACATTGGTCTCACTTTGCAGAGTGATTCCTTGATCTAATGCGGCTGTCATAACCACAATCTCCTCTGAATTATGCGTCATCATAAGTCCGTTGTACTGAACGGTGATTGACGGATCAGATATCTGTCTTGCCTCAGCAAAGGGGAACACTGGCTATTTTGTATCACTTCTCTGAACCTTGAAAGGAAAAAGAAGTAGCATTTCAGCCCAAACGGATCAAACACAGGCATAACAATGCGGTATTTCATCACGACATCGCTCTCAAAATCACTGCCCCAAAACACTGAATCGGATATCCACAGATATAACTGATTCTCAAAAATACTGATACTGATGCCCGCAGGCCTGATGCTCAAACTCACAGACTGATATGTACGTTCCTGTAGAGATACACTCTAAAAGCGTATAGCATGTAAAAGAGAGCCAAAACACCCCTACATTGGGGTAGGGTTTCCCTGTCCTATTTTGTCAAGATCTAGGGTTTCACTACGCACACAGCGGTTTCAAACAACCTATATTGGGTAAGCAACCTGTCCTAGTTTGGAATGCTCACTATGGATTCCGAATATGCACTAGGTCGAAAAGGGTGCCCCAGTAAGACCGTGGTTTGTGTTCCCATACTGGCAGAGCCCATAACCGGTCAGCCTTATGGCATGCTTTCACAAAGTCAAGCCTCCAGCAAACCGCTCAGGAATAGCAGATGGCCAACACGGTGTCCTAGGCACACCAATGCACATGCAATGCAAAGAAACACATAAGTGAAATCAAAACAAGATATCACGAGTTCAAGTCAAGCTCAGAAGTCCCCAAAGAAGTCGCTAGAACCTGTGGACGCCCCCAACGCCCAGAGGATGTGTCCCGCCTGCTTCGCAGGGTCTACTACAGTTCAGGACTCAAATTGTCACGGTTCTCAATCTGAACCAAAGAGTCCAAATCTGGCAAATTGTTTTGAGAAACATATTTTGAAAGAAGTGCCAAACATGGACTACTTCGCCAGATACAGAGTCGCCACCTAAATATTTTTTTTAATGAGGGAATTTAGGAAACCCTGACTCGTTTGCCTAAGGCCATGTGTCCATCATCACCAAAGTTGCCTCGGCTCGGGAACTTAGGTACGATTGGGGAAGGTCAGCTATGAGCACCCCCTCTCGCCTGATTCGAAGATCGGCCTCTACTAACCATGATATCTCGTTTTTGAAAACACATGCGTTCTTATTCCAGTTATTAGCCTAGAATTACTATGTGATGCGTACAGCAAAACAAGTATAGACTAGATCGCCTAATTTGGAACAAAGCATTGCATATCCATTTATTTGAAAATGGTTTGAGATTTGCTACTCGCAAATAGGCTAAAATACGGATTTCAATGAATTATTCCAATTCAAACAATCCAACCTTCACCTACAGACATTCAGGCAGTTAATCAAATAAGCATTTAGCAGCATGGTAAGCATGTTAATATTCACACTCATGCGAGATGCTAAAGCATAAATAGTTACATCGTACTCCGAGCCAAAACAAAGAACATGTTAACAATCATGCATGATCCAAGTCCATGTTAAGTGGCTAATGTAGCACATACAAAATGTCGCTAGAATAGGCTCGGCTAATCCTAGGATGGCATGTGGAATGCAACAAGTAGCACGTATTCAAGTTAGATTTGAAATACTATGCAGTTAGTATGATGCGCCGAGCCCAGTCCATGCAATACTGATGAATGATGCACACATGCATCGCATAAGGTATGCTAAAGTAAGTATGCCCTAATACTAACCATCAAAAGCAGGTAAGTAAAAGGGAGAAAGAAGTGGGGGGTTAGAAGACATGCACACACGCACCCACACTTATTATAATTTTTTCCTCGCTCGGAGGGACCGAAAGAATAATACAATTAATTAACCTATAAGCTAATTAAAATGTTACAGACCAGTTAAACTAGTTAAGCAAATTAACTAATCTAAGAAAGCAGTAAACAGCCTCGAGAAGAGGGCCCAATCCAATGCGTGTTCGGCTCCACTCAGAAAGCCACTGCCATGCACAAGTTGCCTCTACTTTGACTGTTATCCTCCTCTGAAGACTGCACAAGTCCCAGGGTTGCTTCTCTGAGTGTTGTGGAACACCACCGGCTGAGAGGAATGGTCACCGGCCACTAATTAAGCTATCGGCCATTGATGGATGGCCGGTTGGCACTGGAGATGGCCGGCCGGCCAAAGCTTCCTGCAGAATCTGTTTTTGACAGCAGCAGAGGGCAAAACAAGGCATGGCAATGCATTTCAAGCAAATGTATGCACCAATACCCCTCTTATCATGTTTATGACTCAAAGGGACATGGTTCTCGATTCTCGGACCACCAATCGCGCATTTCATTGCGTGATGGCCCAAGAAACCAAGTATGAATTTTAATATGGAATGAAATGCACATAAGCAAATGAGGAGGCGCAACCTCTATCACTTGATCAAGAGGTAAGGCCTGCATGCCAATGCAATGCATCCTAGGCGTGGAGGCTAAGAATACAAAATGAGCATGTAATGAAGCAATATATGCTAGGCACACAACCTAGGCAAACAAACATGCAAGGCATGAAGCAATGCAACCAACAAGTATGCAAGATACAATGTGGGTGTTCAAGCATGAAGGGTGGACTTAGACTAATTTAGGCAGCCCTCAAATAAGCCTAAAATAGTGGCCAATGCTATGGAAATTAGGGACAATTATACATACAAACATGCATGCAAATAGGCCGACACTTAAGCATCAATCAAGCAACCTTTAAGCATACTTATAAGAAGAACAACATGGACAATTAGCATGCAATGTAAGCTCTGAAAATCATGTAGGAAATCATGCCAAATCAACCTACCGATACAAGCTAAGCATGCAACCAAGCCCAAGGACCTACACTCTGATCATATGACACATGAAGCAAATGACCAAAATGAACCAAAATAGTCCCAAATCATGTTAAGGCAAGCCCCAAAAACCACTTAGATGGCATCAAAATGATCTACACATGGAGGCATGCACAACTACTTAAACATGGAGCATACAACACAACCTCTTAAAGCATCAAAGAAGCATTAAATGCAAGCATGTTAAGTGGACTGAAATGACATGATAAGTGGTGCTAAACCACTGAAAATGATGCAGGTAAAGCATGCTAAACATTCACACACCTAAGGCTAACAAGCCAAAATGCAAGGTGGCTACACTAAGCATGTCATGGTCGACCAAAACAACCAAAAATAGAACTTAAGCATGCTAAAACCAACACAAAATCTTCACAAAGCTTGGCCAAAATCATGCTAGAACAAGGGTCAAAACCTAAAGCATGTTAAGACCTAAACGTGGCATTACAAGACATGTGTGCAAGGCATGCAAGGTGTGTCTAAACCAAGAAAAAAAAGAGCTATATTATGACATAATAAGCACAAAAATCAGTTAGGACATGGCCAACATGAACCTAAATTAGATGCTCACACATGAGGCAAAAATGGCCCTTTTCAAAGACAACAATGAGAGGGGGTGGCCCTCTCCTTCTTAGGACCCCAAGGCACCATCCTCACCACTGAAATCCCTCAAAATTTCAATGGTGAGGAGGCCCAAACACAATGGTCTCGGAGCTCACCAAAAATGCACAAAAATGGAGCCTAACAAGGCTTAAGAGGGGTCAAACAACCTCAAAGCTCAAAACACTCTTAAACAACTATTTAGAGTTGGCAAAAAAAAGACTTGTATATGTTATATACCAAGTCTAAAAACAGTTTCAAGGTAGTCAAAAAAGCTATGAAAAAATGGGATAAAAAGTGCAAGAATGTTACCCTTGAAGACCCTCTTCACAAATGGTGGACCAGCTGCTTCTTTGAGCTCAAAACCACCCAAGAACACCAAGAACAGACCTCTGGCCCCTTAGCAACCAAGATAAGGTGTAATGGTGGGTGTTTGTATGCAATAGTAAGGCTAAACACACACAAATACACAAGAGATAGAGATATAGGAGATGGAGGATATGCAAACCCTAACCCTAAAACTCAAAGCTCTCTGAAAATGTTGTCTAACCTAAAAGAGGGAGAAGAGGCCTCCTCTTATAGAAGATTCAATCTTGTAAAGCTTCCAAGGCAAGCTAACAAGGTCGAAATCCCTTCGTACACGTGTATGGAAGGGAGCAAAGGTGGATGCCAGCTATCACAGCTGGCACAAAAATATTTGCAAAAGCAGATGAACAGTGGTCGGTCAGTCAAAAATGCAATTTGAACAAAAAAGATGGCCGGTCGACCATCTAGAGTGCCGGCCGGCCAAACATTTGGCCGGTGGCAACAAAACATAGCCGGTGGCCTCAAGCCATGGCCGGTGGGTGTCAAGGGTAGCTAACAAGCCATTCCCTGCCCCTCAAAGGCAAAACACAAGTGTTTGGTGCAAAACCAAATACAAAATAGTCGAGTTGAGAAATCCTGAGGCAAGGCGCGTAGCCGAGATCTCCGGAAACTCAAAACGAACACAAACATGGATGATCACCAAGTGTTCAAGCGGTGACATCCAAGTCTTGAGGACGGTCAAAAATAGGGTGTCTACAGATGGGAACTATGTGAGTGCCCAATCCATTTACATGATAAACAAACAGGGGCATATTCGTAGATCAGGACTAGGTAGGAGTGGCAGGCAATGAGGTACTGTTGCTAGAGAGATGAGTCACAACCCCCATGCTTTTCGGCTGGGATACAAACCTACTACTGAAGACTTGTGGCCGTATGAATTAGTCCACAAGCCAATTTAGGGAACCCTAAACGGACGCTTTGTCTGCCAAGGAGAAGATTTCCCATTTTGTGGATTTCCAAAGCTTTGGTTTGACTAGGTAACAAAGACAAGGCACCCGGGGTTCGAGATCTTCTTTGGGCACTAGTTACCAAAAAAGGAAGATGAGTAGACGGACTTGAGCATCAATGCAAATCAAAGTAGGACTGCAAGCTTGGACATCAATGAAGGAGAGCTATTAGGGAAAGCACTAGCTGATTTACTAGTATGTTCTAATGCTGAGGCTGAGCCTGTCAACTTGGGGAATAGTTTTGCTATCTCAATGATCGGGGACAAACAAGCAGTAGATTTCACTAGTCTCAACGTGGACACATCTGAGGCTCCACGCTTGGTCTAGAAGTTTGAGAAAGGCACCATCAGCAGTTCCGGATCGGATAATGAGTCCGAATCTGATTCCACTGAGTCTGTGGAGTTGGAGTCAGAGTCAGATTCGAGTTCTTCTGAGTCTAGTACTTTCGGGATTGGTAACCTGGATACCAAGGTCCTATCTAGGTCGTCTTTCAGTTTCTCTTTTGAGTCAATTATAACTGAAGATCCAGACTTTTTTAATAGGAATGCTATAGATTTTGCTTACTTCTCTGTGCCTTTGGTTTGTTGCACTGATCTTGATTTTCAAAATTTTGACTTAGAAGAAGAGGAAGAAATTTCTCGAGTTTTGAAAATTTTGGTTGATCATGAGGAGGAGAGGCATGTTAAGCCCTGTACAGATGAAATTGTTGTAATTAACGTGCGTACTGATGAGGATCCCCGCTTGGTACAGATTGGGCCCACTTTGTCTTCGGAGGAACACGAGCATTTAATCACTTTATTAAATGATTTCAAAGATGTTTTCACGTGCTCCTACGAAGACATGCTTAGAGTCAATCTTGAGATTGTATAGCACTAGATCCCTCTTGACCCTGAGGCCTGACCAGCCAAATAGAAACTGCGCAGAGTTCATTCAAATTGGGCGTTAAAAATCAAAGGAGAGGTCACCAAACAGATTGAGGCAGGTTTCTTGATGGTGTCTGACTACCCAACTTGGCTAGCTAATATCGCTCTAGCTCCAAAGAATGATGGCAAAATCAAAGTCTACGTCGACTTCTGGGATCTGAACAGAGCTAGTCCAAAAGACGACTTTTCACTGTTGCACATCGACGAGTTGGTAGATTTCACTGCTGGCCATGCCATACTTTCGTTTATGGATGGATTTTCCGGGTATAACCAGATTCTGATGGCACCAAAGGACAGAGAGAAGACTACCTTCATTACACCATGGGGTACTTATTGCTACCAAGTCATGCCTTTTAGGTTGAAAAATGCTGGGGCTACACACCAGAGAGCAGCGACTACGATCTTGCATGACATAATCCACAAAGAAGTTGAGGTGTACGTGGACAACATGATTGTCGAGTCTAAGGAGCGAGAAGGCCACTACACCGCACTGGAAAGCCTCTTTCAATGGATCAAGGCGTACATACTGAGCTTAAATCCATAGAAATGCTCCTTTGGGGTCACTATAGGGAAAATGATGGGATTTTTTATCACATAGAGGGAAATTGAAGTAGATCTGTCCAAAATCAAGGCCATCATAGAAATGCCACCACTGAGAACTGAAAAGGAGATTTGCGGCTTTCTAGGTAAAGTGCAATTCATAAGATGGTTTATCTCAAAATTAACCTTGACTTGTGAACCACTATTTGGTCTCCTGAAGAAAGGCAAGAAGTTCCAATGGGACGATCGATGCTAGTTCGCCTTCGAGCAAGTCAAGCAATACTTGTAGAATCCATCTATATTATCACCACCAGAACCGGGCAAGCTATTGATCTTGTACCTGTTAGTGACGAATTCAACCATGGAGTGCATGCTTGCTCAAGAATCTGAAGCCAAGGTGGAGAAAGCCATCTACTATCTGAGCAAGAAGATGCTAGATTATGAGACCCGTTACACTCCCCCTAAGAGAACTTGCTTAGCCTTGGTATGGGCTACCAGGAAGTTGAGGCATTACTTGTTAGCTTACTCTATAATTCTGGTTTCGAGATTAGATCCCATCAAATATATCTTTGAGAAACTAGCACTTACGGGTAGGCGAGCTTATTGGTTGCTTCTTCTCTCCGAATTTGATCTCAAGTATGTCACGCACAAATCACTTAAATGAAGAGCAGTAGCAAAATTCCTGGCAGACCACCCAGTAGAAGGAGACGAGGCGGTAGAGTACCTTTTCCTAGATGAAGACATTCTAGATGTAGAAGAGAAAACATGGACAATGTACTTTGATGGATCATCTAATCAATATAGTTATGGGATAGGTGTGTTGCTCATAGCACCTGATGATTCCCACATACCCATAGCTTTCAAACTCCGATTCAAAGTTTCCAACAACGAAGCAGAATATGAGGCGTGCATTGCGGGTTTGGAAGCTGCCCTAGAACTAAGGGCAATAAGGTTGGACATCATCGGAGACTCAAACCTGGTTGTTTCTCAAAGCAATGGAGATTGAAAGGTCAAGGAAGAAAACATGAATGCTTATCATCAGGCCTTGAATATTCTAATTCTGAGGTTGGAAAAACTAAAGTTCACACATCTGCTAAGAGAGAACAATCGGTTCGCTGATGCGCTGGCAACTCTATCTTCCATGGTAGACATCCCACTTGGAGTCAAGATGTGTCCAATCATTATTGAACAGAAATATACACTTACTTATGTGACCCTTTCAGTAACTGCAATAGATGAGGTACAGGATAAGAACCCTTGATATTACGATGTTTTGAATTTTTTGGAAAAGGATACATATCCACCAGGGGCAAATGCCAAGGATAAACGGTCTAGCCGTCCAGTTCATCATCTATGGAAACAAGTAGTAAAAAAGAGGCCATCTGGGAATGCACAAGCTCTGTGTTAAAGAAGAAGAATCGACGCATCTCATGGAGGCCATCCATGGAGGAGAGTGTGGAGCACACATGAACGGTGTGATGATGGCTCGGAAGATCCTCGGACAAGGCTATTATTGGTCAACTATGGAGGAGGATTGTATTAGTTTTGTTCGGCGATGCCACAAATGTCAAGTCCATGCTAATCGCATGAACATACCACCATCAAAGCTGTACAACATGACTTTGTCGTGGCCATTTTCAGTCTGGGGAATTGATGTCGTTGGGGCAATCTCACCAAAGGGCTCAAATGGACATGAATTCATTTTAGTGGCGATCAACTATTTCACTAAGTAGGTGAAAGCTCAGTCTTACTCCATGTTGAAGGCATCACATGTGGCTAAGTTCATCAAGAACAACATCATCTGTTGGTATAGGATGCCAAACGAGATCATCTTAGAGAATGGTTCGCACTTCAAGAATGAGGTGGTCAATTTGCTCGAGAAATATAACGTGGCTTTTCACAAGTCATCAACATATAGACCACAGACCAACAGAGCTGTTGAGGCCGCCAATAAGAATGTGAAAAACATCCTATGGAAGATGGTTGAAAGTACAAGGACTAGTCGGATAAACTGCCCTTTGCACTTTGGGGTTACAGAATGTCAATTTGGACATCCATGGACGCAACTTCTTATTCTCAAGTGTACGGGATGGAAGCTGTTCTACTAATTGAAATTGAAGTACCGTCGTTGAGAGTTATAGCGGCATGTCAAATAGCAAATGCGGATTGGCAACAGAGTAGGTTCAAAGAGTTGATGTTGTTTGATGAAAAAAGTTTAAAGGCATTGTACCATATCCAGGGTTATTAGCGCAGAATTAGGGCTTTTAACAAGAAAGTTAAGTCCAAGAATCTCAATGAAGGAGATATGGTACTGAAAGAAAACGGAGCCCCCATTTATGATCCTAGGGGCAAGTTCAGACCCAATTGGACTGGTCCTTATATCATCAAATCTATCTGGTCGGGATGAGCGATTATCCTTATGGATCTAGATGGTTTGGAGTTTTCACAGCCAATCAATATAGACAAGTTGAAGAAATACTATCCCTAAGAGGCTTGCTAGGCCTAAAACCCGAAAGGGCAACTTAGGCAAAAGTTAAAGCATGAAAAATTTGAAATCAAGAAAAATTGAGCTCGCAAGGTTGAAATCTGAAAGGGTAACTTTGGCAAAAGTAGAGCGCAAAATGAGAGAGTTAATGCTCGAGCAAACCTGAAGTGAACTGCATAAGGCCTGATTCCCATCTTTGGGATACGTAGGCAACTTCATCCCAAAGTTCGGCCATAACCATCTCCAACTCAATTGTTAGTCCATTTGTCTGCTCGGACCATCTCCATTCATTGTCTTCTAACGGGGTTATGTCATCTCCATTTGGTAAAAGGGCCAGTTGTAAGATAGAGAAGTGATGATGAATGCAATTGTAGGCAGTTATGATCTTCTGGTTTGGGGTGGTACACCTTAAGGATTGATTTTGGGCGTGCCAGGTGGTGATTGTTTCCGAAAATCGTTTTGAAAAGTATTAATAAATTGATTTTTCTCAAAATTTTACCTTTTACAACTTAGACCATTTTTGGGACCGAAAAGAAAAATTTACAGTGCTCACAACTTTAATTCCATTGATTTTAATAAATACATTCTCTAACTCTTTGATTAAATCAAAGTTGTTTTTATATCATAAAAAACTTGAAAAGAAAAGACAAAGCAATAAACCAGGGGCACAGACAAGTCAAGTGGCCCTATGTCTTTTGCTCACACTCGTGGAGGTCTCTGCAACCAAAGATGGCCAAACCTATGCCTCGTCTTCAAGCCAAGCTAAGCACTCGGCAGAAAGAGCATAACTGAAGCTAAGGGCAAGGGCCATAAGTTCTCTAATATTCCAAGCAACGAGGTACCGAGTCAAGTGCGAAGCATAAATGGGAAATGGAGCCGGGTACTCCACTCCCTCATCTGGAAGGGTCTAATCATGTCCAAACTGGCGTTTGAACTGAAAATTGAAATAGAACACGTAGTGCGTGAGGCCAATCAACTGTATACCTGGATGTCGGGACATGATGTAGCTCATCTTAGCCGCAGATCTGCTGCACATCCAGTTGCACCACAATTCCTCTAAAGGGAAGTCCATTAGCTGCTGGTGGAAGAAATAGGCTCTAGCTGAATATGCATGCCAAGGGTCCACCACTTTTAACTTATCCATGAGCCATACCTAAGAAGGGATGAAGAATAAGAGAGATTAAAGAATAAAGAGATGCATGTTGAGAGAAAAGTAAGAAAAGGGTTTTGAGATAAAAATAGAGAGTGAGTGTCAAGTGATACGAGGAATCATAAATAAGAAAGGATGGGAAACAATACTTGGAGAAGTAGCGGACTCCCTGCAAATCGAGTGGTCTCTCGCCGATGGAAAGCGTCTAAAGCCATTAGGGTCTTGGCCAATGCCAAACCCATGCAACTTTTGCCCTTTTTCAGACATTAGGCTGCTTCGATTAACCTAACGCTAGCTTTACCATAACTAGGGGCAAGAAGGAAGTGCGCAAGTAAGCACAAACAGAGGGCATGTTGACGATAGCCTCGCTAGAGAAGGCCACCCCTATCCCCAATACCCGAAAAACAATGAATCAAACCGGGAATATCTACCTCTCCATCGTGGGCCAGAGATCGAGCCTTATGCAAAGTAAGCCCACATATTCATTCCAAAGCCTTTGCACGGCCAAAGCAGGACTAGGGCATAATTTCCTCATCACGCCCGGACTCCATCAACGCATGAAATTCCTCTAAAGTAGGACACATTTCTTGTGATCCAAAGCGAAATACATGTGTAATCGGGTTCCAGCATCGAGCAACGGCATGGAGGAATGGAAAACAAAGCGAAGTACGACTCAAAGAAAAAAGAGCGTTTATGCCAAACCCGCAAAACTTTACCTTTTTCGAGCTGTCTAAGGTGGCTATCTAGTCTCGAAGCCTATTTTGAGTAAAATCTCCATATTGAGAGCAAAATATCAAAGACTTGCAATTATGCTAGAAAAATTGCTTAGGAGCACCTTTTATAGAGTTTGAGAAGGAACAGTGCATGATAGCTGGATCACATTGACCGACCTTCTTTTTGGACTCAGTCGTGCCTCATTGGGGCCCGACCGTGCTTATTTAGACCCGGCCAAGTCTAAGTGATGGCCCAGATCAGAGCAGTTGTAAAAAAGGCAGGTTCTTGCCTTGGTTCGATGTGGCTGTGTTTTGAGTTTTGTTTTGTTTATATCAAGTGTTTTTTGACGTTTTTAGGTTGTTTTCATTGGGTTTTTCTATTATCGAGTTGTATTTTACATTTTGTCTGGTTGTAGGTTATTATCCGATTCAAGAATAAATGTAAGAGCAAGCATTCACAGTTGCAAAAGTCTTGTCATGGTTGTTATGCAAGGATTACGCCATTCATCACATACTATGCAAGGAGATCATCTAAAATCTTTCTTTTCATAAACTAGTGGGTCTAACCCCAATTATTGTTTTACAAAAATCAAAAACAAAAGAAAAGTCTTCAAAAACAAAACACAGAGGTTTATTTGAAGCTACATAGTTCCTAACTACAAAGCAAAAGGAAAAGAAACATAAAAATCAACCCATCCTTGCTCTCTTTCTTCTCATTTATGGAGGAAGTGCGGCGCTATCATCACTAGGGTTGCTGGACTGGATGTCGACCTCATCTCCCTCATCCTCGGGGGTCATGTACTCATTAAAGGAATCCTCAGAGGGTGAGTGTTGTCTCACTCTGCCTGTCTCCTGATTAGCCCATCCTCTGCCTCTCTCTGGGTCTCCCTCTCCTCCTCCCAATTGGAGGAGGTCCTGCAGGTGTAACTGGTGCTAGCTCAAGCTAAAAAGAGTACAAATATCAAAATACATTCAACAAGATTACGAGCAAGATTGCCACGAAAGTAGACTATAGACCAAAGTGTACCTTGATCCCTTGAGTGACCAAAGCGGTTTGTCTACTCCGTACCATGAGAAACAATCAATCAACTATTCGGTGGAGGTCATCAACATATCCTGTAGGCACCTACAAAAGAGAGGACTTAAGAATATAGAACAAAGAAATAATACAACACAGTGGACAGAAATAAAAGCACAATGGGCAGAAATAAAAATGCAGTGGACAGAAATATAGAGAAGTATGTACCTGCTCGACGCCGGGAGCAACCACCAACCTGCAATCTCTTTCCTCAATATGCTCAGCAGGGATCTGCTCGATCATCCCATCAGGTCACATGTGTACCACCTCTATCGGTATTGCAGGAAGTCCCGGAATGGGAGCAGTAGCAGGAACACCTCCAATAGCGACGACAACGACCTCGGAAAGTGCACGACCCACATCCCTAGTAAGAAGGGCCATCACCCTAGTTTGTAAGAAGGCAAGGAAGTCACTGGCTCCATCATATCGGTCAACATCCTCTCCCTGCATAAGGTAATCAATCAGGGGCCCGTCGTGGAGATCATCAACTATTCTCATGCCTGAAAGAGGTGGATGTGGAACATCAGGATCAGCTCGGCCCTAGGTCTAGTGAATCAATCGCTCTCCCAAATGGTATGCCCTGCTGAAGGGGCCCTCAAACAGAATCCGCATGGTAGAGGCCTCTCGTGCGACAACATAAGCTGCCATCATTGCCTAAGGAATACTTGCCTAGGGGTGCCAGTCAATCTAGAAGTGAGAGGTGCAAGTCAAGTATTAGATATTAAGGGTTGAACAATATGGAAACAGCAATATGAAAATGGTTAAAACAGTAAAAGATAAAGACTAGTATCAGATTTTGTTATCCTTTCTGCGGTGACGGTGTCAAAGAAGCTGCAGAAGTAAAAGAAGTCACAATCTACACGTCGGCGCCACTTAAACCGGGAGTTGTAGTACCGAGAGTGGGGTACTGACAACTCAATCGACCTCACTGGGACTGGGCCAAGGGAAGTGAAATACGTTTAAACCCACAGCTACAAAAGGAAAACAAGTTGCGGAATTGCAAGTGAATAAGTGAAGCAGATATAAGCGATAAATGCAAAATAAAACAAAAAAGGAAGTGCAAGGTGTACCTCCCAAACTCTCTAGTAGCCGCCAAGTGAATCTGTCTTTTAGCGGGATATGAAGTTCGTGTAGCAGTGTAAGGTAGCTAGGCCAACGCCACCCCAATCGTACTCCACCACCTATGGTAGATGTACTAGCGAGCCCAAGATATACAACCCCACAATATTTTTCTTGTTCGCAAATAGGGTAGTATGAAGGAGATACATGAGAAATTTGTGGGTGTACTGAGCGATCTCCTCAGGGGTAGCTGGCTAAAGGCCGGAGAAATGATCCAAGAACCAGCTGTATCGCACCATCCCATGATCAACAGCGTTTGGGATCCCCCCGAGAATATGAAACTGTGCAGCTCTCCACTGTGTCGTATTAGGATCGAACGGGATTAGGCCGCTAACCCTGACCAGCAGATCGGTGAGCATCAAAAAGTCATACGGGGTCAAAGTCAGCTCCCCGATCGGCGAGAAATGAAAGAGTCGGTGGTGTCCCACCACCTCTCCACCAGGAGCCCATAGAGTAGTGGCTTGGCCCTTATCTGTATAAGCCCTGAACAGAAAGGCCCAAAGCCAGCGGCATCAACTAGTGTGCAAACCTCAACGGAGAGCCTTTCATACCAATGTTGGGGGCCGAAAACAGACCCGTAGCCACCTATCCTCCTGGTTATCACCTGCGATATGGGAATGTTGTCAGTATTCACATTAAAGGACAATCAGAGATTTGTTTACAAGATTCAAAATTTGTTCAAAACCAAGAAAAGATTTCGTACCGTAGAGACGTCGGCGGACAAGTGCTTCGTGGGTTTCCACTGCAAGACGTCATCATCAATCCCTGGGATGAGGCCCTTGAATTTTAGGATGCACCAAGGGTCAAGGTGCGTGTGTGTGGCTGGTAGGTGGCCGCATCGAAATGTTTGTTAGCAAAAAAAAGCAACTTAGGCTCAGAAATATGAGAGAGAACATCCTCGGCCTCCATGTCCTCACCTAGGACAACTCCAATGCCAATAGCAAGGTCAGGAATAGGGATCTCGCCACTAGCCATAGAGGCAAAATGAGGAAATGTGAAGAAAGTGAGTGGGTAGGTGAGTTTGAGTGAAAATTTTCAAAAACCCAAACTATAGGAGAGAGAAAAGAAAGAGAGAGTGGAAAATCAAAGGGGGGGAAGGACAAGTTTGGGTAAACATGTGAAAAACCAAGAAAAACAAAGAGAAATCCCAAAACTCAACCAAAACAAATTTTGATTGGTTCAAAATATAGAGGAGTGAAGGAGTTTTAAGAAAAAAAAATTCGCAAGGGTTGATGGGTTTTGCGAAGGAAGAGGAAATCTAGAGAGAATAGGAGCCTGGAGAGAGAGGGAGAGGGGTTTCAGCTTTGAGTGTGTGTGGAATGAGGGTTGGGTTGTGTTTAATTTAACCACGGGTTATGGTTTTCCCGATTTACCCTTAGTCGCCATCGTGGCTCGGCCGTGCTTCTTTGGACCTGGTTGTGCTTCATTTAGGACCGGCCAGGTCTAAATGCATTATAGAGTGCGTATTTCATTATGTGTTCCAGTAAATAGATAATCTTATGTAAATTGAATGGGTCCCAATTCAAAAAAAAAAAAAAAACCAGAGAGCAAAAAAAAAAACACAAAAAAAAAGAAGAGAGAAAGAGCAAAGGAAAATAATAGAGGAATAAATTGAAAAGAAAAAAAAAAGAAAAAAAGAATAGAAAACAGAAAGTAAGAAAAAGAGAAAACGAGTTTTGTTCCTTTTGTTTGTTTTGTTTTATAATTTGTTCAAATATATATATATATATATATCTTTCGTAGGTATGTTATTTCCAATTAGCCCATTTTCAAAATGAAAATTGGCAAAATTGATTTCAAATTTTTAAATCAAGCATCATTGTGATTGTTTTGATTCTACGTATCTTTGTTTAGTTTGTTAAAATTCATGTTCGAATCTTCGTCAAAATCATGTTTACGCTTTGCACCTTGAATTGAGTTATCCTCCTGAACTTCGTTCTCTGAAATTTGTTTGCTCTTTCGTTGATTCGACTTCCTCCTTTCGCGTGAGATGCATTAGGTAGTTGATTTCCTCGGTTAAAAACATTAGGTGCATCTGGTGTTCACACCATCTTTCCTCCTTTCGCGTGAGACACGTTAGGTTTTGATTTCCTTCGATTAAAAACATCAGGTGTGCCTAGTGTTCACATCATCTTTCCTCTTCTCGTGTGAGACGTGTTAGGCAGTTGATTTTCTCTGTTAAAAACATCAGGTGCACCTGGTGTTCACACCATCTTTCCTCTTCTTGTGTAAGATGCATTAGGCAGTTGATTCCCTCGGTTAAAAACATCAAGTGCGCCTGGTGTTCACACCATCTTTCCTCCTCTCACATGAGACGCGTTAGGCACTTGATTTCCTCAGTTAAAAACCTCAGGTGCACTTGGTGTGTACACCATCTTTCCTCCTCTCGCATGAGATGCACTAGGCAGTTGATTTTCTCGGTTAAAGACATCAGGTGTGCTTGGTGTTCACACCATCTTTCCTCCTCTCGCATGAGATACACTAGGCAGTTGATTTCCTCGGTTAAAGACATCAGGTGTGCTTGGTGTTCACACCATCTTTCCTCCTCTCGTGTGAGACGCATAAGGATGTTGTTTCTACTTGGTTAAAGACATCAGGTGTACCTGTTGTTCACACCACCTTCCACCCTTGCTTTGTGAGACGCGGTTTGGAATAGAGCTCTTCCCCTCTCTACGTGAGACGTAGCTTGGCTTGCATTTTCGTTACCCCTCTCTATGTGAGACGCAATTTAGCCTACATTTTCTTACATCATTTCCATGTGAGACGTAGTTCGGTTTGTATCTTTCATCCCTCTCTCACGTAAGACGTGTTTGGAATTGTTGTTTGCTTACTCTTTCCGTGTAAAACATGGTTGGATTTATTTTGGTATATTGGTTTAAGCTTGCGCTTGTTTTATTCTTATGTCGTCTTCTTGTCATATTTATTGTCTCATTAAATATGTCTTATTACATGATCTTGTATGCTCATAAGTTTTTCAAAAGCAGTCGGCTTCGCGCAGCGTGTAAGTCTAACTTGCAAAATACATCGCATTTTATATGTCCTGGTATTTTTTCCCCTAAACTACATAGGTTTGATTCCTTGCAAAGGGATACGTAGGCAACCCTCGGGTTCAACTATTTGCTTTCGTATTTTATTCCTTACCCAAGTCTTACGGTCTCGTCAAATTGGTCGTCTTTAGGCTTTGATATTCATTCACATCATTTCATGACTTTGAGCTCTGTCAAAGATAGGAAACTTTAGACACCCCATTTTTAATAGCCCGCAAGACTTGGGCCCTTTATTCCAAGCACTCGATGATGAAAGTTACATTGTCAATGGTTTGAATTCTCAACGTAGGAATCCGGTTTTTAGCTCAAAAAAATCTCAACCTTTTCATACCCAAGCTGTTTCTCTACCACAAAAATCCATCTTTTAGTACTGTGTCAACCTACATTAAGCCTGAAATAGACGAACAGGGGAACTGCATTTGGGCTCGGCCGTGCCTCATTTGGGGTCAATCGTGCCTTTTGGATAAGAAATACTATTCTGGGCGGGAATCTGCCAGCTATCTATTTTTGAAGATATTTGTGACCTATTTGGCTCAAATTCTATAAATACAAGCTGATATCTTTGTTTTGAGGGTTAGAAAAATTTCCAAGAGTGTAAAAGATCTTTGAGAGCTTCTTTCTTCCTTAGCAAGCTATCTTTAAGCAAGCCTATCATCCTTGAACTATATTTATACATCATATACACCCTTAGAGTTGAACCTTGGAGCATTGGTTGAGCCTTGAGAAACATAATTCAACTTTGAGAGTGTTCTAGGATCAAGTTTGGTTTACAACCAAAGCTTGCTCTCTTTAAGAGGTATAAGCTTGTCACCTTTTTCCTTACTTTCATTTCAATCTTTTTCTATCATTTTCTTGTGTTTTCCAACTATTTTGGATCCATTTCAAGTGTTAAAACTTGGGGTTAAAGAGCTACCAAGGATTTTTACACCCTTTCTTGCACCTTATTTCATAGCTCATCCTCTTTGTTTTACCACGATTTTCATGGCTTACACACTGATTTTAAGAGTTTAAAAGGGCTGGAAAACATGTTTTAGAAGTCCTAAAAATGAAGGGGTTAGGCACCTCTCCTTATTCTTGCTTACTAGTTTTGTAACTCTTTGTTTTTGGCTATCTTTTTGTGCTCTTTACATATTTTTGGCTACTGTTTTTTGTATGTTAGGGGCTATTTTATTTCCTTTAATTAGCGTATGCTTTGAATACTTTTCTTGTTGTGTTATAAGTCCTCATGGCTTCGGTTGTTTAGGCCTTAGACAGCGAGGCATTCAAGTTGATAGCTTTCTTTCATGTAAAGAGTCCTATCATTTGCAATAATCAACTTCGCATAATCATTTCTGCACCCTCCCCCCTTTCTTGGCTTTCTTTGTTTGAGAGTCGTTTCAAGTGAGTGTTGTTTAAGCTTGAGAAAGAGACCGTTCCATGCTTAATGGTTTAATATCTTCGGAGGTTCATTACCAAGGCATTACATCTCTCTCATGCTCAAAACAACTTCTCGTTTGAAACTTCCCTCCTTTTAGTGGACTTAAATCTCACTTTTAGACTAACTAATTAAGTAATGGAAAGGTAAGTTGAAAAAGGTTAATAAAATTGACTTAAAATCAATTCAATCGACATAAAGAAGATTAATAAAATTGGTTAGATTCGGTTGGACGTTATGCCAAGTCCATCACGTCAAGAGTCATCACATATTAATCCATCGTGTTTAATGATTCTCGAGGTGTGTCTACTTCTCTCCTTGAACTAACCTCATGACAGGAGAGAGGGGTGGTGTGTCTCATTGCATTCATTGATTTTTTGTCTCATTGTGTTCAAAACCATCAACTAATCAACTTATGCCTATTGGTGATTTTGGAACCGGTTTCACTCTTTTCTTAAGTTTCTCTATAATAGAGAAGAGTATAGGGGACAAACATGGTTTAAAACTGCTCTGTCTGCACTGTTTTCACTTCAAAGTATAAAAACATTTTTCTGCAAGAAAATAGGGCATGGTCGGCCTTGTTTGGACCTGGCTGGGCCTCATTGGGGGCCGGCCGGGGTCCAATGTTTGGTAAGCAGAGTTCTTTTGGCAGAAATAGGAGGCAATGGCTGAGGGTGAAATAGAGCAGTTCCACAGAAGGCAGACAGAGTAGCTTCTAAAAACCATCTGTATGGACGTGCATCTGACCCTTGTGCATTATTAATGTTGTTCTTGTTAAAGTTGTTCATATTAATGTTATAATAGTACCGTTCATGTTATTGTTGTAATTCTTATTGTTATGATATCCTTGTTGTAATAAATTAGATAGCTAGTTATTTATTTAGCATTCATCCGAATTTCTAATAAAGTAGTTAGTTTAGCTAATCCATTCACTATTCATTTGGGTTTGTAATAATTAGTTTAATTTGAACACCCGGACATTCGTACCCCTCTTGCACAAGAGCAAAATATGTAATAATTGTGTATATCTTCCAACCGCCATTTCTTTCTCCCTTTTATTTACTCTCTTATGATGGGTAACATAGAGAATCATGTTTACTTTGCATTTTTGTGACTTGCATCCATTTGTTTTGCATGCATACGGGTTCGGCTCATCATACTAACCGATGTCAATTTCGAATTCTTTTCTCGAATACATGCTCTCTTGCATGCCTTGCCTTGAATTGAATCACATGTCATTTTAGTAGCCGAGCCTATTAGTTGCATTTCGTATGTGTTGCATTAGTCGGGTTGCATCCTTAGGATCATGCATTCATTTTATTTCTTTCGGTGTGCCTTGGAGTACTAGATGAGCGTTTATTGCTTTAGCATTTTGCATGCATGTTTATGTTACCATATCCGACATGTTTTCCATGAGGCTAAGTGCTTAAGTTATATACTTTTTTGAATACCGGTGGATAAAGTCTTTTACTTAAGTTGGAATAATTTGACTAATGTAAATACGAGCTCGCTTTTTTTAAGTGACACTTTTTCAAAACAAACATGAAATCGAAGCGTTCCAACTTTTGTGAACTAGTCTATACTTGTTTGACATCACATAGTAAAAATAGCCTAATAATTGAAACAAAAGCATGTAATGTAAATAAAACTCATATCATGATTAGTAGAGACCAATCTTTGATCGGGTGAGTAGGGTGCTCAATTCATGACCTTTCTCTCTCATACCTAAGTTCCTGAGTCGAGACACTTTGGTGATGACGGACTAATGGCCTTTGGCACGAGTCACGGGTTTCCTAAATTTCTCAAAAATATTTAGGTGGCGACTCTGAAATCTGGCAAAACTATCTTTTTTTGGCATTTTTTATTCAAAATCGATTTTGCAAAAGATTTGTCGGATTTGGACTCGGACTCATTTATGTTTATCTATTTTATATTGCACTTGTGAAACCGGATTCAGAACCATGGGAGTCTGGACTGTAGGGCTAATCGTATTCAAAAGGAGCACGAAAAGCAAGCTAAAGCAACCAACCTGCTCCAAACACAACAAAGACCCTCTAATACTCAAACTCAATGAGAAATCAAGAGAAACACAGTATGAATATCTAAACAAGATAGATGAAATCCGGATTCAAAACATCGATGGGTCGGGTCTAAACTAGGAACGCTATAAAGTTCATTACATTGATTTACGATACACGAAATTATAAAACATACATCAATTTCTCATAAGGGCTTGCATTTTTCAAGGCTAAAGGCCTTGCTCACAACAAAATAAAATCCTATCTCGGCAAGTAAGCTCAATAGATATAAACAAATAACATCAAAAGGAGCTTTAGTGCTCCATCTAGGATCCATTTGCTTCTTAACAAATCGAAGGCACGTCTTCATCACCTAGAATGTTGGATATCTAGACCAAAAAAAGGGAGTGAGGTTTTACGCCCAGTAAGAAGTAAACTTAAGCCAATATATAAATGTTTGATATGATTATGTTCATACAATGCCATGCCATGCCATGCTTAAGATTTTGACTTCGTTTTGAAACTCAAAAGCTCAATGTATAATTTACAACCCATGTTTGACCTAACTCTTTAACCTTTAACATAACCAAGGACTTTTCATTTTGTAATAAAATCCACATTACACATCTCAATCACTCCCCACATTTACCGGCCACCAAGCACGGTAGGGCAAGTGGACATCTCTTACTTTTGAAAACATCTCCACATTTTCCAGTCACCAAGCAGGGAGAGGTAATTGGACACCCATTTCATTTTGAAAAAATCTCCACATTTACTCATTTTTTAGCATGGAAGGGCAATTGGGCACCTTAACAATATACCGATAATATTCCTACATTTTCCGGTCTACAAGCACGAAAGGGCAATTGGACATCTCAATACACACGATGTATACCCAAAACGCACATGCACTTTTAAATCAGTAGACACTTAGTCCAAAACCATGAGAATGCAATGCGATGCATGAATTTACAAATATTTTAATTTACCCAAAATTCAATTTAATTGCACAAGAATCCAACATGTAAAAACTAATGAAATATTCTCTTTCCATGACTCTAAGTCTTTCTCATTACCAACAATAATTTCGTGAAAAATATTAACTTTATGTCCTTCCAACATTTCCAAGTTTTCACACGATTCAACTTCCATGAATCCTTAATACTATCATGATCAATCAAAAATTCATCCCGCTCACGTATATTCAAGAAAAATCAATTGAAATTTCTACGTAAAGTACCCTTTAGGTCAAACCCTCTTTTAAAGTAAAAATCCCAAATCTAAGGTTTTAAGAAAATTGGAGATTTTCCTGATTTCTTTATAAAATCCACAAATCATAAATATAATTCATCAATATGTCAAAACATTCAAGATATTTCAAAATTTTGTATGAAAACCTCATTTTTGTACATTAACAACTTTTCATCAAAGTTTTCTGACTCATAACTACCTATAACCCCAAAATGTTACGAAATTACACCATATCATATATATATGGAGTTAAGAGAATCTCCAATCTTAAGAATAAAGCAAACAATGAAGACCCAAGCAAGAACTTTAACAAAATCACAATCCAATTGGTAAAAAGAAAGATCTCTACATATTCTTTGTCTTTGTCAAGAGGTTTAGGCTTGGATCTTGGTGAAAAGTGAGATATTTAGAAAGAGAAAATTAGGGTTTTCGGAGTTGAGGAGAGAGGAGAGGAAGAGGAAAAGAAAAAGGGAAAGAAATGATCTAAAATACAACTTTTAAGTTGTTGATATCATGTGGACCACTCGAGCGGTCTTTCCACTGCTTGAGCAGTGAACTCAAGCTCTTAGCATTTCAGTCTACAAGTAAAATACTAGATGCACCCTCTTCATTGGTCGAGTGGTAAACCAATCGCTCGAGCAGTCACCTAAGACACAGCAAGTCACACAGCTCAACTCCTAAGGCACTCCCAACACATTAACCTTATTTTCAAATGTAACCATTTAAGTAAATGCTTTCATTTAGCCTTTTATATTTATATTTCATTACTTAAATTTACAATGTAAATAAAGAAATATCCCATACTTGCATTCAAAGGGAAAAAAAAAAATCAAAATCCAATTAAATCAAAATGTGAATCTCCCTAGTTTTAGTACAAAAATAATTTTTCGATTGAAATTTTTAAGTTTAGCGTTGAAGTAAAGTGGTTAATACCCGATAGAAAAGTTCCATAAAATCAAATTAGACTATTTAATATATATGGAATAATTACTGCCAAAAATTATTTTTTAAATTGCAAATTTTGAAAAATCCAATTTTTACACTTAAAAAATTTTCAGGATAAGTCCAATTTTTGACAGAAAATCTTTTTATACAACCATCTTTATACAAACAAGAATATGGGTTGGATCTTGACCTGAGCCGTTACACAACAAAGGTGTAGTTTAAGACAAAGGGATCCGCTTTTGCCTTTTTTTATTTCTTCTAGTGATGCAAGTTCTCTCGGCGGGTTTTGAGAGCATAGATAGACTGAGGGTGTGTAAGGGAATTGCTATTAGTAGACATAGCCCTCGAGTGTCACATTTACCTTTTGCAGATGATTGTTTGATTTTCATGCCATTGATCTTGGAAGAGGTGTGGTGCCATAAATGATTTCTAGAGGCTTTTTATTATCAATCAGGTCTAAGAATTAATTCCCATAAGTCAGATTTGTATGTCAGTCCCAACACATTAGCAAGGCTTTGTCAATTTTTAAATGAGTGTTTGGGCATGAAATTGGTAGATAAGCCTAGGGTTTACTTGGGGACGTCATTGGATTTTTCAAGTAAAAAGGGCACAAATTTTCAGTCTATTTTGCATAAGTTCACTACCAAAATTACGAAGGTGGAAAAGGGGTTTGCTATCCTTTGCAGGTAGATGTGTCCTAGCTAAACATTTGTACTCCTTTCGATACCATTGTATTTACTTTCAGCTTTCAAAGCTTCAGCTTATTTTATCTGTAGAATTCGAAGTGTTATTGGGCGGTTTATATGGAAGAATGATGATGGGAAGGGTTTATATTGGAGGAAATGGTCTACTCTTTGTTTGCCTAAGTCAATGAGGGGTTTGGGATTCAGAGATCCAGGTAATTTTAATCAAACTCTGCTTACTAAGGTGGCTTTAAGGGTCTTGACTGAACCTTCTTCACTTCTAAGTATAGTTTTAATTGGAAAGTATTGTCATGGAGCTAATTTTGTTGTTGTCAAGCCTTCATCTAGATGCTCATGGGGTTGGCATAGTATCTTATGGGGAAGGGATTAATTAAAGAAAGGCCTTTTTTTGGTGAGTTAGTAATGGTGGTCAAATTGACCCTTTTGAAGATCAATGGGTGCCAACAGTAAATAATAGTCTCGTTGGACAGGGTGTTAGAAGGTATTTCTCTTCCTTCAGGGTATTGCACCTAATTAATCAAGAGAGAAGAGAATGGAGATCTGATTTGATACGATTGCTTTTTCCCTCTGATATGATAAATCATATTTTAAATATTCATCCTCCACAAGTTGATTCTTCAGATAGGTTAGTTTGGAGGCATTCTAAGAATGGCGAGTTTACGGTTAAAACAACATATCATCTTTCATTAGATCATAGAATTTGGTGAATGGAACTCAGGATGTAATGAGTTTTTGGTAAAAGTTGTGGAAGCTTCAATTACCGCCAAAATGGGTGTTGTTGATGTGGAAACTAATGTATAGAATTTTACCGGTTACAGCTGTGTTGAAAAATAGGGGTTTAGATATTCAGTTGGAGTGTCCGAGATGCTTCCATCAAGAAGAAACTCTAGAGCATCTATGTTACTAGTGTTCAATCTCAAAAAGGGTACAGAGGGGTTCAAAGCTTGGCTTTGATTTCGATAATGGCAGGTCTTTAATGGTGAAGGAATCATTGCTTGACTGGTTTATGAGTGCACCAAATGATCGGAGCATTTTGGAATTTGTAGAAGTTTTGTGGGGTGTTTGGATTTTCAGGAATAGGGCAAATTTTGATCACGTTACTGCTAATCCATTAGATGTGCTTCGGTTCATAGGACAATTGAAGTGGCTGGATGAGGACTCTCAATTAGCAACTCACCTCAATCAACAAGATGATATTCCAAATTCGGGGCATGCTAAAGATTTACGGCAATTTGTTATTACTAACAATTCTTCATGGTGCCCTCATGTGTTTTGACAGCTTGCTCATAGATGGAGCTTGGCAGAAGCAATCCTTTAAAGGAGTAGCTGCACAGGTGGGTATGGATCACTTAGGCTAACAAATTATAACAAATCATATTTCCTTTTATGCACCTTCAGCAATTTTTGTGGAAGCTCGAGCTTGCTTGGAAGCTCTCAGATGGTGTACTAAATGTGAGGTGAAAATCTATAAAGATCTTCACTGATAGTCAGGAATTAGTTAGGCAACTCAATCAAGGTCATTTGATTGATTGGGATATTTTTAATGTATTGGTGGATATCAATGTTATATGTAGTGGGTTTGATTATATATCCAAGTCAAAGTATCAAGGCAGGAGGTGCATGCTGCTCATTTAGTGGCAAAAGTAGCTTTAGGTGACTGCTAATTTTTGTTTGTACTTGTATCATGTATTTCCTTTCATATATATGTATCTGTGGTATATTCCCCGAAAAAAAAAAAAAAAGCCCCAAAATTATGCTTGTGCAGTACGAATAATTACAAGAGAAATACAAAGATCAACAAGCATTTTAAAAGGGCAGACAAAGTAAAAAGATTTTAAAAGATAAAATTCTATGAAAAAGAGTTTGATATTATTTAATTATTTTCTCCCTCCCTTGATATTGTATGAAAAGACATTTTAGGTTATTCGGGGCTACAAATTTAATTTTAAAATTTTTGGAATAATAAGCACACGTTCTAATCTTTTGAAAAACCGTTCTTATGGTAATTCATATTCCATCCAAGATTTTGTTTCCAATCTGAATCAGATCAGGTTGTGTATTTGAGTGCTGCTGTTGGTATTGAGTTTTATTCTGTTCTGGTAGGCTATGGCTGCTGTTCTACTGGTTGCTGTGGCACTCTGGTTTTATTCTGGTTGGTATTGAGTTCTATTCTGTTCTGCTGTTGGTATCGAGTTCTATTCTGTTCTGGTAGGCTATGGCTGCTGTTCTACTGTTTTCTTTATATTTTGCTATGGCTGCTATTCTGCTGGTTGTTGTGGCACTCTGTTTTGACTTCTATTCTGCTCTGGTAGGCTATTAGTTGTTGGTTGAGGTGATTTGCTATGGCAGCATATAGATTATTTGAGTGCTGCTGTTGGTGTTGAGTTCTATTCTGTTCTGTTAGGCTATGGCTACTGTTTTGATGTTTTACTTTTTATTTTGCTATGGTTGCAATTCTGTTATTCTGCTGTTCTGGTTGTTGGCTGAAGGTTATGACTTCTAGGTGTACTGCTATGGCAGCATATAGCTATGGTATACTGCTGTTGGGCTATGGTGGCTGGCATTCTGGTTGATATCTGCTGTTGGTGGCATTCTGGCATTCTACTGTATGATTATAGAAGACATGGATACAACAGCAGCTGGTGTAAGGGTGCTATATGTTCTATTTTGAGGTTCTGTTTTGGGTGCAATATGTTCTGTTCTACCTTGGGCGCTATTGGGTGAAATATGCTATGTCCTATGGCAGCATACATCAGCTGCAGCTGCTGGTGTAAGGGTGTTACCTGTTTTGGATATGTTATCTGTTGGCAGCATACCTTGGGTGCAGTATGTTGGGTGTGGTTGGGTGAAATATGTTATGTCCTATGGCAGCATACATCAGTTGCAGCTGCTGGTACAAGGGTGTTACCTGCTGGCAACATACCTTAGGTGCAGTATGTTGGGTGTGATTGGATGGCTTTTTTCTCTGTTTTCATTTTGTTTCTCTGTTTCGAATTGGTTTCTCGCCAATCTATGGGTCTAGTGCTAGCAAATGATTGTGCTTACTCCTTGGTGCCAACCTAGTTGGGATTGTGGAGTGTTAGCTATGATGCTTTTTGCACTTCCCTCCTTTATTGATGTATTTTGTTACTTGTTTTTACTCATCTCATCAATAAAGTTTCCTTTCTTTGCTAATAAAAAAAAAAAAATCAATGTGTATATCCTGCCTATCTGTCCACATCACTTACTTGTCTAGTGTTATCTATCTGTCTAAATGTCACATATTTGTAACCCATTATTCCGAGCATAGTTGACTACCATGAGTCTCCTAAGGGCGTAGTCCCAATGGAGAAGTCATGGGTTCAACTCTTCCTAAGAGACAGTTGAATTAAGAGGCGAACACTTAGTGCTTTCCAAGGATGAGGAGGCTAACTTCCATAGGTGCTAATCTAACAAGTAACAACTGACTTTCGCCAAAAAAAAAAATCCTATTTGTTCACTTTATCTATCTATTTGTCCATATCATCACCACTCACCGCCAACCACCTCTATTGACTTTTTTAGCGACCAAAAGTCCGACGTCAATGGATTGAAGTGAAAAAAAAAAATCATTAATCATGTATTTACAACCAAAACAAAACAATCCTTAAACAAAATACAGTCCCATAAAAATTAATATCTCAACATTTTCTTTTCCTTTTCTTGTGGTGTTTACTTCCTTTGTACCGCCCCTATATAGCTGGCCATGAAGGTGGTGGTGGGTTTATTAGCTACACTTTTTCACAAAAGCACTTTCACATTTTAAAAATAAAAATAAATTATGGATATTGGCTAGACTTTAATTCATATTTTGAAAGTGAAATAATTTTTATGTAAATAAATTTGTTTGTCATTGACGATTTTTGTTTTGTGTGAAAAATATTTTTTGCTTAAGCAAACATATTAATTGAGAAAGATGTGGATACTAGCCGTGGATATGAAACTTTAATTAGAGATTTTTAAAGTCCTAATAAGTTGATGACGAGTGGGGACCAAATGAGATCTATACTCCGGAGAAAAATTTTAAGCATATTAATCAAGAAAGATGTGGATACCAGCTGTGGATGTGAAGCTTTAATTAGAGATTTTTAAAGTCCTAATGAGTTGATGAAGAGTGGGGACCAAATGAGATCTACACTCTTGGAGAAAAATTGTAATAGATGCTTTTTGAAGAAGTGGAAAAGGACGAAAGTTTTCGATCTGCGGATCCTGATAAGTACTGTTTAGTGAACTCTAGATTAAATGGATGGTTTGGGGGCTCCCCCAAGCAAAGAGGGGGGGTCAGGGACACCTCTTGTAGGTTAAGAAAGTTATAGGGTAAATTACACTTTGTACCAAATTTCACTTTGGCCCATATACATGAATTCATTACAGTCAACCCCTTATATTTCTGGTCAAATCTCACTTTGGTCCCTTACACATGAAACTGTGACAGTCAACCCCCTATACTTTTGATCAAATCTCACTTTAGTTCCTACACAAGTGTCAATGTCCCTTTTCGGTTCTTCAATTGTTTAAATTTTTAACAGAATCTACTCATATGATAAGAAGGTGATTACAACATGACGGTAAGAGAGGAAAATCATTTACATTTTTCTTAAATACACACTTTGTTACAAAATTTACATCAAATTATGACTTTATTAAGCCAAAACAAAATGCATATTGTAAACGATTAAGAAGATGAACTAGAATTTTGCATAAATTGGAATCATGAAACTCCGTTTTTCACATTAACACAATATTCTGTCTATCATCTTACTTTCTCTTTGATTTCTTTGTCGCATATTTGTTTCAAAAGCACTATTTTCTTGCTTCTTCGTCCCAATTTTTAGCATACGAACATATATATATATATATATTGTATTATATAACTCTACGTGTTTATCACGTAGGACAAAGTGTATTGGTGCGAAACATAGATGATTTTCCTTTTTTACTCTCATTTCGTAATCACATTTTTGTCACATGATTGGATTTTGTTAAAAATTTTAAAATAAAGTAACAAAAGGGGGAAATTGACACTTGTGTAGCAACCAAAGTGGGATTTAAGCAAAAGTACAAGGGGTTGACTGTCATGATTTCATGTGTAAGGACCAAAGTGGGATTTGACTAAAAATGCAAGTGGTTGAATGTCTTGATTTCATGTACAAGGGTTAATGTGAGATTTGGTGCAAAAATGTAAGGGTGCAAAGTGTAATTTACCCAAAGTTATATTATTTTCTAATCATAGTGAAAACTACAACAACCATGATTCATTTTATTTTTTCTTTTTTATTATTTCGTATCTCACTGGTCCTGATTAAAAAGAGTCAATTCCTAACCGAAAGAAAGAGAAAGAAATAGAAGGTTCCATAGAATAATGATATCCCAAGGAGAAGGCAAGATAACAATAATGTTAATGTAACGAAGCCAGTACATTACACGGCTCTCCCAACTGGAAGACGGGTCGAAGACGGGTCGATGCTGTGTCAAGGGCACAATAATAATTGTTGTGCCTTAACTTAAGGTTTATTATGCGCTTATTTTAATGATCCAAACCATTCTTTTTGTAAGGCTCGTCAAGTACTTCAAGCATGTCAAAAATCATATTAATCAGATATCAGCAACCATGTGATCAGATTACATTTATCATACAAAAATAAACAATATGTTTTCTCTGAAAATAGTATCCAAAACATGCAATCCAATTGCATATATATCGATATCCGATCAATATAATTTTTGATATGTATAAAGTACTCGATGAACCCTACAAAATGAATAGTTCGGATCATAAAAACAAGTTCATAATAAACTTCAAATGGAAGTACAACAGTTACTACTGTGCGAAGAGCACAACAGCAACTCACTTTCCTCTCTAAACACGGCTAAACTTAAAGTGATGCGGTAGTGCTTTTACTTCCATTACAGATCACGAGTCTTTGTGATCACATTTAAGATTAAATGACCTAGTTTTGTTTTTTAAAAAAAAATAGAAGAAATTATATTTAAAAAAAATCAAAAACAAAATCAAGATTTCAACTTTATAACAAAATAAAATTTAAGTTTTTAAATTTATCAATTTAAATTCTAATATTTTTATTATTTTCAATTTAAATCATTCGCTTATTTATGTTAATTACATTTGATGGTAAAAATATATTTGCCAAAGTGAAAAGGTGTCCAAATTGAAAGGGCGAAAAATGTAATTTACCCTTTCTTCATTTTTAGTTTTGCAAAGAAAAATAAAGAAAAATGGCCTAGGTTTCTCAATGGTCTTAAGTTCAAAACGTTGTAAGTGCATACAATATCTTAGGACAAGTCCATACAAGATTTTTGTATCGGCTTTAAGTAAATCCATTACTAGTAGATAGTGGAATTGGTTCCTAGGATTAGTCGATCTTTAGGGCCAGATACCAAGTTATAAAAAAAATAAAATAAACTCTTTTATCACTTCATTATGGATAAATTTATAGATATAAACTTGTGAGTATTTAACATTTCTCCAGAGAACTAATTATGCATATCCACATAGCTGGTGATACAAAACGATAACAAAAAGTAGGGGTTAATAATAGATTTTTTATATTATGTGATAGTTATCATGATATTTTTTGTTTAATTTTGAACAAAAATTAACTTTAGGAGTAAACTGCAAAAAAAAAAAAAAAAAACTTGAAACTCGAAGGGCCAAAGTAGGGAGCAAAAAAAAAAAATTAATAGCCAAAAGTGAAAAAGTGTCAAAACATAAAGGGAGAAAAATATAATTTACCCTTTTTTCATTGGGGGATTGACCCATAAATCCTAAATTTTGGTCTTGTGATCCATAAGATCCTAAATGTTTTCTTGTTAACCAAAAAGGACTCTAGTGTGGTTAATTACTAATTTGCCACTAGTTAAGTGTTTTCCATCCGTTGTGTCTGTATTTATAGGGATCAGGGCTGCCCACGTACCCTGAAAAAGTGTTATAATACTATTTTGTTGTTAGGTATGGTTGACATGTTAAGGTGGGGTATAATCATTACACGTCATGCTGTTTTTGTTAGTGTGGCATGGATGACATCATAATGTGGGACACATATTGACCCAGTTGCCCATATTTGGTTCGGGTTTGTTTAACAAATAATCGCATGGCACGGAAGGGCATTTGAATTCGACCCACATCAAATAGATCAATCTGTTTGTGTGAAATGCCCAAATTAGAAAGTTGAAACGTTGCCACAGTAAGCAGAACCCTAGGATCAATTTCATTGTAGTCTCCCATGATTCAAAATTCAAAATCACACTGATTGATTCCCGCATCCGAGATTCGTGGGGAATTTCATGATTTTGTGGGGAGAGAGTTAATAGCTGGATCGATCAAAGGCAGTGAGTTTGTTGGTGTGTGAAACCCTAACTGTGGCGAACTGGTTAATGTTTTGTGAACGTCACCGTGCAGACTTGAAGAAGAAGATCAACGCCAAATGACTGGCAAAAGTAAGTATTTTGTGTTGTTGTCTATGTTTATATGTATGTGTGTGATATAGTGTTGGGCTAAAGGGTGTTTTTGTTGTTGGCTTGTGGTTTATGTGAAAAGTGTTACATTGCTTAGTAGGTCGTGCTTGATTATTTTAGTTATTGTTGTAATTGATGTGGTTGTTGTTGGGTGTGGTGGGTTTTTGGGGATGTCATCTGATTTTAAAGGGCATGTGTTTGCACCACGAATTGACGTTGGAGAACCACACATTGGAGGAGCATGGTTTGTTGTGTTTGTATTTTGTGGAGTGTGACATTGGGTGTTTTGAAATATGTGTTGGTGGTGTCATGATGTGCCCTGTTGGGTAAATACCTACAATTTCGATGGTGACATGTTGAGGTTGTAGGGGATATATGGATATAACATAATTATGGATGGTATGTATGTATTCGTGTTGTTCCTGGTTTGATGGTTTTTTTTGCCTCTACAGAAAAATATTGTGACCGAAATCCAATGACAGATGCTAGCCGAACGTGGTAGGGACGATATGTTGGAAATGCAAGATTTTGAAATTCCGCTTGAGTCAGTGGTTGAATGCCCGCAACAACGTCCAGATTTGTAAGTGAAACGTGTACATGTGAATTTGACTGATTTGGTGGTTTGTTTGGACAGACTATGTTGTTGATTATTTTTTAATTTTTGGTTTTTTTGTGTTCAATGGATCCCAAGCTAGATTTTGTAGTTATTATGTGCGCAGTTATGAGGCATCATGTGCATCTTGTTGAAGTGGGACGGTGTTTGGAAGGCAGCAACTGCAGCGTTTTGAGAGCTAACATGGTGAAGTTATTGGTGAACGATCCTGAACATGGTTTGGCGAACAATCCCGGTGCATAAATAGGTTGAATTGAAACCATCGTGAAATCAATTTAGGTTTAGTAAATGAATTTCATGTAAGCAATGTATTTATTATGCTCTGTACTAAGTTTGGTACAACATTTTGGTACGTAAGACATGATCAGGATGTTTTGTTCATTCGTATAGTAAATTGATCGCCATTTTTTTTAAACAAAGTGTTGTTTAATCTATGTTTTGTTTTGGTTTGTGACACATGGCTGTTGCCATGCAAGATTGACTGAAATATAGTATGCTATTATGATTTACGGTTAATGGAAGGAGGTGTAACTGTAGTTTGCAATGTGCATGGGTTGATGAATTTCTTGATGTGGTTGTTATGTTACAGAAATTACCTAGTAGAAACTTCCAGGTACCCATTACATAAAAATGATATGATGCACTCGTAGCTGGTGGTATAGTGCGTTTGGCGCATATGGGGTTTTCGATCTTGTTATAAGTGAGGAGCGTAAAAAGTGGAATGGTTAGGTTACTATGACACGCGTGTCAACTGGTTATGGCATTTAGACGTACCCCAGACGTAAATGGGGTACGTTATGTGGGTCATGGTGGTAGATGTTTTTTTTTTTTGCATTTGGATGTGTGCGGTTTGGTTGTTGTTGTGATATTTGGATTGCGTGACGGTATGTTGTTATGGTCATTCATTTTAACGTTGATTTAGTAATTGTTTTGTGATATGGATGTGGGTGTCAGTGGGTGTTATTTGGTTTGAATTTATCACGACCCAAACCCGTCCCTATAAGTTTAACATCATAACGGGCCAGTAATCCTTGGACTACCGAAGGCCTCTGAACAGATTAACAAAATTAAGGGGCTAGCGGAAGCAAATACATAATTATAGTTATCCAATGAGCTGTGCTGACTTATATGAAACAAAATATTTAAAACTTTATATACATAACCAGTAGTCATACATTATACCCACACACATTATAGTATTTTAAGTATAACCAACAACATCAAATCAAGTCTTAAATAAATAGAAACCACAGAACTTAATCACGGGACGCTTCGAGAACCTCCACCTGAGGTACAATGGTTGGCTGACAACAGAACACAGATCCAGGCAAAAGCCTTCAGACTCGAACTCCAGAATGCTCACCTATACATATATATATACAAACAGTGAGCTAAAGCCCAATGAATAACATTAAGGTAAAGGGTTAGTGAACGAAATCCGAACATATCATAAGCAGAAAACAGATCATAGCATAATCATTCTGATATCAGAACATAATAATGGTACATCCCATAGAACACATCACAGAATGTCTTCCGACTAGAGTAATCGGTTCCGGATACCGATTAAACACATATCACCACAATGAAGTGGCTAACGAGATCTCGTAAACTTGTATGTCATGGACCCGCATTTTCATGCCGTCCCCCATGACTTGGGACTATCTACGGATACCATAATAGATTTCAAACTTGGGATGTTCGTTCACGTAAACAGATATCATATCAGAAATCATAGTTTATCACATTTCATTTGGAACATAATTTATATGAACGTATCTTTCCGATAACGTTACTCACAGTGGTTTCAGCAAATGGTTAATCAATCTTCAGACGTTGACCTACAAACACAAAGGTACATAACACAACATATCTCATTATGACACATTGACATGGCCAACACAGCTCAACTTTCTTATTTCATAGGTTTCTTGCTTAACACATTGTTCCAAACACACATTGGTAATCTCTTAACTTAGTACATTTTTTACTTAGTGTATTTCTAATTCATAACCTCATTACTATGACTTAATTAAGGCTTAGGAATGCCTAAGATGCAATGAGGGTGCCAAAATGCATTGGAAAACACTTAGTCAAATTTTCTAAAAATGAGGTCTACGCTCGAGCGTGGGTTTTCTCGCTCGAGCGGACATGCAAACAATGAATCTCCGCTCGAGCGTGCCTTTCCCCGTTCGAGCGGACTGTAAACTCTAAAAAGTACTAGATACAAGATTTTCACGCTCGACGGGCACTTGACCCACGCTCGAGCGTGGTGCATGAATTCAGGGTTCACGCTCGAGCGTGAAAGTCTCCGCTCGAGCGTGGGTCAAATTTTTGGAAAATCCAGATTGACCTCCCAAGCTCAAAACTCGAATTCAACCTTCCAAAACACATCTCTTGGGCCCCAAAACTTAAGATAACATAGTAAACTTGTAAAACATGAAGAATTTAAGATCATTTCATAAAATCATGGCCCAAGATTTTGCCAAAAGTTCCCAATTTCAACTTAAAACATGATGAATGTTCATGAACACAACATGCATGGATTTTTCTTGTATCAAACTTCTCAAAACATGATCAAATACCACAAAACAACTTGAAACTTGAAGATTTCCCATAATGAAGATGAATTTCAAACATACAAGGGAGGATTCATGGAAATCGTGCTCAATTTGTAAGAAAATGTACATGCATGCGTGAATTGCAACTCAAATCTTCCTTCTAAGCTCAATACACACCCTTAAACACCTAATCTTCATGTTGATAACTTAGATTCATAATTTAGGGGCTGAATTCATACCTATAGTCTTCAATTAGCTAGGTACTTACACAATCTTGATCAATTCAACCTATAGCCTTCAATTCTTCTACAATCTCTTCCTTCCTCTCACTAGAATTGTGCTCCCTCTCTCTCTCAAATGTTTCACCATATTTTTCCACTCAAGAGATAAAGAAAATAAGCTCAAAATGAGCTTATCTCTCACATATAAAGCTTATGATGCTAAAATACATTAAATAGAATATTAGGCTAACCAAACATGACTTAACGAATCAGACTGAATCAATTTTTTAATAAAATTTGTAATAGTGTTCTAAAAATTTCAAATAACATATCGGCGTAATCAATTTCGTTTTCGGATGCCGATAAGGCTTTTAATTTTTATATTAAAGTGGAATTCCAGACAGATATTTCTATAGGTAACAGATAGAAAGCCAAAATCATGCAAAATATGGAATAAACACATAATTTATTTTAATCCTCTCACTAGCATCATTAATTATGGATTAGTAGCTAATTACGGATCGAGGTTATTAAAGTCTCCCCATCTTAAAAAGTTTGGTCCTCCAAACTCAAGTTATCTTATATCAAAAGAAATGACATTCATCGAGAATATAACTGCAATTCTTTACAAAACAGAAGCATAACTATATTCATAAATATGCTCATAACCCAATCTCGACCTTAGCTTCGTACAGAAACAGAATCATAAGGGTTCGTATCAAAACAGAGTCTTATACGCATTCAGATTTTAATGAGAAACAGATTCATATACATGTTTATATTCACCTTCTTGTCCAGATCATATACAGACAGAAATCATAAGTCATGTTCGATCATACATAGTCCATCCGTCAGCGCTAACAGATTAATTACAATGCATCTTAGGTCATGCTTGTCAGTTCCATAGAGGAACCTCTGGCCGGGTGAGGATAACTTGTCAGTTCCATAAAGGAACCTCCGGACTGGGAACTTGTAAACTTGTCAGTTCCATGAAGGAACCTCCGGATCCGGGTAACAGAGAACAGATATCACATGATGCCAAGGATGTCACGAATACATAACAGAAATTGGACAATCATTCATTGTACAGAACATGTTATTTTAGAAAATAGATCTTATTTTATCACACAAAAAATAGCTACGGTTGAATATAACTTTACTAAGTTATTACTCACATTACTAATATCAAGTACTTATCGGGGTCATAGATTCACATTGTTTCCATTTTCATAAGTAATTTCCCCCGTTATTTATTCATTTCCGAGTCATTCATCTGGTCTTTGTTCAACTTGGTTTTCAATTCAGTAATCCATTACAGTTAGTCCAGGTCATCCAAAGTATAACAGAAATACAAGGTAATTTCGTATATTAACCCCATAGCAGTAAACAAAATTCTGAAGTAATCATTCATATACTATTCATCAGCCTCAGTTTCCACAGATTCGATCGTACTATGTGTCAATACGTATACGATCATCTTGATTATGATCCTCCTGTAGTTAGAGTTTATAATCAAACCAGTCTGTTGTCACAAATGCCATCAGTTTTGAAGTACAGTAATACCAAAGCAATCATTCTCTAGTCAAACAAGTTCAAGGTCGAAACGGTAATACCGGGTAAATAATCACATGTCATATATACAGTATTCCCATATTCCCCAAGCACAAGTTACCAAATTTTATAATCTCATTCACGTATTTTCCCAATCGGTTACAGGCATATAGTAAGAAACTATTCGTAATCACATAGTCTGCCGTTGATGGTTCATATTCTTCCTAAGGGTTCAAGATTGATTCTAATTCTCATTCGGTTAGTTCCCTTAGCAATACGGCCCTGTTATTCAATCATAAGCAATTCACAATCCCCCATAATGTAATCAATCAGATAATAGCTCTCAATAAGGGTCTCCTCAGATCAAATCAATGAAAGTTCAACCAGGTCATAGCAGATGGAAGTTCTAACCAGTCATATCAAGTCAAAGTTCAAGCGTGAGTCATCAAACAGAAGTTCTCTCAGGTAAACAAAGGTCTCATCAAACCATAGCTCTATCACATTAGATCAGGTAAAGATTCTAGCCTTATTATTTCCAAACGAGGTATATTAATTCTATAGTTCATACTTCATTCGCTTAGGTGCATAGTCAGTAGTTCTACAATTGTTCCAAGTTCTTTGGTTCTCAAATCACATCAGAGTTACGTACCACAATAGTTCATATTGAAGAGTTCAGGTCAAATACAATGTTACATTCTCCAAGTAAGTTCACATGTGGGTGCACAGGTATGTAATTGTTCATATCAAGAAGTGGGTTTCAAAGCGTTCATTAATCACAGTCTAGCCCTGCTAATTCTTCCAGGTTTATAATTCAATATAGTGTAATTAGTCACTATCAATGTTTTCACTAGTTCCATAATAATATAATTTCAGTAAATGAAGTCTTACTTTTTCAGATATCAAGTAGGAAAATTTTCATTGGCTCAAGTCGTTTAGTCTTTAAATTAGTTCAAATCTTAGTGATACTCTAATAATAATTTCCTTTTTAGCAACCTCGGTTGAGTTCTAAATGATTCCAACAAATGGGTTCCGTCTTAATCAAATAACACATAACATAACTGGAAACAAAACATGGGATGAATTGAGTTCATCAATCAAAATCTTTCAAAGCCTCTAGGGTTGTTTACTACCATATTCATAACACAAAGGATGACATTCTTGACAGAACAGAGGAATAACCACCCCGGAATCGAAGCACACCCGTTCATGACCGTCGGTGGCCGACCCGGAATCGGTTAGACAACCCACCCGTACAAGACCGTCGGTGGCAGAACATAACCCACCCGTACAAGACCGTCGGTGGTACCATCCGTACATGACCGTCGATGGCAAAGAGATATCTCAACAAAGGTGCTACATGAGCTTAACGTCCCCTAGCACGAAAGGACCTTTCAAGAATGTCATCAAAACAAGCTAACACTTGATACAGAAACTAATAGATAATCATTCATGCTAGATTAAATACTCTTCCAAAACAAAGCAAAGCAAAACTTTATCAAAATATTATATCACAACTTTATTTAAAAACAAACACCCACACATAAACTGTTAACTTCAAGCAGTCCTACTTGTACATAAGTACTATTCTTAACCAATTAAATTATTTAAGCTTTCTCTTAGGTTTTGGGATAGTCTTTTATTTAATGCCCCAACTTCTCACATTTCCAGTAATTCAATGACACAGTCCTCGATAGATCTAGTGACATATAACACACTAGGATAACTTACTTTTCTTACAACTTTACCTGGAATTGCTCGTCTTTCCTACCACAAAATTCTTAGTTTTCTCCCTTGGTTCACTTTTCACTTCCACACTTAATTCTCCCTTTTGATCTTGCTATGTGCGGTAGGATTCACAGCTTTCACTACGTTCTCTAGTACTTCTTCTACTTACCTCATCATTCTGATAAAGATTCAATGTCCACTTCATTCATACTTTTTCACCACCTCTTCCTATTGACGGAAGGGAAGGGTTAAACACAAGGAAATTGTTGACAATACTTGGGTTGATTCATTGACTTAAATCATATTACAAAGCACATATCATATACAAGTAGACATACACACATAGACATATAAGGACGCTGGTAGGGTGACCTATTCATTCCCAAGGAATTTACCGAGAATTTCTTATTCGAAGCACGCTGGCCAAACGTGATTCCAATCAGACTTTCAAGGTCATTCTACAAAGGCATGAGACTCTACGGTTTACTATTCCACATAATAGGTTTCCACTAAAATGTACTATCTTACATATCAAATGACTTCTCTCGTCCTCAGTCACCATAGTTCCACGCATCTCGTTGATCATCAAATTCCTCAATTTTCCAAGTATTCTCATAGTGCAGTTTAACATATAGTACATATAGCTTCCATGACCTTCATTGAAGACTCTAATTTTGCATAATACTATGTTTCCATAAATCAACATGCCTATTCTCACCAATGCTTTAGTCAAACTCTTGATTCCCTTATAACATTAGACATTTCACAACATTTTTGTGTCATTGTTACCATATCATAATTAGCTGGTTCAGGTACATGTATTTGCCCTTGTTGCTGTTGTTTCAGATTTTTCATTAAGGCTTCAACCATTCTTTCTATTCGGCTAATTCTAGCGTCAGAAGATTCAGATTCGTCTACATTCCTTGTTCTTTCCATTGGCTACACACAAACAGGGCGCTTATTAATATAAGAAAAGTTCTCACATATTTCACATTTCATTTTTCACTTCGAATCAACCAGTTCGTC
This sequence comes from Camellia lanceoleosa, assembly GCA_025200525.1. NCBI lineage: Eukaryota > Viridiplantae > Streptophyta > Magnoliopsida > Ericales > Theaceae > Camellia > Camellia lanceoleosa. The sequence continues at coordinate 34,133,588 of CM045769.1, read as the reverse complement.
ATTTTATTTCAATGCAAATATATTCACATAGGTCACGTAGTCTTTCACATTCATAGGGTCACGTTTACAAGAATTACACGTTCAATATTGGAACTGACATTACATGTTATTTCACATAACTCATAGATTCATTTCATTTCACTTTCAATTCAGATACGTTCATCCAATAAAACATGATAATGCAACGCCCCTATTTCATTTCTAGGACATCCTATAGCTCATACGGACTCGTGTGTGTGCGGTATAACTTCGTCTCGATACCACTGTCATCACGACCCAAACCCGTCCTTATAAGTTTAGCATCCTAACTGGCCAGTAATCCTTGGACTACCGAAGGCCTCTGAATAGATTAACAAAATTAAAGGGCTAGCGGAAGCAAATACATAATTATAGTTATCCAATGAGCTGTGCTAACTTATATGAAACAAAATATTTAAAACCTTATATACATAACCGGTAGTCATACATTATACCCACACACATTATAGTATTTTAAGTATAACCAACAACATCAAATCAAGTCTTAAATAAATAGAAACCACAGAACTTAATCACGGGACGCTTCGGGAACCTCCACCTGAGGTACAATGGTTGGCTGACAACAGAACACAGATCCAGGCAAAAGCCTTCAGACTCGAACTCCAGAATGCTCACCTATACATATATATATACAAACAGTGAGCTAAAGCCTAATGAATAACATTAAGGTAAAGGGGTTAGTGAACGAAATCCGAACATATCATAAGCAGAAAACAGATCATAGCATAATCATTCTCATATCAGAACATAATAATGGTACATCCCATAGAACACATCACAGAACGTCTTCCGACTAGAGTAATCGGTTCCGGATACCGATTAAACACATATCACCACAATGAAGTGGCTAACGAGATCTCATAAACTTGTATGTCATGGACCCGCATTTTCATGCCGTCCCCCATGACTTGGGACTATCTATGGATGCCATAATAGATTTCAAACTTGGGATGTTCGTTCACGTAAACAGATATCATATCAGAAATCATAGTTTATCACATTTCATTTGGAACATAATTTATATGAACGTATCTTTACGATAAAGTTATTCACAGTGGTTTCAGCAAACGGTTAATCAATCTTCAGACGTTGACCTACAAACACAAAGGTACATAACACAACATATCTCATTATGACACACTGACATAGCCAATACAACTCAACTTTCTTATTTCATAGGTTTCTTGCTTGACACATTGTTCCAAACACACATTGGTAATCTCTTAACTTAGTACATTTTTTACTTAGTGTGTTTCTAATTCATAACCTCATTAATATGGCTTAATTAAGGCTTAGGAATGCCTAAGATGCAATGAGGGTGCCAAAATGCATTGGAAAACACTTAGTCAAATTTTCTAAAAATGAGGTCTACGCTCGAGCGTGGGTTTCATCGCTCGAGCAGACATGCAGACAATGAATCTCCGCTCGAGCGTGCCTTTCCCCGTTCGAGCGGACTGTAAACTCTAAAAAGTACTAGATGCAAGATTTTCACGCTCGACGGGCACTTGACCCACGCTCGAGTGTGGTGCATGAATTCAGGGTTCACGCTCGAGCGTAAAAGTCCCCGCTCGAGCATGGGTCAAATTTTTGGAAAATCTAGATTGACCTCCCAAGCTCAAAACTCGAATTCAACCTTCCAAAACACATCTTTTGGGCCCCAAAACTTGAGATAACATAGTAAACTTGTAAAACATGAAGAATTTAAGATCATTTCATAAAATCATGGCCCAAGATTTTGCCAAAAGTTCCCAATTTCAACTTAAAACATGATGAATGTTCATGAACACAACATGCATGGATTTTTCTTGTATCAAACTTCTCAAAACATGATCAAATACCACAAAACAACTTGAAACTTGAAGATTTCCCATAATGAAGATGAATTTCAAACATGCAAAGGAGGATTCATGGAAATCGTGCTCAATTTGTAAGAAAATGTACATGCATGCATGAATTGCAACTCAAATCTTCCTTCTAAGCTCAATACACACCCTTAAACACATAATCTTCATGTTGATAACTTAGATTCATAATTTAGGGGCTGAATTCATACCTATAGTCTTCAATTAGCTAGGTACTTGCACAATCTTGATCAATTCAACCTATAGCCTTCAATTCTTCTACAATATCTTCCTTCCTCTCACTAGAATTGTGTTCCCTCTCTCTCTCAAATGTTTCACCATATTTTTCCACTCAAGAGATAAAGAAAATAAGCTCAAAATGAGCTTATCTCTCACATATAAAGCTCATGATGCTAAAATACATTAAATAGAATATTAAGCTGACCAAACATGACTTAACGAATCAAACTAAATCAATTTTTTAATAAAATTTGTCATAGTGTTCTAAAAATTTCAAATAACATATCGGCGTAATCAATTTCATTTTCGAATACCGATAAGGCTTTTAATTTTTATATTAAAGTGGAATTCCAGATAGATATTTCTATAGGTAACAGATAGAAAGCCAAAATCATGCAAAATACGGAATAAACACATAATTTATTTTAATCCCCTCACTAGCATCATTAATTATGGATTAGTAGCTAATTACGGATCGAGGTTATTACAGAATTACAGTGTGTTGCTATTAGGCGTGTGTATGGGTCATGATATTATACGTGCATTATGTACATTTGTAAGCCATATTGTTATGGTGGTCGCCAGAAACAGTAAGTGGTGTGTGGAATTGAGAACATATTGTAGATTGCTGGTAAAACAATTTATTTGATGGAAAGTTGTGAACCATAAATTTGAGATAACGTTACGTACTAATACTGAAAAATAAAAATACTTATGGTTCCCTTACATAATGACGACTTATTTAAAAATATTTGCTACTAGATCTGCTGAAGATGTGAACGGACTATATTGGTGCGTTGCATGTCTTCCTATTATGGTTCCCCATACGGCTGCAACGGCCACAACGGATTTGTTGTACATGCTCTCCCTTTGACGGTATCCGCTTCTTTTTTGGCCTACTTGGTGGATGTTTCACGGCAGGGGGTTGAATGAAGTAATCATTTGGACTAAACGGTAGTTATTCCACTGTAGGTATTGGGTAAATGGTTGGTGCATATATGGAACGATACTTAGACACATGGAAGTACGGTTCTACAAGCTCGTTCAAATTTCCACCACTCTTTTGAACGGTGACCACAACATGTGCACATGGAAACCTTTGAGTTGCCACTAGAAGCACGAACATGTATGCCTCCCGACGTTGTTAGTGACTGAGGGAAATCAGTGTACTTCATAGATGTCTGCATTTGCCTGGCTGACATTCCATGACCTGCCTTTGTTGAAACCTGTATCCAAGTGGAACTCCATTTTGGAACAAATTGCACCGGTCCAAGTATGGGATGCGACACGACGTTTTGCCATTTGTCGCATTAGTTTGGTTCTGATACTGTCAACTATGCGGGTAATTGGAAGATTGCGTGACTCTCGTATCCATGAGTTGAATGATTCAACGGCATTGGAACACATGTCCCTATAACGGTTTCCCTGCAAATTGTTAAATGACAACATAATATTAATGTATTCATTATAACACGGAATTGTGTTTGGTTTATGTACATTTGATGGGATACGACATGGGTTTGGGTTATGTACATTGGACGGGACTCCATTTTGGAACAAATTGCACCGGTCCAAGTATGGGATGCGACCCGACATTTTGCCATTTTCCGCATGGGTTATAGCGCATTAATGTCAGAGAAACACCTTGTCATTGTTTGGACAAAATGTTGGCAACAAATCCACCTCATCGTCAATGTCCATATTGCTTTGTACCCTTACCCGGCAAGGAAGTTGGCTCCTCTGTGGGGCTATTCATCAACACGATGACCATTCCCCTCACCCCGGTGTTTTTCAATAATCACATCAATAAGTTGTAAGCGGAATGACTGGGCAAGGCATACCATGTTCTGCATGTCAACGTCATTCTGCATGGAAAAATTGTTATACCCCAAAATCTTGTAAAACAATAACACTTTTCCCGGTGACAACCCATCATATTTGGTACATACGAAATCGACAAGTTTAGCAAAGTTATATGGCGGCTGCAATTCGTAGGCAACATTGATGAATTGGTAACAACACAAAAGCATGAAAAAGAAGTCCATCTGTAACAGGAAAAAAAAAAAAAAAAAAAAAAAATTGTTCACAACATTGACAATTGTATTGACATGAAATGAACTAGAAGATTGCGTGCAAGAAAAACGAAATTGACCAGAATCCCCACATGATACATTAAACGTGACAGGGAAATAGTGTGACATACCTGAACATGGCGGAATATGCTCACATCAACTGAAAAACCCCGTTTCCCACTTCACATGCAGCAAGACCCAAAACCCTACTCTCCCCCCTTAAAACCCTTCACAAATTGAATCCCACACCTCTCCGTAAACGTCTGACCGTATATTCCAAAAATATAACAAACTTTCCCTACATAACTAATGAGGGTACATATGTCCATCCAATTCCCATCATATTTTGAAAAAGGACTTCCTGGTAAGATGTTCCACATAACGAGGACTTGGCAATCAAACAAATCAAACGTGGGATTGAATGGTACAAGAGTTGCCAAATTACGACTTTCCAATAAATTTCCCTTTTTCATTTTTGGTTTTGCAAAGAAAAAGAAAGAAAAGTGAGAATGAAAATAATTTTCCTTGTTTGATTTTAGAGAAAAAAGGAAAGAAAATATTAATAGAGGGAACAGGAAAATAAAGAAAAGTAAAAAGGAAAATACCTGTCAACTTGTTTTTCTTAGATTTTTCCCCCCTCCCAAATGACCAATTCAAAGGAAGGAAAATCAACTATGTTCAATTTAGTTTTTAGGATTTATTATTAATATTTTTAAAATTATTTAAAAATTATTTATCTATATAATAAAATAAGATGGTTTTTGAAAATGTCTAAAATATACAATTGGTTAGAATGATGTAGATTGAACTAATTAAAAATTAAGCAGCTGAAATTGCTTGATTCAAAATAAACTTTCTATCCAAACAATTGTTAACTTTATTTTACATAATCTCGCATCCGGGAAAAATAAAAAAGTGAGTTGTTTCACTTATATAAAGTAAACCTTATACTTTCATTTAATATTGTAATGTTGTGCATTTTTCAGTTTAAGACAATTTAAATTTTAAAATAAATTTAAAATTTTAATTAATTAATTTTTGTATAAGTTGGTTGGTCTTTTGACCTAACCGATTAGACTAAACTATTTTTGGTGTGATTGATTGACTGGTTTAACCGTGATTTTAACAGTTTTATCAAAATATATTGTTAGAATTGTTTGATTTGAAATAAATTTCTAACTTGAACATTTATTAGTTTTTAATTTACACAATCCCACATCGGAAAAAGAATGATTGAATAAGTTGTTTCACTTATATAAAGTGAACATTATACTCTCATTTAATATTTTAGTGTTATTCATACTTTAGTTCAATAAAATACAATTTAAATTTTAAAAGTCCCAATTAATTAATTTTTGTGTGAGTTGGTTAGTCTTCTAATTCGGTCAAGTAGGCTTAATCAGTTTTGATTTGACTGATTTGTTGATTTAATTACACTTTTTAATTATTTTATCAAAATTCTAGCAAATGACCTGTGACTAAAGGGATTGCCAATGAAATAAAGTGTTATCGAGCCATACCAATGCTAACAAAAAGAAAATAATAATTATAAAATAAAATCAATACAAAATTCAAACATGCACCTGAATTCAAATGATGGTGTGTCCCTGACCAAATTTTAAAAATAAACTCAAGTTTCACTTTGCATTATGTTTGCGTATTCTATAACTAACAGTGACATTAATAGTAATGATGGCTAGAAGTTAAATGATGATAAATTCACTGTATACTGCATGTGTTTGGATAGAGTTTTACAATTCTTGATTACAAACAATGAAAAAATAGTAATAATAATAATTGCAGTTAATAGATAAAAATTATTTGCAAATAAAGAAAGATTAGTTACAATATATGGATAGATATTAAATTTTCTTATTTTATATGTATCTTTATAATAAAATAGGATGATTTTCAAAAAATGTGTAGAAGGAAATTAGGGCATTTGATTCAATTGTTAGTTAGAACGGCATGGATTAACTTAATCAAAGATTGAATGGTTGAGAGTGCTTAATTCGAAATAAACTTCTCACCCAAACAATTGTTAATTTTTATTTTACACAATCTCACATTGAGAAAAAAAGGACAAAGTGAATTGTTTTATTTATATAAAGTGAACCTTATATATGCTTCTATTTAATATTGTATGCGTGCTTCAATTCAAGACAATCTAAATTTTGAAATAAAATAAAATTTAAAATTTTAATTAATTAATTTTTGTGTAAGTTGGTTGGTCTTTTGACTTAGCTGATTAGGCTGAACCATTTTCAGTTTGATTGATTCGCTGGTTTAACTATGATTTTAACAATTTTATCAAAATGCATTGATTAAATTTGTTTGATTTAAAATAAAACTAAATTTAGGTCAAAAGACCAAAATTTGGGTTGAGAGTGCCTTTAGGCACGGGTAATTTGTTAGTACTATTATACTATATTATATATTATATAAAGGTAACACCTTAGTTGATGTCCTAAAGCCATTCCTCTCCTTAATGCCAAGTGTCTCATTTCTTTATGTAAAAATAAAACAAAATTAAATAAAGAGGATAGTCGATTTAAGACTCTACAAATAAAACTCTTACCATTTAAGTGATATAATATATAGTAAATTTTTTATTTTACTTTTATTTATTTGAATTGTACGCTCATTGTGTGTATTAGCCGCTAGTCTTAATAAAAATAAGGGAAAAACACCAATAAATCTCATATCCATGTCATAGTAACCAATGTTTTCAAAACCGGACCGGTGAGTGAACCGGAAAAGGGACTGGGTGGATGGGTCACCGGTTCAACCGTCGGGTCAAAGCGGTCGAACCGTGACGTCATAATTAATATTATATAATTAAAAAATATAATTATAAATTATAAATAAATAAAAATATATATAAATAATCAAATAAAAATAAAAATTGTTGCATAATATTTATTAATAATGTTTTATAAAGTCTTAATTGATAAAAAAAAAAAAGTCACTTATTTTAAAGAAATTAAAATTTTTAAACATTCCCTCCAAATAAATTGATTGAATGCTAGATTTAATTTTGGAGGGAAATGAAATTTTCAACTCTCCCTTCAATCAATATGTTTCAAATTATTTGATTGAATCCCACATAGAATTTTGTAGGTTCTTTTTGAAAAATCTTTTCCTATAAATAGGAATAGACTTTCATATTGTTCTCAAGCTTTCAATGAGACTCTTCCTTATGAGAGAGACTCTTGAAATAAGAATTTTTAGTCAAAATTTTGAAATATATATTTATATATATATATATATATATAAGAAAGAAAGAAAATAAAAAAGAAAAATTGAAAAAAAAAAAAAAAAACCTAACCGGTTTTGGCCGGTTCGACCACTGGGTCACCGGTTTTACCGGTTCGACCAGTGGGTCGCCGGGTTTTCCCGATTTTGGCCCCAATCTGGTTTCAAGGGGTTGACCGGACCGGAACTAGACCCGATTCCCGGTCCAACCGGTTCGACCGGCCGGTCCGGTTCGTGTTTGAAAACATTGTTAGTAACCAATAAGTCTTCTAAATAATCAAATGAACCAAATAGTTCCATTTGTGTGGAAATGACACTATAACCCTTTATTTTATAGGCGTGGATGCTGACTAATATCCGTAAATGACTAGAATATCCATAAGCTGAAATTACATATTGCACAAAGTTTTCTAAAGAGTTTTAATACTCTTTTTAAGGATTTTTTAAAAAATCTTACAAATCAAGTCATTCAAAATCAAAAAGATTCCCATATTAGAATTCACCCCACCATTTCGAAATACTCACACCCCATTCCAATTGCCCCCAATGTGATAAGTGGCATTCAAACTCCAAAACACAAATCTCCCATATTTGGTTGTTCCTTTTAGCGATCACCACATCTAGCCATCTAGCTAGGAATGCAGAACCACACCCGTCTCTGATTGTGGTTGTAGTTGGTTGCTATGTTGACATGAAATTAAGTTCATTATTTGTCACATTGTGACCGGGTATTATTTGAATGTGTACTGTCGGTTCTTCACAGAGAGATTTGATTTTGTAAAATTTTCATGCCGACATTATGAAAGTGTTTGTGTGTGTTTGATATGTTACATTGTAAATGTGAATGTGAGCAATGTTGGTCATCACATACAGTATGTGGTTTCTAAATGTGACATATCAGATGTAACTACGTGACATGTAATTAAGTACATGGTTTGCCACACTGTGACCGGGTATTATTTGAATGTGTACTATCAGTTCTTCAAGGAAGGCTTTGGTTTTTGTAAATATTTCATGCTGATATTATGGAAGTGTATATGTGGGTTTTATACATTATAAATGTGACTGAGCAAATTAGTTATCACATTTTCCCAGTGTGTGCATATACACTACAACATATAAGAGTTTTACAAATCAAATGAATTGGTCTCTAAAAGTGAAAATTTTGTTGCAAAAGGCATTTAGGGACTAATATCTACCGTCATGAGGATAGTCGCTAAAAGGTCATTTCGAAAAGTCAAAAACAAGGCTTTTAGCGACAAAATTTTGAAAATGTGACTAATAAATAGACTTTTAGGGACAAAATAATTTGGTCTCAAAATGGTTTAATTTTTTAAACAAAAAATTTAATCCCAAAAAGATAATAATTCATCACTAATGTCTAAGTTTTGTTGTTAAAAATATAATGACGACACTTTTCGCAACAAAAATATTTGGTCCCTAAAAAATAATTTTATCCCTACATTTTGGTCTCTAAAACCTTAATTTTTTGTAGTGATAGTTGTGTGATGTGGATAAATGCGTTCAATGGATATCATTTGAACTAACAATGTGCATGGTTTGTCTCTTAACGTGACATATCAAATGCGTGTTCGTCTCTTATGCTATGTTTGGTTAAGAGATTTGAGAAGAGATTTAGAAAGAGAAAATGAAAAGGTAGGTGAAATGTGAATAAAATATGTCTACATTTCACCTAGTTTTACACACATTTTCTCTTTCTCTTTCCAAATCCCTTCCCAAATCCTACAACCAAACACAGAGTTAGTGTGACATATCAAATGTGACTATGTCAGCATGAAATCAAGTATATTGTATGTCACACAAATCATGATTCACTCAACTAAATCTCACAAAATAATATATTCTGTATCTTATATTTTCATCTAAAAAAACAAACAAACAAGGAAACATACTGAAAATAAGGGCATAACCATAAACTCAACTGTCAAAGAACATATTAAATTTACAGTTTCAAAACCAACAGAACTACTTGATTTATAAAAAAATTCTTAGAACTAAACGAATTACTATTCCTCAATATCAGATTTATGAAAAAATTCTGATAAAAATAAACACTAAAAAAAAATAATGAAATTTATAAATTTTCCAAAGATATTTTGATCCCAGTTTCCATCAAGTGCCACACAACCCACACTACGGATGTAAGGGTGTAAATTTGGCTCGGGCGGGGCCAGCCCTGTCAAGCCATGCATGCTCTTGCCAAAATTTAGGCAATACCGAGCTGGGCCACATGGAAAAAATCTAGGGCCCAAGCTCAAGCCCACTCAAAATAGGGTTGCGGGGCCTGGGCTAGAGTGGCGGGCCAAATCTAACGGGCCTTTTTATTTTTTGCAAAAAATAATTGATAGATATTATACATATATGTAGAGTATTTATGGGGTATAACAACAAAAACAAAATTGTTCCATAGTATTTTAATTATGATTAATGAGATGTTTTGTTATGTTTCATATAATATTTATTTATGACTTATGTTTTTTTTTTTTTATAACTAAAAAAATTATAAAGTTATACCTTCTTTTTTTTTTTTTTTTATAGTTACTAGGTTCGTACATTTTCTAGTCTGGAAAAAAATAAAATGAAATGAATAATTTTATATATATCAAAATGAAACGAAATATTATAATTATTAAATTAAATAGATAACATTTAATAAATATATTTTATTTCAAAATGAAATAAAATATTAGAAAAAATTTTCTAGCCAATCAGGTCGGTGCTTGACAAGCTAGATCGGGTTTCAAAATAGACAGCTCATGCTCGAGTTCAGATCCTCGGCCGCCCTTCTCGTGACGTTTGATCCCCAAAACGACGTCGTTTTGGGAGTTTTTTGTTTTTTTTGTTACATTCTTCTTCCTCATTCGAACAGAACGAGGGCGAGGCAAGGCGGGAGAAGAGAGAGGAAGAGAAGAAGAGGGCCCCGCCGGTGAGCCGGACTGGAGGGGGCCATAATCACTGGGGGAGGAGGAGGCGGAGGTGGTGCGACGATCGGACGGCTGGCGAGCTCGACGACCTGCGACGGCGAGCTCGCCCCGAGCAGCCATGGCAGCGAGCTCCCTCCCCTCCCCTTCTCTCTGGTTCTGCGAAGAAGAAGGGGAAAAAAAAAACGAAAAAACCCCCAAAACGACGTCGTTTTGGGCTCTGAACGACGCCGAGAAGCGGCCGAGGATCTCACCTGCCATCCTAGGCCTCTAGTTAAGCTCCAATCTAGGCCTAGCTAAGCTTGGCTGCACTAGGTAGTAGGTGGACTTCGGGTGGGCCGCAGGCCAGTGGACCAAATTTATACTCCTACATGGATGTCCGTAAATGGTGCGCCACCATTCTTACAATGTAATAGCATACACATTAACACCGTTCTCATAATTCTCTATTAAATGAAATATTCTATGTACACGTTTATTTTATTTTTATTTTTTTGAGAAACGTTAACTACAATTATATTAAAATAAAATAATAATACAAAGGTCTCAAACGACCAAATAAGAAACTTTAATACTGTTGGAAAAAAAAAGTTTTATGGTGATTTTAATGTAAAATTAAAATAGATCTCAATCACTAGTTGAGGTGAGATCAAGTGGATCTAAATTATTTGTAACAAGATCTTTACATCACAAAAATAATAATAATAAATCATAAACCCTTGGGGCCACTGGAGGTTTGCCCAGTCGTTAATTTCAGGGCCCTCAGGATTAGTCATGGCTTCCCTTAAAATCAGCGGGTTGGGGATACCTGAGTTATCAAAAAAAAATCATAAAGAATTGAATGAGAAATTGTGTCATAAAATTTGCCTCATGAATGAGGTATTGGGAATGGTGTGTAACATCCCACATTAATTGTTGAGAAAAGTATTGATGAATATTTAAATCCTAAATTTTTGATAAAGGCATGAGCCCTTGGGGGCATCCAAATTTTTCAAAAAAATGGAGTTATGAATTCTTCAAGGATAGGCTTAGGGAAAGATTGGTCCAAGTTGGTTATGCAAAAAATGCCACACATGCGCACGCCGTCCACTCGGATCGGGTCATGGTCCTGGTCCGTGGATCTTGGGGCTTGGGTTTGAGGCTTGGACCAGGTCAAATTAGTGTTGGCTCGGGCTTGGAGATTGAGGCTTGGACTAGGTCAGATAGGTAGGTGATTGTAGATACACACATATATGTATATAGAATGTACACACATGTTGTTGGAAGACTCCTCTCTTTCCCTTTGTGTATAAATTGAGGCCATTCTCTTTGGTTTGACTACGGAGCTATACAAAAGGTGCTTCTGACTTAGCGGGTTCTAACCGTCGTGTCCTAGGGAGACAGACGTTGGCATACCTCCAGCACTTACGGTGAGGCGGCGAATCTGTTTCAAAGAGACTATGATATCACACAGGTTTCGGTTTGCTTTCTATACTATTTTATTTCAGTATATATTTTTGTTCATCAAGTTGTAATCTCCAACATAATCTACTTACATGATTTCTTGTTTTGTAATTCAAATTTAACTAAATATGAATCTACTTATGTTTATTTAAATTATACATTTTGTATAACAATCTTAAAACAAATTATATGTTTCTCATGAAATTAGACAAATAGATTCATATACAATTTATAATAGATTAATTTATTTCATTATATTCGTGGTTTGCTTTCTATATCATTTTATTTCAGTATATATTTTTGTTCATCAAGTTGTAATATCCAGCATAATCTACTTATATGATTTCTTGTTCTGTAATTTGAATTTAATTAAATACGAATCTGTTTATGTTTACTTAAATTATACATTTTGTATAACAAACACAAATTACAAATAACAAAATATAGAAGCTGCTAAAAAAATAGCCACCATTTAAGAAAGACCATCAATCTTTTCATTTATGTGGTTTGAAAAAAAAAAATATATATATATATATCTAAGTATAACCAGATCTGAATCAAAATACAGCCTAAACCCACCAACTTTGTCGTTCCTATTGTTTCTGCCCAACTCCACCGTCACTGATGTTGCCATCTTCGGCCAAGTTCGGAAGCCCAAGTGGAAGAAAAAAAATATCCACATTAATAAGGGAGGAGGAGTTAGAGAAGAGAAAAACTTTGTGCACGTTAAAAATCCAAAAATTTATGCAAAAAAATAGTAAAAAAAGATCTCAAAATGTTTTTAGAGCTCGCCCCAAGGAGTGCCGAAAATCACCTAGAGAGAAACGCTCTCCAGCGCCCTGCATCTCTAGGGTTCAAAAACTTATGTACATGTTTATTAAACTCAACAACTTTTTCTCGTATTTTCGATGTGAGACAAGCTACAAAATTTATATATATATTATATCGGAAGCCCTATCCCCCCCCCCCCCCCCCCCCCCCCCCCCCATTTTGTCATTTTATTTTGAATAATTTATTAATAGTGACCTATATGTTAAATTAAGGTTTTTTTTTTTATAATTACACAAATATTCTTAGTCAATTATGAAACATAAATATTTTATTTTTTAATAAATTACAAATACACCTATAAAGTTTGTTTAAAATATGAATTGGTCTTATAATATTAGAAATTATAACTATTATTTGTTATAAATTTTAATTTATCACTAATCACAAGAGAAAATATATATATATATTCTCCTACGCAATAATAAATCATCAAAATTCTTATTGAAAAATATTTCAAATATTATTAAAAACTATTAATTGACTTAATACTTTATTTATAAACAAAATGGTTAACTGAAAAATATTTTTTATATCATTAAAAATTATTAATTTACTTAATGATTTACTTATTAATAAAATTGGTCATTCGTTATGTGAATATGATTTATGTATTAACAAAAGTGGTCATTTGTGTATATATATATATATTCTTTTGCTTCTTTATTAGTTTAGTGAATTATATTAGTAGTTTTTTTTAGATGGAGAAATTGTCTTAGTATTTGTTTTATATTTATCTGTTGAGAAAAGCTACATACCATAATTTTTTTTTTATAAATTCAAAAGAAATGTTAAGTGATATGGTAATACAATTGAGGTCTACATCATTGAGTATATAACAAATCAAAAAATAATACATATCATACCACGTAATTTTGTCATATATCTAATAATTTATTTTATTCAATTTCATCGAATAATATTCTAAGCTTTAAAAAATTATCAAAATATAAAATTTAAATATACTCTAATGATAGCTCATGTCTTGCACGGATCTTTTTAAACTTATATATATATATATATATATGACCCTTCTATAAGAAAACAAGGTTGGTTTTCAAAACTTCCAAAATATTAACCCATTTTATTTTTGAAAATTCCCCCAACAAATCATATAAAAATAGTGAACGTTTTTTCTGGTTTTTTTAGGCAAATTATATCTATAGTCTTTACATTTTATATTTTGTGTCATTTTGACCTATACATTTTCAATTGACTCAATTTCTACCATTAATTTTAAATTTTGTATCAATTTGATATAATTGATAACAAAATTAGTGTTTCTGATGAAAATTGATCACTAAATTTGTCGAAGTTAATACATTGAGTTAAATAAATTTATAATTTTTTGTCTAAAATCATGACACATGTCACTTATGGGCATATTTTTCTTTAAAAATACTAACAATTGTAATTAATTAGGTTAAATTGAAATAAAGTTATAAATTAATAATTAAAATCGAATCAATTGAAATTATGTGGATCACAATGACAAAAAGACCAAAATATAGGGACTATTGATATAATTTATCTTTTTTTCTTTTATTTTTTTCACCAAATTAACTTTTGAAAACTTAAAAATTAAAAATATATATATATATATAAAAAAAAAAAGCCTGAACATTTATTCAAACTTCTGTTTCTCTTCCTTTTCACACCATCAAATTTCTTAGATACTTTGGTTTCGAATAAGCATATGGAAGTTTGAACAGTGGTCAAATGTCTTTTTTCCATGTATATCTATTACGTGTTAAAGTCCCCTGACACATTTTCAGCTATGCTGAAGAAAATTTACTTCAATGTTCACACTGCTAACCACTTGCTCTTCTCATTCAATGGGAGAATTAAAATGGTTGAATTTTCCTCTAAGTTTAATTATGAATTTAACATAATTTGAGGAGTCTGTGAGGTTTATCGCAGGTTTTATTTTGATAATCTGAATTTTTATTTTGTAATATTTTTAGTTTATATTATTTATGAAAAAAATTAGATTGATCTGATAATTCTAAACTTTTTATTTTGTCTCATTTGTCTTTGAAGAAATAAATGACATGTATATTTTTAAAATAAATCAGCTATTATATATGGGATAAATATTTTTTATCCAAACAAACCGACCGAAGGATAAAAAGTATTCTAAAAAATGGTAATAGAGGGCTAGCTTTAACTGGAAATGGAAAAATAATCAACACACAAATGTGGTTGTGATTCAAAAATGGATCATTTTTTTTTGATAAATCCATTTTTAAGTATTTTATTCCATCCAACTCATTTTCTTTTTAAGTATTCCATTATGTCCTATTTAGTGTAATATGACCAAACCACCATTCCAACTTTCTATGCATGTTTCTATTTTGAAATCAATACACAATAAAAAGTAACAAGACCCTCATTGCATAGAAAAAATATCTCCCTCATTTTACGGAAAAAATCTATCCCTTATTCTTTGGAGAAAATATCTCCCTCATGAATAAGGAGAAAATCTTTCCCTCGTTCCATAGAGAAAATCTCTCACATTCCAAAAATCCTAAATCATCTACCTTATGAAAATCTCTCACTAAATATTGATGTGAACTTTCATATTATAAATGGATGTTGGTAAATAACATCCCCTCATGGAACTATACACATACCCGATGTTATATGAGTGTATGAACATTAACATTGGGTTTGACTACCTATTTGTATTACAAAATTAATGTGAACATTCACATCTATATAAACACACTATGTTTGTGACGAAAATAACACATTGTTGTTTATGTTAGTATGACTACTTTTGAATAAGAATATTAACATATTGTTGTTTGTGCATGTATGACTATTCTTGAATGTGAATATTGATATTGATTAATGATGTACTGATTACAACATCAATTGCAACACATTACAATGTGATAGTCCACAACAAGTAATGACTCCATACAATGTGAACAATCACACTATAAAATAATCATGTAAAAATTATACAAACTTATACAATAATCAATGATATATGAACATTCTCGTTATGCAATAATTATACAATCATCCGTCTAAAATATTTAGAACAATATACAAAGGCAATTGTGAGGGAATGAGATAGAAAGCTAGAGAGATGAGAGAATAAAGCCAGCAAATAGTAGAGTACCTCTGCATTTTCTATGATCCAATAATCAAAATAAAGTGTTGTTCTTGTGAACAATCTGTTGGACAATCTTCACTATATTTAATGAAATAAATTCTGTTTGCGTACTAAATAACAAACGGAATACAAAAGAAATATAGGAAAGGAAAGAGATTGTTTGATTACAAAAATTAAACTAATAAATAAAAATAAATAAATAAATAAAAACAGATTTTTATTTTGTTATAAAAACAAAATCAAAATCTAATTTAAATAAATAATAATAAAACAGAAAATAAATTAACAACTTACTTGATTAATTTCTTGAACAAACTTTTGATCAAGTCTAGTGTTTAACACTGTATCCTTAAGACATATTCGTGCTCTCTACGGTGCTTTCAGATTTGCGGACGTCTATCTCCTAAGATAAAATGATCAATAATGAATAAATGCAACACTACAATTTATTCGCACAACAAACACACTTTGTGTTTACACTCTTTCCCACAAGAAAATGATGCAGCAAAATACAGAGATAGTAAAACAGAATTTGAGGATGAAAATTCAGTAGAAAAACAAATGAGGGACTTGTCTTATTTATAGATGATTGTTGGCTATTTGGTTTAAATTTAACAGGTACCAAACCTGTTTGAACAAGTATTGAATCTGTTCAGGACAGATAAAACAATTAAGGCACTGTTTGGTTTGAAATTCAAACAGATATTGAATCTGTCCGGTTTTAATTCAAACAGATTGGAACCTGTTAGATAGATATGAAAGCATACCTTTGAATGATTTGAATTAAAACTGCATGAATTTTGAGAGGTGCAAGCGATTTGAATTCAAAAATTGAAGATGATTTCATTTTACCAAAAACTAAAATAAAATTCAATGTTTTTAGCCCAAAAAGATAGGTATTAGGCCCGAGAAGCCCAACCCAACCTCACACCACGCACCCACGCCCAAGTCAAGCTCATTGCCAGGCAGGCCGACCCAGGCACGGCGGTGGCAACGTATGTATTTATTTTTGGATCCAATAAGTCTAGCCCACTTTGCCCATAACCTTCCTCTCTACAAAACTTGGGTGCTCGTTGGGGCCTACCCTAAGTTCCAAACCCATGCCTTATAAACCCACAAAACTCTTCCAACCAAACCAATGTGGGACAAGCCTTAAACCATACCTTTAAGAAATTTCCACCAAAACTTCATTTCCATGGAACTCACTTTGGCTTTAATTTTCCGTTCACCCGATAATGGTTTTGAGCAACCAACTATACCACGTGAATCACAACGCGGCATAGAACGCGTTACCACTTTGACCTACGAAATTCGGGCAATGGGTCCCACCTAAAAATTATATCAAAGTTTTAAAAAAATTTTGTTTTCCAATTTTTTTCAAAAACCATTTCTAACAATCCCCAACATGAATGGAATTTGATAACAACGGAAATGCAACAATATGCAGAATTTTCCAAAAGAGTATAAATCGAAAATATCTTGCATCAAGATAGGTAGCTTTCGGCCTTGAACCTTCCTTACTGATAATCTATCAGACTTATTAGCTAACCAATGGACGCGATGCCTTGAATTGTTCAACCATTTGTGTAAACCAGGACAATAGATTTCATACAAAATATCTTCTGACACATCATGGTTCTCACGGTTGTGTTCATTTTGGCCTTGAACGCTCCTGGTTTTCATGAGTGCTTTTAGAGAATTTAGCCTCTTCATTCTTATAGAACCGGCCCCAGTTCGACACTCATATAGGTGATTCTTATTGTGAGTATCTCTTATACTCGTCTTAATTTTATGCCTAAATCAAGATATAAGTAATTATTAAAAGCTAAGCTTATCCTTAGACCTCTGCAAACAACATATGTTGTAGATATCACTCTCACCATAAGAATGGGTAGGGAATTTTAAAACCCTTGGTGATTTCTAGTAAGCCATACATAACTTACTTGTCTTTTTGAACTTAGTTCTTGAGATCTCTAGTCATCTAAATAGGGTTACCATTATGATGACTCTTATGTAATAGGCTTTAATCCCATCCCCTTCGATGAACTACACACTTGCTCTTTAGTCAAACCTTTTGTTAACGGATCCGCAATATTCTCTTTAGCTTTTATATAATCTGTTGAGATTATTCCATTTGAAAGCAATTGCCTTACGGTATTATGTCGACGATGAATATGTCGTGACTTACCATTATACATATGATTCTGTGCCCTGCCTATTGCAGATTGACTATCACAATAAATGCAAATAGCTGGCACAGGTTTTGGCCACATTGGAATGTCTTCTAAGAAGTAGCAAAGCCATTCTGCTTCTTCTCCTACTTTATCTAAAGCAATGAACTCATATTCCATTGTGGATCGTGCGATGCATGTTTGTTTCGTGGATTTTCAAGAAACAGAGTGCCTTCTAGAGTAAAGACATATCCACTAGTGGATTTTGAATCTTTAGTATCCGATATCCAATTAGCATTACAATAACCTTTGAGTACTGCTGGATATCGAGTAAAGTTTAAACCATGTTCACAGGTAAATCTTAGATATCTAAGAACCCGAATGATCGCTTTCCAATGGTCTTCACCGGGGTTACTAGTGTACCTACTCAATTTACTGACTGCATAAGCTATATCAGGACGACTACAATTCATTAGGTACATTAGGCTTCCAATGATTTGGGAGTATTTTAACTGAGACACCGCATCACCTTTATTTTTCGATAAATAAAGACTGATGTCTACAGGTGTTCTAGCTACATTTATATCAACCTTGATAAATTTACCAAGAATTTTCTCAATATAATGTGATTGAGATAATGCATATCCGTCAGATGTTTTAGTAATTTTCATTCTTAATATTACATCTGCGACCCCCAAGATCTTTCATATCAAATCTTTTGTTCAGCATTTGCTTAGTTGATTTGATCATGTTTTGACTGCTTCCAATAATAAGCATGTCATCCACATAAAGACAAACTATGACATATCCTTGGTTAGTGCTTTTAACATAGACGCACTTGTCACATTCGTTTATCTTAAACCCATTAGTAAGCATAGCAAGATCAAAATTTTCATGTCATTGCTTAGGTGCTTGTTTTAATCCATAAATAGATTTTACAAGCCGACAAACTTTTTTTTCTTACCCCGGTACTACAAACCTTTCGGGTTGCTCCATATAGATCTCTTCATTTAGATCACCATTTAAGAAAGCTGTCTTAACATCCATTTGATGTATCTTTAAATTATACAATGCTGCTATGGCAATAAGCATGCGGATGGATGTTATTCTTGTCACAGGAGAATATGTGTCAAAATAGTCTAGACCTTCATTTTATCTATAACCTTTTACTACAAGTCTTGCTTTATACTTGTCTATTGAACCATCTGTTTTCATTTTTCTCTTGAATATCCATTTATATCCAAGAGGTTTAGAACCAGGTGGAAGATCCACCAATTCCCAAGTATGATTTTGCATAATAGATTCAATTTCATTATTAACAGCCTCTTTCCACAAAAGTACTTCAGGACCTGTCATTACTTCCTTAAAGCTTTGAGGTTCATTTTCTAATAGGTATGTCAGAAAATCTGGACCAAAGGATTTTGATGTCCTTACCCTCTTACTTCGTCTTGGTTCATCATCAGTTAAATTCTATTGGTCGAGACCATTACTAATCTCTTGTGTTTGATTGCTATTAGGCTCTTGACTTTGTGTACAATCATAAGTTCTTTTCTGTGAACTTAATTCCTGTTCTTTCTTGTAAGGAAATACATGTTCAAAAAACATAGCATTCCTTGACTCTATAATAGTGTTCACATTTATATCAAGAATTTCTGATTTATAAGTCAGAAACCGATATGCACTACTATTCTAAGCATAACTAATAAATACACAATCCACTGTTTTTGGTCCAATCTTAGTTTTTTTAGGAACAGAGACTTCAACTTTTTCCAAACACCCCCACACTTTTAAGTATTTGTAGGAAGGTGGTCGACCTTTCCACAATTCATAAGGAGTGTTAGTTTTCTTATGAGGTATTTTGTTAAGAACATAATTAGCAGACAATATTGCTTTCCCCCATAAGTTCTGCGGTAAGCCTGAACTTAATAACATAGCATTCATCATTTCTTTTAGGGTTCTACTCTTTATTTCAGGAATTCCATTTTGCTATGGAGAATAGGGTGTTATAGTTTGGTGAATAATGCCATGTTGTGCACAAAATTCATTTAAAGGTGCATCATGTTCACCACCTCTATCACTTCTACCCATTTTAATGGTTTTACCAAGTTGATTTTCAACTTCAGTTTTGTAAAGTTTAAACAAAGCTTCGTCTTTACTTCTAAGTAAGTATACATAACAATATCTTGTGCAATCATCGATAAATGTTATGAAATATTTCTTACCTCCTCTAGTTTGAGCAAATTTAAGATCACATACATTAGTATGAATTAATTGTAGGGGTTCAGTTTTTCTTTCAACCGATTTAAATAAAGCGTTAGTTAGTTTAAGCTTCTACACAAATCTCACATTTGTGATTAGGATCAATTTCAAACTTTGGTATATAATCCAAACCAATTAATCTATGCAAAGCATCAAAATTCACATGTCCTTATCTACCATGCTATAAATTCGACTCAAGAATATAAGCAAAAGATGTGTTATTCTTATTAATAGCAACTTGTGGTATAACTGTCATTACATTCAATTTGAAGAGATCATCACTCATGTATCCCTTACCAACATACATACCACTCTTTGTTAATACAAATTTATCAGACTAAAAAACAAGTCTAAAATCATTTTTACTTTACAAAGAACTAGAAACTAAATTCTTCCAGATGTCTGGTACATGCAGTACGTTGTTGAGGGTCAGTTCTTTCTCTGATGTCATCTTCAAGATCACATTTCCTTGTCTAGCCACAGTAGAAGTAGAAGAATTTCCCATGAAAAGTTGTTCACCATTTGCAGCCTCATTGTAGGTAGTGAACATCTTCTTGTCCGCACAAATGTGATGAGTTGCCCCAGTGTCAACCCACTATTCATTGGGATTTCCAACCAAATTAGCCTCAGACACCACAGCAGAGAGATTGATGTCATTTATACTGTCAGAGATGCAATCTAATTCTGTGATATTGGCTTGATTGGTGGTCTTCTTGCTTGTACTTCTGCGATCCTTCTTAGAACAGCGGCAATCAGAAGCTCGATGTCCAGTCTTGCTACAGTTATAGCATTTTCCTTTGAACTTCTTATTGCCATTATTGTCACCTTGTTTAGGACCATATCTAGCAAACTTCCTCTTTTTGTTATGTGATTTGTGCACTTGTTCAACCACATTAGCTTTGGACTCAATGGAATTTTTACCATTCCTCTTTTCAGCCTTCCAGTTATCTTCCTCAATTCTCAGTCTTACAATAAGTTCATCCATGGTTATCTTTTTGCGTTTATATTTTAAATAATTTTTGAAATCTTTCCAAGCCGGTGGTAATTTTTCCACTAATGCAGCGACTTGGAAAGACTCGCTCAAAGACATACCCTCAAAATGAATATCATGTAAAATTAATTGAAAACTTTAAACTTGAGAAATTACCGTCTAGGAGTCTACCATAACGAAGTCCAGAAATTTACCGACAAGAAATTTCTTTGTGCTGGCATCCACTGTCTTGTATTTTTTCTCCAAAGAATCCCACAATTCTTTTGTTGTTTTCAGAAGGCTGTAAACATTATACAGCATGTTGTCAAGGCTATTAAGGATGTAGTTTCTTTACAGAAAATCTGAATGTTTCCAAGTATCTACAGCTGTCACACCCCAGAACCCGCCCCTAAAAGTTCGGACATGACCTATGCAGACATGGGCATTAAACTTGATATACACAATATAGGGGGCCATAATGGAAGCATTTAATATCAAGAACAACATCAAAACATATCCATTGAGCTACTATTGACATGCCAGGATCACGCACATCATAACAGGAAAATAATGTGCAGAAACACGCATCCGAGCATCAGTTACATACATATATATATATATATAGATCCAGCCCTAGGATTGGGCGTATGACAAAAATGTTATTTACAGTCCAACTATAATCGACAACGAGAGTACGAACCCAAAAGCCCAACAAAACTTCACTAACAACCTTGACAAAACATAAGGGCTTCGTCTAGTGCTTGATCATTCAGAGGTTGACAAAAGGAAAGGCGAATTATCGGGTTAGGACTAACCTCCGATTGATCACCTCTGACATCGGACAAAACCAGTGAGCTACGCTCAATAAGTAATAATACATATACAGTTCCATGCATAAGCCATTGGTAGTACATAACAACACGTATATATGCGAGTTCATATGAATGATGCCCTGTTACTTTCAAAACGGCCTTAGGCGGATATAATGAGCGGACGGTGGCCCAAAAATATGAGAATGGCCATCGGCGGAAATGCCAGTGCACATCAATTCCTTTTCATTTACATTCATCTCGATTTCCAACCAATATACGGATTAATATAGTAACTCACGGAGAACGAGCGATAAGCGGTAATAAATGTACATTTTGCATTATTACTCCTTGTGTTGTAAAGCGCCACTTCCTCCGGTGTGTCCTACACATAGAATCCATAGATTAGCTCAAGTGCCTCCTAATTTCACAGTTCATTAGTTAATTTCCAGTAAATAAACGAACACTGTAAAAATTTTGAATATTAATTTCACACATCCCAGAGGGTCAGACAGAGCAAACCATGATTTTCAACTTAGGCAGCACATGCATCTTGTGATCCCCGCGTCGGACAAATTTCCCACTGCGTGCGGCATTCATGGCGTTCCTTTTGAAGCAGTGTTCAACGCCCAAATTTGCCCCATTTCCCGCACGTGCGGCCATGACTCCTTGCGTCTTGGCGATTAAATAATTCGATCGAAAATTCATATACAATCTCAACTTTTGGCAAATGTTTACAAGGTCCCAAAGAGGTTGAAAGACGCATGCTAATAAGAGTTACAAACACACACACCAATTTAGATGTAACTAGATGTTTAATTCCTAAATCCATAACATGCTTTAAGGACCTCAATTCTTTTAATATACAACATCATACATGTAACTATGTGGGTACAATCATGAGGAAACAAACAATTAAGATAGTTCCCTTATATAAACATAAAAACATCATCCAAGTGAAAAAACTTAATCCAAGGTAACAATGATCATACACTAAGGTCAATTTCAAGTCTTAGATAGATTACCTGACCATGAAGAATTCTCACTCACATTTAGGAGAGGGGCTACAAAAGATGAGAAACTTACCTTTGAGCTTAAATCTTTCAAACCCCCTTCAAGTCTTGATCTTTGGTGAAGCTCTCTTCTAGATCTTTACTCCCTACTTCTCCCTACCCTCTCTCAAGAAATGTATTTTTTTTGTACACAAAGTTCTTAAGTCAAATATATAAGGAGCACAAGTATGTAAATAGGTAAGGTGGAGATAAGGACAAAATTGAATCAGTTTACACATTCCAAACTGAAATTTCACAGAAATGCTTATTATTATCTAAAAATTATACTGATTTCAAGTATCAAATCAATTTTAGATTAGGAAGCCTCTAAGGCTCTCAATTTCTGTTCTAATCGTTTTCATTGTAACAGAGGCCTTTCTTATCCAACAGATAAAATCATAAAATTGCTCATCAAGCATTTCGATGCACAAAATAAGGAACGTAAACATGTCAGAAACACATGCGAGGGTCGGGTTATTACACTCTCCCCCCCTTAAATAAGTTTGGTCCCTCAAACTTGTTTTACCTCAGGACGGAAATAGATGTGGATATTGATGTCGCATATCTTCCTCTTTTTCCCAAGTTGCTTCGATTCCGTAATGTTCTTGCCATTCAACTTTTACCATTGGAATCTCCCGGTTTCGTAACTGCCTCACTTGTTGGTCTAAAATTCGAATTAGTTTCTCTTCATAAGCTAACTTGTCATCTAGCACAATTTGGTGATAATCTATCACATGTGACGGGTCCGGAAGGTATCCTCGAAGCATAGAAACACGAAACACATTATGGACTTGACTCATATTTGGCGGAAGGGCAACTCGGTAAGCTACCGGGCCCACTCTTTCCAAAATCTGGAAGAGTCCAACATACCGGGGTGTTAACTTACCCCTTTTTCCGAACCTTGGATGTCCTTTTATCGGGGTGACCTTCACAAACACATGACTATCTATTTTAAATTCCAAATCCCTTCGTCTATTATCTGCATAACTTTTCTGCCTACTTTGAGCAGTTTTGAGTCTTTCCCGAATAATTCGAACCTTTTCAGTTGTCAACTGCACAATTTCAGGCCCTAACAATGATTTATCTAACCCCAACACAGCAGAGAGCGACACGGCCTTCCATATAGAGCCGTGAAGGTGCCATCTCAATACTCGAATAGTAACTATTGTTGTATGCAAACTCTACCAATGGTAGATGGGTTTCCCAAATTTCACGAAAATCCGTACACACATTGACATATCTTCTAGAGTTTGTATCATTCTCTCAAATTGACCGTCGATGCGAGGGTGAAAAGCATGCTAAACTTGAGTTACTGTACCTGACTTCTTCTGGACTTTGCAAAATCTTGAAACAAACTTTGGATCCCTATCTAACACAATCGAGATCAAAACACCATGAAGCGACAATTTCATTCACATAAAATCTTTGCGAGTTTATCCGCATTGTATTGAGTCTTCCTTTGGTAGGAAGTGGCGATTTAGTTAATCGGTCCACAATTACCCATATAGAATTCATACCCCGAGGAGTTCATGGTAACCCCACGACAAAATCCATGGTCAAATGTTCCCACTTCCATTCCGGAATTGGTAGGGGTTGCAACAGTCCTGCTGGCCTTTGATGTTCTGCCTTTACTTACTGACACTGTAGACATTTAGAAACGAACTCTGCGATCTCCTTTTTCATCCCTGGCCACCAAAAATTTTGTTTCAAATCCCGGTACATTTTGGTGCCTCCCGGATGCATCGAAAATCTTGAGGCATGTGCTTCTTCCATTAGTCTCCGTTTAAGTTCCAATACATTAGAGACACATATTTTGTTTTGAAACTTGAGCACCGAATCCACTAAACTGAACCCTAGTTTTGATTTTGTCTCCAACTCATCACATACTTTTCGTAGAGTTTTATCTTCTAATTGATGTAGCTTGATCTCTTCAAGTAAGGTTGGTTGGGCCATCACCGCTGCCACTATGGCTTCCTGTTCATGCACCACAAGATCTACATCTATTTTATCCAATTCGGTCACCAACTCCTTTTGCCTCGTAATTAGATGTGCCAAATCTCTCACATTTTTCCGACTAAGTGCATCTGCAACTATGTTGGCTTTACCACGATGGTAATGAATCTGTAAATCATAGTCTTTAATTAGCTCTAACCAGCGCCTTTGCCGCATATTCAACTCTTTTTGAGTAAAAACGTACTTAAGGCTTTTGTGATCAGTATAAACATCGCAAGTTGTGCCATACAGATAATGCCGCCATATCTTCAAGGCAAAAACTACTGCTGCTAGCTCAAGATCGTGCGTGGGATAATTTTTCTCATGAGGTTTCAACTGTCGAGAGGCATAAGCGATAACCCTTCCATTTTGCATAAGTACACAACCAAGCCCTTTATGCGATGCATCACTGTAGATTATAAACCCTTCGGTACCAGATGGTAAGGCCAGAACTGGTGCTGTAGTTAACTTTGTTTTCAACTCCTGAAAGGCAAATTCCTGCTCTTCTGACCATTCAAATGCAACTCCCTTTCGAGTCAATTGTGTAAACGGCACAGCGATTTTGGAAAAATCTTGAACAAATCTCCTGTAATAACTAGCTAAGACCATAAAACTACGTACCTCAGTCACATTGGTAGAGTTGGCCAATTCACGATCGCCTCAATTTTGTGTGGATCCAGAGACTCCATCGCCGTTATTACATGCCCCAGTAATGCTACCTCATGTAGCCAAAATTCACATTTCTTTAACTTTGCATACAACTTCTTTTCTCAGAGTGTTTGAAGAATTAAGCGAAGATGGTTCTCATGAGCTTTTGTATTCTCTGAGTAAACGAGGATATCATCAATAAAGACCACCACAAACTCATCCAGATAAGGTTTAAAGATGCGGTTCATCAAATCCATAAATGTTGTTGGTGCGTTAGTGACTCCAAAGGGCATAACCAGAAATTCATAATGGTCGTATCGAGTCTGAAAAGCCGTTTTCTCCACATCATCAGCTTTAACTTTCAGTTAGTGGTATCCAGACCGCAAATCAATTTTCGAGAAGACTTGTGCCCCTTGGAGCTGATCAAACAAATCATCAATCCGTGGTAAGGGGTACTTGTTTTTATTGTTACTTTGTTGAGTTCCTATAGTCAATACATAGCCAAGTGTTCCATCCTTCTTTTTTCACAAACGCACTAAGCGCACCCAAGGAGATACACTTGGACGGATGAATCCTTTATCGAGCAAATCTTGCAACTGAATCTTTAATTCTTTCATTTTAACTGGTGACATTCTATATGGAGTCTTGAAATAGGTTGAGTTCCCAGCGCCACTTCAATTGTAAACTTAATCTCACGGTCTATTAGCTGCCTTGGCAATTCTTCTGGAAAGACATTCGGGAATTCACGAACAACTGGAATCAAATCAGTTTTTCTATTCAACACTTGCCCTTCCAAAACACTGCATAAAAACCCCTGGCACCCTTTCTGAATTAGTTTGCACACCTTTGCTGCAGAAATCAAATATGGCGGAGAAGTTACTTCCTGTCCCTGAAAAATAGATTCTAGTTGTCCCGGAGGATGGAAACTGATTTGCTTGTTCAGACAGTCTATAGTTGCACCATATTCGCTCAGCTAGTCCATGCCCAGATTAACGTCAAAATAGGACAAGTCAAGAGGTAATAGATTGGCATATACCCAGATATCCCCAAATTGGAGTTCACAAGCAAAATACACAGAAGCACAAATCATAGAGTCTCCCAAAGGTGAAGACACACATAACACATATGACAAATTTTCTTCAGATTTATCTAAATTTTGCGCAAATAATTTTGACACAAAAGAATGAGTAGAGCCAGAATCAAACAGTACATAAGCAGAATAACCATGAACCATAAATGTACGACACCCTTTGTCGCGACGATTACGCATCCCCAGAACCAGTGCAAATACTCTACCTTGGATCATAGTATCTTTGTTGTTAGCAGGTTTTTATGGCCGACTTAGTGTTGGAATTTGGTGCGAGACCCTCTTGAACTTATATGACTTTGTTATTATTTTGTTGCTTCCCTTGAGGACAATCCCTTATCAAATGACCCGTTTTGCCACATCAGAAACATGCTCCAGACAATCGGTGACAAACCCCATGGTGTCTTCTTCCACATTCCGCACACACAGGGGCTGAATCTTGAGTAGAAGCGGTTGCGCTGGGGGTTCCTGAATTTTGCTTCTTATTTGGCGGAGTACTTATGCCCTTTGCCCATTGAGTATTCTGCCTCTTCTCTTTCCATTCAGAGATTCGATTCTGAGTAACGAGGTTTCCTTCTTCTATAACAGCCCTCTCCAACACAGCGACATAAGTGGGTAACCTCAACATGTTGACCTTGTCCAGTATAGCACTCCGTAACCCCCTTTCAAATTTGCTCGCCTTCTTGTAATCTGTGTCTGCCATATGAGGTGCAAACTGTGCTAGTTCTGCAAATTGGGCTTCATATTCAGCAACGGTCTTGTTCCCTTGTCGAAGAGTCTCAAATTCGGTCACCTTTTTGTCTCGTATGCTTTGGGGAAAGTACTTATCATAAAATAACTCCAAAAATCTGTCCCATGCCAATCCTGGATATATAACACTGGTAAGCATCCATCATCTCCGTGCCTCAAGCAGCCAGTTGCACCTTTTGGGCTTCGGTGCAAGGGAAAACTTCGAATAATTTTTCTATGCCCAACACCCATGCCTCGGCTTTCATCGGTTCTATCCCCCTTTGAATGACGGCGGTTTCATCTTTTTGAACTCCTTCGTAAGGGTAATGGTTCAGCCTTTTGCATGGACATCTTGTACTCTTGGTGGAGAATACGGTGGTGGTGGCGGTTCTTTGTTGTGGTTGTTGTTGTTGTTGTGGCTGTTGTTGTTGCCGTAGGGTTTCTGCCATTTCCATAGTCATTCTTTCCATCCTGTCCAACCTTACAGAAGTGGCATCTTCCGGGTCTTCTGCTCTGGTTCTCGCCATAATCTACACAACAATCAAGTATATACCATAGACATAATTCAAAAATGTTAGCATTAACAAAATATGCTTAACGTTGCTATCGATCTACCATATACTTCCAGGATGCCATGCATGCTACCTAATTATGGTCTAGACACCCTAAAGCTCAATGGATCCATGTGTGAGATAGCAACTCGTGCTCTGATACCACTTGTCACGCCCCAAACCCGCCCCTAAAAGTTCGGGCATGACCTATGCAGACATGGGCATTAAACCTGATATACACAATATAGGGGGCCTGAATGGAAGCATTTACTATCAAGAACAACATCAAAACATATCCATTGAGCTACTATTGACTTGCCAGGATCACGTACATCATAACAGGAAAATAATATACAGAAACACGCATCCGAGCATCGGTTACATACATATATATAGATCCAGCCCTAGGATTGGGCGTATGACAAAAATATTATTTACAGTCCAACTATAATCGACAACGAGAATACGAACCCAAAAGCCCAACAAAACTTCACTAACAACCTTGACAAAACATAAGGGCTTCGTCTAGTGCCTGATCATTCAGAGGTTGACAAAAGGAAGATGGGTATCGGGGTTAGGACTGACCTCCCAGTTGATCACCTACAGCATCAGACAAAACACAGAGTGAGCTACGCTCAATGAGTAATAATACATAAACAGTTCCATGCATAAGCCATTGGTAATACATAACAACACATATATGACTGCAAAGTTCATATGAATGATGCTGTTTTACTTTCAAACGACCTTAGGCCTAGATATATGAAACGACGTGACCGAGAAATATGAGCGGCCATCGCCCGAAATGCCAGTGCACATCAATTCCTTTTTCATTTACATTCATCTCGATTTCCAACCAATATACGGATTAATATAGTAACTCGCGGAGAACAGAACAGTAATAGTGGTAATAAATGTACATTTATTGCATTATTACTCACTGTGTTGTGACGGAGCGCCACTTCCTCTCGAAGTGTGTCCTACACACATAGAATCCATAGATTAGTTCAAGTGCCTCCTAATTTCACAGTTCATTCGTTAATTTCCAATAAATAAAGGAACACTGTAAAAATTTTGAATATTAATTTCACACATCCTAGAGGGTCAAACAGAGCAAACCATGTTTTTCAACTTGGGCCGCACGTGCAGCTGTCATCTCCGCACGTGCGGCAAATTTCCCTGCATGTGCGGCAGTGATGCTCCGCACGTTCCTTTTAAGCAATGTTCAACGCCCAAATTTGCCCCATTTCCCGCACGTGTGGCCATGACTCTCGCACGTGTGGCAGCACCTTCCGCACGTGCGGCCATGACTCCCGCATGTGCGGCGATTCTGGGTAAATTCAGTCCGAAAATTTATATACAATCTCAACTTTTGGCAAATGTTTACAAGGTCCCAAAGAGGTTGAAAAACACATGCTAATAAGAGTTACAAACACACACACCAATTTAGATGTAACTAGATGTTTAATTCTTAAATTCATAACATGCTTCAAGGACCTCAATTCTTTTAATATACAACATCATACATGTAACTATGTAGGTACAATCATGAGGAAACAAACAATTAAGATAGTTCCCTTATATAAACATAAAAACATCATCCAAGTGACAAAACTTAATCCAAGGTAACAATGATCATACACTAAGGTCAATTTCAAGTCTTAGATAGATTACACAACCATGAAGAATTCTCACTCACATTTAGGAGAGGGGCTACAAAAGATGAGAAAATTTACCTTTGAGCTTAAATCTTTCAAACCCCCTTCAGGTCTTGATCTTTGGTGAAGCTCTCTTCTAGATCTTTACTCCATACTTCTCCCTACCCTCTTTCAAGAGATGTATTTTTTTTATACACAAAGTTCTTAAGTCAAATATATAAGGAGCACAAGTATGTAAATAGGTAAGGTGGAGATACGGACAAAATTGAATCAGTTTACACATTCCAAACTGAAATTTCACAGAAATGCTTATTATTATCTAAAAATTATACTGCTTTCAAATATCAAATCAATTTCAGATTAGGAAGCCTCTAAGGCTCTCAATTTCTGTTCTAACTATTATCATTGTAATAGAGGCCTTTCTTATCCAACAGATAAAATCATAAAATTGCTTATCAAGCATTTCGATGCACAAAATAAGGAACATAAACATGTTAGAAACACATGCAAGGGTCGGGTTATTACAACGGCAGTAACAACTTACCAATCACTTTCACCCCCTTTAAGTGCTGGAGCCTCTTGATGGAGAAACCGGACCAGATTTAGAGTTGTAAGATAAAATAGCATTTTCTGCTGCCATCTCTTAAACTCAGTATCGTTAAATTTTTCAATTTTTCTCCATGATTTATTCAAACTTGAACATGCTTCTGGATAGGGATCGGAGTCGGTGTAACAATTAGAGTACCACTTCCAGTTGTAGTTTCAGTTGCAGTAGCCATAATATCTTATTAGAAAAATTAGAAAAAACCAAAACACAAATTAATTTTCTAGTTACTAAAACCAGAAAATAAATTATAACATAAAATAATTTTACTTTTCTTGTTATTAAAACTAGAAAAATAAAATACCACAATAACTTTCTGTATCACAAATTAATATTCTAAAATTGTTAATGACACCAGTATATTACAACTAGTTGTCAAAGAAAATAAACAGTATATTACTACTAATTGTCAAACAGTATATTACTCTTATTTGTATTTTCCAACCAGAATATCATTTTGTGAAAGTACATAAAAATAAATACAATGAAGACACCAAAATTATTCTGTCTTAAGATTGTTGGACAATCTTCACTGTATTTAATGAAATAAATTTTGTTTGTGTATTAAACAACAAATGGAATAGAAAAGAAATATAGGAAATGAGAGAGATTGTTTGATTACAAAAATCAAACTAATAAATATAAATAAATAAATAAATAAATATAGATTTTTATTTTGTTACAAAAACAAAATCAAAATCTGATTTAAATAAATAATAATAAAATAGAAAATAAATTGACAACTTGCTTGATTAATTTCTTGAACAAACTTTTGATCAAGTCCAGTGTTTAACACTTTGCATCCTTAAAACAATTCATTATCGCCATGGTGCTTTCCAGTTGTGGGCGTCTATCTCCCGGGATAAAATGATCAACAACGAATAAATGCAACTACAATTTATTTACTACTTGAACACACTTTGTGTTTACACTCTTTCCTACAAGAAAATAATGTAGCAAAATGTAGAGATAGTAAAAGCGAAATTTGAGGCGAAAATTTAGTGAAAAAACAAATGAGGGACTTGTCTTATTTATAGATGATTGGTGGTTGTTTGGTTTAAATTTAATAGGTACAAAACCTGTTTGAACAGGTATTGAATCTGTTCTGGACAAATAAAACAGTTAAAGCACTATTTGGTTTGAAATTCAAATAGATATTAAATATGTCCAGTTCTAATTCAAATAGATTGGAACTTTGTTGAATGAGATATGAAGCTATACCTTTGGGAATGATTTGAATTAAAAGCTGTCTGAAATTCAAACTGGACAGATTTGAATTAAATTGTACAAAATTTTGAAGAGGTGCAAACAAATTTGAATTCAAAAACTAAAAACAGATTTTATTTTACCAAAAAATAAAATTAAATTCAAATGTTTTTTGCCCAAAAAGATAGGTATTGGATCAGACAAGCCCAACCCAACCTCACACCACGTATCCGCACCTAAGCCCAGGTCCAGCCCGCCTGACCGACCGGACAAATAACGGCGGCGGCGCACGCATGTTTATTTTTGGGTCCAATGGGTCTAGCCTACTTTGCCCATAACCTCCCTGTCTACAAAACTTGGGTGCTCCTTGGGGCCTACCCAAGTTCCAAACGCCTTATAAATCCATAAATTCTTCCCATCAAACCAATGTGGGACAAGCCTTAAACCATACCTTTAAGAAATTTCGACCAAAACTCCATTTCCATGAAGCTCACTTTGGCTTCAATTTCTCATGCACCCGATAATGGTTTTGAGTAACCAAATATACCACGTGAATCTGGCGTGGTATAGAATGTATTACCACTTTGACTCGCAAAATTAGGCGCTTGGATCCCACCTAAAAATTAGACCAAAGTTTAGAAAAAATTATTTTTTTCAGATTTTTTCAAAAACCATTTCTAACACAATATTCGCTCCTCTAGAGAGAGAGAAATAGGATCGGAAAGAGAGAGAGGGAGAGAAAGAGAGAGAGAGAGAGAGAGAGTGTGTGTGTGTGTGTGTGTATGTGTATGTGTGTGGTCACATGAGGAAAAATGACTGCTGGGGGATCATCAAGGCGGTTACCAATCTAGAAGAATAAAGAGAACAACAAGAGGGGACAGAGGAGGAAAAGAGCTATTGCAGCCAAGATATTTACAAGTCTCAAAGCTCAGGGAAACTACAAGCTTCCCAAACACTATGACAACAACAAAGTCTTGAAAGCTCTCTATTAAAGCGAGGTTGAATGCATGAGCGATGGCACTACTTTTTATGATATTTTTGAGTCTTTATCCTAGAATTTTGAAGTTTTGTTGAATTAATCCTCACTTTTTAAGTTAATTTCTAATGGGAAAACCTCAATCAAAAAAAAAAAAAAAAAAAAAAAAAAAAAAAAAAAAAAAAAAAGAAGTGAAGATTACAATTGTGTGTAATACGTATTATCAAAAAAAAAAAATCTTAATTACCCAAAAAAAAAGTATTATCAAAAATAGAACAAAGGGCATAGTAGTCCAAAAGATATTATAAATAAGGAAAAAAGGACCTCGTAGAACAGAAGTCAAAATATGTGGGATTAGGTGGAACATAAGAAAACTTTATGGACTTATTGGATTATAACTCTCTCTAAATGGGATTTATAAATAAATCTCTTTTCAAAATTGTTTAATTTGGGAGTAAAACGTTGCATCAATAATGTGAAGTTAAAAAGTCTACATTATGAAAAAATGTCAAGAAATTTATTATGAGAGAAAAGTATAAGGACATTAGGTCCATAAATTCAAATTTGAATTTTGTTTTGTCAAAAGTCTATAATCTAAAATATTTTGTCCGGGATATGCTAATGAAATGACCAAAATACCCATGTATATATATATATATATATGTATGGTATACACAGTGGAAACAAAAAAAAAAAAAACCGTATATCTTTCTCTCTCTCTCTCTCTCTCTCTCTCTCTCTTCAACGCCATAGAGACAAACTAGAATGAGACCGGAGTTGACAATGACGATGATGGCATCAGAGGTCCAAATTGAGTCCGATCAAGGAAAAGTGACAGTAGTGTGGCGGGAATGAAGGAGTAGACGACGAGATAGATCTCAAATCGGGAGAGAGAGAGAGAGAGAGAGAGAGAGAGAGAGAGCGAAAGCGGTGATGGAACCCTCAAAATCCACCCCCTACAATTACAACAACTTAATAATACCACAAATATATATGCACTCATATGTATGTATGTATGTATGTATGCATATATTATAGATTTGTATGTCTATTGTTTGTGCCTTATATTTTTATTGCTTGGTAGACAACACATGCCCCGTAATTATTGAATTTTGATGGTCTGAGATGGAGTGCTTTCTAGATCTCAACTTCTGAGTTTTCTTTGATTTTATGTTGAATTTTAGTGGGATATGCACAAACGTTGAATAGATATTGTGAAAAATTGAACAGATGTTGCCTAGATGCACTTTTATTCAGATAAAAGTTGAACAGATATGTGACACCCCAAAGAACGCCGCATGCAATGACTATATGATTATCTACCCTTGAATATTCTAAGTCAAATTAACTACCTTATTAGACTAGGTACTCAATGTAAAGCTTATAAATGAGTAGATAGGAAACTTTGAACATAAGAATACTACTATCCATAATTAAGACTTAAGAATTAGTCCCCTCTTGAACATAACAAGTAAGTGTGTATCACATCAAAGGCGCTTTTACATAACATGAGCAAATGCGTAACTTAATTTAATTACCTTTCAATACTCTAGAGATAGAAATATGAATTGATAAGACGAAACCCTAGAAGATTAATGCAATTGGCAAGAAATTTAGAAGTGAAAAAAAAAAAATGCCTTGATGAGAGAAACATAAGAATATAAATACTTAAAGATCATTAAGACCTAGGGGACACCTTAAGTTTAGAATTTGTGAATTCTAGGATGTGCCAATGCACTAATTAAGGAGCTTAAAAATCTTAGACTAATGTACTAGTCATTTTAATAATATATGTTATTTTGCTAATTAGGATTAGTGTTAATTAAGTATGATTAGTGGGCCTTAAGTAGGATTAATTAAGCTAAATCTTGATTGATTAGTATAAACCTTAATTGATTTGTTCTAACCTAGATTAACTAAGTTAATTAAGCAAGATTAGTTAAGCTAAGCAAATAAAATTAGACAATTTGATAAAGCACACATATACCTCTTCTTTTGTCCCTTATAACTCTTGTATAAGCCAAACCAAGTCAAAAAGAGAGGAGCTTCTACTAGAGAAAACAAGAAAAGACTAGAAGAAAAGAGAAAGAGCAAGAAAAATGAGAAAGAAAAGGGAAATGAGAAAAGCTTGGAGAACTTCAAGAATTTCAACCTAAATCACCATTTTTTATCATCCTAGAGGTAAAATTAAACCCTTCATCTTGTAGCTAACCTATCAATCACCTGAGATTAAGAAGAAACTAGAGTTAATTTGGGTTAGTATGGAAGAAATAAAGAGAAAAGATAAGGAGGACTTAGGGTAATTAAAGAACAAGTGGAGGGTCTCAAATTATGCTAATTTGATATTGTTTTTGATGTTCCTATCTCATAGGAAGTTCTACCCTCATGACTCCTCATAGCTTTTAATGATTTTGCATATTTAAATTCATGTTTTGAAGAAATGAGAGGAAAAAGATTACAAAAGAATTGAAATGAAGCTAGGAAGTTAGAAATCTTGAAGTTTTGATATAGTTTTGATGATCTTATTCTTCAAAGAAGTTTATTTTTATGTTTCCTCATGTTTTTCAAGATTTTTGGAAGCCCAAAATCATGTCTTGAAACCCTAGAAAGAAAGGGGAGAAGATGAGAAAATGAATGAAATTTCGAACTCAAACCAGGTATTCTAAAGCAGCTAGATCTGCTTGAGCGGATTTGACTTCCGGTCGAGCAGTTTGAACCCCAAAACTCGATTTTCGTTACTGCTTAAATCCGCCCATGCAACCCCATAAATTGACCCGAGCGGATTTTCCTATTTTAATCAATCTCAAATAGGCATATCTCTCTTATCCAGACTCGATTTTAAGTGATTCTTGAGTCTATATTTAAGCCTCAGAAGTCTTGTTTCCAATGATGGTGGTATCACATCTAAATTCTAAGTACACAAATAGATATACTTAAATTAGTGAACACCGGTCATTTTCTCTTTAACCATTTCAAGCTAATTCCTCTCCTAACTTAGTTTCCTTTCATTTCTTACTATTTCCTTAAACCTTAAATATGAAAACATGATATTTTCAATACAAAACATATGAAATTATTGTAGGATACCGAAGGCTCTTCAATATGCATATTTGCTACATGTTTAACACTTGAAATTGAACTTAGAAAGATTAGGAAACATTAATTTAAGTCATGAACATTTAGGGCCATTCAAAGTACGTCTTTGGCACATGCTTTGTACTTGATTCACATTTAGAAAATACTTGAATTAAGCCTACATTAGCATTAAACACTTTAAAGAAGTTTAGGGAAACATCTAACCAAGTTTAGGCACTCGATTTGTCATGTTTGCACAAATAAGCCGGGCTCTTCAATGTCGTAACCACCACTTGAATTTAAGAGATTAAACAATGTGAATAAGAACTAAGAAGGCATTAAGTCACTTAGAACGCTCTCACTAATATAGAGGCATACAAGTTAATTCATAACCAAGCCTTGAACAATTTAGAAAAGAAGATAGGAAACATTAAACAAAATTAGAACACTTGAATTAAGATTAAGACTTGCAAGTTAAATTGAATTTCAATGCTTGTTCTTGTTTTGCATAGGTTAAGCTTTGAGGAAGTTACACCCTCGTTCCCGGAGCCATTCGTGAGTTGTAATTTAGTAATGCTATGTTGACAAACTATGTTTTCAATACCAAACTTGACTATGTCTACATGATTATTATATTTTGCTATGAATGAACATTCTATACTTTTGTATCATCTACTTAGAAGGCATTCTTGGACCCAGACCCACAATTAGGGGTATATCCAATCATGCCCCACAATCGGGGGAATATCCGATCATGTATTATGGCTGAGCTCATCTTGTTTTGTTTAGTCGATACCTGGGCCAGTTAAACCCCTGTTCTCCTTGAATGTCCATCACTATGTATTTTGTCTGCAAGATTAGCTATGCTTTATCTGGTACAAGTATATATATATGTACTGTTTTGAGAGAATGTTTCAAAGCTTGCAATGTTCATTCATTTACCGCCTTATTCTATTACTACTCATTGGGCTTATGCACATCCCCTTTCCTTATATATATATATATATATATGTAAGTGAGCAATTGGGAGATCAAGCCTAGATATTTTCTTTCAACAACTTTTGTGAAGCTTTTGGAAATACCACCTGAGCCGAGGCCCCCGTTGCCTCCTTTGGAGAGTAGTTTTGTGAAGTCATCTAATTTAGAATTTTGTAATATAAATGGTTTCTTTTGATGTAATGTATTTAGTGCGTGTATGTAACTATAAATATGTGTTTGTGATTAGTGCGTGTATGCACTGCTCCATGGACAATGATATTTCTCTTTTGCTTCCGCTTCAGGCCCCAATATTAAATAAATATTTTTAGATCTGATCAAAGAGGCCTTAGGTAATCTATGATTACTGACCGATCACCTCTCTAACTTTTAGGGACGGGTTAAGGTCGTGACAAGATATGTATAACAAGCTTGTGAATTTGTAAGTTTATAGGATCTTTATACTAGAAATCAAAACACTATGAATATAATTAATTACTAAAATAAAACTTCAATACATACCGTTTAATTCTGCCATTGTCTTGAGTGTTGCTTTCTTTAGAACAATACGGTATTCACAGTTGAAAAACCTTAGCACCAGTTCTTCCTCTCCTTCTCCTATATCTTTCACGTTGTTTTTCAATGGGGCTAACAACCCTTAGATTTACATATATATAAATATAGGTAAACCCTAATAGGATAGGAAAGGGGACCGGGCCTAAACAATAATTATTGGGCCCTCCCATTAAGGAACCCAAATAACTCAAAACAAGCCTTACACCTCCATACCACATACTTATAATAAATCCACAAAGATGAACCATGGCTCAAAGCTTTATGAATCACAAAATTAATTTGGGCTCCTACCCGGTCTTTATGCGAATCACTTTCAACCCGTTTTTCACAAATCAAAATAAAACATAGTTAATGGTAGCCCAATTAAGAAATAAATTCTTACATTCTCCCACTTGGGCAACATTGACTACTAATTTTTTTATTTAAAAAAAAACAATTTATTTGATAAAACGACTCTCGGATTGAACAACTTTAATGGCCACATAAACATGATTCAGAACAAAACATCTTAGCACAAAATCCCGTTCAACGAAAATATTAATATTGAACTGCAGCGATAATTATGCTATTTATCAGCATAATATCTTCTACAATTACAAATACCAATATTCCACCAACATGGATTCCTGTATGTGATAAAGTGTAGTGTGAAACTTTTAGCACAAGTGATCCAATCAATTATAACATGCTAATTTCACATTCAGTCCTCTGTATAGCTAGTAATTTCAAGATGATCAACTCTCCTATAGACAAGCATACAATCTTTTGTTTTCTGCAAGTACCTCAACACTTTCTTCGCTCCTACCCAATGCTCATATCCTGGATTAGATGAATATCTCCCCAATAGACTTGCAACATATGCAATATCAGGCCTAGTACAAACTGCAGCATACATCAAACTTCCCACAACACTAGCATACGGAACATTCTTCATGGAGTCCTTCTCAATAACATTTTTCGGACACTGAGCTTTACTGAATTTATCTCCTTTACAAACAGGAGCAATACTAGGCTTACAATTTTGCATATTAAACCTAGCTAGAACACGATCTAGATATGCTCTTTGCGACAAGCCCAATAACCCTCTAGGTCTATCCCTATGTATCTCAATGCCAAGTACATAAGATGCTTCTCCAAGATCTTTCATATCAAAATTTTCTAACAACATCCTCTTAACATCAAGTAATAATCCCAAATTATTAGTAGCAAGTAAAATATCATCAACATAAAGGACCAAGAAAATAAATTTACTCCCACTAACCTTGAGATATATGCATGAATCAACTGTATTCTCAATAAAACCAAAAGATGAGACTATTTGATGAAATTTCAAATACCATTGCCTTGATGCTTGTTTGAGTCCATATATAGACTTTTTTAACTTGCAAACTAGATCTCCTTTACCTAACTCCTCAAAACCTTCTGGTTGCATCATATATACTTCTTCAAAAAGATCACCATTCAAAAATGATGTCTTAACATCCATTTGGTGAAGCTCTAGATCAAAATGTGCTGTCAATGCCATAATCAATCTAAAAGCATCCTTTGTGGACACGGGAGAAAAAGTTTCCGTATAATCAACCCCTTCTTTCTGCGTGTACCCTTTTGCTACTAACCTTGCTTTGAATCTTTCAACTTTTCCCTTGGAATCTTTCTTTGTTTTAAATACCCATTTGCAACCAATGGGCTTAAAACCCTTAGGAAGCTCAACAAGCTCCCACACACCATTGATTTCCATAGAATGCATCTCTTCCTTCATCGCATCAAGCCACTTGCTAGAATTTGGATTTGTGATTGCCTCGTTGTATGTAACTGGATCAATTATTTCCTCAGGCTCATAATCTTGCTCACCTAGAAAGACAACATAATCATTTGGAAGAGCAGACATTCTAACTCTATGTGAACGCCTAGGAGGTTGTGCTTGTTGTACATCTTCAACTGGTTGAGGTACATCAATAGGCTGATTAGGGGCTTTATTATCTGCTTGTGCTCCTACTTCCTCTATGTAAGAAGGAACGAACTCGTTTGTCACAATAGGCAAAGGTACAAAGGTAGGCACATGTATTTGAGCTCTAGACTGTTCACCCGAACTCATATAATCACCTACATCATTCTCTAGAAACTTCGCATTTCCAGCCTACGATCCTTGTGCCATGACCAGGACAATAAAACCTATAACCTTTCGAGGTTTTTGGATAACCTACAAAGTAACAACGAGTGGTTCTAGGTTAGAATTTGGTTTCAGAAGGATTATAAAGTTTTACTTCAGCAGGACAACCCCAAACCCGAAAGTGGTTCAAACTAGGTTTTCTTCCAGTCCACAATTCAAAAGGTGTTTTAGGAACAGCTTTACTCGGTACCCTATTTAGGATATACATGGAAGTCAAAAAGGCTTCACCCCAAAGGGATTCAGGTAGTTTGGACATACTAATCATACATCTCACCATTTCTTTTAGAGTGCGATTACGACGCTCAGCCACACCATTTTGTTCAGGGGTCCTAAGCATGGTGTATTGTGCAACAATTCCACAACTTTGTAAATATTTAGCAAAAGGTCCCATACATTGACCAACATCACCATGTCTACCATAATATTCACCTCCACGGTCAGATCTAACAATTTTGATCACTTTGCCAGTTTGTTTTTCGATTCTTAATTGGGCTACCATTAACTATGTTTTATTTTGATTTGTGAAAAACGGGTTGAAAGTGATTCAGACAAACTGACTGGTATGAGCCCAAATTAATTTTGTGATTCATAAAGCTTTGGGCCATGGTTCATCTTTGTAGATTTATTGTAAGTATGTGGTATGGAGGTGGAAGGCTTGTTTTGAGTTATTTGGGTTCCTTAATGGGAGGGCCCAATAATTATTGTTTAGGCCCGGTCCCCTCTCCTATCCTATTAGGGTTTACCTATATTTATATATATATGTAAATCTAAGGGTTGTTAGCCCCATTGAAAAACAACGTGAAAGATATGGGAGAAGGAGAGGAAGAACTGGTGCTAAGGTTTTCCAACTGTGAATACCGTAGTATTGCTCCTGTTTGTAAAGGAGATAAATTCAGTAAAGCTCAGTGTCCGAAAAATGTTATTGAGAAGGAGTCCATGAAGAATGTTCCGTATGCTAGTGTTGTGGGAAGTTTGATGTATGCTGCAGTTTGTACTAGGCCTGATATTGCATATGCTGCAAGTTTATTGGGGAGATATTCATCTAATCCAGGATATGAGCATTGGGTAGGAGCGAAGAAAGTGTTGAGGTACTTGCAGAAAACAAAAGACTGTATGCTTGTCTATAGGAGAGTTGATCATCTTGAAATTACTAGCTATACAGATGCAGATTTTGCTGGTTCTTCAGATGATATGAAATCCACTACGGGTTATATTTTTATGCTTGCAGGTGGTGCCATATCATGGAAAAGTTGCAAGCAATCACTTGTGGCATCTTCTACAATGCAAGCAGAAGTGATAGCATGTTTTGAGGCTGGTAATCAAGCTGTGTGGTTAAAGAACTTTGTTTCAAGGCTTCAAGTGGTTGACTCCATCTCTAGACCCATAAGAATTTATTGTGACAATATGGCTGCGGTTTTCTTTACAAAGAACAATAAAAATTCTGGTGGTGCTAAATATATAGATCTGAAGTATTTCAAAGTTCGTGAATGAGTGGATAATGGTGATGTGACTTATGAGCACATTGGTACAAAAGACACGTTAGCAGATCCTCTTACTAAAGGACTTAGACCAATTGAGTTTGTTAAACATGTTGAGCACATGAGTATTTTACAATCTTTTGATGTGCTTGGATAGAGTTTTTTTTTTAAGTACTTGTTTTTGACACATTAATGAGTTATTTTTTAACTATTAAAATTTGATGTGTTGACTCTCATTTTATCTACAGTTATAAGTTTTGTGCACATTTGAATATTATTTGTTATTTATTTTAAGTGAGCTCATATAGTTACAGTTAATAAATTCTGAATGAATTTAAAGGCTTCGATTTTAGATGTGTACATGGTTCATCTTTGTGGATTTATTATAAGTATGTGGTATGGAAGTGTAAGGCTTGTTTTGAGTTATTTGGGTTCCTTAATGGGAGGGCCTAATAATTATTGTTTAGGCCCGGTCCCCTCTCCTATCCTATTAGGGTTTACCTATATTTATATATATATATATATATATCTAAGGGTTGTTAGCTCCATTGAAAAACAACGTGAAAGATATAGGAGAAGGAGAGGAAGAACTAGTCTAGGTTTTCCAAGCGAATAGTATTGTTCTAAAAGCAACACTCAAGACAATGGCAGAATTAAACGATATGTATTTAAGTTTTATTTTAGTAATTAACTATATTTATAGGATCTTTATACTAGAAATCAAAACACTATGAATATAATTAATTACTAAAATAAAACTTAAATACATACC
Source organism: Camellia lanceoleosa (assembly GCA_025200525.1). Classification (NCBI taxonomy): domain Eukaryota; kingdom Viridiplantae; phylum Streptophyta; class Magnoliopsida; order Ericales; family Theaceae; genus Camellia; species Camellia lanceoleosa. The sequence continues at coordinate 34,092,046 of CM045769.1, read as the reverse complement.
GTTTAATTTTGCCATTGTCTTGAGTGTTGCTTTCTTTAGAACAATACAGTATTCACAATTGGAAAACCTTAGCACCAGTTCTTCCTCTTCTTCTCCTATATCTTTCACGAGAAGTGAAGAAATTTTAACAAATAAAACCAATTTGGACAAAATAAAATCTATACAGATAAAAATTAAATAGATAAAAAAAATATTTGAACAGATAGTCAAAAAATTAGACAGATAGAAAAATATTTGAACAGATAAGAGGTAAAATTAGAAATAAAATGTCATCCAAAATAATAAAAAGACTTTTCACCAAATTATTTCACAAAATGGACCTTTCACCAACAAAAAAAGTATCTATTGGACCTAATGCCTTATACCTTCCTTAGATTAGGCTTTTCAATAATTTTTTCTAAGTATAATTAAAATTTAATTGATGTATTAAAATGAATCTAAACCACACATTAATCTTTCTAAGTAAAACTGTGTCAAAATTGTGCCTATGTAATATTATTTATATATTTAGGGCAACTTTATAAAAATTTAATTGATGGTCCACGTTGAGAATGAATTTGAATTACACATTAATCTTTGGATTGGGTTTGTTTCATGTTGAGATCTCAAAATGAAATAACTTGGAGACCTATAGGACCTACCACGGATCTTGTTTCAATAATCCGAACCGTTCATTTTGTAGAGCCCTCAATTTATATTAACCATGAAGAAATTTAGTTTAATCTATTAATCGTAACCTTTTTATTTTATTACATTTGTCTCTAAAAAAATAGACGACAAATATATATTTAAAATAGACCATCTATTTTTTGAGAAATAATTGCTATAAAATGAAAAATCTTACCATTATCGGATTGACTTTTTTTCCATAAATAATATACATTGACAAATCTTAAATATATATACACACACACACACACACACACACACACACACACACACATTGAGGGCCCTACAAAATGAATTATTTGGATTATCAAAATGAAACCCATAATAGACCCTACGGACCCCTCAAGTTCTCTCATGTTGAGATCTTAACATAAAAAAGGCCTAATAGTAAAACTCTGTGTCAAAATTGTGCATATGTAATATTACATACATATATATATATATATATATATATATCCACTCTTAGCCTCCCAACCCCTTCAAATCAAATTTTTTTTATTTTTTCAATTACGCTTAGCACTTTTGTATTTTTTAAAAAAAAATTATTTCGATTCATTCATTTTTAATTGCGACAGTTAATCTTTTACATTTTTAAGTCAAATAAATATTTTCAACAAAATCACAATGGCCCTACTAGAGTGTGATGTTGGGTTTCGTGAGCCCACTACAGAGTCCATACCAATGATCTAAACCGTTAAATGTTTAGAGATAATTGATTACTTTATCCCCATAAAAAATCACATTGATCGAATATTGATGGCCACTTGATCAGATCAAATTTGTGTCAATGGTAACTATGATTTTAAAAATAAATTATTGACATAAATGTGATCTAATCAACGTGATTTTTTTTTTACAAAATAAAGTACACATCGTGTTCTAAATTTTGAATGGTTCGGATTATCAATGTGGGCCTTGTGGTAGGCCCACAAAGCCCCAACAGGACGCTCCAATTGGGAGCACTATCCAATCACAATTTCTATCATTGCACTTTTATCAAAAATATCACTTTATTCTTTCTATTTTTAATTTTTTATAAGCTCGTTGTTAGTTAGGGTTGCAAATGAGTTGAGCTGAATCGAGCTAAGTTTTAGTATGTTTGGACTTATTTATTAATATTTGAACGAGGTCGAGGTCGAGGTCAAGCTCAATAAAAATTTAACGAAACCGAGCTCAAGCCCGAGTTGCCTTTGACTCGACTCGACTTGAGCTCGAGCCTGTTCACGAACCTTAACGAGTCAAAAATATTATAAATTCATACTTGTGTATGTGATTAAAGTTACAATTAAAATTTTGATTATACAATTATATATACAATATATATAAACATACTAAAAAAAAAATATTTTACTAAAATAATAATATCTACCATCACTATTATTAAATGTATTAACTATAGTTAACTATTATTTACATTTACATTTTTTAAATATATAAATAACATAAGTATCTTATTTTTTATACATATTTTTATATTTTAATATATAAATACTAAATGTTAAATGAGCCAACTAACAAGTCAAGCTTTAGTATGTTTGGATTTATTTATTAAAATTTTAACGAGTTCGAGCTCGAACTCGAATGCACAAAAAAATAAAAAAAATAAAAATGAACCGAGTTCAAACAAACTCTTACCAAACCGAACTTGAATCTGTTCACGAACGGTTCTATTCATTTGCAACCTTACTATCAAAAAATAGATAGCATGTTGATATTGTAGGTTGTTTTGCACCAAGGCAAGTTGGATTCATTTGTGTTTGGTAAAAATAAATAAATAAATAAAAATAAAAAACAACATCATTTTAACTTTAAAAAAGCATAAACCCTTGGGGAAATTTTTTTTTTTTTTTTTTTGTGCTTATGAAGAAATAAATGAGTAGAAAACTTAAAAAGCATAAATTTAAACCAAAATAGCTTCAAGTATGTGAAACCAAATGGGGTAAATCATAAGTTGTAAGGGTTCCTCTTCCATTAATTTATACGGATTTGAATTCTTTCAGACTGACAATTTGAATTTGAGAAAACGTTTGGATTTAGTGGATTCATTTTGGGACCGACTTTAGTGACTTGAACCATTCATTTTTTAGTACTCCCATGCAAAAAATTAAAATAATCGAACATCGATAATTATTTGTTTAAATCATATTTGTATTACCAAAAAAAAAAATGAATGACTTCTTTTGAAATAAAAATTATCGTCTATTTTTTAAAAACAGATATTGACTCAAACATATAATTACTAATATTCAATCATCTTAATTTTTTGTATTAATATTTACTCAACGAGTCTTGCAAAGTAATGATAGTTTGTGATGATACTGTTTGTTCCTGTGGATGGATCAGACTTGTCCAAACTCCTCAAGCCCACGTAGAAATGGTCTAGCCCACCGAGTCACCTGCAAACAAGTTCAACGGGGAACCGGGTAGTCCCCCAGTGAACCCTCCAACGAGCAAGTTAGAAAGAGGAGTAGAATGTAGAGAGAGAGATTGGAGATAGAAAAGCTTAACCTTCTTCTTGTCTTCAACGTTTGCTTATATCCTTTGGTAATCATTTCGCTGTCTCTTCTGACCTGCCCTCCTCACCGAAAGTCTATGCTGTAGCTTACCTTATTCAGGGTAAGAGGGTCTTGTTCCGACGGGGAGGTGTTGTCGTAATAAATGCTGTGATGGCCTGCATTAATGGTGATGTGCAGTGGCAATAACTTTGCAGATCTTTGTCTGCTGATGTGGCTCGTCCTTCACCTGCCATGTGTCTGAATGCCATTGGCTCTTTATGCCTTGTTGGATTCCAGCTGTTTTGGACTTCATCGACTGGGTTATGTATTGGGCTCCAATTGATGGGCTTGGGTTGTTTATAGTGGTTCATGGCCTTTGTGGGCCTGTCCATGTCAGTAGTCCCCCATTCCCGAGTGCAGCTTCAGCCCAACGAAGCGAATATTTATGAGGAAGATGAGTCCGACCGGGATGGGCGGCCGAGTTGGTAGACCGAGCGTGAGGTGGTCCAACCGCGAGAAGGGGACCGAGCGAGAGGGCCGACCAAGAGGTGTGCCAACTGCATAAATAAGTAGAAGCCGAGTGAAGGAAGAATCATGAAAGAGGGACAGCGGCCGATCATGGGCGCCAGGAAAGGAAGGACCGGACGCCAAGTGAGGAGGGGCGACTTCACGCAAAGGCGTCGAAAGGGCGAGGCGGTCAAGTAGGATTTGAAGTGGAAAAGACAAGATAAGGGAGGAGATGCGATTGCATCATGGTCGGTTGCGTGGCAATATCTTAGGCGAGGAGGTTAGCCGCTGGAGCGAAATGAAACGATAGGTCATTATGGGTGTTGAAAAGGCATGGCGATAATTTGAAAAATTTTTCAAACTCGAGCAAAAATTAATTGGGATCCTTGGAATATGAACAAACCATGGGCTTTTTGGCATCATTCGTTCACCTACTTGTTTACAATAAAACTCAAAACATCCTGGCAAGTGTTAACGCCATCGCGTTTACTTTCACGATACAACCACACAACACTTTCTTAATTTCTCCTTTGCACTCGTCGTGGCTAAGATTCGCAAACATACCATGGAAATGGCCCACAGAAGAAATTTGTCAGAATGTGACGGTGGACCCACTTGGTGATGATGATGCAGTAGAGCTTGAAGCGGGCAAAGATAGGGACGAGAGGGTGGAGGAATTTGGTGGTACGATCCCGCTGGTTCCACCTACATGATACAGCCTCCAAAGTTCAATCTGGGCGGAGTGGAACCAGATCGTTATCGCATTACGAAAGGTTGACAAATCCACTTATCATCGCTGGCGTGGAGTTGGGGCTATTCCACGGTAAACAATACGGATCCTGTGGAGTAGGAGTTACACCGCTTCTTGTCGGCATCAACGGAAAGGCCGTGCGCCCGACGCCAAGCCGTGGAGGCTTTTCCTGGCTATGAGGAAGCTCTTGAGGAGCGACTACCAGGTTGCCACTTTACGCAAGAAGTGGTGCGTGGATGTGCTCAAATCGATGCGGAGGTGTAGCCGCGAGACCCAGCTAATGCCCAATGTATAGGAAGATCTTGGCTGCCTCGCATGTGCAAGTTCGTCGTGGTTGGGCGAAAGGTGAATGGAGGCAGGCCATGACGGTGACGAAATTCTTTCGCATGTTATAAGGCCTTCGAATTGTCAAGAAGAGATCGTGGGTCACTCTGACAGCAAAGTTAGTGGAGAGAGGGTTGGTGGCGAGTGCCAATCGTTGATCAAGAGGTGGCGACTTGACGCATGGTTCTACATGTTCGCCAATGGGGGGTTTGGAGTCGCACCATCTGAAGGTGGCACTCACATCAATCTGTGGAGCCAAAACTGGAGCGGCCATGCCAGATGTTGAGGAAGGGAGTGAAGAGGCAGGGTAAATGAGTGGAGAGAGAAAGAATAAGGCCAACCATGGGACGTGAGCTCATTAAGTATAGATGCATTATTTGAGGGGTTGGGTCGAAAGCCAAGTAGTAGGGGACCTTGACAAAAGCGGAGTTGGGCCGAGAATGGCTCGAAGCGGAGATCAAAGCCATCTTGCTAAGGCCAAAAAAGTCAAGACTTCCAGACGTGAGCCATCAGCCCAGGTTCTTGAGGAAAGTTAAACCTCACCCCAAACCCTTAGGAGAGAAAAAACTTAGGCGAATTTGTGCCACAGGCGCCCGCAGCAGAATACCGCTTTGAGGTCTAAGAAGGAGA